>OY783192.1:16899503-18110686 GCA_963678675.1 Xiphydria camelus | reverse complement strand
AGAGAGAGAGAGAGAGAGAGAGAGAGAGAGAGAGAGAGAGAGAGAGAGAGAGAGAGAGAGAGAGAGTTCATATTTTGTCCACTATATACTGCTGGTATCAAATAAGTGTATGAATTTATTTAAAATCATAAGTGCATAAACGGAGTATAATTTGGTGTCTGAATTTTTTATTTTGAAGAAAAAAACGCGGCAAGTTTTTTTTATTAAAATTTTTTAATACATTTTTTAGCCGAATTTTTTAGTAACTTGATTTACAATAATTTTCCTTTCAAATGATGCCTTTTACTTTTTATGTATAAATCTTGAACATGGCGATCTTAATTGATTTCAAATCTTTTTTGGGAAGTATTTTACGTATCAATTTTTGTTGGCACTGAATGAACATGCTGCCTTTTTTACAGAGGATCTTTTTTTGTGGGGGATTTCACTACTTTTGGGAATTTATTCATCGGGAGAATATGTACACCCGGGGACACGGTATCTGTTGCTGGTGACTTTTTTAAACGTTATTTTTAAACGTACTAACCAATGAATAATTAATTCTCATGCGCTCATTAGCTACGGTGGCGTCTACTCTCGTTAATGAAAGCATGAGGATTATTAATTATTGGTTAGTACGTTTAAAAATAACGTTTAAAAACAGTCACCAGCGACAGATGCCGTGTCCCCGGGTGTACATGTAGGAGAATAATTTTTTATTATTAAGTATTACTGCAGAACGAGTAGGTTAGAAGATTTTCATAAAAACTCACGATTTTCTGACATATCATCTCGTACAGGTGCAACCGAAGAGGATCTAACTCGTGTCCTGTCCGTAAAAAGATGACTCGATGGACATCGGAGAATGTCAGTCTTGTCAGCGAGCGCCTTCATCCATAGTACCCATAGTACTTTCATTACAATATGGGCTTTTCGTTCCAACTATTCCTGCTTTAAGGAGGTTCGACTATCAGACGAAAACCAACTTACAGCCCTAATTTTTTTATATGATATACACGAATACTTTACACAACTAATACGAAAATTTGATCAATATATAGACCGTCTATAGTTTCTTCGTTATTTTATTCTAAAGTTGACCACTTTTAACATATCGCCTTATGGCAGACGACTGTACTAAGGTAGATTATCACTGACTTTAACACACATTCCGCCAACTTTAGACTTTGAAAGACTAGTAATTTGACAGATGAAATATTAAGGATTATGTAAAAAATAAGTAAATTGGGTTTTACCGTATAGTTGCAACGTAATATTGTCATGAAATTCGTTTTGACTTCGCAAACCATTAGCACGCCATATTAACGGTGAGAGACTTGGCAACACGGCAGCGAAACAGCTGTAAAGCTCGTCCACTTGCCGTTCCAAAAACCAGTCAGAATAGTTCATTCGTCGAGCTGGATCTAGCTAATTGTACGCTGAAACATGCCCAAGTCGTATTCAGTCTTGAGAAGATTTATTTTCAATATTGGACGAAAGGTACGGCAATCCAGCAGTCTCATAACCGACAGAAATTACGAAAGTGAGATTTATGTTAAATTATCTTAACAAATATTTAATTAAGAAATTACATCCCATAAAACACGTCTTTACAAGTAATTTTTCTGATATTCTTGCGATATTTTGCAATATTTTTGAACACTACCCTATGTTAGAAATATATCTTTCTCGATAAATTCACAAAGTTGCAAAACGTTATAGAAACATTTTGGAATCATTACATTGAAAGAAACAGCTCAATAAGACAGCTCGATAAGATTGTACTTGTCAGAGCTGAATTATATATGTGATTTCTATAATTATTTTAGAAAGACCTGAAAGAATACGAGAGCAGTGGAACATCGATGCTCTCCTAGAGAGAATAAGACTATAAGAAATAGAAAAGAATGTTCATCCTTTTAAAATGAAGTACATACATGCACCGGAGAAAGCAAATCCAGCTCGAGACGAATGAACTATTCCGACTGGTCTTTGGAACGGCAAGTGGACGATCCCTCGTTCGTCAGAAGATTTTGTTCACAGATGAATCGAAATTCTACAACGAAGGATTAGTGAATAATCACAACGCCCACTATTGGTCCGTGAGAAATCCTCACTGGGTAGAAGAAGTCGAAGGCGATGGAGTGAAGGCGATGAACTAAAAATAAAATAAAATTTAGTATATAAATCGAAACTTGTAGTAGGAAGGCAGAGGGCAAGCACCGATGAGAAAAAAAATAGAAATAAAGTATTATAGTTACCCCGATATTGTAGTTACTCCGATGATTTGTTCTTCTCCCACGACTTAGATTCTCCAATATGTAGAAATATACCGTCTTCCCATACTCTGACAGTATACATGCATTTTACCTCTAATATGCCGGAATTAAAAATCTCTAGAACTGTCTCTGCGGTACAATGCCACGGTAGGAATATCAAATTCTACCGACATGACATGCTTCGACAAGGTCTGTATCAAGTTTAGCATTATATTGGGGGCACTGCACTAATCCTGTGGCACATTTTTCTATCTGGGAAAGCCGTGGTAGAAAAGTAGAAGATACGATAGAATTGGATTACAATAATGAAGTAATTATTTTATTATCTTTTCTTTATCGATATATTTTCCCTTTCGTATTATTAAACGTTCCAATTATATATTATCGGAACGCTGTACAGCTGTACTACCATAATAATATGCTTTCCCAGATAGAAAAATGTGCCACAGGATTAGTGCAGTGCCCCCAATATACCGCTAAAGTTGATACAGACCTTGTCGAAGCATGTCATGTCGGTAGAACCTGATATTCCTACCGTGGCATTGTACCGCAGAGTTCTAGAGATTTTTAATTCCGGCATATATTGGAGGTAAAATGCATGTATACTGTCAGTACGGGAAGACGGTATATTATCGGAACGCTGTACAGCTGTACTACCATAATAATATGCTTTCCCAGATAGAAAAATGTGCCAGAGGATTAGTGCAGTGCCCCCAATATACCGCTAAAGTTGATACAGACCTTGTCGAAGCATGTCATGTTGGTAGAACCTGATATTCATACCGTGGCATTGTACCGCAATTCTAGAGAATTCTTTTCTACCTAGGTTGATTTTTGACTGCGAAGAAAAATCAAATTTCCACCAATCCGTCCCGTTCTCGTATGGCGCTGAAAAAGAAAAATAGAATAACCACAAAGATATTTGTTCTGTATAAGGGATGAAAATGAGGTTAAGACAGTCAGTTAGGAAGTTACTTATCTGATGCCACTTCTTCCGAGATACAGATGTCTCCTTTCCTGCTCTTCATGCACCAGCAACCAAAGAAAAATGACACTGCTTCCGTGCACTGTCTTGATTATTAAAAAAAAATTTAAACGATTTGATAATAGCTAGCTGTCAGAGCGTCTGTCACATTCACCACTATTGAGATTCACTACTCCGATTACACTGAATTTGTACTTTTTATTAACAAGCGCGTCCGAGGATCGAAAAAATGCGAGGGAAATCGTTTCGCGAATGGAAATATTTTTAAATTTTGAAAAACAACTAAATATTCAAGGAATATATTCTCTCACACACTCTCACATACATTTTTGATGGCGTATGCGTGTGGCCGCATCTGTGTACACATTTCCGACCATGGCCGAATACCGCCGAAGACAGGCGGAATTTTTGTGACATTTTTACATATATATATCGCCCGAGAAATCGGATTCTCGACTTTGACGGGCAAGGGGCGTGGTTTCGCGTTGCTAAGGACGAATCTCTGTTAATATGTAACTTATCAAATTTATTCTGGTCTCTATCAATAGAGAATAATCAATTTATATGGCGTAACTAAGCATAGTTTTGGTTATAACCATATATTTATTGAGAAAGTTCGATGTAAAAATTGAGGGGTGCAGGGGGTAGATATTTGTGGCGTATAGATACACGAGTGCTCGCTTCGACGCCGAGACTAGATGAACGAACATGCCGCGAGACACTGCTGTGTCTCTTGATATCCCAACGATTAAAAATCCCGGTAAAAATTCCTCCGGTTGACTGGGATTTGAACCTGGGATCTTTTAGACTGACGGTGGACTCCTTAAACCACTTGGCTATCTGAAATAAGGTGCCAGATCTGCTACGATTTGGGTATTTGAATTTCAAGGAGACTCTTATACACAAATAAATGCTTTTCAGTTCTTGTTAATTATGTACTACTTTTTATTAATGTGTAAAAAGCAGATTTAATAACTTCACCTACATTTTCTCTTGGCATGTTCACAAAAGATTCTTTGTCAGAACTGGGTTTTTTGGCAAAATTATAAGTAAATATTCTAATGTGACTGACGTGCAATGCAATAAAAATTACGCTCGAGAAGTGCTTAGCAATATTGAGATAAATGATTAGGTCAACATGACGAAAAACATCTAGCAAAACGCTTTTAGTTAGTCTAATCAGAATACTGGGCAGTTGAATCAAATAAAATTGCGTGCATAGAAATCGGCCCACTGTAAACTTTTGACTTTAACTATATTTTTTTTAGAAACTATTCATCAGATCAAAAAAAGAAATGTGCTGTTTGAAAGACAATTTAATATGCTTTAATGTGAGTTTAAATTTGTCAAGAGTGCTTATCGTTTATATGCGTAGCAACCGGTAAACCAATGAAACGTGTTTATGTGGTGGTTATAACGAGAATAACAAACTTGTGAAAGATTGAAATTATTGCCTTCGCAATTAAAATGTGCACATTATTCGTTTTTCATAATTTGATTAGTTTTCAAGTGTGTTAGTTTAATACATACTACACCGCAAAAAGCCGCCCAAGTTATTGCTTTAATCGAAAATGGGCTTAGCTAGCGAGCTGTTGCTCGACAACTGGATATGACACGCGCAGCGGTTCGAAGAGTGTGCCAACGTTATCAAGAGACTGGATCCTTTCATAGACGACCTGGAAAAGGCAGAAAGCGATTTACAGCGGCTCGTGATGCCCGCTTTATTGTGTCAACAACATTAAGAAATTGCCGCCTTAATGCGATTCAAGTGCAACAACAGCTCCGTGAAGTACGAAGAGTGGCTATTAGTCAGTGGATAGTAAGACGAAGACTGCAGGAAAGTAACCTGATCCCTAAAACACCTGCGACTGGTCTAAAACTCACCCCAGCTCATCGTCAAACACGCCTGCGTTTGGCACGGGATCATCTGAATTGGACATTGGAACAATGGGAGTCTGTTTTGTTCTCAGATGAGACCAGAATATGCCTCTATGGTAGCAACCGAAGAAGAAAAGTGTACCGGAGACCAAAAGAGCGATTTGCAGAATGCTGTATGGAAGAGCGGAGTGCTTATGGAGGTGGTTCCTGCACGATCTGGGGAGCAAATTCTATGGAAGCATGAACAGACCCTGTTTTCATCCGTACGGGCGACCATGGTCACGGGAGAAAAGGTTTAACGGGTGCTAGGTACATCGAGGAGATTTTAGCAGTTCATGTGGTACCTTACGTCGACTACATTAGAGACGAATTTATTTTTATGCATGACAATGCGAAGCCGCACACCAAAAGAATCGTGCAAGATTACATTACAGAAGTCGAATTTCGGGTTATGGAGTGGCCAGCATGCAGTCCCAACCTAAATCCTATTGAACATTTATGGTATGAGCTAAAACGAAGAATTCGCACTAGACTTCGCGTGCCCCAACCTCGATCCCAGAGATTATTCTTGCAGTAGAAGAAGAGTGGCATAACATCCCATAAGAAACAATAGCGAACTTGATTAGATCTATACCTAATCGTATAAAAGATGTTATTAGGGCAAGGGGGGTCATACCGATTATTACAAATTATAAGTCTTAAGTTGTTAATTGTCAATAACCCTATTTCTTTTAGTTAAAAAAAAAGTTAATTTGCTTCATGCATTAATTCCACTATGTTAAGCCTAAGACGCCGAAATAAATTGTAATAAATTTAACCTCATATTAAAGCATATTAAATTATCTTTCAAACAGCATATTTCTTTTTTTGATCTGATTAATAGTTTCTAAAATAAATACAGTTAAAGTCAAAAGTTTACAGTGGGCCGATTTCTATGCACGCAAGTGTATTTAGTCGTTCTAACCAAATGATTAGTTCTTCCAACCAAGAAGTGGTTAATTTAACTAAACAGATTGAAGATTCGTATTTCATCAACCGATTTAGTCACCGTCTCCAGGGTTTTAGTTAAATCGACCAAGTTATTTTTCTCAGTATAGCGACATTTCATCATCACAAAATGTGGTAAAATTTACTCTAACAAAATCGGCTGCCACATTCCAAAACACAGTATCCAACATTTTTTTCAGAAACGAGATTTTTGCACCAAGTAGATACTATGTTTCACAGTATCTACGTGGGGTAAAAATCTCATTTCTAAAAAAATGTTAGATACTGTGTTTTGGAATGTGGCAGCCGAAATCCTATACAGGGTGTCCCATTTGAAACAGTACGGCTGAATAACTCTTGAAAGAGGGCAGTAATTGGAAAATCTTTTAAATAAAAATTATAAGATTCGAAGGGGGACAACTGACATAATGTATGTTTCGAGCATAAATGTTTATGCTCTGATGCTGCGAGTTATGTTGCATTTTTTTTAAGGGCAACCAAAAATCTTACTCCTACAAAAGTTATTCCTTTTGATGAGACGAATTCAGACATACCGTATTTTATGTCAATCTATCCATTTTTATCTATGCAAATTACCTGTTGTACCTTAAGTTTGATTGTTTTCCAGTCAGTACGAATCGAACCATTATTGAGTTGACAATTTTGGAAATGATTTCGCGTATCATGGTTTATTCAGCAAGTGAAGTAGTGGATGTTTTACTGGTTTTAAGAGAATGTCGAGGTGGATATCGAGCTGCCGCTCGATTGTAGGAACGGTATCGCAACCGGTTGCATAAAAAATGTGTAGATTGACATAAAATACGGTATGTCTGAATTTGTCTCATCAAAAGGAATAACTTTTATAGAAGTAAAATTTTTGGTTGCCATTAAAAAAAATGCAACATAACTGACAGCATCAGAGCATAAGCATTTATGCTCGAAACATACTTTGTGTCAGTTGTCCTCCTTCGAACCCTATAATTTTTGTTTAAAAGTTTTTTCGATTACTGCCCTCTTTCAAGAGCTATTCAGCCGTACTGTTTCAAATGCGACACCCTGTACACTTCATTATGCTTGTGTGGTAATGTTTACCTTACTCATATGTAAAAATACCAATTGGTATAGTAAATTTTATTAGATCGGCCGTAAACGTAATGATATTGTTCAGAATACAATTTTTTTCTCTCAGTGTACTTAGGATACTGACTATTATACTGGTATTTCAATTTCGTTAAGATGAATGAATTGATTGAATTTAAGGCTACCTACTATTTATATACCTACTCCCTTAACCCGTGAGTGGTCACACCTCCTAAAAATAACGTAGTGGTCACACTGGGTCCAATGGACCCCACGCAGAGAAACAGTTGCCATTTGCGTTCTTTTTTAATGTATCGACTCAAACCTTGAACTGGAATTTAGTTTAAGACTTCCTCTTTATAATCCAATAGTTCTGTTCTCCTTTTTTAAATTTGTTTATATTGAAAAAATGCGAAAAAAAAATTTGTCGAGAAATTTGACATTGTTCACAAAAGTATTCATCAAAATTACAATTTTTGAGAGAGCAAAAAAACTTCCTGCGTTTTACTTTCAAAATAGTATACTTTTAAGAAAAAAATAGTATTATAACGAGCTTTGTGAAAAAAGTATATTCATTTTACAGTTTGAAGATATAAATTTTCATGAAACTCGTAAAATCAAATAGGTCGGTTTTGAACGTGTAAAATAAAGTGAAAAACTGTTTTCATGAGAAAAAATGTATATTTTATTAATAATTACATTAAGAAAAGTAAAACAAATTTAAAGGAACTGAAAAACTATTCATGCCCAGCGCAATCAGCGCATAAATTCGTCCGATTTTGGCAAAAAAGAAAAAAATGACAGTACGTGCACTAATACTTACGTTGTCAATCACACTTTAATGAAAAAAAAAATTTTTTTGAGCACACGTTTCGTTCTGATTTTGCCTCACTATGGTCACACTGGGTCTAGTTGACCCCAGTATAAAATACGTCCGTACAAATTGATATCTACTGATGCACTGATATCACGCAGACTTTCGAAAACCACTGGAAGTTATTGTAGTACCTTCGAACAACAACAGGTAGTGCCACAGATTCTATTTTGAACCATATCTTGAAGGCTACATAAACTCAAAAATTGCCTTGGGTCATCTGGACCCAGTGTGACCACTACGGGTTAGGGGGTAAATAAATGAAAATTTAAATGTTCGTTTGTCCATAATCTTAAGTCTCCGAAAGTTCTTCACAGATTGCTTTGAAATTTTAACACAACATTGCGTTCGAATACGCGCGTTGTTTTAATATATCTACTATCTATATACCTACTCCTTCGGTGTAAAATAGAGAATGAGATTATTTCGTGATTCACGCGGACTAAGTCGCGAGGGGAATGCTAGATATCACACCGGTGACAGGTAAAAACATGCTTTTAAATAATTTCTATATCTGCACAGACAATGGAACAATAAAAAAAAGTGATCGCGTATAGCTATCGGTAAAATCGTTTGACTATTGTCCAAAACACATTGAGCAGCACACATTTCATCAATTTCTGATATATGTACTGTTAAATTTTCGCTTTGTCGTATTTCCCAATCGGTCATCTATTGGAATTTGTCATTGCTCCTCTTTACAAAGCTGATTAGAATTCGAAATATAGCGGTATCTATTAGCGTGGACACTGCAGGAAATGGCACATTCTGACCTGTCCTGTAATTAACCTTCCGGGAAAGGTGCGGGACTGCGAACGCATTCACAATCCACGTTCACCGAAACATACCGCCCGAATCGCCGTTGCGACCGATGTAGAGATTAGATCTAGATTAGCGCGTTTAACGTAGAAGACCCCTTGCGACGGAACACATATTAACACAAATTTAAGTCATTTGATGCATTTTGTAAAAATGTCATGATATAAATATTAACGTAACCTAAGAAAACTCTGCAGAGCAAAGGCAACATAATATTTCGGAGCGATAAAGCACGCAAATACTCGTCTCTCAACTGCGCAGGTCGGCTGCGCTGTGTATGAGTGTAGCGACCGTATTACGCATGGTCGAGAATGCTGGAGTGGGGATGTGACGCTATTCGTCCCATCTCGCGTGATTTCACTACCCTCAGCCTTTGCTTAAGTTTCACTTCAATATTGTATACTCACAAGCATTGTGAAATTAAACATATTAGAAACGTACGATTTCCCTCTTCTTTCTTTTCCATTTAACCAGACTAAACCACAGCAACGCGTGAGGGTACAGCTAGTTCATAATAAAATAGAAGGACTTATTGTGTATGTGACTTTAGTGTTATCAAATGTCATCTATCTTGACACGAATGATATCGAACTTAATTTAAAAAATCATCGATTTTCACGAACTGATCTACCCGATTTTGTTTGCTCACATTATTTCTTCAATATCAATATTTGCTCACGTTATTGACACAAAAAATTATTGTAAAACAATTGTAATTGTTTAAACGATTTTAACTATTTAACAACATGGATATTGAAGGTACCTTTACGTGGTACGCAGCCATGCAGCTAAGGCCTAACTCAGATGATACGACTTTCCTGCGACAGCAGTACGACAAAACGGTCGTTGTGTTGTCGTAGGTCTAACTCAGACGTGCGACTTCCCTACGACAGCAGTGCGACAGAGTCGAGAGTAGCGGAGACGCGGCAATGCGTCGCAGGTACCACCGACCGAATTGTCGCAGTAGGCGTAACTCAGACAGTGCAACAGTTCGATGACAACCGAACGACCATTTTATCGCACTGCTATCGCAGGAAAGTCGCACCGTCTGAGTTAAGGTTAGCGTTCACATTAGTCCGGCACGGCGCGGCGCGGCGATTCTTACCTGAATTTACGGCACGGCCATAAAATTGATGGACATTTAGGTAAGAATCGCCGCGCCGCGACGCGCCGCGCCGTGCCGGACTAGTGAGCGCTAACCTTTATAGGCCGTAGGTAAGAAAATGTAGACTGGGGACGAGTAGCCGTACGCGAGAACCGTCAACACATAGAACTGCCAAAGTAACACTTTGCGCTACTATTAAAATAATTACAAATTTGTTTATAAAGTTTTTGATGTGATGAGCGGAAAGAACATAAGTGCGGATACATGCTAATTATGTCTCGGGTTTTTAAAAAGTGGCAGAACCCGAAAAAAGGAATTAATCAGCTCTTGAAATAATGGTTTTTATATTTAGCCAAATTCGCAAATCTTTTTGCCAAAATAAAAAATATTCAAAATCGTAAAAAATCGGTTTTATTAAAAAATTCAACACATTGCGGGATTCTTACCGGGTTGAAAACTTAGTCGAAGACGCTCATTATCGATTAGAGTATTGATGAGGGGCCTGGAAGTAAAAGGGTTTATGTGCATTTTTAGTAGGTCTGAAATAATTGGCTTTAAAGTTAACTTGAATTTAAAAATTCCAGGAATAAGTTTAAAAAACTATGTTAATATTTTAATTACTAAAATATTAATACAGTTTTCTAAACTTATTCCTGGAATTTTTTAATTCAAGTTAACTTTCAAGCCAATTGAAGAGGTAAGTAGATGAATGTGACATTTTTAGAAAAAATGAGATCACTCAGTGGATGAAAGTGTTATGTCCGAATATAACTCCTGGTAAATCTTGGATAGCTCTAATCCATTCAAAACCCAGATAATACATGGAATATGTTGAGTATGTCATATGTCTACTGAATGGAAGATGGCCTATAAACTCAAATATCTCAAAACCAACTTTTTGTTACATAACCCCTTCGTCGACCTCCTCTTCAATTATTTCAGAACTACCAAAAATGTACTTAAACCCTTTTACTTCCAGGCCCCTCATTTGCAACCTTGTTTGAAAACGTTTGGATTTTTCCGATATATTATACATTACAACTATAAAAGGGAGTGTTAAGAAGTAATTAAATTTATGATATGTCATGGACATCTAATCGGGTTGAAAATTTATATTAACATTTGAAACAATAATTTCAATATTCAAGGAAGTTTGCAACTTTTCACAATTTTTTCTTGAGTTATTTTTAAACAACTGATTTTTGAAAAATTAACAGTGTTACGGATCTCAAGGCGGGTTGATAATTGATATTTCGATTCAGAATATTGTTTTTAACGTTTCTGCAAGTTTGCAAAACTTTTTTATTTTTATCCTTCAAGTTATTAGCAAAAACGACTTTTTTTGTTATTTCAACATGTGGCGGTCTTCTGTCAGGGTTCACAATTGAGATTATTAATTACAAGTATGATTACAACACATATTTAAGAAATTTAAAAAGTTTTAGAATTAATGTTAAATTTTTCGTTTTTCTTGCTCTACTGACTGGCTTATTATCCCCACTCCGGAAACTTCCTAATCTAGTTGACAAATCGACCGCTAATAGGGGCATATGATATTGATCTACCACGGCGATGTGTGTGTGTGTGTGTGTGCGTGCGTGTGCGTGTGTGCGTGGGGATTTAACTGTCGATATTTTAGATGTAGATTGAGGCAGCATCCAGTACGCCCACGACAAGTCGACGCTCGAGCTTGATAGTCGTAGAGTCTGCAATGGTAGTCCCCGATACTTCTAGTCTTGCCTGTAGATCAAATGCTTTCAGTCCTCCTAGTACCAAACTCGTACCCAGGAGTCAGGTCAGGTTTTTCAAGGATCTCACAGAATAGTGCTTACAACCGGCGCACAGTGGGACGAAATCCCGAAAAGCTGGCCAAAATTCGAAAACGTGTATTAATCGAGGTGAAATTGAGTATTTAGGGGTTTTTGGGGTCACTGATTACGAATCCGAAGTCAAAATTTCGATAAACAATATGGCGGATCCAATATGGAGGAAAGGTTCCTCAAAAATTGATCGAATCTGTGTGAAATTGAGTAGGTACTCTGGAGTTTTTGGGGTCGCTGATTATGAATCCAAGGTCAAAATTTCGAAAAACAATGGCGGATCCAATATGGCGGAAAGGTTCCTCAAAAATTGATAGAATTTGGGTGAAATTGAGTACTTTGGGGTTTTTGGGATAGCTGATTACGAATCTAAATTCAAAATTTCTAAAAAAATATGGCGGATCTAATATGGCGGAGGTTCCTAAAAGATTTATCGAATCTGGGTGAAATTAAGTACTCGGGGGTTTTTGGAGTCGCTGATTAAGAATCCAAAGTCAAAATTTCGAAAAACAATATGGCGGATACAATATGACGGAAAGGTTTCTCAAAAAATTTATAGAATCTAGGTGAAATTGAGTACTCGGGGGTTTTTTGGGTCGCTGATTACGAATCCAAAGTCAAAATTTTGAAAAACTAGTAAGTTTTTGCAAATATAACTTCATATTCATGATCAGCGACCAAAAAAAACCCTATATCGAATTTTGTTTAAGTCCATTAACTTTTTGAAAATCGTGATCTCTGGCTGGGCAAAATGCAGGAACATGTGCTTTTTTACAAAAACTTGCAACAATTGCAAGTGCGCAAATATGCGCAGCATTTTTTTGTTGTTTTCATTAGATATTAGTTCAATCTACAATCTGCAATAAGAATCGTTGCAGAATTTTACGGAATATATAAACTTTTCGCTGTGAGAATAAAATGTTCGATCGTAATTTCACCTTACTTTTCGTAAAAATAAGTTGTTAATAGATATTACATTAATGATTAATATGCGTTTTATAATACGTCACAACAATCTACAAACTTCCAACTCTTGAATCCATTTTGTAGATTTGAAATCGATCGAGTTTTACAAATTTGCGACCACTTGTAAGTAGAAAGTGGCTGAATCGATTTCGAGCCAGCGCGTCTTTCAAAGAAGAAGGTCACTTTTGAACTGATACACACTATCAGGTAGAAGGCACTATGAGCTCTTTCTCTCTCGGAATTCGATCCTCAGACTTCTTGTGTCACTAACCAACCACTCGAAAACCCCGAAATAAAATCTTCATTTTTCGAGTGTTGGCCAGCTTTTCGGGATTTCGTCCCACTGTGCGGCGGTGGTAGGTACAGAAAGAAAGGAAAAGATTGAAAAAAAAACACTCGCGTAATAGAATTAGAGAGCTTGGTTCCACGGAGTTCCGACAATTAAGCTAAAAGTTAGACTTTCGAGAAAGAGGCTTTTTATGGAACGTTAGAGCACTCAATCTATTTTTCACGAATTTTACACAACAATTTACGCATCGTAATTCAGTGTTTCTTTTTGTCAAAAAATTTGTTATTCGCTGTTTGAAAATCGCGAAGGAGCTGACAAGCAAATTGACAGCCGTAATACTTTCAGTAATATTAGATTTTTTGAGTACTTACTCTAAAATCGAGCTACATTGCATTCCATAGGCCATCTTTGGCGATGCAAGAAAGTTCACTTCTAACCGCGGTAATATTTTTTTTATTATGAGTTACCGTTTGACAAAAATCCCGTACATCTCATGAAAAACATTAATTTTCGAAACTCTTTAATACGGACAATTCATATAACGTCATCGAGTCGCTGCTTGTATAATTACCAAATGGTATTGCGTGAAAAAGGATCTTTTTATAATTAATTAATGAATAATATACATGCAGCGACCCCATGTCATCACGTGAAAAGTGTTCGAACTAGTAATGAGTTCGGGCTGACCGCACCATGCACCTGGTGCAAATTCAAGCATACGCACTCCCTTTTGATTCCAACTGTTATTGTGTCAATTCTTATTACTTCATAGTTATGTGCGCGTATTTCACGTGTTAATAACACTTACAATTCTTTATCTGAGCTATCGGATAATGCGACAAAAATTCCCAATCAAAAAACAATCTTTGCGCACAGTTTTCCATGATGAACAACACGGTTGAATCGAAGGGGATAGTACGGGATCCCTCACAAGAAAAAAAAAAGGTTACCACTCCTCTGAAACTTTATGAGCAGCTTCATTTTGCCGAGTCTGCCAGCTTTTTTATTTGCGAAAAGTCTGGTTTCCGCAGGGGTTTCGAGATGTTAATTAACAAACGTGTCAAATTTATGAATTTTGCTTATTGATGATGAACAAGCTGATTCTTTGCCCGAAGTAAGATAAATATTTATGAAATCAAACGGCAACATTGTCCGACAAGTTTTCTGTCGGGTATGGAAAGTCCGACAAAATTCATAAATTTGATATGTTTATTAATTAACATCTCGAAACCGCGGCGGAAACCAGACTTTTCGAAAATAAAAAAGCTGGCAGACTCGGCAAAATGAAGTTGCTCACAAAATTGCAGGGGAGTGGTAATCATTTTTTTTTCTTATAAGGGATCCCGTACTAGAAGTACCTACAAATGCTCTAACTCATACTAGGCGCGTGGTGCGACCAATCCGAACTCACCATAAAGATTTTTGATAGCAGATGTTTCTCAGAAGATATACCTAACAGTACGGTATCTTGTTAAACGATAACTCGTAATAAAAAAATGAAGTGAATTTTCCTGTATCGCCGAGAGTGACCTGTGGAACGCAGTGCAGTCCGATTTCAGCGTAAGTAATCAAGAAATCGAATATTGCTGAAAGTATTACGGTTGTAAATTTGCTTATCAGCTCCCTCGCGATTTCTACGATTGAATAATAAATTGTCTGGCCATTTATTTACAAGAAGTGCTGGATGACGATGAGTAAATAGTCATGTAATAGAATTTATGAAAAATAGTTTGGATGTATAAAAATGTTCGAAAAAGGAGATATTGTTTAAATTATAGGTTTCATTTTATTAGGATATACCGCATGTCCTATGGCCAACCGCGCAGGTGAGCTGCGACCTGAAGTCTTGACTTCGGCAGTATTTATGGTACAGTTACAGTGGGCTTCAGACGAGTGCGCTGCATGAGAACGAAAAGTGTCGACTGCTCTTCTAATAGCTGTCAATTCGGGAGATCGAAGCGTTTCGTGTAACCTCAAAATCGTAAAGTTTTGAATTAGTAGTGAATAATTTGTAGAAGTGATGAGAAATAATCATAAATAATCTTCCAAATTGACCCCTTAGGTATCGCTCACGCCACTTCGTAAAACTACTTCCTAGACACGCGCGGTGCTAGCGCGGAAATAATTTCTAAAACAAATAGGCATGAGGCGTGTAATTCGGTTGGACATCGAAAAAACCCGAATGATTGTTAACTCTCACTTCTGAACATTACTTACCATTTATTCAAAGATTCACGATTTCGAGCTTAGATTTCGATCTCCCGAATTGATAGCCATCGGGAGATCAGACGTTTCACACTTTTCGTAAGAACGCAGCGTAAGAGCGAAAAGCGTCGTCTAATTTCCCGATGGCTGTCACAATTCGGAAGATTATTTATGATTATTTCTCATCACTTCTACAAATTATTCACTACTAATTCAAAACTTTACAATTTTGAGGTTACACGAAACGCTTCGATATCCCGAATTGACAGCTATTAGAAGAGCAGTCGACACTTTTCGTTCTTATGCAGCGCACTCGTCTGAAGCCCACTCTAACTGTTCCATAAATACTTCCGAAGTCAAGAATTCAGGTCGCAGCTCACCTAAGCGGTTGGCCATAGGACATGCGGTATGTCCGGGGTACTACTACCACTCTAAAAGTATGAGAAGATCTGGGGGCAGGCACTTTAATCATCTAGAAATGAGAAGCAATAAATAATATATAGAAAAAATGACGATGTTCTTACTTTTTATTTAAGTGCATTAGTACTGCAGAACTATACGAGAAAAGGTGAAGGAAGGAGCAACCAGGAAATTTCTATCACAGTGTCTCCAGTGTACATTCCACCGAAGCTACCAGAACTTCTGAAGGGTGAAACAGTAGATTATCCTACTGCAAAAAAGTAAGTTAAGCCATGTTACTATAAAAGTTATACTACCGAGATATCAAATTATTCAATCTCTATGAAGCTCCTTTGGTAATTATGCGAACAATCCGCATCCGTATAATTAATTCAAGAATATTCAACCACATTTATGCATAAAGGGTCAAAATAAGTATCGGTTAATTATTATATTAACATAGTGAGGTCTCGGTAATCCAACGTTTGCTCTGCACAGAGAGTTTGGATTAAAAAATTTTCCAGACTATAGAGTACTTACACAAACCTTTGTAATTCGGACCATTTTTGTTGTCAAGTATCCTGTAATCCAGATTCCATTGAATATTTCTTGCATTCCCTCACCCTGTCCGATTTTGTCGCAAATTTGTTCTCTTATTCTTTGGGTTTAAATATATATTCGATATTGTTATCAGATTTTTATCTCGCATTGTGTTTGAGATATGAATTTTCGAACGTTCACTTTAATGCTCAATTTTTAAGTCTAAAATAAAATTACTAAATATGAATATATAAATATTTTCGTTTTGAAATGTACTTTTCGATAAAACATTACTAAAATTTGTCAACATGATAATAACAATGAATTTTACGCTTAAAGAAAAAACCATCGATTTTCTCCAGGTATGACACGTTTAATTTTTATGAAAAAATTACTAAGCATTTTTAAGACTAGTAATTCTGCGAGCAATAGATCTTACTGAAGTAGTAAATTGAAAGTGGGTCAAATAAATTCACTGTCCTTGACAGTACATACGGTGCGCCGGATATGTGCAAACGCTGAATTTCCAAACGACAAATATGAACGCTCCCTACGGCTAAACTATTATACTGTCCAACTATGGAGAAAGGTAGTAACTAGCAAAACAAATCGAAGTGCGTTTTTTGGTACCATTGAATATCTTGAATTATTTTGTACCCAAATTTCGTACCCTGTTTTAGTGTTAAAGCTAGGTTTTATTAGTAATCTATCTTGGAAATCTTTCGGCTAAAGGCATCGAAGTTAAAGTTGATTTTCCACAAATTTGTCGGTTAGCAGTTACTGCCTTTCTCCATAGTTGGGCAGTATAGCTAGATATAGGTGCCCACAGATTTTTCCGTAGGAAGTTTCGTCCTCTAAAAAATTGTCTATGTGAAATTTTGATCCATCCATACTGCTTTCGTTGCGTTCGCAGTTTAAAGCCAGAAAACGTTATTTTACATATTATCTCTGCCTACGTTAGAGATGATTAATCCCCTTTCCACTCTTCCGATCACGTCCTCTAACGAGTTTACGATGCGCTGAGAGTAAATGAATATACAGTGCCTTGCAAAAGTCTGCGTACAATGAGAAAAAGAATACAAAATCGACTGAAAAGTTTAGGAATTTAAAAATAAACAAAGACAAGATTATAATAATTGTTAAGCTTACCCCCAAAAAAATAGATTCTCTGTAAAAAAAGGCGGCATGTTCATTCAGTGCCAACACAAACTGATACGTAAAATACTCTCCAAAAAAGATTTGAAATCAATTTAGATCGCCATGTTCAAAATTGATATATAAAAAGTAAAAGGCATCATTTAAAAGGAAAATTATTGTAAATCAAGTTACTAAAAAATTCGACTAAAAAATTTATAAAAAATTTGAATAAAAAAGAATTTGTCGCGTTTAAGTTTTCATAGTTTGTCTACTATACCGAATAATTGGTAGTGCTTGGACGGTGCTAGAGTGATTAATAAATTGCATTGCCGAAGTCAAATTCAGAGAAATTAAAAAGGCCCCGCCTGATCGGTTTCCCATGCGACATTCGGTATATTGGTGGTATCATATGTTTATGAATTTATTTAAAATCATAAGTGCATAAGCATCGAGTATAATTCTGTCTGAATTTTTTATTTTGAAGGAAAAAATGCGGCAAGTTCTTTTTTATTAAAATTTATTTATAAATTTTTTAGTCGAATTTTTTAGTAACTTGATTTACAATAATTTTCCTTTTAAATGATGCCTTTTACTTTTTATATTGAAATCTTGAACATGGCGATCTTAATTAATTTCAAATCTTTTTTGGACAGTATTTTACGTATCAATTTTTGTTGGCACTGAATGAACATGCCGCCTTTTGTTACAGAGAATCTGTTTTTCTGGGGGGATTTCACTACTTTTTGGAATTTATTCATGAGAAGAATGCGTACATGTAGGAGAATAGTTTTTTATTACCACAAAATTAAAGTCTCACATTTTATACCGATACGAGCTAATTAATTATAAAAACGTTACTTTTGATTTATTCTCGTGATATTTTGAAAAGGATTTATAGACTAGAGAGCCCTTATATTTTTCACTTTGCCTTAGTATTTTAGAGAAATAAAACATATACCGCTTTCGAATTTACAGGCCATCGGATTTTTCTTATATTTTGGTCGTCTACAGAAATCCATCAAGACGTTTTACCTTCAACTCTCTCTCTCTCTAAGTATACTCTTCCAATGACCATGACGAATTGTTTTATCAAATGTAAAGATACCACTTATGACTGTATATATGTTGTTACATATATTAACTCAAGACGTTGGAATAGTTTTAAGAAATCCTTTTGCATGCACCGCTGAAATTTCGCCCTTACTCGTAAACAAATTTAATTTAATTATTACCACATCATTTACAGCTTCGATGCTGACCTTACGATTCATTTCAGTCCGAGTAGAACATTCATTGCAAATATCATCATAAACATGCCAATGCGAATAAAAATCATCTACTAACTGTTGCAGATCAAGTATTCCGTTGTGGTCGGGGTCCTGATTGGTCTACTCGCTAAGATGCGTATACATTTCTTAGCGAGTAGACCGATCAGGACCCCCACCGCAACGGAATACTTGATCCTGATTGGTCTCTTCGCTGAGTTGCGTGCACGCAAAGATATGAGTGACTCGAGAAAGACCCCCCTGATCTCCCGGTAGCTGTCAATTCAGGAGTTCGAATCATCTAACCTCGAAATCGGCTATTTGTAAATAATGATGAATAATGTGTACAAGTGATAAGAAATAATTATTCGGGTTTCTTCGGTGAGTTTCCCCAAGTGTTTAAAAATCGGTGTCCGATTTTTGCCAATAACTGTTGCTTCAACTTCCAGTGATATTAAGTATTACTGCAGGACGAGTAGGTTAGAAGATTTTCATGAACTCACGATTTTCTGACATGTCATCTCGTACAGGTGCAATCGAAGAGGACCTAGCTCGTGTCCTGTCCGTAAAAAGATGACTCGATGGACATCGGATAATGTCAGGTTTTTCACCGAGCGCCTATTACCCATGGTACATTAATTGCAATATGCGCTTTTCGTTTCAATTATTCCTGCTTTAAATAACTTTCACTTCTTTCAAAGTATTTAGGTACCATGTACAAACTGTTCATCGTAGGGGGCAGCGTTCAATGATTGTGACTAATCGTAGACAAATTACTCCTACGATGATGTTCCAGTTGCAAAGCATACACTAGCAAGTCAGCTTATTGCGTCCGATGTTTAGTATCAACTTTACCTCTTTTGGAACACCCATCACCCGAGCATAATCATGATTACGTTAACGTTAATCGCAGAATAGACCATGAGCTTGGGCACATTATCGCAGTAGTAGTTCGGCATACTGAATTGCCTTTTAGTTTTAATAGATAAACTTGTCTACGACGAGTCGCTACTATCGATCGCTGCCTCCTACCCCGAACAGTTCATAAAAGGTTATTAGCTTGAAAGAAGTAAAAGTTGTTTAACGCTGGTATAGTTGAAACGAGAAGCGCGTATTGCAATTAATGTACCGTGGGTAATAGGCGCTCGGTGACAAGCCTCACATTCTCCGATGTCCATCGAGTCATCTTTTTAAGGACAGGACACGAGCTAGATCCTCTTCGGTTGCACCTGTACGAGATGGCATGTCAGAAAATTGTGAGTCTTCATGAAAATGTTCTAACCTACTCGTTCTGCAGTAATACTTAATATCACTGGAAGTTGAAGCAACAGTTATTATCAAAAATCGGACACCGATTTTTAAACACTTAGGGAATCTCATCGAAGAAACCCGAATGATTATTGCTTAACACTTCTACACATTATTAATCATTATTTATAAATTAACGATTTCGAGGTTAGATGCTTCGATCTCCCGAATTGACAGCTAATGGGAGATCAGACGTTTGACACTTCTCGCTTGGCTCGTAAGACAGCAGGGCACTCTCCCGAAACTAATTCTAACTATGAATGACTAGAGGACCAACCCAACCACTTCCGGCCAAATGTCAGGGAAATTCAAAAGTTGGAGTTTTTGCCATCGGACATACCGTTTACTCTTCCAATGACCGTGACGAATTGTTTCATCACATGTAAAGATACCACTTATGACAGTACATATGTTGTTACATATATTAACTCGAGACGTTGGAATAGTTTTAAGAAATCCTTTTGCATGCACCGCTGAAATTTCGCCCTTACTCGTAAATAAATTTCCAGCACAGCATTGATATTTTGCTGCACCTGTATTCTTCTGGGACGTCCTAAAATAATCAAGAGACACGGCAGTGTCTCGCGGCATGTTCGTTCAAGTAGTTTCGCGCTCAGACATGACAGTGCTGATGTCGCGAGCGCGCACCCGTATTTCTTTACACCACAGATATCTGCCCCCTGCACCCCTCAATTTTTACATCGAATTTTCTCAATAAATATACGGTTATAACCAAAAATATGCTTAGTTACGCCATATAAATTGACTATTCTCTATTGATAGAGACCAGAATAAATGTTATAAGATACATATTAACAGAAATTCTTCCTTAGCAACGCGAAGACACGCCCCTTGTGCCTAAAAGTCGAGAATCCGATTTCTCGGGCGATATATATATGTCAAAATCTCACAAAAATGCCGCCTACCTTCGGGGATAGTCGGCCATGATCGGAAATGTGTACACAGATGCGGCCACACGCATACGCTATCAAATGTATGTGAGAGTGTGTGAGAGAATATATTCCTTAAATGTTGGGTATTTTCAAAGTTAATAAAATATTTCCATTCGCGAAACGATTAACCTCGCGTTTATTTCGATCCTCGGACGCGCTTGTTAATAAAATGTAAAAATTCAGTGTAATCGGAGTTATGAATCTCAATAGTGGTGAATGTGACAGACGCTCCGTATAGTTTAATAATCGTTTGTATTTTGTTTATGTTTTGTTTGTCATTCATCGAACATAGACAGCAGAAAAGGAGTCGAAATGCAATCAGATAAGTTATTCTCTGAATTACTTCATTTAACCTCATTTTGATAACCTATAAAGAATACATATCTATGTGGTCACTTCTTTTTTTCTTTCAGCATTGCATATGAGGACGGGACGAACTCTTTGAGGACTAAGCGGAATTAATCTTTCTTCATATTGGAGAATCCAAGTCGTGGGAGAAGAACAAAAACATCGGAGTAACTACAATATCGGGGTAACTATAATACTTTATTTCTATTTTGTTCTCATCGGTGCTTGCCCTCTGCCTTCCTACTACAAGTTTCGATTTATATACTAAATTTTATTTTATTTTTAGTTCATCGCCTCCATTCCATCGCCTTCTACTTCTTCTACCCAGTGAGGATTACTCACGGACCAATAGTGGGCGTTGTGATTATTCACTAATCCTTCGTTGTAGAATTTCGATTCATCTGTGAACAAAATCTTCTGACGAACGAGGAATCGTCCACTTGACGTTCCAAAAACCAGTCGGA
The DNA here is from genome assembly GCA_963678675.1 of Xiphydria camelus. Taxonomy (NCBI): domain Eukaryota; kingdom Metazoa; phylum Arthropoda; class Insecta; order Hymenoptera; family Xiphydriidae; genus Xiphydria; species Xiphydria camelus. The sequence goes on along the minus strand of OY783192.1, from coordinate 18,089,006 downwards.
ATAGTTCATTTGTCGAGCTGGATCTGCTTTCTCCGGTGCATGTATGTACTTCATTTTAAAAGGATGAAAATTCTTTCCTATTTCTTATAGTCTTATTCTCTCTAAGAGAGAATCGATGTTCCACTGCTCTCGTATTCTTTCAGGTCTTTCTAAAATAATTATAAAAATCACATATATAATTCAGCTCTGACAAGTACAATCTTATCGAGCTGTCTTATCGAGCTGTATCTTTCAATGTAACGATTCCAAAATGTTTCTATAACGTTTTGCAACTTTGTGAATTTATCGAGAAAGATATATTTCTAACATAGGGTAGTGTTCAAAAATATTGCAAAATATCGCAAGAATATCAGAAAAATTACTTGTAAAGACGTGTTTTATGGGATGTAATTTCTTAATTAAATATTTGTTAAGATAATTTAACATAAATCTCACTTTCGTAATTTCTGTCGGTCATGAGACTGCTGGATTGCCATACCTTTGGTCTAATATTGAAAATAAATCTTCTCAAGGCTGAATACGACTTGGGCATGTTTCAGTGTACAATTAGCTAGATCCAGCTCGACGAATGAACTATTTCGACTGGTTTTTGTAACGGCAAGTGGACGATCCCTCGTTCGTCAGAAGATTTTGTTCACAGATGAATCGAAATTCTAGAACGAAGGATTAGTGAATAATCACAATGCCCACTATTGGTCCGTGAGAAATCCTCACTGGGTAGAAGAAGTAAGCAGTCGAAGGCGATGGACTGGAGGCGATGAACTAAAAATAAAATAAAATTTAGTATATAAATCGAAACTTATAGTAGGAAGGCAGAGGGCAAGCACCGATGAGAAAAAATAGAAATAAAGTATTATAGTTACCTCGATATTGTAGTTACTCCAATGTTTTTGTTCTTCTCCCACGACTCGGATTCTTCAATATGTAGAAAGATTAATTCCGCTTAGTCCTTAAAGAGTTCGTCCCGTCCTCATATGCAATGCTGAAAGAAAAAAAGAAATGACCACAAAGATATGTATTCTTTATAGGTTATCAAAATGAGGTTAAATGAAGTAATTAAGAAATTAACTTATCTGATTGCATTTCGACTCCTTTTCTGCTGTCTATTCTCGATGAATGACTACAGAAAAATAGCACGGCTTCTATTTATTAATAATAAAAACACAAGCAGCTGTCACATTTTTCGGAGCACCCATCACCTACACTAAAAGATAGCTGATGTTTTTCAAATTGATACGTCTCTTTGGTTTGAGTCCGGGCTAACGATATTACCATTAAATTACAGGAATCGTCGGTATCTCCTAAGCGCCTAGCGATATGCAACCCATTTGCTGGCTTGTATAGTGCGACTGACCCTGTATATACTGTGATAAGTGGTATCTTTACATGCTATCAAATAATTCGTCGCGGTCATTGGAAGAATAAACAGTATGTCCGATGGCAAGAACTCCAACTTTTGAATTTCCCTGACATTTGGCCGGATTAGAATTGGTTTCAGGAGAGTGCGCTGCGGTCTTACGAACCGAGCGAGAAGTGTCAAACGTCTGACCTCCCAGTAGCTGTCAATTCGGGAGATCGAAACATCTAAACTCGAAATCGTTAATTTATAAATAATGATAAATAATGCGTAGAAGTGATAAGAAATAATCATTCGGGTTTCTTCGATGAGATTCCTCAAGTGTTTAAAAATCGGTGTCCGATTTTTGCCAATAATTATTGCTTCAACTTCTAGAGATATTAAGTATTACTACAGAACGAGTAGGTTAGAAGATTTTCATGAAGACTCGCGCTATTCTAACATGGAATCTCGTACAGGTGCAACCGAAGAGGATCTAGCTCGTGTCCTGTCCGTAAAAAGATGACTCGATGGACATCGGAGAATGTCAGGCTTGTCACAAAGCGCCTATTACCCACGGTACATTAATTGCAATACGCGCTTCTCGTTTCATTCAACTATTTGAGCGTTAAATAACTTTTACTTCTTTCAAGGTAATAACCTTTTATGAATTGTTCGTGGTAGGAGGCAGCGGTCGATAATAGAGACTTGTCGTAGACAAGTTCGTCTATTAAAACTAAAAGGAAATTCGGTGTGCCGAACTAGGTACTACTTCGATAATGTGCCCGAGCTGGCGGTCTATTCTGCAATTAACGTTAACATAATCCTAATTATGCTCGGGTGATGGGTGTTCCAAAAGAGGTAAGTTGATACTAAACATCGGATGCTGTAAGCTGACTTGCTAGTGTATGCTTTGCAACTGGAACATCATCGCAGGAATAATTTGTCTATGATTAGTCACAATCATTGATCGTTGCCCCCTACGATCAACAATTCGTACAAGATAAATACTTTGAAAGAGAAGTAAAAGTTACTTAAAGCAGGAATAGTTGAAACGAAAAGCGCATATTGCAATGAAAGTACTATGGGTAAAAGGCGCTCGCTGACAAGACTGACATTCTCCGATGTCCATCGAGTCATCTTTTTATGGACAGGACACGAGTTAGATCCTCTTCGGTTGCACCTGTACGAGATGATATGTCAGAAAATCATCAGTCTTCATGAAAATCTTCTAATTTACTCGTTCTGCAGTAATACTTAATAATAAAAAACTATTCTCCTACATGTACATATTCTCCTGATGAATAAATTCCAAAAAGTAGTGACATCCCCCCACAAAAACAGATCCTCTGTAAAAAAGGCGTCATGTTCATTCAGTGCCAACAAAAATTTGATACGTAAAATACTCCCCAAAAAAGATTTGAAATCAATTAAGATCGCCATGTTCAAGATTTACATATAAAAAGTAAAAGGCATCATTTGAAAGGAAAATTATTGTAAATCAAGTTACTACAAAATTCGGCTACAAATTTATTAAAAAAGAACTTGCCGAGTTTTTTCCTTGAAAATAAAAAATTCAGACACCGAATTATACTCTGTTTATGCACTTATGATTTTAAATAAATTCATACACTTTTATGATACCACCAGTATATAGTGGACAAAATATGAACACTCTCTCTCTCTCTCTCTCTCTCTCTCTCTCTCTCTCTCTCTCTTTTTTAGCCGAATTTTTTAGTAACTTGATTTACAATAATTTTCCTTTCAAATGATGCCTTTTCCTCTTTTTATATATAAATCTTGAACATGGCGATCTTAATTGATTTCAAATCTTTTTTGGGGAGTATTTTACGTATCAATTTTTGTTGGCACTGAATGAACATGACGCCTTTTTTTACAGAGGATCTGTTTTTGTGGGGGGTTATAAAAATCCCATATAATTCAGCCCTAACAAGTACAATCTTATCGAGCTGCACCTTATCGAGGAGATCTTTCGACGTAATGATTCCGAAACGTTTTTATCGAGAAATATATATTTCTAACATATACGGTAGTGTTTACGAATATTGTAAAATATCGCAGAAATGTTACAGAAAAGTTACTTGCAAGAACGTGGTTTGTGGGGTGTAAATGATGATATTTTCTAATTTCCATCGTTACACCAGGACGGCTATTCTGTAATTCCGGGGAGAGTGAGCGTACCTGGGAAGTGACCGTTCCACGGGTGAGACCTTCCCTCGCCCAGCTCATGCCCGACCGTTGAAACGTGTACCTAAACAGCTATTCTCTAAGTGAGGAGCGGGCGATGTTCACTGAAAAAGCAAGGAGAGTGAAGGAATCACTATTCTGTAACTGCGGAAGCGCTCCCATCGCACGAAAACGGGTGAACTTACTTCTACTGGTCAAGACCGTGAGAAGCAGCCTGCTCCCCGGGAGAACGGCGACACTAGCCTACCTACTTCTGCGCCAGCGTGCCGCAGTTTACAGTTTGTTAATTTGCGTGTTCCAACAAACGATACACAGTGGTCCGGCGATCTAAGCAAACGCGATCATGAGTATATTAATGAGTTACATAACTGATTTGTGCGATGTAAATTTATGTCTTAGTTATAAAGATATACTGTTAAAATAAAAGACCAAAAATTAACCATATATTTATTCTACTATGATAACGTAAATGGAACATAATAAAAAAATATATTAAACTGAAACATTCATTATTAAATGATATAAAATAATTCAAAAACATACTTATATATAAGAACTTTTTCCAGAGGTGGTAATAGGAAAAGTAGTTGGAAAAAATAATTTAACAAAAAGCACATTTCCCTAATGCTTACAATAAAAGTCAAAAGCAGCTTAATAATTAAAAAAGATATAGGTATTATACTGGTACCTAGTATTATTCCAAAATATGCATCCTTGAAAACGTACACTTATAAAACGTACCTGAAACCAAGCAAATTGTTTTAAATAGAGAAAATTGATTTCGGAACAATAAGACTGCGAAACCGTAAAAATTCAATACATTAAAATAGGACAAGAATGGCATGTAAAATGTTATATAATAATCAAGGGCATGCTTCAAACTATAACTTAAACCAAAAAATGTACGTATCTGAACTTAGCATCATAGTAAGCAGTTATGAATATTATGGACTTTTGATCTATTTCAGAACCACTGTGCGATGGTCGGAATTCTGATTAACGATCCTTAGTAATTAGTATCACTGCGATATACAGGGTGTAACAGAGTAAGTGTTACAACGTGAAACTGTAGATTCCTTATGAAAGAAGAAAAATCTTTCTCGCCATCGATATATATGCAACACCTAGGAATAGTTGAAATAACCAGCTGTGGCATGTCCATATCAGTACTTGAGGTACTTTGATCCATATTCTGGAGAAACACACGATCGCTCGTGCTGGAAACTCCTTTGACGCAGCTCAGCTACCGACAGAAGCCCGATATTTTTTCTTCAATAAAATATATATAATTTGAAAGGTGACAGTACAAGCTATATTTTGATGCCAATATAGATATTAATTTATTTCAATTATTTGCAAGTGAATCATAGTTCAACGGTACCTCACCGTGGTGTATGAATACTTTTTACCCCACTGTATTTTTCGAGTGGGCAAGGACGTCGTTGCTCGTCCCTGGCCATAAAAGGAGTTATGTTGCATCGAATGACGGTTCGATTCTTTGTACCTGGATAAGCCAGGTATTAAGTTAATCCGACCGGCCATCTATTAGATTCGTCTTGTCTTCCCTTTACAAAGCTGATTTATTATTCTAAGTATAGCGGTATCTATTACAATAGGTATTGTGGGAAATGGCTTCTTCTGATGCGGTCGGTAATTACCCCTTCCCGAGCATGGTGCGGGACTGCGAGCGCACGTGCAGCCTAGATTTGCCGAAAAATACCCCGTTCCGTTTCGTAGATTCCGATCCGAGAGTAGCTATAGATTTGCGAGGTATTTCTGACTGTAATACTATTAAACGGTTCGAAGCATTGTGTCGAATTCCGTTTATCGCAAGACGGAACAGCGACCGATAGCAGAGTTAAGAGAGAATAAACTAAATGCGCTTTGAATTAGACAGGATGGTTAATACTTGACGGTAGGTTATAAATTAACAGTTTCTCCGCTCATTATTTCTCGTTAGAATAGCAGTCCTAAATTAGTATAGAATATTCGAATTTATCGCTATAAAATAAAGTAACCCTTGAAGGTTATACGGGCTTTGGTGAACGAGTTATATACAGGGTGTAACAGAGTAAGTGTTACAACGTGAAACTGTAGATTCCTTGTGAAAAAAGAAAAAGATTTTTCCTCTTACAAAAATGTTCTGCGTGCTTTCGTTTTTGATATACAGGATGTCAAAGTTTTGAAAAAAAAATCGTTTTTCTTTAAACCTCGAACTATTTTTATCAGATTTGAGTGTTGACCCCTAATAACAAGTAGTTCGTGGTTTAAATAAGGTAAAACGGGGTGAGTTGGCGAATGAAGTCGGCCCCTCGTTTCCATTTCTTTCCATAGAAACGAGGGGCCAACTCCATTCGCCAACTCACCCTGTTTTACCTTATATCGAAAACGACAGCCTGCAGAACATTTTTGTAAGAGGAAAAATCTTTTTCTTCTTTCATAAGGAATCTACAGTTTCACGTTGTAACACTTACTCTGTTACACCCTGTATATCGCGGTGATACTAATTACTAAGGATCGTTAATCAGAATTCCGACCATCGCACAGTGGTTCTGAAATAGGTCAAAAGTCCATATTAATTCATAACTGTTTACTATGATGCTAAGTTCAGATACGTACATTTTTTGGTTTAAGTTATAGTTTGAAGCATGCTCTTGATTATTATATAACATTTTACATGCCATTCTTGTCCCATATTTTAATGTATTTAATTTTTACGGTGTCGCAGTCTTATTGTTACAAAATCAGTTTTCTCTATTTAAAACAATTTGCTTGGTTTCAGGTACGTTTTATAAGTGTACGTTTTCAAGGATGCATATTTTGGAATAATACTAGGTACCAGTATAATACCTATATCTTTTTTAATTATTAAGCTGCTTTTGACTTTTATTGTAAGCATTAGGGAAATGTGCTTTTTGTTAAATTATTTTTTCCAACTACTTTTCCTATTACCACCTCTGGAAAAAGTTCTTATATACAAGAGTATATCTTTTTATAACTAAGACACAAATTTACATCGCACAAATCAGTTATGTAAGTCATTAATATACTCATGACCGCGTTTGCTTAGATTGCCGGACTACTGTGTATCGTTTGTTGGAACACGCAAATTAATCAACTGTAAACTGCGGCACACTGTCACAGAAGTAGATACATAGGTTAGAATCGCCGTCCCGACCAGACCGACCGAGCAGGCCGATTCTCCCGGGAACTACGTTCACCCGATTTTCGTACTCCCGCAGTTAGAGAATAGCGACTAGGAGTCTCCTTACTTTTCCAGTGAACTCCGCCCACTTCTCACGGGAACAGGCTTTCACTCAGTTATAGAATAGCCGTCCAGAGGCGAAGAAATGAAATAAAAGTGAGGTACATGTATACTTCACGTTTGACAGGTCTGATAGTGAAGAAAAATCAAATTTATTGGTTGGTCGATCCACTATCAACAATCAAAGTCGTGGCAGAAAAAAATAAGTGATACAATGTTCTTGGATTACAATAATGGAATAACTACTTTATTATTATTTTTTCTTTATCGATATATTTCCTCTTTTGTATTATACTATCACAAGTTCGAATTTATATACCGACCTGTCAAACGTGAAGTGTACATGTACCTCACTTCTATTTCAAATCTTCTTCGCTTTTGGTGTAACGATGGAAATTACAAAATATGTAACACGCAAGTCGCTGCCAAGGCGACATGTGCTAGACAGCTAGGCATTCGGGGCGCACTGAGTCACCCCGAACGCGACCGTTAGCGAGGCGCATGAAGTCACCCCAACGACCGACGATTTTACCGTTAGGACTAACGGTAGGGCTCTCGGCAAGGTCCGCCAAAGCAGTACATTAGGCGGCCGGCGAACCACGATAGCCAGAAGGAGGCGAGCATCGGTAGTGACAGCTTTCGCTCTGCGAACATCACTACCCCTCGCAGCACTCCACGGGATCGACCCCCGAGACTGTTAGCGGCAGCTTTCGCTCTGCGAACACCCTAACGCTCGTGGCCCACCGATCTACACTCGCGACCGAGAGAGCAGCTTTCGCTCTGCGAACACTCTCTCGCGCTGCGCTCCCTGACGTCTCACGACGTCCCGGCTTGAGTCCCGCTGGCGGCAGCTTTCGCTCTGCGAACACCCCAGCGGCCTCTTAGTCGCACCGCCGACGCTTCCACGTCGCTTCGCCTATTCGGCGACTTACTACGAGGACGAGCCATCCCACCTCGAGGACCAACGACGACGCTTGGGACGCGAGCCGCTCCAGGCACGACTCGACGCGGCCATTCCCTGGGACCGGTGCCCTCGCACCACCTCCGAGCGGCCTGACTGCTGCTAGTACCTCCGACGCTTCTCCGTGACCGGGCTTCTTCCGATCACCCACACCCACACACACACCACCTGTACTCCCGTATCGTGAATAAACTCTTGTTATCGTTATTCCCGCTTCGTGCGTACTTCTCCCTCCTTATAAATATCATTATTTACACCCCACGAAGCACCTTTTTGCAAGTAACTTTTCTGTAACATTCCTGCGATATTTTACAATATTCGTGAACACTATCATATGTGTGTTAGAAATATATATTTCTCGATAAAAACGTTTCGGAATCATTACGTCGAAAAATCTCCCCGATAAGGTATAGCTCGATAAGATTGTACTTGTTCGGGCTGAATTATATGGGGTTTTTATAATTATTTCAGGTAGTCCCAGCAGAATATCGATGCTCTGTGCTAGAAAGGATAAGGAATAACTCTCGAACGAATATTCGGGCTATGGCAACAGAGGTTAGAATCAGCAAGTCTACGGTTCGGAGGAAATGTTCATCCATTTAAAGTGACGTACGTCCATGCACTCTCGAGACAGCAGATCCAGCTCGCCGAATGCAACTGGTTCTTGGAACAAGTGGATGATCCCTCGTTTGAAAGAAACCTCCTCGGGTTCGCATACGATCTGTAACAAATTGTAAATTACACAATCATATGCAGCATTTCTCTATTTAAAATATACCGAACTTACTAAACGTAGAAATTAAGAAACTATTAATCTGAGTTAATCAATTCTATTCTAATAATGACAGAATTATTATAAAAATGATATATTTCCTCTTTCGTATTATAATATCACAAGTTCCAATTTATATACCGACCTGTCAAACGTGAAGTATACATGTACCTCATTTCTATTTCATCTTTTCTTCGCCTCTGGTGTAACGATGGTTTGATTTACTTTAGCCTTTTCTTCATTCCTTGTAAAGAGTCGCGCATTGGCAGATTGGTAGATAAAAGTCGGATAAGTTCGTATAAGTTTCCGTATTGAAAATGAATACGGCTCTGTACAGTTTGAATACATGTTATATTGTTTTCGTCTTAAACCATATAAAGCCGTATTTATTTTAATATGAAGACTTTTACGGCCTTATTCAACACTTATCGGTATCAGTGATTCCTCATTGACCATCGTTACACCGGAGACGAAGAAGAGATGAAATAGAAGTGAGGTGCATGTACACTTCAGGTTTGACAGGTCGGTGTATAAATTGGAACTTGTGATACGAAAGAGGAAATATATCGATAGAGGAAAATAATGATAAAGTAATTACTTGATTATTGTGATCCAATTCCATTGCATCTCCTATTCTGCCACGGCTTGTATTCCCAGATAGAAAAGTCCGCCACAGGATTAGTGCAGTGCCGCCAATATACCGCCAAAGTTGATGCAGACCTTGTTGAAGGACATCTTGTCGGTAGAACCTGATATTTCTACCGTGGCATTGTACCGCAAATCTGGAGGAACTTTTTTATATGGGTTGATGACTGAGAAGAAAAACCATCGAGTCGTCCCGTGCTCGCATGACGCTGAAAACAAAAAATAGAATGAACACAAAGATATTTGTCCTTCCATCGAAAGTGATGTTAAAGCTGTCAGATGGCAATTAAACTTATCTGATGGCAATTCTTCTGAGATACTGCTGTCTCCTTTCCTGCTCTTGATGCACAGGCAACTAGAGAAAAATACCACTGCATCCATTCACTATCTCGATATGAAAAAAATGCAAACGATTATCAAGCTATCACATTCACCACTACTGAGATTCACTACTCCGATTACACTGAATTTTTACCTTTTATTAACAAGCGCGTCCGAGGATCGAAATAAACGCGAGGGAAATCATTTCGCGAATGGAAATATTTTATTGATTAACTTTGAAAACCATGACTAAACATTCAAGGAATATATTCTCTCACACACTCTCACATACATTTGATGGCGTATGCGTGGGGCCGCATCTGTGTACACATTTCCGATCATGGCCGACTATCGCCGAAGATAGGCGGAAATTGTGTGACATATTTTGACATATATATATATTTCCCGAGAAATCGGATTCTCGACTTTTAGGCGCGAGGGGCGTGGCTTCGCTGTGCTAAGGAAAAATCTCTGTTAATATGTAACTTATAACATTTCGTACATCCAGTTCAATACCGCCATAACTGCAAAATTTTAATTTTTGATTTTATGGCGATTATTGCAGTGCCAACATATTGGACTTTGAAAAGAAATACAGCCACAAGTGGTTAAGTTTTAAAATATGCCATATTTGCATATATGGCCCTATGAATACCGATCTAGCATTGTTTTATTTCCTTCTTATTCAAAATTATATAATTTACACTTGTGGCGGTATTGAATTGGATGTACGATTTATTCTGGTCTCTATCAATAGAGGATAGTCGATTTATATGGCGTAACTAAGCATAGTTTTGGTTATAACCGTATATTTTTTGAGAAAATTCGATGTAAAAATTGAGGGGTGAAGGGGGCAGACATTTTTCCTGTAAAGATACACGGGTGCCCGCGGCGACAGCGCTGTCCGCGTCGTTCTGACGAACTACTTGAATGAACATGCCGCGAGACACTGCCATGTCTCTTGATTCAGTGTACTATTTATCTATGCTAATAGAAATTTGAGATAGTTATATAAAAAATAAATAATCAATAAAAACTCCGAAGAGTACCCGAAAACCCGTTGCAAAACTCTTCGTAGAGCAGCAACAAAGTAATTTCCTAGAAAAGGTAAACATTTGGAAAAGGGGGTCCAACGGAGAGTGGAGAACGGTTTGGGTCTTATTGTTAGTATATTACGCAGTATGATTCAGTGTGTGAATCGTTCTCGAGGCGATCAAACCGGGACGCAAATTAATCATGGACCGTGTAAAGGGTAAAGAATTAACAAACGGAAGAGAACTGATAATAAATTTAAGGAAGGAACGGTAATCATATGGTGAAATAGCGTCTATACTGAACCGAAGTCGATCCACTATCCAATCGGTTGTACAGCATTTTGAGAAGGAAAATTCTTTACAAATTAAACCAAGAAGTGGACGTTCGAAAAAAATCGGGGACGGGGAAAAAAAGTTTATTCTTCGCGAAGTAAACAGAGACCCTTCAATTAGCCTTCGAACCATTACTACAAGACTGGAGAACTACTGGGGTACAACAGTACATCCGTCTACTGTATCTAGAGCACTCCACCAAGCTCAATATAAAAGTTATATTGCAAGAAAAAAACCTTATATATCAGATGTCAATCGAAAGAAGCAGCTAAAGTTTGCAAAAGAATATGTTAATAAGGATTATGAATTTTGTTCAAAAGTACCTACTATTTTGTGATGAATCTAAATTTAATGTTTTCGGATGCGACGGGAGGAAATTAATTTCGAGAAAAAGGGGCGAAGAAATGTTACCTAAAAATTTACAAGCAACAGTGAAATATGGAGGTGGTGGGGTACTTGTCTAGGATCGTATGGCAGCAGCGGGCCCAGGAAACTTGACAATTATTGAAAACACGATGGACAAAATAGTTTACTTGAATATATTGAAAAACAACGTCCAAGAAAGTGCTCAGAAACTTGGCCTAGGAGACAATTTTTTTTTCCACAGGATAACGATCCCAAACATACCGCTTACATAGTAGGTAGGTACAGCAATTTGTAGCAATTAAAATTCCACACTTTTTACGAACCCCTCCACAATCGCCAGACTTAAATCCGATAGAAAATGTATGGTCTAAACTCGAAAGAAGGGTAAGAAAGCATAATATCCGTAGCAAAGCGCAATTAAAAGAGTTGTTGGTTTTCGAATGGCAAAATATTAAACCGGACATTACCCAAAAATTGGTAGCATCAATGCCTCGAAGGTTGGAAGCAGTGATATCGGCTCAAGGGTGATCTACAAAATACTAATGTAACCCTGTACGAAGAGTTTAAAATTTATCGTAACACAAACGGACGGACGATCAGATACACGAAAGCATTTTCGCTCTACCCTATCGAATAGTAAACCTCATCATATCATTTTGCATTATTTAAAATGCTTTTATTCTAGACTTTTCAGATTAGGTTTAATATAAATACGTTGCATTGCGATTGTTCAATTCAGAGAGATATAATATATCAGGTTGGCAAGAATTTAATGAGAAACTTTTAACATGTATACAGGGTGTCCCTAAATATCATGTACAAACGGAAGAAGGTAATTCTTTGGCTTATTTCATGACTAAAAGTTCATATAAACATAGACCCGTAAAAGCTTCGTTACTGATCTACAGGGTGTTGAAATTTCAATTTTTTTTTAGTATTTGTATAGCTCATGCAGTTTTTAAGATATTTAGCTCACATTTGGAATGTAGGTTATGCTGTAGGGTTTATATCATTGGGCATATATCAAATGGTTGTGAGAATCTACAGGGGGTTATTTTTTCAGGGGTCGTGCCCCCTTTCCTCCCCCTGAACTTTTTTGCGGTGCACCTCTAGTAGATTATAAAATCCAAAATAAATTTTATCTTTCGTTTACAAACTTTTTGGTCCCTTGTAGTTTTTTCGTATCTGCCACCGTTATCGAGCAAAAAAATAAAAAACTATTTTCTGTCATTCGCTAGATGAAGTTAAAATTTAAAAAAAATTAAAGCTGGGATAACGCGGTTTTTGTAGCAATGATTTATTACAATAAGAAAAACCTAAATAATAACCATAACAAAACAACGTTACAAATACTGCTGAAACTAACCTCCTCCAACCCTTACACATGCCTCCGCTCTTCTTCTCATTGATTCCCGTACTCTTTGGAACATACCCGGAGTATTTCTTACGGTTTTTTTTCTGGATAACGGTGGCAGATACGAAAAAACTACAGGATACCACAAAGTTTATTAAAAAAGAAACAGAAAATTTATTTTGTATTTTAGAATCTAACAGAGGCGCACCGCAAAAAAATTCAGGGTGAGAAAAGGAGGCACGACCTTTGAAAAAATAACCCCCTGTAGATTCTCACAACCATTTGAGATGCCCAATGATATAAGCCCTACAGCATAACCTACATTCCAAATTTGAGCTAAATATCTTAAAAACTGCATGAGCTATAAAAAAACTAAACAAATTTTGAAATTTCAACACCCTGTGTGTAGATCAGTAACGAAGCTTTTACGGGCCTATGTTTATATGAACTTTTAGTCATGAAATAAGCCAAACAATTACCTCCTTCCGTTTCTACATGATATTTAGGGACACTCTGTATAACGGCTTCTGGAAGTTTCTATAGAGTAAAGTGGGGGAATATGCCGTGCTGGGTAAAGGCCATCACACAGAAAATTCCGTAAGCCGTAAGACGTAAGACGTAAGCGAATAGACCAATCAGGATCAAGTATTCTGATGTCCGTAAGACGTAAGAACCCCACCACTTTCGTCCGTAAGACGTAAAGCGTAACGTCGAAAACTTTCGTCCGGTTGAAATTTTTACGGCGAACGTCTTACGGACAACCAATCACAAAGTTTCCCGGGTTACTTGAATCATAGGCCCACAAAAATAAATGTTTTTCTCTGTATTTCGAACCAGACCAGGTGATTCTTGTAGATTGATGTACGCTAGAAACGAATCTGTGACTCTCAAATTTGCGTACCACAGGTCAGAATTTCGAGATACTTGAGGTTAAATGTACAAAAACGTGCGATTTTGGCCATATTCACAGCTCCGTACAATGAAAGTAAACAGTTTCTCTTAATTGCACATGCAGCATTTGAAAGTGTTGTTTTTGAACTTTATAATACATTCCTTGATTGTTCCTAAACGATTTTATTAAGCTAAATTTCAATACGATAAGTCTATCCTTCAAGTTCACCGCGCCACGCGTGCATACAAACGCTCTAGAGCTGTTTACATCTAACCTAAAATCTAGAAGTGTCAGTTTGATATTGTTAATAATTTCACGTCAATTGGGAAGAAAAGCTTAACAGTAAGTGCATTTAATTATTTATTACACTCAGTTCCTATATATATAGTAAATAGAAAAGCCATACCTAGATTGACATAAGGATACAGTGAATCGCAATGTAAAATGCATGACGTAAAGAGTCAGAACTGTCGTATTCATCTGCTTTTTTCATAAAAAATATAAATAATAACATTCGACAATATTATTCTCGAGATATAGTTTGATGAACATGACGTGATAGCATTCTCTGAAATTTTATCACATAAATATCTCTTGAAGAACCCTGGAAAAAAATATGCATACGATTTATTGGTCGAACCCACCATCGACGATTCAACCATCTCCGTGATCGTTTCTTCTTCAAAACAAGCACACCCGTAGCCACCAACAAAATCCCCAGCAATATTTCATTATTTCTCGGCATGTTTGAACTACCTGAAAAATAATTTTATCTGTATAATAGGCATAGGAAATGAAAATATTTTTTTCCAGGGTTCTTCAAGAGATATTTATGTGATAAAATTTCAGAGAATGCTATCACGTCATGTTCATCAAACTATGGCTCGAGAATAATATTGTTGAGTGTTATTATTTATATTTTTTATGAAAAAAGCAGATGAATACGACAGTTCTGACTCTTCACGTCATGCATTTTACATTGCGGCTCACTGTATCCTTATGTCAATCTAGAAATGGCTTTTCTGTTTATTACATATAGGAACCAAGTGTAATCAATAATTAAATGTACTTACTATTAAGCTTTTCTTCCCAATTGAAATGAAATTATTATCAAACTGACACTTCTAGATTCTAAGTTACATATAAATAGAGGGTGGGGACAGCGTCTTCGTTCAGGATTGGTCAAAACTTACGTCTTACGCCGCGTTTGTGTGATGAACCTTACGTTTTACGTCTTACGTCTAACGTCTTACGTCTTACGTCTTACGGAATTTTCTGTGTGATGGCCTTAATACGCCGCAGTTCGATAGTTTCTTTCAAAGCCAACAGTTGGCATCAATGGTCCTATTAACATTAGTGTGAGACAGTAACCACGCGTGAATGATTTACAAATCAAATTTATTAGTTTTTGTAGTGAATACCGTCAGTGTAAGGGTAAATACCATTTAAAAATTTCTTACGTTAAGTTACATATTATAATGGTGGAGGAAGTTTCAGGTAGATTTGATAAATTTTAATAGGAGTATACCAACAAATGATTCGTAACCGTACTTTTTTGTGGCAGAATATTCAGTTATAAGTATCTTAAAGAAGTGTTTTTATTTTTATTTTGATAAGGTGTATTGTGGGGTAATATGCGTCATCATTTTTGACTGCGACATATTACCCCAAGCAGCGGTGTACCTATTACCCATTTTTGCGTCTGTTTCAGATGCCTCGAACATACATTTTGATGAATACATTTTGCTTTTAATCTCATAAAATAATTTAATTTTTATGGAAATAGCATGTTGCCATATTACCCCTGATGGCGGATAATATGGCAATGGTGTATCACTGAACATTTTTGCTTGTAACATTTTATTCTGGAAAAGTTTGGCAACGGGCGGCTCACGATACATACCTAAATGTGTAAGCTCTAAGGGGTGCTGTAATTATATTTCAGCTAGGAGTGTTAGTCATTAGAATGTGAACCTTTAAATTTTAAGTTGCTATATTACCCTACTTTACTCCACTAGAATGTTGTAGAAACTTTCTAGGAGGTATAGCCAGAACAATAAATAAGTGCGTGGGAGTCAATGACAAATAAACAGTCGTGAAAATGGACGAAACATGAATTTGAGTTGTCATCTTGTACGAGTTCAAAAAGAGCACCAGTGAACGCCAAGCGGCCAAGAACATCAACGACGCGTTTGGTCCGGGTACCACCAGTCATGCAACAGTGGGTCGGTGATACAAGCGATTTGCTGCCGGATATATGAGTCTAATCAGTAAGAGCAGTCAGGGCCGATCATCTGAGCTCGACGACGACGTCCTGCGTAATGAGCTGCAACTGAATCCAAACGCCACCACACGTGAGTTGGCTGCGAAATTCATGTGCCGTTATACAACAATTGAGAACCTCGCTGCACTCGCCTGGATATCGCACTCGCCTGGATCTGCCGAGATCGCCTGGATCGCCTGAATCGCCGAGATCTGCACTCGCCTGGATATCGCAAAGTTCTCGCCCGATAGTTAATACCTCACATATTAACACTTCTGTGCCAACCCAAGCAGCGCGTGTGTCCATCTGTCAATCTTTTCTCCTGCGCCCATACCTGGAAGAGTTTTTAAACGATTTATTGACTGAAGATGAGAGCTGGGTTCTCTATGAGAATGACACAAGGCACGTCTTCTGGACACCGTATGACGGAGAAATACCAGTTCAGCCGAAGCAAAATCCTCATTGCCGAAAAGTTCTCCTTAGCTGCTTCTGGGAGTCGCGGGGCATGCTCTTTTGGGAGTTACTCGTTGATAGACAGACTGTCATTGCCAACATCTATGCCAACCAGTTTCGCCAGCTTACCGCTTTTATTAAGAAAAAGCAACCGAGACTTTTTGAGGTCCACTTGCTTCACGACAATGCACGATCACATGTGGCTTTGACTTCTCGTCGTCAGCTGGAGGACCTCGGCTGGGACACGATGTCACACCCTGCCTATTCGCCCGACTTGGCCACTTCCGACTACCACCTCTTTCAGCCCCTATAAAATTTCTTATGTAGAAAATCATTTGCCAAGTTCGATAGTCTCAAATCTTCACCCAATCATTCTTCGACTCTTAACTCCCGCAGTTTTGGACCGAAGGGATTCAATCTCTGCCTGAACGATAGTTGAGAGTAGTTGAGTCAAATGGAGAATATATTGTTGATTAAACATTAAATAAATATAAATAATTGACTAAATGTTAAAATACTTTCAAGTGTTTCATTAAATTCTTGCCAACCTAATAATAATAAAGTTGAATATTTATTTAATACCTCAAATTAACCTAGATAAACATCAATGCTGAAAATAGTATTTAGAAATTCTATTCCTGCATTAAGATGTTACTATAAGAGTATAAAATGCTAGAATTTATGATACGGCTCTGTATAGTTAAATTTTAGAAAATATTGAAATTCAAATAATAAGCAGCATACTCTCGACATTTAATTACGTAGTAATGTAAGCATGATGCGCAATTTGGTTACAATTTGACGTACATTGATGCAATTTCAAAGCATTTTATGTTGCATTTATAACGTATGTCGTCAAAATTTATACAATACGCGGTCACATCTATGTACAATTCTGCCATCATTTTTCAGTATGCTCTGCCGTCATAATGTAGGGAATATGCCATCGGATATCTATCTGGAAAATATAACGGCAGTATTAATATTTTGTTATTTATTTTAAGAACCAGTAAAATTCCTCAAAAGGAATAACAAAATTATAAAACCTCAATTAAAAAATGCCATACGACGACGTATTCGTGTTCAATCTAATCTGAAAACTCAAGAATAAAAGCATTATAATGTGTGACTATTGCATTTATATCTATACAGTATCGAGCAAAAACGGAACAAACTCTTTTCAGCGTGTGTAGCCTTCATATCTCAAAAACTAGTAGATAGGAAAAAGTTGAAAAAAAATGTCCCTCCTTTCAAGATGAATATTTTTAATACTCCAGTTTTATAATTTGGTCATTGTTCGATCATTTTTAATTACTTTTATGGGAATGGGATAAAAGTAATGATAACGTAATAACATGAAACATTGGTAATATTAACATTGAATTTAAGTTTAATATTTGGTTGACAAACCCTTTGCAGTAATAATTTCGACAGAGCATGCCGGCATGGAGTCTACCAGCTGGGTAATGCGATAAAGCGGAATTTTGTGTCATTCATCATCCAAAGTGCTCAACAAATCATCTAATTTTTTATATTTCCGAACACTGATACGTTGATCCAACTCTTCTCACAAATGACCAATAGGGTTAAAGTTCAGAGACTGTGCAGGCCATTGCATAGTTTCAATTCTATTATCAGTCATCCACTGCTTGAAGTTATCTTGTTGAAAAATTAACTCTGAAGTCATTGTTTCTGTGTCATATGGCAGCATAATATCCGCTAAAGCCAGGGTTTCCTAGGCTAGCGGTGCCGTAACAGAGCGGCCGCTATGGAGCGTTGCCCTTATTTTTGATGCGTGCAAAATAAGGACAACGCTCCATAGCGGCCGCTCTGTTACGGCACCGCTAGCCTGGGAAACCCTGGCTTAACAGTTCATGATATTTAACAGCGTTTAATATTCCATTAATACACTGAAGCGGACCGACGCTATCCCGACTGAAGCATCCTTAAAAGTCAAGAATCAATTTTTGCTGAAATTTTAACAATTAAAGAGAATTTATCCCATATCTCTCTCTCTCTCTCTCATAACGTTGTCACCTCCGTGTTTCACTATAGGGACCTGATATTTTGGGTTACAGCGTTGCCCTATAGGCCTGCAGACATTGCGAGTCTCATCCGAAGAATAATTAAATTTACTCTCATCAGACCATAACACTTTAGCCCAGTCGCTCTTCATTCAATGTTGATGTCGTCAAGCAAATGCTAGATGAGCCTTCTTGTTCTTACTGGATGCACAGTAAATCACTAAATTGGGTATTGAAATTTGACTTCAGTTTATGTTTCGGGCTGGTCCACCATTAACAAAACTGATTTTGGTTTGGTTGTTGCTGCTCAGTTAAGTGTTTTTTTTTTCAATTTTATAGTTTTAGGAAATATGAAGAGAAAACGGTCATTATTAAATTTAAAAACAATATTTTTTTCACAAAATAGTTATGGTGGGGGTTTTTAGGTATGAGGAATTTTATTTTTGCTAAAAATATCCGCCAGATGGCGCTACAGATAAGTTTCCTATAAACTTTACGTATTTTCTATGAAAGATTATGCTTGTTTTATATATTTTCATACATTTTCTTACTATTTCTGTTTTATTTGCTCCTTTTTTTGCAAATAATAAAAATTTTTAAAAAAGTAAAAATATTTTTTAAAGTGTTTATTATTTATTCTTAGTCGCTGTCACTACTATAAATTACAGAGCGGTTTTCTTCTTCTTCGCCTTCAGCAGCCTCCGCTTGTATTTCACTCTCCTCGTCTTATTGTTAGTCCGTCAGATAGTGACAGATTCTGGTGCCCCATTTTCACATACAAGCCTCGAAGAGGGTTGAAAAGTACTTCGATTTTGAGTAGAATGAAGGGAAATTTACGAATGGTCCCTGGGGATAACATATACAAAATTAAATTTTTCTTAACAAAAAAATAAAAGGTGTCTTTTGCCCATTTTTTCACGCAAGCCTTGTTCACTAAATGATTAATTAATAAAACCTGGCTTCGGAAAACCAAAGGCTTGAGTGTTGCAGATGGCTAAAGGATTGAAATAAGAGGGTAATCTTGTAAGGAAAAATCGAGATTCTCTCTGACCGATTTTCCCACACAAGCCTTTGATTTCCGAAGCCAGGTTTTATTAATTAATCATTTAGTGAACAAGGCTGGCGCGTGAAAAAATGGGCAAGAGGTACCTTTTATTTTTTTATTAAGAAAAATTGAATTTTTCATATGTTATCCCCAGGGACCATTCGTAAATTTCCCTTCATTCTACTCAAAATCTAAATACTTTTCAACCCTCTTCAAGGCTTGTATGCGAAAATGGGGCACCAGAATCTGTCATTATCTCACGGTCTATCTGTATCATATGCGTCAGCATCACGTCTGAAAGTCCAGCATAGATCGGCGATTATAGAATTTAATTTCTTTCCTTGATAACGTGCTAAAAAATGTATGAAATGTAAAAAAAAAGACAAAATTTATTACATTACTGTTATAAACCGTAAAAGCATTCTTTACCTTCAAAAGGCATGCACACTTGGTGAAATCTCTCACCCTGTTCATCACTTTCTGGTTTCGATATTCAAAATGTTATACTTTAAAAATGAGTAAATGAAACAAATAATGAGAAAATATATGAAAATATATAAAACAAACATGATCTTTCATAGAAAATACGTAAAGTTTATAGAAAATTTATCTGTAGCACGCTCTGGCGGATGTTTTTAGCAAATATAAATATTGGAAATGAATTCCTCGTACCTAAAACCCCCACCACAACTATTTTGTGAAAAAAAACATTTTTTTAAAATTTAATAATGACCGTTTTCCCTTCATATTCCCTAAAAACTACAAAATTGAAAAAAATGCTTAACTGAGCAGCAACAACCAAACCAAAATCAGTTTTGTTAATGGTAAACCAGCCCGGAACATAAACTGAAGTCAGATTTTAATACCCTCTTCATGACCCCCAAAATGACTTAATATCAATGGCTTATTCGCCGAATGCCGAGCATACAATTTAGCTGCTTTGAGACGACGTCGAGACATGAACACGCTAATGTTAAGGCCCATATGTTCTTCAGCGTGCTTCATAACATTAACTGCTGTTTTTCTTTGCCTTTCATCACATTTCTGCGGCCTACTACTTCCTGCCTCCCTTTGAACCGAATTAGTTTCTTCTTTCTTTTCGACGAATCGACTAATGCTCGCTAAGCTCACACCGAATTCTTAAAACACGTCACGGTAGGTTCTACCTAATAATACTGCATTAATAATAAAGTTTCATATTTTCTTGTCTCTATGCTTTCGTTTCGGAGCCACTTGCTGAAATAATACATATATGTATCATTATGGATGAGCCAGAAAGGATGCACAAAAAATTAGTTGTTCCGTTTTTTGCTTGCTTGATATTTGGACTATTTCCGTAAAGGTAATCTGTAAAAAAAGGCGGCATGTTCATTCAGTGCCAACAAAAATTGATACATAAAATACTTTCCAAAAAAGATTTGAAATCAATTAAGATCGCCATGTTCAAGATTTATGTATAAAAAGTAAAAGGCATCATTTGAAAGGAAAATTATTGTAACTCGTTACTAAAAAATTCGACTAAAAAAATTTATAAACAAATTTTCATAAAAAAGAACTTGCCGCGTTTAAGTTTTCATATTTTGTCCACTACACCGAATAATTCTCAGTGCTTGGACGGTGCTAGAGTGATTCATAAATTGCACTGCCGAAGTCAAATTCAGAGAAATTCAGAAGGCCCCCGCCTGATCGGTTTCTCGTGCGACGTTCGGTATACTGGTGGTATCATATAAGTGTATGAATTTATTTAAAATCAAAAGTGCATAAACATCGAATGTAATTCTCTGTACATTTTTTATTTTGAAGGAAAAAACGCGGCAAGTTCTTTTTTATGAAAATTTGTTTATAAATTTTTTTAGTCGAATTTTTTAGTAACGAGTTACAATAATTTTCCTTTCAAATGATACCTTTTACTTTTTATATATAAATCTTGAACATGGCGATCTTAATTGATTTCAAATCTTTTTTGGACAGTATTTTACGTATCAATTTTTGTTGGCACTGAATGAACATGCCGCCTTTTTTTACAGAGAATCTGTTTTTGTGGGGGGATTTCATTACTTTTTGGAATTTATTCATGAGGAGAATACGTACCTACATGTAGAAGAATAGCTTTTTATTACCACCAAATTAAAATCTCACATTTTATTCCGATACGAGCTAATTAATTATAACCACGTTACTTTTGATTTATTCTCGTGATATTTTGAAAGGGATTTATAAACTAGAGTGCCCTTATATTTTTCACTTTGCTTTAGTATTTTGGAGAAATAAAACATACCGCTTTCGAATTTACAGGCCATCGGATTTTTCTTATATTTTGGTCGTCTTCAGAAATCCACATGTAGACATTTTACCTTTAACTCTAACAATAAGCATACTCTTCCAATAACCGTGACGAATTCCTTCATCATATGTAAAGATACTACTTATGACAGTATATATGTTGTTACATATTAACTCGAGACGTTGGAATAGTTTTAAGAAATACTTTTGCATGCACCGCTGAAATTTTGCCCCCTTACTCGTATATAAATTTCTCAAGTCACTCGCAAAGTTACGTATACGCATCTTAGCGAATAGACCAATCAGGTTCAAGTATTCCGTTGTGGTGGGGGTCCTGATTGATCTACTCGCTAACATGCGTATACGTTTCCTGATACGGAATACTTGATCCTGATTGGTCTATTCGCTAAGATGCGTGCACGCAAAGATACGAGCGAGTTCGAGAAAGGGGCCCCTGATCTGCTGGTAGCTGTCAATTCGGGAGATCGAAGTATCTAATCTCGAAATTGTTAATTTGTAAATAATAATGAATAATGTGTAGAAGTGATAAATAATTATTCGGGTTTCTTCAATGAGTTTCCCCAAGTGTTTAAAAATCGGTGTCCATAACTGTGGCTTCAACTTCCAGTGATTAAGTAAGTAATTACTGCAGAACGAGTAGGTTACAAGATTTTCATGAAGTTTTTGACGGTTTTCTTGCATGTCCCCTTTCATAAGGGGCAAACAAAGAGGATGTAACTCCTGTCCTATCCTGAAGAAAATGAGTCGATCGACATCAGACATTGTCGAACTTATCACCGAGCGCCTTTCATCCACGGTATTTTCATTGCAATATGCGCTTTTCATTTCAACTATTCCTGCTTTAAATAGCTTTCACTTCTTTCAAAGTATTTACCTTGTACGAATTGTTGATCGTAGGGGGCAGCGATCATTGATTGTAACTAATCGTAGAAAAATTATTCCTGTGATGATGTTCCAGTTGCGAAGCATACACTAGCAAGTCAGCTTACAGAGAGCGTCCGATGTTTAGTATCAACTTTACCTCTTTTGGAACACCCATCACCCGAGCATAATCACGATTACGTTAACGTTAATCGCAGAATAGACCGTGAGCTTTGGCACATTATCGCAGTAGTAGTTCGGCACACTTGTCTACGACGAGTCGCTATTATTGATCGCTGCCTCCTACCACGAAAAGTTCATAAAAGGTTATCAGCTTGAAAGAAGTAAAAGTTATTTAACGCTGGAATAGTTGAAACGAGAAGCGCGTATTGCAATTAATGTACCGTGGGTAATAAGCGCTCGGTGACAAGTCTGACATTCTCCAATGTCCATCGAGTCATCTTTTTACGGACAGGACACGAGCTAGATCCGCTTCAGTTGCACCTGTACGAGATGACATGTCAGACAATCATGAGTCTTCATGAAAATCTTCTAACCTACTCGTTCTGCAGTAATACTTAATAATATCACTGGAAGTTGAAGCAACAGTTATTGGCAAAAATCGGACACCGGTTTTTAAACACTTGGGGAATATCATCGAAGAAACCCGAATGATTATTTCTTACCACTTCTACATATTAGTAATCATTATTTACAAATTAACGATTTCGATCTGCCGAATTGACAGCTACCGGGAGATCAGACTTTTGACGCTTTTCCCTCAGCTCGTAAGACCGCAGCGCACTCTCCCGAAGCCAACTCTTAAAGCACTGAGCCAACCACTTCCAGCCAAATGTCAGGGAAATTCAAAATCAGGAGTTTGCCAGAGGACATTCGGTATATGTTGTTACATATATTAACTCGAGACGTTGGAATAGTGTTAAGAAATCCTTTTGCATGCACTGCTGAAATTTCGCCCTTACTCGTAAATAAATTTCTAGCACAGCATCGATATTTTGCTGCACCTGTATTCTTCTAGGACCTAAGAGATAATTATAAAAACCCCATATAATTCAGTCCTGACAACTACAATCTTATCGAGCTGTATCTTATCGAGGAGATCTTTCGACGTAATGATTCCGAAACGTTTCTATGATGTTTTGCAACATTCACGAATTTATCGAGAAATATATATTTCTAACATACGGTAGTGTTCACGAATATTGTAAAATATCGCAGAAATGTTACAGAAAAGTTACTTGCAAAAACGTGCTTTGTGGAGTGTAAATGATGATATTTTGTCATTTCCATCGTTATACCAGAGGCGAAGAAGAGATGAAATAGAAATGAGGTACACGTACACTTTACGTTTGACAGGTCGGTATATAAATTGGAACTTGTGTGATAGTACCTGTAATACAAAAGAGGAAATGTATCGACAAAGAAAAAAAAAATAAAGTAGTTACTCCATTATTGTAATCCAATAACATTGTATTACTTATTTTTCTGCCACGACTTTAATTGCTGATAGTGAAGAAAAATAAAATTTATTAGTTGATCCATCCACTATCAACAATCAAAGTCATGGCAGAAAATAAGGAATACGATGGTATTGGATTACAATAATGGAGTAACTACTTTATTATTATTTTTTCTTCATCGATATATTTCCTTTTTCGTATTATACTATCACAAGTTCCAATTTATATACCAAACTATCAAACGTGAAATGTACATGTAACTCACTTCTATTTCATCTCTTCTTCGCCTCTGATGTAACGATGCAAATTACAAAATATCCATTTAAAGCGCCACACGTCCATGCACTCGAGACAGCAGATCCAGCTCGCCAAATGAACTAATGCAACTGGTTCTTGGAACAAAAAGTGGATGATCCTTCGTTCGAAAGAAACCCCCTCGGGTTCGCATAGGATCTGTAACAAATTGTAAATAACAATCATATGGGGTTTTTATCATTATTTTAGGAAACCCCAGAAGAAAACAGGTGCAGTAAAATATCGATGCTCTGTGCTAGAAAGAATAAGGAATAACCCTCGAACCCTAATCGGTATCAGTGATTCCTCATTGACTGTCGTTACAAAGGAGGCGAAGAACAAATGAAATAGAAGTGAGGTACATGTACACTTCAGGTTTGACAGGTCGGTGTGTAAATTGGAACTTGGAATAGTACGAAAGAGGAAATATCTCGGTAGAGAGAAAAAATAATGATAAAGTAATTACTTGATAGTTGTGATCCAATTCCATTGCATGTCCTATTTTTCTCCCACGGCTTTGATTGTGACAGAGAAGAAAAGCCATCAATTCATCTCGTGCTCGCATGACGCTGAAACAAGAAATAGAATTATCACAAAGATAATTGTCCTTCCATCGAAAGTGAGGTTAAAGCTATCAGATGGCAATTAAACTTATCTGATGGTAATTCTTCTGAGATACTGCCGTCTCCTTTCCTGCTCTTTATGCACAGGCAACCAGAGAAACACAGCACTGCATCCGTTCACTATCTCGATTATCGAAAAGAAAACAAACGATTATTAAACTATACGGAGCGTCTGTCACATTCACCACTATTGAGATTCATAACTCCGATTACACTGAATTTTCACATTTTATTAACAAGCGCGTCCGAGAATCGAAATAAACGCGAGGTTAATCGTTTCGCGAATGGAAATATTTTATTAACTTTGAAAATACCCCAAACATTTAAGGAATATATTCTCTCACACACCCTCACATACATTTGATGGCGTATGTGTATGGCCGTATCTGTGTACATATTTTCGATCATGGCCAACTATCGCCGAAGATAGGCGGAATTTTTGTGAGATTTTGACATATATATATCGCCCGATAAATCGGATTCTCGACTTTCGGGTGCAAGGGGCGTGGCTTCGCGTTGCTAAGGAAAAATATCTGTTAATATGTAACTTATAACATTTATTCTGGTCTCTATCAATAGAGAATAGTCAATTTATATGGCGTAACTAAGCATAGTTTTGGTTATAACCGTATATTTATTGAGAAAATTCGATGTTAAAATTGTAGGGGTGAAGGGGGCAGACATTTTTCCTGTAAAGATACACGGATGCTCGCGACATCAGCGCTGTCGTGTCTGAGCGCGAAACTACTTGAACGAACATACCGCGAGACACTGCCGTATCTCTTGATTACAAAAGATTAAGTAATGATCGAATTATAAAATTAGGGTACTAAAAATATTATCCTTGAAAAAAGGCATATTTTTACTTCTCAACACTTTTTCTCTATCTTCAATAACTTTTAAGATATAAAGGTTAGAAACATTAGAATAAGATCATTTCGTTTCTTTTGGTCGTTACTATACAGGGTGGACCAGGTTAAACGTCATTTTTTCTCATATGTGATAGAACAACAAAAAAAAGTACTTTCATAAGAAAATTTTTTTCAACATTTTTGAAAAAAAATTTGTCATGAGAATCTATTTTTTTTTCTTGTTCTATCATATATCACAATTAATGGAGTTCAACCTAGCTTTGGCCTGCTCGCAACCTTATAAATTAAAATAAATATCTCATAAACGAAGCCATAAATCAAAAATTTGCAAGGGTGATTTTTTCCTCTAAATTAAACGAGGAATCCAATAATTAAATTTTCTTTGCAAAATATTCAGTGGCGCCGAAGATTGGGAGGGGGAAAGGGAGGTACCGGCCCCTAGTATCTACGCCACTGGAGAATTTTTCAAAATTATTTAATTATTACTTAGAGCTGTTCCACATTAGCCTGTGTGCGAAATTTCATGGAAATCGATCGAGAAAACCATTTTTTTGCGAAACTTTGACGCCCTGTATCTTTGTTAGGAAACATTTTTGAAAAAAATTTTCTTATGAAAGTCTACTTTTTTTTGGTTGTTCTATCACATATAAAAAAATGACGTTTAACCTGGTCCACCCTGTATATTGTAAATATACATATTTATTTAGCCACTGCAGTAAAGGAATTGGAATTGGAATCCAATTTTTACATGTATGGACATATATTTTCAATGGCAAGACACTGTGCTATGTACACCTTCTTTCGGATGTTTCGTTGTTCAGAGTCAGGTCGATATGCATGGACAGAATCGAGCAAGCTAGGGTCATGGTTGAGCTGGAAGAGCTCCGAAGAGAAGTGATCCGACAAATTCGGATGCTTAATATGAACGGGATGTTGAACGGAATCCAAGCACTTCCGTGCCGCTGACAAGCGTGCATTGATAAGGGAGGGAATTATGTTGAAGGCCTGTAACCACTTGTATCTTTTTCAATAAATATTTTTCGAGTTAGAGCCAACTGTGCATTACTTTTGAGACACCCCTCGTATTTTGCGTATTTAGTACACGTTTTGCTTTTTCAAAATGAACCGATAATACATTCCTTGTCACAATCTTCTTGGTGACAGTAGACATTTACGCAGTTCGATTGTATCATTTATTCAATAATAGACCACGATGGAAATTATAAATTCATTTTACAACTTCGTGATTATCTACTTTGACCAAGAAAATTATGAAGCACTGGCTGAGTGATACTTTCACTACTGTACAGACAGCAAAGGTCCATGTGAGTAGGTAAGCTGGGTGGGTCTGGCGCCGCCCACGTGACCAAAACCAGCGGGCAATTTGAATATGTCGCATGCGCGGTTACTCGATGAGGCTTCTCGAATATTCTAGAAGCTTTTAGAATCTTCTATCGCGATGACATCACTTCCATTGGGTGTACGCGGGTACGGGCGCCATGGCTTTAGAATTTCTCGCACTCGCGGTTACATCATCAGGTTTCTCAAATGTTCCAGAAGCTTCTAGGACATTCTACAGCGATGATGTCGACACCCCTTTTCGCTGGACTTACATACGTACGCATGCACCCATTCCATCGTCTTGTGCTGTAGAAGTCGCTATTACCTACGACATGCGTGCAGTGACGTCACAGACATGAACACACGTTCGCAGGCATGTACAACCGCACACACGCACTCACACAGACGAATCCACACATACGCACCATCTTGCACCCTGAGATCTGACTGGCTAGCATCAAGGTCGGAGTTCCGCTCTCGGTTGAACGCTACTAACCTATAACGTATGCGCGGCGAAGTTACAGGCCTGAACGCCCGTACACATTGTACTGTTTTAGATTATGTTCCATGATCGGTTGAACACTACTACCCCACGATTCATGCGCAAGGAGTTCGCTTCGCATGTATGCAGGTAGGTAGCAGGGGTTCTGGATCATCCTCCTCGGCGGGAAATGGTAGGGGTTGAACCACCCCTTTGATTGAGGGGATGGGTTTCCCTCACTGCTGCGCGGTGACGTATCCCGACTTTGGTGCATGCACAGCAACGTTCCACCGATCATATGCGATATTTCTAAGAAATTTCGAATTTTGAGGAAGCATATGATGGCGATCGAGACAAAAACACAAGACGAGTGCATACAAGTATATTGTGTACGAATATCGAGCGCGATCTAGACTGGTCGAGGGCAAACCAACGAATGTCTGCCCGCAGCAGCGTCGTCGGTGCATCGGCCATGCGTCGGTCGGTTGCGACCCTTGTCAATGCATCCTCTATGCATTGGCCAGTTGCAACCGAGACACAGCAGCCGTAAATCTGTGGTCCCTAGGCCCCTGCAGGCGCCAGCCGCCTAGCGCGATGACGTTAAACAGTCCCGGCGTCGGGGACTGGGACCGTCGAGCTCCTCCGTGACTCGGGCGCCTACACATATTTCTGAGAAATCATATACTCTGCCCCGCATTGCAGCGCCGGGTGGAATTTTCGAGAAATCGTCTAGTCGAATTTCACCGCGTGAATTAAGATCGTACATTCCGGGGAAGCGCTCTACTCCGCACATTGACGTCATTTTTCTGCGTCGAGAGGAGGTAAGCATTGCGTCTTCTCACACTACCCATCAGTAGGTGAGCATTGCATCGTATTATGTTATTGAAGTGAAGCTTCTTTGCTGAGGGTACTAAAACCGCGCTCTCTATACAACGAAAAATTCCTAAAATACCGTAACGAAACCCACACACTCCAGCGCTACCGTACATGCCTCACTCATACACCGATCTTGACCCTGCCCCATTCCACTTAGGCCCTTCGCACACAACGCTACGCAGGTATCCGATACTTGACGAGTGTACACACACCACGCGATGCGACTTTCGTCGGTGAGATGCTATATATTATACTCCCGCGACCGGCATGCTCAAGTGGCCGATACTCGCATCGCCAAGACTGTCCCGTCGCACAATTATGTTTTCTTTTATTTTACAGCGATTTATTTAGTTGTTTGGCAATATGTTTATATGTACTCGAAAGAGCTCTTTCTGTTCTACAAAACTGTTATAATTGTTATTTCGAATAATTAAATTTTTGATGTGTAAACATCTATGCTATGGCTCTACGGTGGGACCTTCCTGGGAAATCGAGCGTCAGACGTAAGCCGTGTACATGTGACTGCGTCAGTGTGTGTGTGGCGCTACTGCGTATACTATTCGCGCAAGCTGGATTATCTCAACGGGAAAACATTTTAGAGAAAAATGTTTAATACAAAACTTTAAGGATTTTCCCGTGGCTACCTAGTGGTCGTATTGGATTTGACCTTGACCGTGACCTTTAAGGTAATATCAAATGCCTTCCTAAACCGTTCATCCGATTGCGATGAAACTTTGGGGAATGGCTGGACGCATGCCCGCGAAGGTTTCTGAGTTAATAAATCTTATACAGGGTGTTCAAAAAGTACCGGTACTGATGATTATTATGCCTTCCTAAACCGTTCATCCGATTGCGATGAAAAGAAGGGGAATGGTTGGACGCATGCCCGCGAAGGTTTCTGAGTTAATAAATCTTATACAGGGTGTTCAAAAAGTACCGGTACGGATGATTATTATGCCTTCCTAATCCGTTCATGCGATTGCGACGAAAATTTGGGGAACAGTTTGACGCATATCCGCGAAGGTTTGAGTTAGTAAATCTTATACAGGGTGTTCAAAAAGTACCGGTACGGATGATTATTATGCTTTCCTAAACCGTTCATCCGATTGCGATGAAACTTTGGGGAATGGTTTTACACATGCCCGCGAAGGTTTCTGAGTTAGTAAATCTTATAAAAGGTGTTCAACAAGTACCAGTACTGATGATTATTATTATGCCTTCCTAAACCGTTCATCCGATTGCGATGAAAAGTTGGGAAATGGTTAGACGCATGCCCGCGAAGGTTTCTGAGTTAGTAAATCTTATACAGGGTGTTCAAAAAGTACCGGTACGGATGATTATTATGCCTTCCTAAACCGTTCATCCGATTGCGATGAAAATTTGGGGAACAGTTGGACGCATATCCGCGAAGGTTTCTGAGTTAGTAAATCTTATACAGGGTGTTCAAAAAGTCGAACTATACTTGACCTAAATTTGACCTCCGCTGACAATAAAGGTAACATGAAAAAAATGGTCAAGGACACATTTGAACGTGAACAAAAATGAATTTGACCTTGATATAACCTTGAAGGTCATGGTCAAGGTCAAATCCAATATGACCATTTCGTAGCCCGGGAAAAATACTAAAAGTTTTGTATTAAAAATGTATTTAAACAATGGTGGACGGACAAAATCAATCCACAATCTACCCGTGCGAAGCCGGGACGGGCTGCTAGTAAGTTATAAATCTAATATAATAATAATAAATATTTTATTATAGAAAAAATTAAACTTCTTTATGTCGAACTACGACGTCATATTCCCCAATTAAACTCGGACCGCAGATAATTGTAAGATGTTTATACATCCTCCGTGAGTACAACGGCACTCACACCTTTTATTTATTATTTTTCTGGCTTAGAAATGGACTATCCAGGGGGCAGAAATCAGCAGTTTAGACATCTGCTTTTCCTCGCTTTTCATATAGGTCAAAAAACTGCAGTATACGGAGAAGGTGTTATAGGCGAGTCTTTGATAAAAAAGATGCCGAAAATTCTGATTTTTTCCTCCTGGATATTCCATTTCTAAGCCTGAAAAATAATAAAACACAAAACGCGAGTCTGCTAGTACTCGGGACACTGATGTGTAAACATCTAGTGAGCGAGATTTGATAGCTAAAATAAATCGGCTTATGATAGCTAAAAAAATAAATAAGTGAGTCGGAGTAGAGCCGATCGACGAGGAGTTACTCCAACTCACTTACTGTACATGGCGAACACCACTTCCATACAACATTGTTCTGCCAGATATTTACACATCAATTAGTCATTCTAATTTGTAATTGATGTGTAAACATCTGGCAGAACAATGTTGTATGGAAGTGGTGTTTGCCATGTATAGTAAGTGAGTTGGAGTAACTCTTCGTCGATCGGCTCTACTCCGACTCACTTATTTATTTTTTTTAGCTATCATAAGCCGATTTATTTTAGCTATCAAATCTCGCTCACTAGATGTTTACACATCAGTTTCTCGAGTACTAGCAGACTCGTTTTGTGTTTTTATTCATTAAATCAATTGTATAATATATATGAAGGGTCCAGTGGAAAAACGATGAGGGTCCATATTTCTAATAATTGAAAAACACGACATTTAAAGTTTCACAACGCACGGGAGTCCACTGTGCCGCCTATTTTCAACCACAGTTTTTAGTGGAATCTCAGTGTTCGTCCCCTGTAAGGTTTGATATGTTGATACTTCATGTTACAAGCTAACAGATGTCGGTAAAATATCGATTTCGAAAAAAATGGACCCTCATCGTTTTTCCATTGGACCCTTCATATGTATATATGTCATGGCAATATTTCGTAACCTCAAAATACTCTAAAAATACTCTAATAACATCGCACAGTCCAGCATTTAATATTTACAGTAAAATTCTGTAATAATAATACTTACTGGCAGCTTCAATCGGAGTGGATTAATTCACTGCTGTTGCATACCGAGCCGGTCCAGGTCGTCTGTAGATGGCGGGTCGTAGCCGTGGAGCGCTAAACCATTCTGCTTCAAAGGTGCGGAAACGCGTAACGAATAAACTGAACACTGCACTCACTATAAGACTGATATGGATATATTCAAGTGATACAAGATGCGTTGATGACTGATACAATTAAGAGAAGGCAAGAGAAGACGCCGGAAGCCTCCTGGCTTCGTCTTACATAGTTCGGACGTAGCAACTTTTCGATCAACGGAGGGGATTGCGTGGGCGACGCTATCCACCCTGATTAGCTAATTAGAGGGGAGTGGTAGAATAGCCGATGACGCTGGGGCTATCGGAGTCCGTGTCCGAAGGTCGAAGGTACCGTTGCTAACTTTACGCTTTCCCGAGCGCCGCACTCACGGATCAAGAATGTCGACCGCGAGAACCCGCCAGGCTACCTTGAACGGTTAATTGTTTCTCTCGTACCTGGATAAGCCGGGTACTGCATTACCGTATGTCCCGCACAGAACCGCATGCAGTTACAGGGACCTTGAAATTTTCTTTCGGCCGTGCTTGGTCGGTATTCGAGCAACTTTTACCGATAGGTAGAAGTCGAATCGGTATAGAGTCGGTAGAGTTGGTATCAATTCGGGAGATCGAAGCGTCTAACCTCGAAGTCGTGGATTTGTGAATTATGGTGAGTAATTACCATTATTCATAATTCATAAATTCACGATTATATGGATACGGTACGGTATCCCGTAAGAAACGCAACAAGCGACATTTACCGTCAGCAGTATTTGCCAACGGTGCACATACCGTATATCCCACTCTGTACGGGCCAGTTTGAAGTTAAGGGCCGTTTCTACGGTGATAGTTTCTGCTATAGTTGCTGTCATGATAGCCATTATCACATGAACTATCACCATGTAAATAACCCAAAAGTAACTGTCATGCTGACGCGACAGTTACTTTCGAGTTATTTACGGGCTATCATGACAGCAACTATCGCAGAAACTATCACCGTGCAAAAGGCCCTTTACCTTCGGGGAGGCTTGGTCGGTACTTGAGTGATTTAATACCGGTAGAAGTCGAGTCGGTAGTTAGTTGGTGTCAATTCGGGAGATCGAAGCGTCTAACCTCGAAATTATGAATTTGTGAATAATGGTGAGTAATTTCCATTCCATTTAAATCCATAATTTCGAGGTTAGACGCTTCGATATCCCGAATTGACATCAACTCTAACTGCCGACTCGACTTCTACCGTATTAAATGACTCGAGTACCGACCAAGCCTATCCGAAGGTAACTATCAAACTGGCCAGTACAGAGAAGGACATACGGTATAAAAGACTCAAACACCGTCGGCAAATACTGCCGAAGAAAAATGTCGCTTGTTGCGTTTCTTACGGGACGTGCGGTATACGGTATTATGGTATATATAGATTATTTAGACAGAGATACAAGTGTTAGCGGTTTACGGAGCGCGTGGGGAAGCTAGGAGAAAGTGACTAGGCTTGTGTGCGTCACCAATGCTAGCTGCGCTATTAGTAGGTTGTATAGCGATTTACTATATCGACATCATCGACAAGAAAATGTAATACCACCCTAGGCCGCAAGCGCTGAAGTAGCTGCGCACGAATCACTGCGCACTAATCACATCCGACCACATTTCCGTCCCATTTCCCGTGGTTTACCCTTTTACTGCCGTAATAGATGTTTACACATCAAAAATTGTTATTCGAATAAAAAATTATAACAGCTTTGTAGAGCAGAAAGAGCTCTTTCGAATGAATGTAAACACTTTGCGGAACAGCAAACAAATCGTTGTAAAATGAAAGAAAATAAAAGAAAACGCTACGAACTTATTTTCCAACCCAATAGCATCGCGATCATAAATACTTCGTCAAACTAGGGTTCATCCCGCCATCAGCGAAGCAGTACATTTCGGCAAATCGAGGCTGCTAATGAGTTCGCAGTCCCGCACATTTCCTGAAAGGGTTAATTACTGGATGAATCGGAATGAACCTTTGCCGAAATATTCGGTTATCTATTGAAATCGTCATTTCTCTCCTTTACAAAGCTAAATGCATTTCGAATGCATTCGAAATATAGCGGTATCTGCGAGCAGTGGTTCATTAGAATTCGTTCGGTAATTAACCTTCCGGGAAAGGTGCAGGACTGCGAATACATAAGCAGTCCTCGTTTGACGAAATGTACCACCCGAACTGCGTGTACTATAATGTGCACTAGAATAGAATTTGTAATGTATGTGAAATTCTGAGAAACAGCAATTAATGTTTTATCACCGTTAAATTTGGAAGTAAAATTCCTTGATTCCGCTTATGATTTTCTAGAAATTTGTCAGTTTAGTGAATACTTCGTTCGTTCGATCAAAGTTACTTCGTATACTGAGAAAAGAGTTTATTTGCAATTAATAAGTGTATACTTGATTATGGCGGGAAAAATATTTTGTTGGACCAAGTAAGTAAATATTGGGATCTGACATGGGGGAGGAGCTTAGTTCGAAAAATCCAATATGGCCGAAATGAGTATACTACCGACACAGAGTCTTATGGGAGTGAAGTCATTATTTATTGTTTTCCTTCCCAACTTTCACTAGACTCACGGGAGGACATGAGCACCCTTTGCCCTCCGTTATCGTCCAAGGTTGACCTCCCATAAATATAAATTCAGCTTTCGAGACGCGCATATGTCTATCCCTGGACGGGCGCATCACGGAACGTCAACGTATCTGCGCGCAACCCCAGAGTCTTTTTCACGTTTTTACTCTTCCACTTTCTCGAAACTTTCTTCTCACATCGTGAATTGGAAAAAACCCGCCCTTCGTTATTCGTTATCGTGTTCGTATCTCCTTCTGCTCCTCAGTTGTATCGCACTCATTCTAATTCTAAGTGTTCCCGGACATTCGTTGTTAACCCGAAAATAAAATCTACGTATTAAAGGCCATCACACAGAAATTTCCGTAAGGCCGTAAGCAGTAAGCGTAAGCGAATAGACCAATCAGGATCAAGTATTCTGATGTCCGTAAGACGTAAGAACCCCACCACTTTCGTCCGTAAGACGTAAAACGTAACGTCGAAAACTTTCGTCCGGTTGACATTTTTACGGCGAACGTCTTACGGACAACCAATCACAAAGTTTCCTGTGTTATTTGATATCATAGGCCCACAAAAATAAATGTTTTTCTCTGTATTTCGAACCAAATCAGGTGATTCTTGTAGATTGATGTACGATAAAAACGAATCTGACTCTCAAATTTGCGTACTAGGTCAGAATTTCGAGATACTTGAGGTCAAATATACGAAAACGAGCGATTTTGGCCATATTCACAGCTCCGTACAATGAAAGTAAAAAATTTTTCTTAATTGCTCATGCAGCATTTGAAAATGTTGTTTTTGAACTTTATAGTACATTCCTTAATTGCTCCTAAACGATTTTATTAAGCTAAATTTCAATACGATAAGTCTATCCTTCAAGTTCACCGCGCCACGCGTGCATACAGACGCCCTGTTTACATCTAACAAGGAAACGTTTCGAGGCCGCCGCTTCCGATCTTGATGAAACTTCGTAAATTTAAAGTTTATCGAAAAATAAGAGACCCCTATTTTTTTAAAGCGGCCCAATTTTGGTTTAAGGGGGTGAAATGGACCCCTGAATTTTCACCCCCTTCGAGCTATCTCCGAAACGAAGCGAGATAGATGAAAACTTTCAATGTACGTTTTGTTTGTTTTTTTTAGTATAATAAAATCCCCTAAACAGATTTTGAAAAAAAGCATTATTTTTCAAAAAAAAAAAATTTTTTTATCTAATTTTTCGAAATTTCGGTTTAGTCATGTGGACAAAAATTTAGGAAATTTTATTACAAATTCAACCATGTATGACATGATATATTTCCCTCCTACAGTTTTGCAAATTTCTAACTTTTATGTCTGATAATGAGCGGGCTACCAATGGCAGTGACGGGATAGGTCGGGGGTTATTACTTCTATGTATTTTAATGCCACTTTTCTTTTATTTAATAAAGTTCAACTTCTATGGCTCATAATTATGACAATAATGGTATTCCGTGAAAAAATGTTTCATACAAAGTTGTTTCTTACACCAAGCACACGTAATAACGGCAATATCGCCACATATGTGGCATCGTGGTTCCGAGTCCTGTGCAAAACAAAATTCTACAGGATGTTCAAATTCAGGAGGTCTCCTGAATATATATCCACTCTTGAACCACGAATATTTAATAAAGTTAGTAAACCGTGGTGAAGAAAACTGATTATGAGTAAGAGATTGAAGTTTTAAAATATTATCTCTCGAATGAAGGTTAATATCGTAATTGAAAAGAGTTACAATATCTGAAAACCTCCTTACAAAATTCTTCCACATTCGAAAGCCGTATACGTCTAGCGGAATATTATCAAAATAAAATGGACAAAAATTGTTCAGAAATCTTATTAATAAATCCGACCGTTAATTTATTTATATTATTTTCTGTTTGTGTGTAAGTAACTAATAATTCACTCACAGGTTAGATAAAATTGTCTGAATTTTTATAGTTTTTTGTTGGAATCATTTTTTTCTTTACTTTTCTTCTTCGCGTACTGTTTCCTCCAGTACTCCTCACATTCTTGCAGCTCTCGTTCTACTTCGGCCATGGATGGTCCTGTTGTGCGGAATGTCAGATCCAGCGATTTCCCGGGAGACGGCAATGGTATGTGCCCATTTTTAAGATCCTCCACGATCTTCTCAAAAGTCGGTAACTCGTTTGAACCCATCACTTGAATGATAGACGCAGCCAATGAAACTGAAGCTCTTTGCTTCTCGGCCCTGTATATATACTCCTCGAAAATGCCGTAAACAACATTCCTGTTATTTGTAGGGTTGCCTTATATGGCCCCGGTGATGCGAAAGAGGGAGTTTAGTTCTTTGGACAAGCTTTATTATTAGTTGGCTCTGTGCCCATGTAAAAATATTTTCGTACGCGCTCTCGAGTTTCGTACGCGGACTCCGAGGATGATGGCCCCTTTTTGGGAAGTCGGACCTCCCACCCTCTCCAGTCTGTTTCGTTCTTGTGAGGCGACTTCATTATATATAAGGAAGCGAAAGAGAAAGCTTTTTAGTCTGAATATTCAGTTTCTATGGTGCACAGCAGTTCATATTATTATTATGGCAATTATAAATCCGATCAATGTGTTAACTTTATTGGTGGCCGTTTTCAGTGTACCAAATGGAAGAGAAACTCCAATGAATAGTGCAGAAGTGCAATTGAAAGATTTATTACAAAATATTATTATACGTAGCATGGAGGATTCATCATTTCGAGTCGAACATGAAAATAAATTGGAATTGGAAGATTCAATCGAGGATAGTGAAATGCACGCTGTTAATACTGACTGGCTGGAATCGGATGTCGAGGATGTTCCTCACGTAGAAACCTCTATACCTCCAGAACCATATCCCTGTACACCCGATGAAGAAGCGGTTAGCTTTGAATATAAACAAAGTGCCATAGATTACTGGAACAGTGGGAAGAAAAGACGTCGAACCGTAGCAGCAGTTCAACATCAGTTTAAAAAAGTGAAATCTGATAGACAATTACGAAGATGGGCTGCGCAAGTAGGACAGGGGGGTACTCAAAATGATAAATTAATACGCATAGCGAAATATACTTTTGATAAATTTGTAGAAGCTAGTAGATCGAAAATAATAGTACATAATGTAGACCTTAAACGATGGGCTTTACAAGCAAAAGAAGTAGAGAATCTTCCAACCTTCAAAGCAAGTCAAACATGGTTGAGGTCATTCAAGAAAGCATATAGAATTGTCTCTCGAAAGATCACAAAGTTTGTAACGAGAAAAAACGTTGAGGGTGAGGAAAGTTTGAAAGTACGAAGCCATGCCTTCGTAGAACAAGTGAAGCCTCTCATTACACAATATGGACCACAAAATGTATTTAACTCTGATCAGAGTGGATTTAATTTAGAAATACATTCTGGCCGAACTTTAGCTACATCGGGGCAAAAAAAAATTGAAGCTGTGGTACAATCAATATCTTCTACAACCCACAGCTATACTATACAACCCACCATATCTGCTGATGGAAAACTACTGTCGCCTCTTTATGTGGTATTAAAAGAGGCTAGTGGGCAATTGGGAGAACGAGTGCAACAAACCGTGTTTAGGCCGCCAAATGTATACTTCATGGCTTCCAAATCTGGGAAACTTACAACCGATCTCATGAAAACATGGCTGCAAGAATTTTACTTCCCTAACACTGGATCTACAAGCGTCTTACTGCTGGACTCTTGGAGTGGACAATGTGAGCGAAGTGTTCGAGAAGCTACACCAGAAGACAAGACAATAATATTAATGACGATTCCACAAGGCACCACCGGACTGATTCAACCGCTAGACGTATACGGATTTCGAATGTGGAAGAATTTTGTAAGGAGGTTTTCAGATATTGTAACTCTTTTCAATTACGATATTAACCTTCATTCGAGAGATAATATTTTAAAACTTCAATCTCTTACTCATAATCAGTTTTCTTCAAAACGGTTTACTAACTTTATTAAATATTCGTGGTTCAAGAGTGGATATATATTCAGGAGACCTCCTGAATTTGAACATCCTGTAGAATTTTGTTTTGCACAGGACTCGGAACCACGATGCCACATATGTGGCGATATTGCCGTTATTACGTGTGCTTGGTGTAAGAAACAACTTTGTATGAAACATTTTTTCACGGAATACCATTATTGTCATAATTATGAGCCATAGAAGTTGAACTTTATTAAATAAAAGAAAAGTGGCATTAAAATACATAGAAGTAATAACCCCCGACCTATCCCGTCACTGCCATTGGTAGCCCGCTCATTATCAGACATAAAAGTTAGAAATTTGCAAAACTGTAGGAGGGAAATATATCATGTCATACATGGTTGAATTTGTAATAAAATTTCCTAAATTTTTGTCCACATGACTAAACCGAAATTTCGAAAAATTAGATAAAAAAATTTTTTTTTTTTTGAAAAATAATGCTTTTTTTCAAAATCTGTTTAGGGGATTTTATTATACTAAAAAAACCAAACAAAACGTACATTGAAAGTTTTCATCTATCTCGCTTCGTTTCGGAGATAGCTCGAAGGGGGTGAACATTCAGGGGTCCATTTCACCCCCTTAAACCAAAATTGGGCCGCTTTAAAAAAATAGGGGTCTCTTATTTTTCGATAAACTTTAAATTTACGAAGTTTCATCAAGATCGGAAGCGGCGGCCTCGAAACGTTTCCTTGTAAGCTAAAATCTAGAAGTGTCAGTTTGATATTGTTAATAATTTCACGTCAATTGAGAAGAAAAGCTTAACAGTAAGTACATTTAATTATTGATTACACTCAGTTCCTATATATAATAAATAGAAAAGCCATTCCTAGATTGACATAAGGATACAGTGAATCGCAATGTAAAATGCATGACGTAAAGAGTCAGAACTGTCGTATTCATCTGCTTTTTTAATAAAAAATATAAATAATAACATTTTCGACAATATTATTCTCGAGATATAGTTTAATGAACATGACGTGATAGCATTCTCTGAATTTTATCACATAAATATCTCTTGAAGAACCCTGGAAAAAAATATTTTCATTTCAGATGAATACGATAGTTCTGACTCTTCACGGCATGCATCCGTGTTCACTGTATCCTTATGCCAATCTAGGAATGGCTTTTCTATTTATTATATATAGGAACTGAGTGTAATCAATAATTAAATGTACTTACTGTTAAGCTTTTCTTCCCAATTGAAATGAAATTATTATCAAACTGACGCTTCTATATTCTAAGTTGCATGTAAATAGAGGGTGGGGACAGCGTCTTCGTTCAGGATTGGTCAAAGCTTACGTCTTACGCCGCGTTTGTGTGATGAACCTTACGTTTTACGTCTTACGCTTACTGCTTACGGCCTTACGGAATTTTCTGTGCGATGGCCTTTACCAAACTACAACATCAGGGGACATGTGCACAACATTGTAGGCGAAATTAAAGATGGGACTATCAAAAGTGTTGTGTGTTCCTGTACAGCGGGCCAAGGAGAAAAATGCACACATTGTAGCAACACTCCTTCATTTACACAGGTGAGATTGTGATATTAAAAACGTCACTCTTATGTGTATTTATGTTAACCCTTTTCGCATCAAAGCCGGATCGAAATCAGAGCCGTGCGGGTCGATCAGATCCGCCGAGAATTCGCGAGCCCCGCATTAGGTACGTAGTCGTAAACGAGGTGCACTCGCGAGGAAAACCTGTTGATCGAATTTACGAGTATTGTAGTAACATATTTAGGAAAAATTGTACATATATTGAATAAATGTGGAAAGCAGGATTAAGTGTTGTAAATCCCGAGGAAGCTCCAGTGCTCGGTTTCTATGCCCCGGCCGACGTACACGTACACAGGACTCTGTAGTATTGAGGAACTTTCCCGGATCTAATCTATGACTCAAAGTGTCCCAAGGAATTTCGAATTTTTCCCTCGCACCGGTCTAGGGCCCAAATACGAGAAGCATTTCGGCGAATACGCGACATACATACATTAATCCAATGCCAGTCACTCGCTAACCCATTAGACGGTATACTAGGAATAGTTTTACTTCTCGCCACCAGACGGCGTATCGAGACATGTCAGATCCCAATACTGGGTGATTCTTTAATATTGCGACAAACTTCAAGGATGGGTTCCTTGAATGAAAATAAGAAAAGAAAAAACAAAACGTGTGGCGGCCACACGTCTTGTTTTTTCCCACGCTAAGCGTTGGGTGACAAGAATTCCCCTTCCGGCCTGCGATTTCGCGGAACTGGCCGCGATCATGTTTCAAAGCCTCGGTCGGCAGACGATTTCCTTGAACGGGTACGCGATTTCGGGGAACCGGCAACGATTGCGTTACAAAGCGGCAAATGGGTCGTTATCTTCCGGGAGTTCCCGGCGCTCGCAAAGAGATGATTCCCAGGTCCGCGCATTGCGCATGCCTTCGTGGCGGTATTTCTGACAAATCGTTCTGCGAGATCCGCGCAATTTCGACGGTCGCCGTCATCGTTGCACCCTTTCCACCATCGCCAGCCCTTTCCTTAATTACTGTGCACTCTGAAGATCATTTCAACAGTCCGAATTCGCTGACGGAGAAGCCTCATTTAACTCAAAGCAGAACTGGCTGCGAACTACTCAGCTCCAACGTAGTAACAATAGAGACAATAGAGTACATCGTTGACATGCAAACATTCAAAGGGCCCTTGAATGAATTTATACTCACAGAATTTGTCATCCTCGAGATTAAGGATGATCACAAAGCGCAATTGCGAGCTATAACTTACCAGTGAAAATTAGTTACACCCCAATTCGTGGCTGATGCACAACTATCAGAGTATCCCGTGAGCCGTGGGTGATTTCCCTATACCGGGATGAAAACTATCAGCTGCACCATTCTAGACTAAAAGCTAGTGACATTTTTCAGTGATTATTTAGTTAAGGCCTATTTTTTGAGAGAATGTTGTTGGGGGCATGTATAAGTGCCATCTGTGAGGATTAACCCTGATAGCGGTATGGGAGGCTGGTGGAACGCCCCCAACTTGTCAAAAATAGTGCACAAAATTATTATTTAGTTAAGGCTGACATTTTTTTTAGTATTCATCTGGTAATCAACAATTATGAATATAATATTGGCGGATCGATTGGCCGGTATTAAAAGGGTGGCGGATCATCCCAAACACGTCGTGTCAATAATAAAATTGTTATTATTTAATTAAACCTCAATTTTTAATATGTTATTGAGGCAACTGTTTCAAGTGGAAATTTAATTTGGCGGAACGAAATATCGGTATTAACTACCTGGCGGAACGGTTTAAACATCCATTGTGTGCGCTTCGATTTCGTGTTGTTTGCCGCAGAATTTTTTGTATTAGGAATGCTTCTAATATACAGGGTGTCCCTAAATATCATGTACAAACGGAAGGAGGTAATTCTTTGGATTATTTCATGACTAAAAGTTCATATAAACATAGGCCCGTAAAAGCTTCGTTACTGATCTACAGGGTGTAGACGCCTTCGTGCTTAGCGCCCTTTTCTAGAGAGGTTTGAGGCCTTTTGGCGCCCCATGGCTAGTGCGCCTTCGTGCGCGCCTTCGTGCGCGCCTTCGTGCGTGGCACGAAACGGCCCCTCGTTAGACGCGGCCCTGAAAGCACTATATCGTCGGTCAAATGCCAAAAGGGTATTCTAAAAAAATTATATCATTCATCCGCTTCAAAAATTGTTAAAACATCTGACATCACAAATAAAATGTTGAGTGTCTTAACATAAGACTGATTTTTTATTTATATATTGAAGCTCTTTATCAATATTGAACGAGTGCTAAAATATTAACTCCAGGGAAAATACATTTCTATTATTACTAAAAATATTCCAGAAAAGAAACAAAATCATTATCTATATTAGAAGCATTCCTAATACAAAAAATTCTGCGGCAAACAACACGAAATCGAAGCGCGCACAATGGATGTTTAAACCATTCCGCCAGATAGTTAATGCCGATATTTCGTTCCGCCAATTCGAATTTCCACTTGAAACAGTTGCCGCAATAACATATTAAAAATTGAGGCTTAACTAAATAATAAAAATTGTATTGTTGACACGACGTATTTGGGATGATCCGCCACCCTTTTAATACCGGCCAATCGATCCGCCAATATTATATTCATAATTGTGGACTACCAGATGAATTCTAAAAAAATTTCAGCCTTAACTAAATAATAATTTTGTGCACTATTTTTTACAAGTTGGGGGCGTTCCGCCAGCCTATACCGCTATCAGGGTTAATCCTCACGAATGGCACTTAGACAAGCCCCCATAACATTCTCTTAAAAAATAGGCCTTAACTAAATAATCACTGACAAATGTCACTAGCTCTCCGTCTATTCTCCAAGACTAGTAGAACTGAACGTTGGATGCGTCACGAATACCGGACTTATATGATCTCATGTCCAGTGCCTACCACCAGGCACAAGTTTTTCTATTTATGATAAGTATTACAAAATAATTAATGAACGTGTCGTACTTATCGTGCATAGTACTCCCAGCGCATAGCAGATCTAACTCTGGGTTTAAATAAAGTAGAATGAAGAAAATAATATGTTCATTCCTTTCTTTCTACTATTTTCTCTGATACCAAACTTTTCCATCCGTTATCTTGAATTAGGTTCAAATTTCAAAGGGATCCCTTCCTCCCTCTTTCCCATCACCATCCCCTCCAAGTGTCATATCCCCGTCAAACACTATACACAGGAAACGTTCGCTCTTTATTGTACCTCACAGTTTTAGCATCCAAAGGCGGACTTTCGAATTATCGCTCCGGAAATGGGAATCCTCACGAGGTTACAGAAAGGATATGGCGAGGGGCCAAGAGTTTGCGGATACTCGGTCGATTGATGCGTAAGAAGAGTACGTCAGTGCTGCTGAAATAACGTTACTTACAATTAGTCGCTATCCGACAAGTTAACAGTCACAATAAAAAATTCAAGAGCTTGCTCATGAAAGGTGGACGTTTAGATCGATGTTAGAGACACAGCAATCACTCACCAAGGGAAGACTTACGGTAGATGTTTCATTGGCACGTTCACATGGGCGTCATGGTTAACTTGCAACAACTCGGCACCATAGATTTTTTGAAGGACGCTCAGGCTCTTTTCTGGTCGC
Organism: Xiphydria camelus; assembly: GCA_963678675.1. Taxonomy (NCBI): domain Eukaryota; kingdom Metazoa; phylum Arthropoda; class Insecta; order Hymenoptera; family Xiphydriidae; genus Xiphydria; species Xiphydria camelus. The sequence goes on along the minus strand of OY783192.1, from coordinate 18,045,888 downwards.
ACATCAAAACGCACTGAAGAGAGAAAATGCATTGAAGGTGAATGCTATATTGGACATCGAGTACAGTATCGTCAAGGATGACAAGGAAATCATTGAGCTAAAAACCTTCAACATGAAAAATGTGTCGATCCTTCAAACCATCGATTTAAATCAAGAGACACGGTAGTGTCTCGCGGCATGTTCATTCAAGTTCGTCAGAACGACGCCGATAGCGCTGTCGCCGCGAGCACCCGTGTCTCTTTACACCACAAATGTCTGCCCCCTGCACCCCTCAATTTTTACATCGAATTTTCTCAATAAATATACGGTTATAACCAAAACTATGCTTAGTTACGCCATATAAATTGACTATTCTCTATTGATAGAGACCAGAATAAATGTTATAAGTTACATATTAATAGCAACGCGAAGCCACGCCCCTTGCGCCTAAAAATCGAGAATCCGATTTCTCGGGCGATATATACAGGGTGTTTCATAAGTATTGTGACAAACGTAAAGGGGTTTTAGAGGGCATTAAACTAAGCAATCTTGACCAATAAACCTGTGTCCAGAAATATGCCGTTTGGGCAGGAAGGTAAAAATCTCAAAAAAATTCCGCCTATCTTCGGCGATAGTCGGCCATGATCGGAAATATGTACACAGATACGGCCACACGCATACGCCATCAAATGTATGTGAGAGTGTGTGAGAGAATATATTCCTTAAATGTTTGGGTATTTTCAAAGTTAATAAAATATTTCCATTCGCGAAACGATTAACCTCGTGTTTATTCCGATCCTCGGACACGCTTATTAATAAAATGTAAAAATTCAGTGTAATCGGAGTTATGAATCTCAATAGTGGTGAATGTGACAGACGCTCCGTATAGTTTAATAATCGTTTGTTTTTTTTTCGATAATTGAGATAGTGAACGGATGCAGTGCTGTGTTTCTCTGGTTGCCTGTGCATAAAGAGCAGGAAAGGAGACAGCAGTATCTCAGAAGAATTACCATCAGATAAGTTTAATTGCCATCTGACAGCTTTAACCTCACTTTCGATGGAAGGACAATTATCTTTGTGATAATTCTATTTTTTGTTTCAGCGTCATGCGAGCACGAGACGAATTGATGGCCTTTCTTCTCTGTCACAATCAAAGCCGTGGGAGAAAAATAGGAGATGCAATGGAATTGGATCACAACAATCAAGTAATTACTTTATCATTATTTTTTCTCTATCGATATATTTCCTCTTTCGTACTATTACAAGTTCCAATTTACACACCGACCTGTCAAACCTGAAGTGTACATGTACCTCACTTCTATTTCATCTGTTCAATGAGGAATCACTGATACCGATTAGGGTTCGAGGGTTATTCCTTATTCGTTCTAGCATAGCATCGATATTTTACTGCACCTGTTTTCTTCTGGGCCTTCCTAAAATAATTATGAAAACCCCATATGATTGTTATTTACAATTTGTTACAGATCGTATGCGAACCCGAGGGGGTTTCTTTCGAACGAAGGATCATCCACTTGTTGTTCCAAGAACCAGTTGCATTAGTTCATTTGGCGAGCTGGATCTGCTGTCTCGAGTGCATGGACGTGTGCCACTTTAAATGCATATTTTGTAATTTCCATCGTTACATCAGAGGCGAAGAAGAGATGAAATAGAAGTGAGGTACATGTACATTTCACGTTTGATAGGTTGGTATATAAATTGGAACTTCTCTCTGATAGTATAATACGAAAGAGGAAATATATCAATAAAGGAAAAATAATAATAAAGTAGTTACTACATTATTGTAATCTAATTCCATTGTATCCCTTACTTTTCTGCCACGACTTCAATCGTTGATAGTGAAGAAAAATCAAATTTATTGGTTGATCCATCTACTATCAACAACCAAAGTCATGGCAGAAAAATAAAGGATACAATAGAATATTGGATTACAATAATGTAGTAAATACTTTATTATTATTTTTTCTTTATCGATATATTTCCTCTTTCGTATTATACTATAAGAAGTTCCAATTTATATACCAACCTATCAAACGTGAAGTGTACATGTACCTCACTTCTATTTCATCTCTTCTTCGACTCTGATGTAACGATGGAAATTACAAAGTATCCATTTAAAGTGGCACACGTCCATGCACTCGAGACAGCAGATCCAGCTCGCCGAATGAACTAATGCAACTGGTTCTTGAAACAACAAGTGGATGCTCCCTTGTTAGTCCAGTAAACGAAGGTCTGAAATACAAGTTTTTACCTGCCAGGCTGCATTTTGGTTTAACGTTGCCATTTGACCCTATAAAACTCTGGGTGAGGTATCGCGGTTTTTCCCCCACGGGTTATGGTTGAAAAACAATAACAAATACCCTAAAAATGAGTTATTCAAAAATAACTCGAAAACTAAGCGAGATATCGAAAAAAATATTTATCCAAAATTGTAGAGCTTAAAATTCTCTATAAAAAAGGTCTGCACAGTTTACCCCCACTCCCCACGGTTTACCCTCTAGAGCCGCGCGAACGTTAGGGGTGAAAAAAAAATTGTAAAACATAGAAAATTTAACATTTTCGAATGCTTCTTTTTTTAAATTGCTTAAGAAATTCTCTACTTCTTAAATAAAATGATATTCTTTTTTTTTCACGCAATTGTTTACAAACTGTCAAGTAAATAAACGATATCTCTCGATATATTGAATTAATTTTTCTTCTTTGTGTTCCATAATTTTGTTAGTTAAATTCCCTACATATTACACTCGGGTCATTTTTTTGTAATTGGCGTAATTTTTGAAATATCTCCGTCTTCAAAAATTGCTTTTTCAACTACTTGGTGTGTCCGAAGAACCGCTGGTGCTACATATATAGTCTATGTCTGCGCCGTTCACCCTATAGTGGTCGCCTTTTTCTTTCCCCCCATGGCGGTAGGTACTTGACTCGGACCCGTGTGACCCTCCTGTGTCTACTCGCTCTTCTCCGTTTAAGGTATTTCCATGGTTTTGCGTTTTTCTTACGAATCTCATGAAATTTTGCCAATCAAAAGACTAAAATATTACCCATCGATTCCTAAAATTTCAAAACGCTGAGCCATATAGTTTAAAAGAAAATGTTAATTCAAAGTAGCATTTTCTACACTGACTTTCAATGGCTAACATGTAGAAAGACGGTACCTCAGTGACGTTTTGAGCTATAACTACAGAACCAATCTTACAATGTTAAAGAAAAACTAACGGCGAATAAAATGATATTGTAGGATTATGTTCACAAAAACTGGAAGTGGTGAGCCATATAGTTTCAGAGAAATTATAACTTAAAAACTGAGATTTTTCTTGAAACTGCAAAGTGGTGGGGACGAGTAACGATGATGTGGCAACAGTGCGCACAGCTGATTTAGCCCTCTCCTGTGACTATGGGACTATGGGCCGATTCCACCAACTCTGATTAAATGCTTGATTACCTAATCACGATTATATTTAATCAGCGTTCTAATCATGATTAACTGCACAATTCGTTCCACCATGAATTTTTAACCCCCGATTATCTAAGCATATACTCTCTTCGCAATAAGTTTTGGTTTTGTTGTAACGGTGATTCTGATTGGTTCATCAACGGAACTTATAATGGAGTAGGAGGAAAACCTGACGTGCGCTCGTGACGTGATCAACTGACGCGCTGCAAGCCGAGCTCAGTGAGCTGCCGAAATCTCCAACAGAATTTAAAAAGGAACCAGTTGCATAATAGCGGAGAGCAAGCAGGAGTTGTACTCTGGATACAATAGCGTGGTTTCTTAAATGTGCACTCCCTTTATTTAGTAAAGATACAGAAAATTCTACGCGATTTTTAACGTAATATGATAATGTTGCGATATTTTAAAAAATAGATTCTATATTATTTAAGAAGTAATTTATCTTTCTGTAGCGTGTTGCAAATTATGTACAATTTCCAGAAGCAAAGCTTCAATACTGTCTTTCGATAATCGAAAACGCGCAATAAAATCGAAATCATCCAAAGTTTGGAAATAATTAATTCGTTATTTAATTAAATGTGGCCTTCTATCAATTTCGATACCATTTTCATCATCAGATGATGATAAAATATCGTCGTAAAATAAATTCATGTCCGGTATAGTATTGCAGAGCAGTGAAACTTCGACTTTGAGGCTATGTTGATCCACGTTAATCACTGGTTAAGTTCCTAATCGGCCAAAAATGGCCGATTAAGTTCAACGGTGATTAACTCACTTTAATCATGGTTTAAAAATTGGTGGAACGCAAGAGCTTGATTAAATAAAGCTAATCGGGAATTAACAATTTAATCAGAGTTGGTGGTTTCGGCCCTCAGTAGTACTTTTGCTACCGGAGAGGGGATAGCCAGTGGCATGACGCGGCAGCCCCCACTACGGCACGTAGTGGCAGGCACATAGCGGTATTTTAAGGAGAGAGAAGCACTGTTGCCATGATTATCGGGCCAGGCAGTGTATATGTGTGAGGTACATTTGTACACAGGAGGTCTCTGTGTAGCAAGGAGCTCAGAGTACAGAGTTACTCAAAAGTTTCGTTCGTGCGTAATACAGTTTGTGATCAGTTGTACTAAGTCCTGAAGCAAAAAATTTGAATACGACTGTCACCATTGAAATACCTTAAAGCCCCTAAAAAAGTCCTCATACACGATACGGTTTGTATTGCAGGAAGGCAGGCCTTCCGACTTGCGCTTATACAGGCAAACCTGAGTGTACATGTGACTACAAATAACTCCTAGGTAAAGGTAGTTATTACGAAAATTGTAGAGAATACAATTCTCTATAAGTTTTGTTTAAAAATTTCCTTTCTGAAACAAATAATTTCAGAGTTACGCTTAAGTAAACTGGAGCGCTTTTCTTACAATTGCATTCACGTACCCTTCTCAATCTGGTTTTTTTCCATTATCTTCTAGAACGCACAATTTTCTTTTTCGTAGCCATTTTTTACATAAAAATTAACAAAACACATTGCGCCGCCTGAGTCAGACTGATATAGGCGCAATTCCCGCGCATCACACGTACGTATCGACATACTTCACAAGTGCTTATTTCCAATCTTTCTTTCGTGATTGTTCTTTGTGTACCAGTACATCTTCTACATTATCACGTATGTGAAGTCAGCATAAGCTTACAAAAGTAAGTATGTAGAATGTAACGTACCCTTTGTCCTCCGTTACCTTCCAGGATCGACCTACCATAAACGAGACGCACGTCGCCCTATTATAAATTAACCCATCTAGGACTGGCGTTGCCATATGGCAACCGCATTTATACTTTAACTTTGTCCTATTCCTTCTTTAACTTCGTCTCTCAAGGGTTAAACCATTGAGACGCGCGTACGTCCGTTGCTGGACCTCACCACGGGACGTCGACGTATTATGCGTGTCCCTCCGGAGTCTTTCGCACGCTTTTTACTTTAACACTTTCTCCGAATTTTCTTCTCTCGTCGTGAAACGGAAAAAACCCGCACGTGTGCCTAAGCCTACCCCCGTCTTGCGAGTCGTTTTCCGACGAAATTACAGAAATTTAAAGAATCGAGACGCGCGTACGTCCGTCATGGCTGGACCGTACCACGGGACGTCGACGTACAGTCTGTTACGTAAGAGCGTGTACGGCGTTATTCATAAAAAAGTTATTCTATAATGTTTTTTTCCACATACATACGTTTGACATATTCCAAAGCAATGCGCAATTATGTTAATAATGAGTCCAATCACCACCATCGATAATTGCTTGGCATCTCCGAAGCATACTATCTATCAAATTTTCGGCGTATTCGCAGGGAAGTGCCTTCCAAATGCGTCGAATTTCTTGGGATAGCTGCTTCACAATGAAGACACGTTTTCCTCGAAGCTTCTGCTTGATGTATGAAAATGTATCTTCACTGTGAAGCTGCTATCCTGAGAAATTCGACGCGTTTGGAAGGCACTTCCCCGCGAATACGCCGAAAATTTGATGGATAGTATGCCTCGGAGATGCCAAGTAATTACAGATGGTGGTGATTGGACTCATTAATAACATAATTGCGCATTGCCTTGGAACATGTCAAACGTACGTATGTGGAAAAAATTATTGTTAAATAAATTTGTCATGAATAACGCCGTACACGCTTTTACTTAACAGACTGTATCTGCGTGTTTAGTCTTTCGCACGCTTTTTACTTTAACACTTTCTCCGAATTCGAAGTCTCGAAAATTCGGGAAAAGTGTTAAAGCGTTAAACGGTTAAAGTAAAAAGCGTGCGAAAGACTCCGGGACACGCAGAGCGTCGACGTCCCGTGGTCCCGACGAACCTACGCACGTCTCGATGGCTTAATTTATGATAGGGCGACGCGCGTCTCGGTTTGATAGGTCAACCCGGGCTGCGAATCGTGAACAAATGCATAGTCTCTATGCTCTGTTTGCGAATTGCTACGAACTGCATTGAACGAGAGGGGGCTATTCTCGACACGTGAGAACTGTTTTTCATGGACGGAATGTAATTCGTTAACGGATGTAAAGTTTCGTCGATCACTTCTTTTAACGATTCGACAATCCCTTCCAAGATAGATTTCGTCAACGAAATGAATTTTCTCACACGAAAAATAATTACCCACATACGAAGCGGTCAGAAATAAATAAGCAATGTTTCGTAATTAATGGTCATATTATCAACGTCATTATTTTGATTCTCAATTCCTGATCGTACACAAAACACAAAATGAAAAAGAGAACAAAAGAGCGGAGCTAGCTCAGTCAGCTGATCATGTAAAAAATGTTGCGCTCAAAAAAATTTTTGTTATTCATTTAACAAATACGAGACATCGTAGAGCACAATATCCTACATCAATTTTGTCGACAATTTTGTACTCTATAATGTGTTATTCTTCATTTTTTGTTATAAAGTCTTTGGGTCGAAAGGGAACACGCCAAAGTCGGCGAGGGCTCCATTGTTAATAGTTTTTGTTAATTAACTTTTTACAGGACACCAGGATCACAATTACATATTCTTATTCCAGGGATTTTTATCTATCGATCGATATATAGTACATGCTACGGAAAATTTTTAAGCAATAATAAGCTAAATTGGCTGCACTATGAATTATTTAAATGACTTAAATTATTTAAATGAAGGAGTTTCGTATGGGAAACCATTCCGTGTACACAGCGTTCTCAAACAAAATAATAAATTTTTTAAACAAAATAAATTTACATGTGTTTCGACACGATTTCATCTATTTCAATTTCTTCTCAAATCAACTACTCGACATTTTTCAATTAAATGAAACATATAGTGCAGAAAAAGTATCAATGAATACAGCAAGAAAAGATGAAATTAATCTTCCGTTTGTTGATCGAGAAGTAATTAGTGAATAAACGGAAAATTAATTTCATTCCTTTTTCTGTATTAATTGATACTTCTTCTACACTACATGTTTCATTTCATTGAAAAATGTCGAGCCGCTGATTCGAGAAAAAATTAAAATAGATAAAATCCTGTCTAAACACATGTCAATTTCATTATTAAAAAACAATTACAATTCACGTTTCAGACGGTCAATCGTCGTCCAGTTGTGCTCATTTTGTACTTTATATTTTCTACTATCTACCACAAGAATTGAACAAGAAAATGTTGAAATGACAACAACCTTATTAGCACAAACCGGATTGTTGTGCAATAATATTGCACGTCTAGTTGCCGCTGTAGCAAAGTTCCGAGCGTCATCTTCCTCCGACGCTCCTTATCCAGCCAATCAGGGTGCACCCACGCTACCCCCTCCGTCGACTAAATGCCGCTACATTTTGAGTATATAAGGTGAAACCAAGCGCGTTTTCGACAATGCACTGTCCATTTTGTCGTGTACTTCATCCACTTATCTCCTCAATTATTAGGTGTACAACTTTGCGTCCGCCGTTTCCCGCTATCTATTCCGTTAGAAAAACGGCGGAAGCAAAGTTGTTCATTTTCATTAATTTATTTCGACTTGTTCAACCACACCAATTAACTCGTAAGAATTATATGTCATAGTTTAATCACATGCTTGAATCTATATAAAAAAAAACGGCGGTGGTGGTATTTTTAGTATGTTAAATAACAATCATTGAAAAATTCAAACTTGTTTTACTTTATTTATAAGCGAAACAATCGAATACTTTTTTTTATAATATAGTTAATATGATAGTGCATAACATATTTTGCTGTGCGAAAGCGGTCGAGGTTAGAGAAGTTTAAACTGAGGAGAGCGAGGCCCAGGAGGATAACGGACCCGAGTGGAGTATCCACCATCCATGGGGGTGGAAAGGAGAAGGGGGAAGTGTGAATGGCGCAGCCATAGACTGTATGTGTAGCACCAGCGGTTCTCCGGACGCACCAAGTAGTTGAAAAAGCAATTTTTGAAGACGGAGATATTTCAAAAATTACGCCAATTACAAAAAAATGACCCGAGTGTAATATGTAGGGAATTTAACTAACAAAATTATGGAACACAAAGAAGAAAAATTAATTCAATATATCGAGAGATATCGTTTATTTACTTGACAGTTTGTAAATAATTACGTGAAAAAAAAAATACCATTTTATTTAAGAAGTAGAGAATTTCTTAAGCAATGTAAAAAAAGAAGCATTCGAAAATGTTAAATTTTCTATGTTTTACGATTTTTTTTCACCCCAAACGTTCGCGCGGCTCTAGAGGGTAAACCGTGGGGAGTGGGGGTAAACTGTACGGACCTTTTTTATAGAGAATTTTAAGCTCTACAATTTTGGATTTACATTTTTTTCGATATCTTGCTTAGTTTTCGAGTTATTTTTGAATAACCCATTTTTAGGGTATTTGTTATTGTTTTTCAACCATAACCCGTGGGGGAAAAACCGCGATACTTCACCCAGAGCTTTATAGGGTCAAATGGCAACGTTAAACCAAAATGCAGCCTGGCAGGTAAAAACTCGTATTTCAGACCTTCGTTTACTGGACTATATGTTCGAAAGAAATCCCCTTGGGTTCGCATACGATCTGTAACAAATTGTAAATAACATAATCATTTGCAGTTTCACTATTTAAAATATACCGAACTTACTCAACGTAGAAATTAAGAAACTATATTAATCTGAGTTAACCAATTCTAATGACAGAATTATTAAAAATGATATATTTCATCTTTCGTATTATACTATCACACACAAGTTCCAATTTATATACCGACCTGTCAAACGTGAAGTGTACATGTACCTCACTTCTATTTCATCTCTTCTTCGCCTCTAGTGTAACGATGGAAATTACCAAATATCATAACTTTTCTGTAACATTTCTGCAATATTTTACAATATTCGTGAACACTATCGTATGTTAGAAATATATATATCTCGATAAATTCGCGAATGTTGCGAAACATCATAGAAACGTTTCAGTCTCATTACGTCGAAAGATCTCCTCGATAAGGTACAGCTCGGTAAGATTGTACTTGTCAGGGCTGAATTATATAGGGTTTTTATAATTATTTTAGGAAGTCCCAGAAGAATACAGGTGCAGCATAATATCGATGCTATCCTAGAAAGAATGAGGAATAATCCTTGAACCTTAATCGATATCAGTGATTCCTCATTGACCATTGTTACACCAGAGGCGAAGAAGAGATGAAATAGAAGTGAGGTACATGTACACTTCACTTTTAACAGGTCGGTATATAAATTTGAACTTGTGTGTGATAGTATAATACGAAAGAGGAAATATATCACTTAATAATTCTGTCATTATTATCGATAGAATTAGTTAACTCAGATTAATATAGTTTCTTAATTTCTACGTAGAGTAAGTTGGGTATATTTTAAATAGTGAAATACTGAATATAATTGTGTTATTTATAATTCGTTACAGAAATAAACGTACTGGTATCCAATTCTATCCAGAAGGACTGCAAGTCGAATGCGAACCCGAGGGGGTTTCTTTCGAACGAGGGATCGTCCACTTGTTATTCGAAGAACCAGTAGTACATTCGGTTCCACATTGACCGTCGTTACACCAGAGGCAAAGAAGAGATGAAAAATAGAAGTGAGGTACATGTACACTTCACGTTTGATAGGTTGGTATATAAATTGGGACTTCTGATAGTATAATATGAAAGAGGAAATATATCGATAAAGGAAAAATAATAATAAAGTAGTTACTACATTATTGTAATCCAATTCTATTCTATTCCTTACTTTTCTGCCACGACTTTGATCGTTGATAGTGAAGAAAAATCAAATTTATTAGTTGATACATCTACTATCAACAATAAAAGTCGTGGTTATTTTAAGATTTATTTACGAGTAAGGGCGAAATTTCAGCGGTGCATGCAAAAGGATTTCTTAAAACTATTCCAACGTCTCGAGTTAATATATGTAACAACATACATATATATTGCCATAAGTGGTATCTTTACATGAGATGAAACAATTCGTCACGGTTATTGGAAAATTAAACAGTATGTCCGATGGCAAACTCCAACTTTTGAATTTCCCTGACATTTTGCTGGATAGAGAATTGTAGTCTAAGATCCGAACTAGAGACGTTCTTCACCGATCTGCTTACCGGATGAAAAGTATTTTTTGTCAAACATAATACGTCAATGAATATATCGCGAATGGGTAGGCTAATAAAATATGCTCAAGACTACCCTTAAAACTATATAAACAGGTGAGCTGATATGAGCAATTTGCACCGATCTGCTTACCAATTAAACTATATATAAAAATAAAGATAATTTTATTGCAAACACGATGGTATAACCCTACCTGCAAAAAATCGGTCATGAATCACGGTTGTAAGGCTTTGAAATTTATCGGAGCTAGCAAGATGTGCGTACTACAGGGAAATTTGCTATAAGACGCAACGTAGGAAGTGGGCGCGACGCGACGGTTGGATGAGAGAGAGTGCGTACATGCTGCTTCCTCGTACGATTGACAAAGATAACACTACTAAAATGCCGAGAAAAAGCGACTACGATGGAGTAGGTACTGGCAGTAAACTTTTCATTACTTTAAATTACATATAAAATATTAAAACGTGAGAAAGATTTTTCAAATAATTTTTCAATTAAATATATGGATGGGGAAATATTAATATTTCTATCACACAGAATAATAATATGTTAGTGATAATTATTCGATAAATTTTATCTATTCTATAAAAATACCACAGCAAACAAACAGAAAAATTACATTTTTTAGAGAACGATAAAAAATCATTAACAAATTGGCGGTGTAAAAAAACTTTATTATAAAACAATGAATACAATACAAATCTTTACAAATATTATAACAATATTACAACAAATACAATATTATAGCCTTCCAAAAACTTGTATGTTGCTGGAATAAGAGTGCCCAGATTTTATATAACAGTAACCTAAACAACGTAAAGACTCCAAGAAGAATTTTTCTTAACAATTTATCATTTCAACTTATGAAATATCACTTAGAGGAAAAGTCCAGAATTTCGTCTTTACCTTCATATATTTTTAATGCGTTACAAACCCACCCCATGAGCCATCGCCTCGACTGTCTGTTTATCACATGTTCGGAAAAAACTTTCACTCGAAAACCCGGTAAGAACATTTTTCCCCTTTTTCTGTACTTTCGAGAAAGAGCCATAAAGTAATAAATTGTCCCTTCTAGACAGGCAAAAATAGAAATGCAAAGTTAGTTGAATCGTGAACGAAAATAATTTTACCAGGGATCCAACAGTAATTGATTGAAAAAGATAACGATTGAAAAAGATAACACTACATTACATTTATGTAATAATGGAGCACGCATTTTTCCGCAAACTGAGGGATGTAAACAGCGAGTCGCTCGTAGTCGCTTTTTCTCGGCATTTTAGTAGTGTTATCTTTGTCAATCGTACGAGGAAGCAGCATGTACGCACTCTCTCTCATCCAACCATCGCGTCGCGCCCACTTCCTACGTTGCGTCCCATAGCAAATTTCCCTGTAGTACGCGCATCTTGGCTAGCTCCGATAAATTTCAAAGCCTTACAACCGTGATTCATGACCAATTTTTTGCAGGTAGGGTTATACCACCGTGTTTGCAATAAAATTATCTTTATTTTCATATATAGTTTAATTGGTAAGCAGATCGGTGCAATTGCTCGTATCAGCTCACCTGTTTATATAGTTTTAAGGGTAGTCTTGAGCATATTTTATTAGCCTACCCATTCGCGATATATTCATTGACGTATTATGTTTGATAAAAAATACTTTTCATCCGGTAAGCAGATCGGTGAAGAACGTCTCTAGTTCGGATCTTGTACTATCTGGATGTCCACTAACAAGGAAACCGTCCGAGGCCGCCGCTTCCGATCTTGATGAAACTTCGTAAATTTAAAGTTTATCGAAAAATGAGAGACCCCTATTTGTTTATAGCTGCCCGATTTTAGTTTAAGGGGGTGAAATGGACCCCTGAACTTTCACCCCCGTCGAGCTATCTCCGAAACGAAGCGAGATAGATGAAAACTTTCAATGTACGTTTTGTTTGGTTTTTTTAGTGTAATAAAATGCCCTAAACAGATTTTGAAAAAACGCATTATTTTTCAAAAAATAAAATTTTTATCTAATTTTTCGACATTTCGGTTTGGTCATATGGACAAAAATGTAGGAAATTTTATTACAAATTCAACCATGTATGACAAAATATATTTCCCTCCTGCAGTTTTGCAAATTTCTAACTTTTATGTCTGAGCGGGCTACCAATGATAGTGACGGGATAGGTCGGGGGTTATATTACACTTCTATGTATTTTAATACCACTTTTCTCTTTCATTTAATAAAGTTCAACTTTCTATGGCTCATAATTATGACAATAATGGTATTCCGTGAAAAAATGTTTTATACAAAGTTGTTTCTTACACCAAGCACACGTAATAACGGCAATATCGCCACATATGTGGCATCGTAGTTCCGAATCTTGCAGCCATGTTTTCATGAGATCCCATAAGCCTGGGAGATCCTGGGTTGTAAGTTTCCCAGATTTGGAAGCCACGGTATCATTCTCTCTGCAAATATAATCAACCGAATAGTATCAAAATAAAATGGACAAAAATTGTTCAGAAATCTTATTAATGAATCCGACCGTTAATTTATTTATATTATTTTCCATATGTGTGTAAGTAATTAATTATTCACTCACAGGTTTTTTGTTGGAATCATTTTTTTCTTTAATTTTCTTCTTCGCGTACTGTTTTCTCCAGTACTCCTCACATTCTTGCAGCTCTCTTTCCTCTTCGGCCATGGATGGTCCTGACATGACGTGCGGAATGTCAGTTCCAGCGGTTTCTTGGGAGACGGCAATGGGATGCGCCCGCTTTCAAGATCCTCCACGATCTTCTCAAAAGTCGGTAACTCATATGAAGTCATCACTGGAATGATGGACGCAGACAATGAAACTGAAGCTCTTTGCTTTTCGCCCCTGTATATACAGGGTGTTCATTTTAAAACTTACCACCCGCGTTATCTGCGTAAAGAGACATATTTCTGAAAATCGCCGAGACACGTCAACAAAATTATTGAGGGGGAACATTTTTTATAAAAATTCGACGCCCCCCCCCCCCCTCAACCACCTGACTCCGGGGGCGGTAACCCCAATATTCTTAAATGGAACAGGGGGTCGAGTGATACCTCATTTTAACGTCAAATTTGAAAAGTAGGACGTCAAAATGTACACAATTAAAAGCCCTTTAAAATGAGGTATCACTCGACCCCCTGTTCCATTTAAGAATATTGGGGTTACCGCCCCCGGAGTCAGGTGGTTGAGGGGGGGGGGGCGTCGAATTTTTATAAAAAATGTTCCCCCTCAATAATTTTGTTGACGTGTCTCGGCGATTTTCAGAAATATGTCTCTTTACGCAGATAACGTGGGTGGTAAGTTTTAAAATGAACACCCTGTATACCTCGGACATATTGACGCGGTATTTGTCGGGTTGCCTTATATAGCCCCGGTGATGAGAAAGAGGTGATTCACAATCAATTATCTGGTCAATTTGTATCGTTAGTTGGCCCTGTGCCCGTGCGAAAATATTTTCGTACGCGCTCTCAAGTTTCGTACGCGGACTCCGAGGATGATGGCCCCTTTTTGGGAAGTCGGACCTCCCACCCACTCCAGTCTGTTTCGCTCTTGTGAGGCGACTTCATTATATATAAAGAAGCGAAAGAGGAAGCTTTTTAGTCTGAATATTTAGTTTCTATTGTGCACAGCAGTTCATATTATTATTATGGCAATTATAAATCCGGTCAATGTGTTAACTTTATTGGTGGCCATTTTTAATGTACCAGATGGAAGAGAAACTCCAGTGAATAGTGCAGAAGTGCAATTGAAAGATTTATTACAAAATATTATTATATAGCATGGAGGATTCATCATTTCGAGTCGAACATGAAAATAAATTAGAATTGGAAGATTCAATCGAGGATAGTGAAATGCACGCTGTTAATACTGACTGGCTGGAATCGGATGTCGAAACCAGTATACCTCCAGAACCATTTCCTTGTACACTCGATGAAGAAGCAGTTAGCTTTGAATATAAACAAAGTGCCGTAGATTTGTGGAACAGTGGAAAGAAATGACGTCGAACCGTAGCAGCAGTTCAACATCAGTTTAGAAAAGTCAAATCTGATAGAAAATTACGAAGATGGGCTGCACAAGTAGAACAGGGGCGTACTCAGAATGATAAATTAATACGCATAGCGCAATATACTTTTGATAAATTTGTAGAAGCTAGTAGATCGAAAATAATAGTACATGATGTAGACCTTAAACGATGGGCTTTACAAGCAAAAGAAGTAGAGATTCTTCCAAGCTTTAAAGCAAGTGAAAAATGGTTCAGATTATTCAAGAAAGCATATAGAATTGTCTCTCGAAAGATCACAAAGTTTGTAACGAAAAAAAACGTTCAGGGTGAGGAAAGTTTGAAACTATGAAGCCAAGCCTTCGTAGAACAAGTGAAACCACTCATTACACAATATGGACCAAAAAATGTATTTAACTCTGATCACAGAGTGGATTTAATTTAGAAATACATTCTGGCCGAATTTTGGCTACATCGGGGCAAAAAAATTGTAGCTGTGGTACAATCAATATCTTCTACAACCCATAGCTATACTATACAACCCACCATATCTGCTGATGGAAAACTACTGTCGCCTCTTTATGTGGTATTAAAAGAGGCTAGTAGGCAATTGGGAGAACGAGTGCAACAAACCGTGTTTAGGCCGCCAAATGTATACTTCATGGCTTCCAAATCTGGGAAACTTACAACCGATCTCATGAAAACATGGCTGCAAGAAGTTTACTTCCCTAACACTGGACCTACAAGCGTCTTACTGCTGGACTCTTGGAGTGGACAATGTGAGCGAAGTGTTCGAGAAGCTACACCAGAAAACAAGGCAATAATATTAATGACAATTCCAGAAGGCACCACCGGACTAATTCAACCGCTAGACGTATACGGCTTTCGAATGTGGAAGAATTTTGTAAGGAGATTTTCAGATATTGTGACTCTTTTTAATTACGATATTAATCTTCATTCGAGAGATAATATTCTAAAACTTCAATCCCTTACTCATAATCAGTTTTCTTCGCCACGGTTTACTAACTTTATTAAATATTCGTGGTTCAAGAGTGGATATGTAGACACGAGACCTCCTGAATTTGAACATCCTGTAGAATTTTGTTATGCATAGGACTCGGAACCACGATGCCACATATGTGGCGATATTACTGTTATTACGTGTGCTTGGTGTAAGAAACAACTTTGTATAAAACAACTTTGTTTTTCACGGAATACCATTATTGTCATAATTATGAGCCATAGAAAGTTGAACTTTATTAAATGAAAGAGAGAAAAGTGGTATGAAAATACATAGAAGTAATAACCCCCGACCTATCCCGTCACTGCCATTGGTAGCCCGCTCAGACATAAAAGTTAGAAATTTGCAAAACTGCAGGAGGGAAATATATTTTGTCATACATTGTTGAATTTGTAATAAAATTTCCTACATTTTTATCCATATGACAAAACCGGAACTTCGAAAAGTTAGATACAATTTTTTTTTAGAAAACAATCCGTTTTTTCAAAATCTGTTTAGGGCATTTTATTACACTAAAAAAACCAAACAAAACGTACATTGACAGTTTTCATCTATCTCGCTTCTTTTCGGAGATAGCTCGAAGGGGGTGAAAGTTCAGGGGTCCATTCACCCCCTTAAACTAAAATCGGGCAGCTATAAAAAATAGGGGTCTCTTATTTTTCGATAAACTTGCCGCGTTTTTTTCCTTCAAAATAAAAAATTCAGACACAGAATTATACTCGATGTTTATGCACTTATGATTTTAAATAAATTCATAGACTCTTATATGATACCACCTGTATATAGTGGACAAAATATGAACACTCTCTCTTCTCTCTCTCTCTCTCTCTCTCTCTCTCTCTCTCTCTCTCTCTCTCTCTCTCTCTCTCTTAAACGAGGACAGTTCTTTTTTATTAACATTTTTTAATAAATTTTTTAGTCGAATTTTGTAGTAACTTGATTTACAATAATTCTCCTTTCAAATGATGATTTTTACTTTTTATATATAAATCTTGAATATGGCGATCTTAATTGATTTCAAATCTTTTTTGGAGAGTATTTTACGTATCAATATTTGTTGGCCCTGAATGAACATGCCGCCTTTTTTCTACAGAGAATCTGTTTTTGTGGGGAGATTTCACTACTTTTTTTGGAATTTATTCATCAGGAGAATATGTACATGTAGGAGAATAGCTTTTTATTATTAAGAGACAGGATAGTGTCTCGCGGCATATTAATTCAAGTAGTTCGTCAGAACGACGACCGATAGCGCTGTCGCCGCGGGCACCCGTGTATCTTTACAGGAAAAATGTCTGCCCCCTTCACCCCTTAATTTTAACATCGAATTTTCTCAATAAATATACGGTTATGACCAAAACTATGCTTAGTTACGCCATATAAATCGACTATTCTCTATTGATAGAGACCAGAATAAATGTTATAAGTTACATATTAACAGAGATTCTTCCTTAGCAACGCGAAGCCACGCCCCTTGCGCCTAAAAGGAGAATCCGATTTCTTGGGCGATATATATATGTCTCAGTGTCCGAAAAATTCCGCCTATCTTCGGCGATAGTCGGCCATGATCGGAAATGTGTACACAGATGCGGCCACACGCATACGCCATCAAATGTATGTGAGAGTGTGTGAGAGAATATATTCCTTGAATGTTTAGTTATGGTTCTCAAAATTAATAAAATATTTCCATTCGCGAAACGATTTCCCTCGCGTTTATTTCGATCCTCGGACGCGCTTGTTAATAAAAAGTAAAAATTCAGTGTAATCGGAGTTATGAATCTCAATAGTGGTGAATGTGACAGATGCTCCGTATAGTTTAATAATCGTTTGTATTTTTTTCGAATATCGAGATCATGAACGAATGCAGTGCTATGTTTCTCTGGTTGCCTGTGCATGAAGAGCAGGAAAGGAGACGGCAGTATCTCAGAAGAATTGCTATCAGATAAGTTTAATTGCCATCTGACAGACTTAACCTCACTTTCGATGGAAGGACAAATATCTTTGTGGTAATTCTATTTTTTGTTTCCAGCATCATGCGAGCACGGGGCGAATCTATGGATTAACAAATAAATTTGATGTTTTTTCTCCATCAAAGCCGTGGCAGAAGAATAGCAGATGCAATGGAATTGGATCACAAAAATCAAGTAATTATTTTAACATTATTATTTCTCCATTGATATATTTCCTCCTTCGTACTGTATTTTAAATAGTGAAATGCTGGATATAATTCTGTTATTTATAATTTGTTACAGAAATAAACGTGCCGCTATTCAATTCCACCCAGAAGGACTCCAAAACATGTGCGAACCCGAGGGGGTTTCTTTCGAACGAGGGACCGTCCACTTGTTGTTCCAAGAACCAGCTGGTTAGATCTGCTGCCTCGAGTGCATGGACGTGCGTCCATCCTTCAATATCCTCACTACCATGTTCTTGCTGATTCTAACCTCTGTTGCCACAGCCCGAATGCTCGTCGAAGGTTATTCCTTATTCTTTCTAGCACAGATCTATATTATGCTGCACCTGTATTCTTCTGAGACTTCCTAAAATAATTATAAAAACCCTATATAATTCAGCCCTGACAAGTACAATCTTATCGAGCTGTACCTTATCGAGGAATTCTTTCGATGTAATGATTCCGAAATGTTTTTATGATATTTTGCAACATTCGCGAATTTATCGAGAAATATATATTTCTAACATACCGTAGTATTGACGAATATTGCAAAATATCGCAGGAATGTTACAGAAAAGTTACTTGCAAAAACGTGCTTTGTGGGGTGTAAATGATTATACCAGAGGCGAAGAAGAGATGAAATAAAAGTGAGGTATATGTACACTTCACGTTTGACAGGTCGGTATATAAATTTGAACTTGTGATAGTATAATACGAAAGAGGAAATATATAAATAAAGAAAAAATAATAACAAAGTAGTTACTCCGTTATTGTAATCCAATTCCATTGTATCCCTTATTTTTCTGCCACGACTTTGATTGTTGATAGTGGATGGATCAACTAATAAATTTGATTTTTATTCACTATCAGCAATCAAAGTCGTAGCAGAAAAATAAGGGATACAATGGAATTGGATTACAGTAATGTAGTAACTACTTTAGTATTATTTTTCTTTATCAGTATATTTCCTCTTTCGTATTATTCTTTCGAGTTCGAATTTATATACCGACCTATCAAACGTGAAGTGTACATGTACCCCTCACTTTTATTTCATCTCTTCTTTGCCTCTGGTATAACGATGAAAATTACAAAATATCATCATCCTTTACACCCCACAAAGCACGTTTTTGAAAGTAACTTTTCTGTAACATTTCTGCGATATTTTACAATATTCGTAAACACTACCGTATATGTTAGAAATATATATTTCTCGATAAATTCGCGAATGTTGCGAAACATCATAGAAACGTTTCGGAATCATTGCGTCGAAAGATCTCCTTGATAAGGTACAGCTCGATAAGATTGTACTTGTCAGGGCTGAATTATATGGGGTGTTTATAATTACTTTCGTAAGTCCCAGAAGAATGCAGGTGCAGCAAAATATCGATGCTGTGCTAAAAAGAATAATACAGTTTGACAGGTCGGTATATAAATTGAAAAATGCGATAGTAGTATAATACGGTGTCCGATTTTTGCCAATAACTGATGCTTCAACTTCCAGTGATATTAAGTATTACTGCAGAACGAGTAGGTTAGAAGATTTTCATGAAGACTTATGATTTTCTGACATGTCATCTCGTACAGGTGCAACCGAAGAGGATCTAGCTCATATTCTGTCCTTAAGGGGGAAAGCCACTGTGATATGTTCAAAAAATAGATTTTTTTATTTTTACATTTTCTTAATGTTCGAGGTTTCAAGAATCTGTTCCCTAAGTTTCAAACCGAAATTCGAAAATTTTATGGAGTTATGAAAGGTTTTGTGTGAGTAAGCGCATACGCTCGAACTTGACCGCGCGGTTTTAAAGGCTTTTATCTCGAAACTACATTTTTCCAACTGGGCGCCATCATAACTCAGTCAATTTTTATCCGATTACCTTGAAATTTTCACAGAATATTTTTAAAAGAATTATCTTCAGTTAAGCGTATGATTTTTTCGATTAAGCGATTACTTGTTGAGATATAATTAAAAAACTGAGCAATTTTTCTCTAAATTTCGAAGTTCTATCTTTAAACATGCGTTACTTTGTTAAAAATTAAAATTTTTATAAATCCGTACTCTTAACTGAAGCTAGACTCGTGTAGTTTAAGAAAATAATTGATTTTTTTGGTTTGGATATACCATTCGGACACAGCAATGGCGCCCATGCGCCAAACATTTTTCAGAGAAGCTTTACGGCATCGCGTATTATTGTGTAGTTTATTGATATTATGTATTGCTTTTTTTTTCTAATATACTAAAATATATGTACCTTCATGTAGTTGTAAAAGTTTTTTCCCTCGTTTTTTATTTTAATCAGAAAAAATTCACAAAGTTATTCTACATTTTCCGGTCATCACAGTGGCTTTCCCCCTTAAAAAGATGACTCGATGGACATTGGAGAATGTCAGACTTGTCACCGAGCGCCTATTACCCACGGTACATTAATTGCAATACGCGCTTCTTGTTTCAACTATTCCAGCGTTAAATAACTTTTACTTCTTTCACAAGCTAATAACCTTTTATGAACTGTTCGTGGTAGGAGGCAGCGATCGATAATAGCGACTCGTCGTAGACAAGTTCGTCTATTAAAACTAAAAGGAAATTCGGTGTACCGAACTACTACTGCGATAATTTGCCCGAGCTCACGGTCTATTCTGCGATTAACGTTAACGTGATCGTGATTATGCTCGGGTGATGGGCGTTCCAAAAGAGATAAAGTTGATACTAAACATCGGATGCTCTATAAGCTGACTTGCTAGTGTATGCTTTGCAACTGGAACATCATCGCAGGAATAATTTGTCTACGATTAGTCACAATCATTAATCGCTGCCCCCTACGATTAACAGTTTGTACAAAGTAAATACTTTGAAAGAAGTGAAAGTTATTTAAAGCAGGAATAGTTGAAACGAAACGAGAAGCGCGTATTGCAATTAATGTACCGTGGGTAATAGGCGCTCGGTGACAAGGCTGACATTCTCCGATGTATCCATCGAGTCATCTCTTTACAGACAGGACACGAGCTAGATCCTCTTCGGTTGCACCTGTTCGAGATGACATATCAGAAAATCATGAGTCTTCATGAAAATCTTCTAACTTACTCGTTCTGCAGTAATACTTAATCACTGGAAGTTGAAGCAACAGTTATTGGCAAAAATCGGATATCGATTTTTAAACACTTGGGGAAACTCACCGAAGAAACCCGAATAATTATTATTTATCACTTCTACGCATTATTCATCATTATGAACAAATTAACGATTTCGAGGTTAGATGCTCCGATCTCCCAAATTGACAGCTACCGGGAGATCAGGGGGGCCTACTCTAACTCACTTGCAAGAGAAACGTATACGTTTCTTAGCGAGTAGACCAATCAGGACCCCCACCACAACGGAATACTTGGTCCTGATTGGTCTATTGGCTAAGATGCGTTTACGCAACTTTGCGAGTGAGTTAGAGAAAGGGGCCCCAGACGTTTGACACTTCTCGCTTTTACGGCTCGTGTGTCGACCAGGCGATCGCCACGCCTCTAGCAGCCAGACAGCCACAACACATCTTGTCCAGTGATCAACCGATCATCACGCCTCTGGCGGCCAGGCGATCGTAGCGTCGGATCACCATGCTTCTGGAGACACAGCTAGCCACGCCACGAGAGTCGGAAGTCCCATTCTCCTGCCTAATCGAGCCCACTACGGACGCATCGATACAGCGCTCTGCTCTACCTCGCTAACCGCGGCTCATTGTCGATAGTTAAAATAAACTTCAGTTATATTTCGTAACTATCGCCTCCTTCCGACCGCACTCCTCGCACGATCCGTGGGAGATTTCGAGATCCCCACAATTGGTGACCCCGATGTGATTTGAGTGGATTACATCGTCAACTCAGCCCAAGCGACGCCACGAGGTACCCACGCCATCACCAACATACCGGTTGACCGCTCGCCAGCCCGCATGGACAACACTGGGAACATTCCAAGCCCCTTCAACACGAACGATCGACTGACCGCATCAACAGGTTTAAACACACAAAATGATCAGGCAGTCGAGAATCCGTTACTAGCCTTCGCACTACCATGCAGTACGAACTACGTGGCAGTGGTGAATAGACCACAGTTACCCGCGTTCATGAAACATCGACCAGATATCTGGTTCTTCATGATCGAGTCAGAATTCACCGCGTCCAGGATTCGGAACGACGACGTCAAGTACATCGCCGCCCTAAAAGCCTTGGACTCTGGAACACTGGCACAAAAATTACGGATATCATTACGCACCCGCTAGAAACAGATAAATACCAAACCTTAAAAGACACGATTATACAAAGACTCACGGAATCGAGACAGAAGCAAATTTACCGCCTCATTAACGACCTCGTGCTGGGTGACAGGAAACCCTCACAGCTACTGCGAGAGATGAAGGACCTGGCTGCGGGCAGTATGAATGACGAGATGCTTCACAACCTTTGGCTAAGTCGACTCCCGACATCCATTAGACCTTTGCTCATGATCTCCGATGGGTTAAACTTAGACGTTCTGGCGTTAATGGCGGATAGGCTAACAGAAACCATGACCCTGCAAGGCCCAACGGTGGTCGCTTCGACTCATTACCCCACCACAGTAGATCGAGTTGACAGCAGGTCACATGCACCTCCATCAACGTCAATAGAAACCAAACTCAATCAACTACAGGAAGCTTTAGCTGTCTGCATGAGGGAACTCACCGACATGAAGACGAGACAGTCAAACTTCGACAGGCGCCGTTCACGCTCACGTAACCGCAGCGGCCAGCGTTATAGGAACAACTCTCGTTCCCAGTCTCGCCAATCTGGAATTTGTTACTATAACCACCGGTTTGGAGCGGACACAAAACGTTGCACTACACCATGCTCGTTCTTCGCCTCGACCTACAAGGGAAACTGAAAACGCTGCCGGCAGTACAAGCGGTCGCCGACGGCAGCGACTGCAGCACCGCACAAACTCAAGATGTCAGACTCCACATACACGACAGGAAGACTAATCGACGATACTTAATAGATTCTGGCTCGGTGCTATCAATATTACCCGTTCGATTTTTCCAGAAACCACCACCAAAGGCTAACCTCACCTTATACGCAGCCAACACCACACCAATTTCTACAAACCGATGCCACACCGTCAATGTCGATCTGTACTTACGACGCGATTTCAGCTGGCCATTCGTGGTGGCTGACGTTCCAGAATCAATCATAGGAGCGGACTTCCTGAGTCACCATAATCTGCTCATTGATCTAAAAAACAAGCAACTCGTCGACTCGACCACCCGAATGACCACTAAGGGTCGGGTGACTAACACAAGTGTTCATAGCATCTCTACTTTGGATCAGTCGATGCCCTACGCTGACTTACTCCAGCAATTCATCAACATCACTCAACTATCTTCTTCTACGTTCAGCGCGAATATCGATTTTTCTCACAGGATTGTCACTAATGGATCACCTGTGACAGAAAGACCGCGCAAACTTTTCGGCGAAAAGGCTACCGCCGCGCGAGCAGAGCTACAGCGACTATTGAACAGAGGTATCATCAAGCCCTCCAGTAGTGCTTGGGCCAGTCCGATTCACCTCGTCAAGAAGAAAGATGGCAGCTACCGTCTCTGCGGCGACTACCGCAAACTAAACAGCGTCACTGTGCCTGATAAGTATGCCCCACCACTCATCCAGAGTCTGTTCCTGGTCACACATGGAAAAACAATCTTTTCGACCATGGACCTGGACAAGGCATACTATCAGATACCAGTGCACCCTGACGACACTCAGAAGACAGCGATTACCAGACCCTGGGGACTCTACGAATACACTAGGATGCCGTTCGGTCTGAAAAATGCCACACAGACATTCTAACGGTCCATGGACTGGATATTTCGTAGCCTGGACTTCGTCTTCGTCTACATAGATGACATCCTTGTCATGTCGGAGAACGAAGAGCAGCACCAGACTCACTTACGCCAGGTATTTCAACGATTGGCAGATCATAACCTCACCATCAACCTGAGTAAGTGCAAGTTCGGTAAGCAACGAGTCAACTTCCTCGGTTATCAAATTGACAGAGAAGGTTTCCTACCAAATCCAGAACGCGTAGAAATGATCAATAATTACCCACAACCCAAAACTATCATGGAACTGAGGCGATTCATCGGAATGTTCAATTATTACCGTCCGTGTATCAAGCATTCGGCTCAACTCCAACTTCCGCTCACTGCGTACCTAAAGTCTTCGAAGAAGAAGGACAAGACGCCAATCAGGTGGTCCACCGAAGCGGTAACAGCCTTCGAAGCTTGCAAGAGAGCACTGACATCTGTGACGCACAGTTCCTTTCCGTCTCCCAACGCATCGCTTGTCTTAACAACAGACGCTTCCACCACGGCGATAGGAGCCTCTCTCGAACAACTCGAGGACAGCGTATGGAAACCTATCGGATTTTTCTCAAGAAAATTAACGGTCACAGAGACAAGGTATAGTACGTACGATAGAGAATTGCTGGGCATTTTTGCAGCCGTGAAGCACTTTCACCATCTCCTAGAAGGTCGTCCTTTCGTCATCAAGACGGATCACAACCCTCTAACCTACGCCTTCCAACAGAAGCTTGACAAAGCCTCAGAGCGTCAGCTTCGACAGTTAGACTACATTTCACAGTTCACCACCGACATCGTATATTTGAAAGGTGAAGAGAATGTGGTCACCGACGCTCTCTCCAGGTTAAATGCTATTCAGATGCCAACGGTTCTCGATCCCAAGACCATCCAACATCAGCAAGAAGATCAAGAACTCCGCGAACTCACCAACAGCAACGACTCTACACTAAAACTCAATTTATTGACACTCGACACCGATACACAAATCTATTACGACACCTCAACGGGAATTGTACGTCCTTACCTTCCTCGGTCAATCCGAAAAACGGCATTCCACACCGTACACAATCTTTCACATCCCAGCAGATGTGTTACTTCTCAACTGATCAGAGAAAAATACGTCTGGCCGGGCATTAGAAAAGACGTCACTGCCTGGGCAAAAGAGTGTATACATTGCCAACGCGCGAAAGTTCAACGACACACCCACTTACAGGCCAATCACATCGACATTCCCGACGATAGATTCAAACATATATCAACATGGATATCATCATGATGCCGGAACACCAGGGGTTTAAATATTGTCTCACGATCATTGATCGTTTCACGAGATGGCCGGTCGGAGCCCCTCTGAGAGATATCACGGCGGACACTGTCACTACGGCCCTGTTCAACCACTGGATCGCCAACTTCGGAACGCCCACAGTCATCATCACGGATCAAGGTTCCCAGTTCGAGTCGTCATTGTTTGAGTCACTGTCAAAATTCAAAGGTGCGGAGAGGTGCCGAACTTCACCATACCACCCACAGTCCAACGGAATGGTTGAGCGATGGCATCGCACTTTGAAAGCAGCCCTCATGTGCTCTCCCAAATCTTGGACGGAGATTCTTCCCACTGTACTACTCGGCCTTCGCACCAGTATCAAAGAATATCTCCATATATCGCCAGCAGAGATGCTTTATGGAACAACGCTACGCGTACCCGGGGAATTCTTCATTGATCTCGACGTGCCAGCAAATCCACAAATCTTCCTGGAAAAACACCGAGAATTCATGAGAGGACTCAAACCTACTCCTATACCCCATCACAACAGAGCCAAAATATTCATCGCAAAGGATCTTCGCACCTGTAGCCATGCATTCTTGCGATGCGATCATGTAAAGGCTCCTCTGGAAAAGCCTTACCGAGGACCCTAGAGAATCACAAAAAGGATTACTGACAGACTCTTCCAGCTCAACGTTGATGGAACTCTCAAACACATCAACGTGGATAGACTCAAACCTGCATATATCAACAAGACGGACTTAGAAGTAAGCACTTCTGACACGGAAGCCAACCAGAATCCGCAAACTCCAGAGCAACGGACATCGACTATGGATAGACCCGCAAACACATACCAGAAGAGAGTCACTTTTAAGCCTTCAACTTGAAAGTACCTAGGGGGGAGTACTGTGGCGACCAGGCGATCGCCACGCCTCTAGCGGCCAGACAGCCACAACACATCTTGTCCAGTGATCAACTGATCACCACGTCTCTGGTGGCCAGGCGATCGTAGCGCCGGATCACCACGATCTGGAGACACAGCTAGCCACGCCACGAGAGTCGGAAGTCCCATTCTCCTGCCTACTCGAGCCCACTACGGACGCATCGATACAGCGCTCTGCTCTACCTCGCTAACCGCGGCTCATTGTCGATAGTTAAAATAAACTTCAGTTATATTTCGTAACTATCGCCTCCTTCAGACCGTCCACTCCTCGCACGATCCGTGGGAGATCTCGAGATCCCCACACTCGTAAGACCGCAGCGCACTCTCCCGAAACCAATTTTATGAATCACTAGAGGACCGACCCAACCACTTCCGGCCAAATGTCAGGGAAATTCAAAAGTTGGTGTTTGCCATCGGACAAACTGTTTACTCTTCTAATGACCGTGACGAATTGTTTCATCACATGTAAAGATACCACTTATGACAGTATATATGTTGTTACATATATTAACTCGAGACATTGGAATAGTTTTAAGAAATCCTTTTGCATGCACCGCTGAAATTTCGCCCTTACTCGTAAATAAATTTCCAGCACAGCATCGATATTTAGCTGCACCTGTATTCTTCTGGGACGTCCTAAAGTAATTATAAAAACCCCATATAATTCAGCCCTAACATGTACAATCTTATCGAGCTGTACCTTATCGAGGAGATCTTTCGACGTAATGATTCCGAAATGTTTCTATGATGTTTTGTAACATTCGCGAATTTATCGAAAAATATATATTATGAGTAAAGGAATGTTTCTAACATACGCTAGTGTTCACGAATATTGTAAAGTATCGCATGAATGTTACAGAAAAGTTACTTGCAAAAACGTTCTTTCCGGGGTGTAAATGATGATATATTATAACTTCCATCGTTACACCAGAGGTAAAGAAGAGACGAAATAGAAGTGAGGTACATGTATACTTCCCGTTTGACAGGTCTGATCGTGAAGAAAAATCAAATTTATTGGGTGATCCATCCACTATCAACAATCAAAGTCGTGGCAGAAAAATAAGTTATACAATGTTATTGGATTACAATAATGGAATAACTATTTTATTATTATTTTTTCTTTATCGATACATTTCCTCTTTTGTATTATACTATCACAAGTTCCAATATACAGGGTGGACCAGGTTAAACGTCATTTTTTTTATATGTGATAGAACAACAACAAAAAAGTAAACTTTCATAAGAAAATTTTTTTCAAAAATGTTTCCTAACAAAGATACAGGGTGTCGAAGTTTCGAAAAAAAAATGGTTTTCTCATCATAACTTCTAAACTACTTGATCGATTTCCATGCAATTTCGCACACAGGCTAATGTCGAACAGCTCTAAGCAATAATTAAATAATTTTTAAAAATTCTCCAGTGGCGTAGATACTAGGGGCCGGTACCCCCCTTCCCCCCTCCCAATCTTCGGCGCCACTGGATATTTTGCAAAGAAGATTTAATTATTGGATTCCCCGTTTAATTTAGAGAAAAAATCACCCTTGCAAATTTTTGATTTATGGCTTCGTTTTTGAGATATTTATTTTAATTTATAGGGTTGCGAGCAGGCCAAAGCTAGGTTGAACTACATTAATTGTGATATGTGATAGAGCAACAAAAAAATAGATTCTCATGAGAAAATTTTTTTCAAAAATATTTCCTAACAAAGATATAGGGTGTCAAAGTTTCGAAAAATAATGGTTTTCTCATCATAACTTTTAAACTACTTGATCGATTTCCATGAAATTTCGCACATAGGCTAATGTCGTACAGCTCTAAGTAATAATCAAATAATTTTAAAAAATTCTCCAGTGCCGTAGATACTGGGGGCCGGTACCCCCATTTCCCCCTGCGAAATTTCATGGAAATCGATCCAGTGGCTTAGAAGTTATGATAAGAAAACCATTTTTTTTTCGAAACTTTGACACCCTATATCTTTGTTAGGAAACATTTTTGAAACAAATTTTCTTATGAGAATCTATTTGTTGTTGTTGCTCTATCACATATCACAATTAATGGAGTTCAACCTAGCTTTGGCCTGCTCGCAACCCTATAAATTAAAATAAATATCTCAAAAACGAAGCCATAAATCAAAAATTTGCAAGGGTGATTTTTTTCTCTAAATTAAACGGGAAATCCAATAATTAAATTTTCTTTGCAAAATATCCAGTGGCGCCGAAGATTGGGAGGGGGAAAGGGGGGTACCGGCCCCTAGTATCTACGCCACTGAAGAATTTTTAAAAATTATTTAATTATTGCTTAGAGCTGTTCTACATTAGGTTGTGTGCGAAATTTCATGGAAATCGATCAAGTAGTTTAGAAGTTATGATGAGAAAACCATTTTTTTTTCGAAACTTTGACACCCTGTATCTTTGTTAGGAAACATTTTTGAAAAAAATTTTTTTATGAAAGTCTACTTTTTTGTTGTTGTTCTATCACATATAAAAAAAATGACGTTTAACCTGGTCCACCCTGTATATTCCGACATGTCAAACGTGAATTGTACATGTACCTCACTTCTATTTCAAATCTTCTTCGCTTCTGGTGTAACGATGGAAATTACAACACATATCATCATTTACACCCCACAAAGCACGTTTTAGCAAGTAACTTTTCTGTAACATTCCTGCGATATTTTACAATATTCGTGAACACTACTGTATATATATATATATATGTTAGAAATATATATTTCTCGATAAAAACGTTTCGGAATCATTACGTCGAAAAATCTCCTCGATAAGGTATAGCTCGATATAAGATTGTATTTGTTCGGGCTGAATTATATAGGGTTTTTATAATTATTTTAGGAAGTTCCAGAAAAATACAGGTGCAGCAAAATATCGATGCTGTGCTAGAAAGAATAAGGAATAACCCTCGAACGAATATTCGGGCTATGGCAACAGAGGTTAGAATCAGCAAGTCTACGGTTCGGAGGATATTGAAGGATCCATTTAAAGAGAGAGTGACGTACGTCCATGCACTCTCGAGACAGCAGATCCAGGTCGCCGAATGAACTAATGCAACTGGTTCTTGGAACAACAAGTGGATGATCCCTCGTTCGAAAGAAACCCCCTCGGGTTCGCATACGATCTGTAACAAATTGTAAATAACACTAACAATCATATGCAGCACATTTCCCTATTTAAAATATACCGAACTTACTAAACGTAGGAATTAAGAAACTATATTAATCTGAGTTAACCAATTCTAATAATGACAGAATTAATAAAAATGATATATTTCCTCTTTCGTATTATACTACCAATTTATATACCGATCTGTCAAATGCAATTAATGCAACTAATGCGGCTGGTTCTTGTTGGAACAACAAGTGGATGATCCCTCGTTCGAAAGAAACCCCCTCGGGTTCGCATACGATCTGTAACAAATTGTAAATAACACAAACAATCATATGCAGCATTTCCCTATTTAAGATATACCGAACTTACTAAACGTAGAAATTAAGAAACTATATTAACCATTAGAGGACGGGGGTGGTCCCTGAACCACCCTGAGAACACAAACTATTTAAAAAAAATCCCCGTCCTCTAAAGGTTAATCTGAGTTAACCAATTCTAATAATGACAGAATTATTAAAAATGATATATTTCCTCTTTCAGAGGAAGAGTCAGACAAGTTCGTATAAGTTTTCGTATTGAAATTGAATACGGTTCTGTACAGCTCGAATACATGTTATATTGTTTTCGTCTTAAACCATATAAAGCCGTATTTATTTTAATATGGAGACTTTTACGGCCTTATTCAGCACTTATCTGCCTAATCTCTCGGTATCAGTGATTCCTTATTGATCATCGTTACACCGGAGACGAAGCCTGAGTTGAAGATTTTGACCTGTTCCATTCGGAATAGACCTGCTTTGAGGTCTGTTTATACCTGGGTAGACCTGGTAGAGTCTTAGAATACCTGTAAAAGGATTTTCCTCTAAAACACACACACACCTGAGTTGTCCTGATATGTAAATATGGCCTTCACTGTCCTTAATAAGTCGGATATATTCTTTCAAGCTAGTCGATGTCCTAACACGTGCTGTTTAGCTCTTTCTCGTATAATTTAAAATTCATAAATAATCAATTAAACATTCTGAACGGAAAATTATCTATCTTATAGGTTGCCTTGAATTGAAAGGAAGGGGGGGAAATGTATTAGTAATTTTATTAATTCCTCTCTCTATAGTGTTGATAAATAAATAAATAAATAAAAATATACACTATTTTGTGAATGAATAAAATTAAAATTTAATTTTCTTCATTGAAAGAGGAATTATTATAGCGGGAAAGGGAAGGAGTGAGGAATATGATGTTCCTATTTTCTCAACTCATTTCCCTCTTTCAACAAAAAGAATATAATAAAAATTTGACTTAAAATTTACTATCATTTTACTGGTTTTCAAATAATAATTAATTAATAGGGAAATTGCCTGTGTCAGATTTATAATACTTTTGGTATTTATCTACTCTTTAAACCTTAACAATAGGTATCTGTAAAAAAGAAAATGATAAGTTATGTTGCTTAAATATTTTGTGATAGTTTGTGTTTAATTAAACTTTGACATGTGGCGACCCGTCATGTTTTGGCGGCCTGACGCAAGATAGCGCCGACCCTCTCGGCAGTCGGCTCGCGGCTCCTGGCCCCCGGCTGTCGGCTCTCTCGGTAGTAAAACGGCGGTAAATTACTATATATAAGAGGACCACAGGGCGTCTAAGGCAGGAGTCGGCCTAGCCTTACTGTCGAGTCCATAGGCCGATTCCGGGTCGAAATGGCGAACGTAGTTTTCGTTCGCCACAGACAATTTTTGAACACGATTTTTCGAGACGTGACGTTCATGGCACTAAGTGTGTTAAATACAAATTAAATAACTGCATATTTATTTACCGTATGTCCCATAAGAAGCGCAATAAGCGACATTTACCTTCGGCAGTATTTACCGACGGTGCACCTGTACCGACTCATGCACCGTCGACAAATACTGCCGATGGTAAATGTCGGTTGTTGCGTTTCTTATGGGACATGCGGTATACGTGGGAGGAAGGGGAAAAGGGTGGGGGAAACAAAATTCAGAAGGCCTTCTTAGAACTGGTCAGTATCTGCGATAGGATAATAACGGCTTTCCCAGGTCTACTGTGAAAAGTCCGTGTTAGACATGTCTGCATCTGATATTCACCGTAACTAGGCTATGAAAGGACAAGCAAGGTTTACTTTCTACATTTCCCTAAGACCTGATTCATTCCTTTTAGACCTGCAAACGTTCATCTATTCTATATATAGGTATAGAGGCAACGGTCACCCTGCGTCCCCTCACTGAACTGCGTCTCAACGTTCGCTTGGCCTTAGAGTGGGCTTCAGACGAGTGCGCTGCATAAGAACGAAAAGTGTCGACTGCTCTTCTAATAGCTGTCAATTCGGGAGATCGAAGCGTTTCATGTAACCTCAAAATCGTAAAGTTTTGAATTAGTAGTGAATAATTTGTAGAAGTGATGAGAAATAATCATAAATAATCTTCCGAATTGACAGCCATCGGGAAAACAGACGACGTTTTTCGCTCTTACGCTGCGTTCTTACGAAAAGTATGAAACGTCTGATCTCCCGATGACTATCAATTCGGGAGATCGAAGTCTAAGCTCGAAATCGTGAATCTTTGAATAAATGGTAAGTAAAGTTCAGAAGTGAGAGTTAACAATCATTCGGGTTTTTTCGATGTCCAACCGAATTACACGCCTCATGCCTATTTGTTTCAGAAATTATTTCCGCGCTAGCACCGCGCGTGTCTAGGAAGTAGTTTTACGAAGTGGCGTGAGCGATACCTAAGGTGTCAATTCGGAAGATTATTTATGATTATTCCTCATCACTTCTACAAATTATTCACTACTAATTCAAAACTTTACGATTTTGAGGTTACAGGAAATGCTTCGATCTCCCAAATTGACAGCTATTAGAAGAGCAGTCGACACTTTTCGTTCTTATACAGCGCACTCGTCTGCAGCCCACTCTAACTGTACCATAAATACTGCCGAAGTCAAGAATTCAGGTCGCAGCTCACCTGCGCGGTTGGCCATAGGACATGCGGTATATATATTGCCCGGGAAATCAGATTCTCGGCTATTAGGCGCGAGGGGCGTGGCTTCGCGTTGCTAAGGAAGAATCTCTGTTAATATGTAACTTATAACATTTATTCTGATCTCTATCAATAGAGAATAGTCAATTTATATGGCGTAACTAAGCATAGTTTTGGTTATAACCGTATATTTATTGAGAAAATTCGATGTAAAAATTGAGGGGTGAAGGGGGCAGACATTTTTCCTGTGAAGATACACGGGTGCCGCGGCGACAGCGTTGTCGGCGTCGTTCTGACGAACTACTTGAATGTACATGCCGCGAGACACTGCCGTGTCTCTTGACAATCCGACGTGTCGGATCCATGAAATAGGCCCCTAAGGCGACCCCCCACTTTGCACTTGAGCGGCGCGCTACGGCATCCCCTCCAGGCGGCTGTAGCGATACAGCTAAAGTGGAAAGATCGCCTCCCCACTTTGCACTCGAGCAGCGCGCTACGGCGTCCCCTCCAGGCGCCGTGGCGGTACCTCTCGTCCGCGAAGGGTTAACCACTAAGGTATCCCCTGATTGGCGGATAGTGGTCGGGTGGGGGGCTGGCCTGAGACGGACCCCGATTGGTGTAGCGGTTGGCACGGGACAGGTAGCAGCGCCACCCCCCCTGTGCGTCGGTCCGCTGGCCGAGCACGCACTAAGCAGCCATCCTAGCACCACTATCCGCGTATTCGCTAATATTAATGCTAAAGCTAGATAGAGAACTAATTATTATTAAAGTGTCGCATGGCACAATTCAGGTACTATATTGCTTTTTTTTTGTACTTGCCCGAATGAGATAGACAAACTTACGATCGATGGAGAAGTAAACTAAACAAATTTATGTATTGTGTTGTAAGAGGTAGTACTACAGAATAACGATCTTGTCCGGCATATGCTATTTCAAAATATTTCATCCTAATAGCTGATGCTTTAATGGTAACAGATTCCTTAATAGTTAATTTATCAATAACTGAAATATTCAATTTCTCCGAATCGCACGGATGACTAAAGAACGATTTTCTTTCTCTGGCTTTATTACCCTCGATGTACAAGGTTTCAGCAATGACATATTTTTTTATAACGAATATAGAAAAGTCAGATAAAATAAAACAATTATCTTTCTTTTTCGAAGAACTTCTTATCCTTGCCATACAACATTAGGTGCCCATACACACAGAGGTCGAACTGTCGGTTTGGAACGGCGCGGTTCAAACCGGCAGTTTTACCTTTCAGTTAGTGGGCGCGCCACGCGCCAGATCGAACTGTCAGGCTGACCCGTCAGTCCAGACCGACGGGAAAAATTGCCGCCGTCCACTAACATGCGTTTTAGCACGACAGACGGAACGTCGGTTCGTACCGCTTAATATCATCCTAATCTAAGCGAAAGCGCTATTTAGGCCCTCCGTTCACCGATAAGATAAACCGACAATTCTGTGTGTATGGGTACCTATTTAAAAATATCGTCGTGGACGTTTGGATTTTTTTGTTAATATTTATTAGAGAAAAATGCTCAAAACCGGTGAACAAGAATTCTGTATGAAGCTTGTTGAGAGAGAGAGAGAGAGAGAGAGAGAGAAGCGGTTGAAAAGTATCCGCTAAGTTAAAACAAAACAAAAATCATCGAAAAATACCAATTTTTAATGAAGTTAGAGGCATTTGTTTACAAGAGCGCGCGGGCGCTGCACGGCGCGTATTTATGTACAAAATTCAATATCTCGAGAACTGTTCATCGTAACAAAATGAGATAAAAACCAATCGTTTCGTCTTGAAATTCTCTAAATTTTTTCAGCGGCATATCTCGATAACTTCTCAATAGTTTTCGAAATATTTAAAGAAAAAGCCGTACAAAAAATACATTTTTATTAAAAATTAAAAAGGAAACTTTGGCTTTATGTTACACATTTGTTCTGTATATTTTTTTCCGAGTATTTTAAAAAAAGAAAAATTAAAATCGTACACTCTTATGAAGTAAAAAGCACAACAAAATCGATTTTCTCAGCCCGTCTACTGTCGGTCGACACTACGGGTCGATCTGCAGTTTTGCGGCCGGCCGGCCTGTGGCGGTTCGACCTGTCAATTTTAACCGCGGATTTTTATTCTGCGTTAGTGGACGACGACGGTTAAAACCGACGGATCGACCCGACGGTTCGAACTGCCGTTCCAAACCGACAGTTCGACCTCTGTGTGTGTGGGCACCTATTATTCTGCAAGAACTGCAGATGATATGCGGAACCCATTTTGTTTCCTGGTTAAGTACTATGACGTAGCGTTTTGGTGAGGGCCCTCGGTGCCCTCCGCTACGCCACTATTAAGCGGCTACGATGCCGCGCGCGAAACGAAAAACGATGGGCGCCAGGCGGGTCACGATCCCGCCACTCAGGGAGACGAACGCGGTCCCTGAAAACGGACGAGGACCGGGAGATCGGAAGCGGTTCGATCTCCGTCGGGCTCGGCTACCTCTAGCGTATGGTAGAGGGGTGGTTCGGTGGACGATGGCTGGGACACGGAAGGACGGGCGAACAAAACGAAAAGAAACGGAACGCAGAAACAAAGAAACAGAAAAAGAAACTTTATTGTTCTCCGCGGAACGGGACGACGGTTCCCGGGCGACGTTCGCAGTCGCGACGACTCTTGGCGCGGCTTCGGTGCCACACGCCTCCCGCTAACGCGACGACGAAACGTACGCTCTAACCGGTGACCGCTAAAACGGAAACGGGCGCTCTCGGACGGCGAGCGCGGGATGAAATCGTGCGCTCTCGGACGGCGAGCGCGGGATGAAATCGTGCGCTCTCGGACAGCGAGCGCTAGACTGAAACGTGCGCTCTCGGACGGCGAGCGCGAGACGGAAACGTGCGCTCTAGGACGGCGAGCGCGAGACGGAAACGTGCGCTCTCGGACGGCGAGCGCGAGACGGAAACGTACGCTCTCGGACGGCGAGCGCGAGACGGAAATGGGCGCGAACACGGCGAACAGGTGCGCGCCGGTTCGACGGAGGCCCACGGCGGGTCGGAGGTCGAACGTTCGGGAAAGGAGGAGCGTACCGGTGGCGTCGAGGTCTTCAATGGCCCCCTCGTCGTCCTCCTTGGTCGTCTGGTTGGCGGCCCCTCACGACACCTCTGATCCTTCAGGTTTCGGCGAAGGATCCTCTCGGAATCGGGGCTGACCACGATGACTTCTTGGAGACGCTCCGTTTCTCCCTCGACTCTCTCTCTCTCGACCACTTCTGTCACTACTCGTACTTGACACTCTCTCGCAGGCTTGCTAAACTCGTTGAGCGATCGTGCTCGTATCGTGACTCGAACGGAACTAACTCGCCTCCTCCTCACGATCGCGATCGTGACGCTTCGCGCGGCCTTATCGCGAATCGATTCGCGCGCATTTTCCGAAAGGGGCCCGAGTGCACCCTTTTTGTGACGCGGAGCGATTCTCCACGTCACAAACTCCCCCCTCCTTAGCTCGAACCCTTAGGTTCGACACGCGCCGCCTCCGACTGACTCGACTAGTCTTAAGCTAACGCGCTCCGTCGCGAGGAGAATGGTATCGGTTTAAAGTAGGGGAACGTAATTAGTTATGTCGTCAGCGCATCGGTATTTCTATATAACAGTACCCAGGACGCGGTGCTGCCGAAGGCGGAACGGTTTCCGTCTTCGAGGTCATTTTCGAGTTGTTCGGCGCTTCCGAACACGACTCGCGGGTCGACCTCCGTTTCTTCGGCGTGACGAGCGGGACCGAAGTTACGGTTAAATTCGAAGGGTGCCAATGTATGACGTACGGCGAGGTCGAAGCTGAGAGGTCCGGCGTTAACGGATCTTCCTTCGGGACGCTCGCTGTCTTCGGGGCTTCATTTCCTCTTGTTGGTCGTCGCTCCCTCGCTCGCAGGACATTGCGTTGCCGAAGGCGGAACGTTTTCCGTTTTCGAGGTCCGTTTCGAGTCGTGCGGCGTTTACGATGACGACTCTCGGGTTGACCTCCGTTCCTTCGGCCGGTGGGTCCAGTGCGATTGGCGATAGGGAGTCGATACGGCGACCTTCCTGACGTTGGAATCCGTTGCGCGCGTTGGCCTCCTCGGGTTGGTCGTTTCCTGCCGTCGCTTCCTCGCTCGCAGGACGATGCGTTGCCGAAGGCGGAATGACTTCCGTCTTCGAGGTCCGTTTCGAGTCGTGCTGCGTTTACGATGACGACTCTCGGGTTGACCTCCGTTCCTTCGGCCGGTGGGTCCAATGCGATTGGCGATAGGGAAGTCGATACGGCGATCTTCCTAACGTTGGAATCCGTTGCGCGCGTTGGCCTCCTCGGGTTGGTCGTTTCCTGCCGTCGCTTCCTCGCTCGCAGGACGATGCGTTGCCGAAGGCGGAATGACTTCCGTCTTCGAGGTCCGTTTCGAGTCGTGCTGCGTTCACGATGACGACTCTCGGGTTGACCTCCGTTCCTTCGGCCGGTGGGTCCAATGCGATTGGCGATAGGGAGTCGATACGGCGACCTTCCTGACGTTGGAATCCGTTGCGCGCGTTGGCCTCCTCGGGTTGGTCGTTTCCTGCCGTCGCTTCCTCGCTCGCAGGACGATGCGTTGCCGAAGGCGGAATGACTTCCGTCTTCGAGGTCCGTTTCGAGTCGTGCTGCGTTTACGATGACGACTCTCGGGTTGACCTCCGTTCCTTCGGCCGGTGGGTCCAATGCGATTGGCGATAGGACGCTGCGGCGACGGAACACGCCGTGGAAGCGAGTCTAATGTCGGGCGCTAGGTAAGGGGAAACCTACCGGCTCTTGTCGTCTACGGTGGTCCCCGATTCTCCTAGACGTCCTGTCGGTGCTCGCTTCGAATTCCCTGTGCTCCCGGTCGGGGTACGGTGTGACTTCCTGTAGTCTTGCCGACACGGTGCTCAGGCACGAAGACCGATTTATACCGTTGGCCGCCAGTTTGTGACGTTTGCCAATCGGTTCGCGAGACATTACGGACGGTAAGGTGTGACGTTCTCCATCTTCGGTGAAATATCCGAGTCTCTTACCGCTTCCGGGTCGACTCCATCGTATGCCTTCGGTTTCTCGGATGTGGCGTGGAGTCCCATGCGACCAAGAAGTTGTACGTATTACCCGCGGTGGATAATAATTCTGAAGGATTTCCGGTGGTCCTCTTCGGCGTTTTCCTCGGTTCCTGCGGCGCTTCCGCGGTCGAGGCGAGGATTCCGGGGAACTTGAGAGACTCCGTCTCGTCGAGATGGGAGGAAAGTCGTGGTGATCTCGCGCGCCCCTCGATTTGCCGTTTCCCTTGCATCGACGGCACTGGGGATCCGGAGTTCCTTTATTGCATCGGTAGCAATAGCCCTTTAGTCGTGGCTTCGGGCACCGACGTAAGCGATGGTCGGGGCTCGAACAGTTCCAGCATCTTACGTCCTCGTTGGTAGTTCGTGCGGGTTCACCCGTTATCTTCGGTCTGGTCGTGGAAGACGTCAGAGCGACTCTCGAGGGTCGCAGCGAGGTTTTCGGCCGAGTCGGTCGTTCCGTGGAGCGAGGAGGAACGGTGATCCTTCGTCCTGCGGCCGGGGACGGTGCGGTGATCGGAGGTCGAGGACGAGCTTCCTCCCGCTCTCTCTCTTCCCGTCCGGGCTCTCCGAGGTATGTTGTGAGGATTCGTTGTACGGCCTGATGGATCTCACTCTCTATTCGTTCGCGGAGCGGGCGCGAGACACTCGCTGGGAATCCCGCAGGGTCCCGTTCGAGAGACCTTGGTCCGGGTCCTTCCGCGAATACCCTCGGCCTCGGTTCATGTGGAGGAAGCTCCGGCTCGGCGGCGATCGGTCGAACGGGCGGTTTCAGGATCGGCGATCCGGCGTTCCGGTCGGGGAACTCCAGGCGCCCGATCATCGTGTCGATCGGTGTGATGATCGGTGCTCCCACGGATGCGCTGACGATCGTGCGAGGCAGCGACTCCGTGACCCTGGTCGTAGCCGTCGATGAGAGGGGTATCCAGGGAACGGCGGTAGCCCATAACGATGGGGTTCCGATCCCCAGTGGCACCTCAGACGCCGTCGTAATCGTCGGTGGCGTCTCGTACGCCGTCGAAGTCGTGGGTGGCGTGTAACCCCGCGCGGGCGCGTCTCCGGGCAGAATTCGAGCTTCGGAGTCGGGGAGGAGTTTTCCGAGGACGCTCCCCCCGAGGTCTTGCGGGCCGTTGGTCATCCTCCCCTGCGGTTCGAGAGAAGACACGTTCCGTTCTTCATCGCCGGGGACCTCCCCCCTCCTCGTCGGTACCTGCTGAGGCGGCTCCGGGGTAGTCCCTCCGAGGAAATCTCGAAGTTCGCCTTCGCCCGTCCGATTCGTCGGCTCCCCGGCGGGGGTATCGGGACGAGCCGTCACGTCGAAACGAACGGGACCGGTTTGACGACGATCCTCCTGGACCATCGGATCTTCCTCACGCGGTGGAGCGACTTCTATCTCCGACCTCCGAGGTCGAGCGGACCTCATCTCCCTTGTCAGGCGCGCGCCCAAGGTGAGAGCATCTCCGCTCGGGTCAAGTCCGAGAACCTCGGCGAGATCTCGGAGTTCCTCGAGGGGGAGGGAGTCGTGGCTCACTCGCGAGTCACCCGACGCACTTGACATTGTCCTTTTCGGTGGCGGCACCCCCGGGGATTGGTACGCGCACTCAATCCCAACGCGTGCGTGCTCGACGAATCGGTCGTCGATCGCTCAGCTGATCGAGCCCGGAATCGCGTCGATATCTCGCGGAGTTTGTGCGATGGCCGATCAGCTGCTCACACGCGTATCTGGGTCGCGGCCCGGATAACGGGGATCCGTCGCGGTTTCACCGCGGTCGGTAAAACGGATCCGCGGAGCCGCGAGCGTGTCGCGATCACGCACACTCCTTCGCTTCTCGCTACGCCTACTACTACGCGTCGGTGGGCCGGGGGGGGGGAATCGCCCCACTATTCGCCGTGCGCTGGGTCCGCTTGACCCCGCAACGGTCGAGTCGCTCGAACCGAACCGGATCCTACGTCGGTCTAAGAGGCGGCGAAAACAAAGAAGAAAGCGCGAAAGAAAACGACGACGCAGTCGAAAGCGCGACGATAACGGCTTCGTCCTCGTCCCAGCCTCCGAGGTCGCGCAAAAACTGTCCTCTGCCGATAAGGATTCGAATTCGCAACGTTGCGGATTATTCCTAACGGCGATTCGCGACGACTAACGGTCGCGTCGAATTTATAATTCGCGGAGGAACAATTTACTTTTCAACGGCGGCAGCCCCACGTTGGGCGCCAATTTATGACGTAGCGTTTTGGTGAGGGCCCTCGGTGCCCTCCGCTACGCCACTATTAAGCGGCTACGATGCCGCGCGCGAAACGAAAAACGATGGGCGCCAGGCGGGTCACGATCCCGCCACTCAGGGAGACGAACGCGGTCCCTGAAAACGGACGAGGACCGGGAGATCGGAAGCGGTTCGATCTCCGTCGGGCTCGGCTACCTCTAGCGTATGGTAGAGGGGCGGTTCGGTGGACGATGGCTGGGACACGGAAGGACGGGCGAACAAAACGAAAAGAAACGGAACGCAGAAACAAAGAAACAGAAAAAGAAACTTTATTGTTCTCCGCGGAACGGGACGACGGTTCCCGGGCGACGTTCGCAGTCGCGACGACTCTTGGCGCGGCTTCGGTGCCACACGCCTCCCGCTAACGCGACGACGAAATGCACGCTCTAACCGGTGACCGCTAAAACGGAAACGGGCGCTCTCGGACGGCGAGCGCGGGATGAAATCGTGCGCTCTCGGACGGCGAGCGCGGGATGAAATCGTGCGCTCTCGGACAGCGAGCGCTAGACTGAAACGTGCGCTCTCGGACGGCGAGCGCGAGACGGAAACGTGCGCTCTAGGACGGCGAGCGCGAGACGGAAACGTGCGCTCTCGGACGGCGAGCGCGAGACGGAAATGGGCGCGAACACGGCGAACAGGTGCGCGCCGGTTCGACGGAGGCCCACGGCGGGTCGGAGGTCGAACGTTCGGGAAAGGAGGAGCGTACCGGTGGCGTCGAGGTCTTCAATGGCCCCCTCGTCGTCCTCCTTGGTCGTCTGGTTGGCGGCCCCTCACGACACCTCTGATCCTTCAGGTTTCGGCGAAGGATCCTCTCGGAATCGGGGCTGACCACGATGACTTCTTGGAGACGCTCCGTTTCTCCCTCGACTCTCTCTCTCTCGACCACTTCTGTCACTACTCGTACTTGACACTCTCTCGCAGGCTCGCTAAACTCGTTGAGCGATCGTGCTCGTATCGTGACTCGAGCGGAACTAACTCGCCTCCTCCTCACGATCGCGATCGTGACGCTTCGCGCGGCCTTATCGCGAATCGATTCGCGCGCATTTTCCGAAAGGGGCCCGAGTGCACCCTTTTTGTGACGCGGAGCGATTCTCCACGTCACAGTACCTTAACACCAAAACAATCTTTATACATTTTTTAAATTCTGTCACTTATAGTTATTCCTCTGTTACTCACTACATACTTACAACAAATATAACAAAGTACATCACAGTTTTTATCACAATTATGAATTCGTCTTGCACCGTATGATTCATTTCTTGTAGCATTATACTCTACATGAGCCAAGTCACCAAAACATCTAGAGTTACGGTCGCATGATGACGACGATCGCGGGCCAGCTTTCCCGCCCTATCCGATCGCCGATACTGGGTTTCTGCGTCCCTGCATCGTAACCTTCCTTCTCGTGCCTGTCATGACGGCTAAAGGAAACCAAAACGTATCGGAAGGTAGATCTAAAGCTATTGGCTAGTTCAATGAATTGGACACTGCACTCACTATATTAATGGCAATATATTAACTTAAAAAGATACAGGTTTCAACGCTTGAGTCGTGGTTCATAATTGGTTACACTACTAGACTATTGGTTACACTATTAGACGTGACGAACTCAATACCATAGCTCTGTCGACCTTACGCTAAAATCGAGAGCTAACTGAGCTGTCTTCAAGTTAAAAGACTTGCACCTGAGTATACTGGATCCCCCACAAAAACAGATTCTCTGTAAAAAAGGCGGCATGTTCATTCAGTGCCAACAAAAATTGATACGTAAAATACTCTCCAAAAAAGATTTGAAATCAATTAAGATCGCCATGTTCAAGATTTATATATAAAAAGTAAAAGGCATCATTTTAAAGGAAAATTATTGTAAATCAAGTTACTAAAAAATTCGACTAAAAGAAGTTATAAAAAAATTTGAATAAAAAAGAACTTGCCGCGTTTAAGTTTTCATATTTTGTCCACTATACCGAATAATTGGCAGTGCTTGGGCGGTGCTAGAGTGATTTATAAATTGCACTGCCGAAGTCAAATTCAGAGAAATTCAGAAGGCCCCCGCCTGATCGGTTTCCCGTGCGACATTCGGTATACTGGTGGTATCATATAAGTGTATGAATTTATTTAAAATCACAAGTGCATAAACATCGAGTATAATTCTGTCTGAATTTTTTATTTTGAAGGAAAAAACGCGGCGAGTTCTTTTTTATTAAATTTTTTTTATAACTTCTTTTAGTCGAATTTTTTAGTAACTTGATTTACAATAATTTTCCTTTAAAATGATGCCTTTTACTTTTTATATACAAATCTTGAACATGGCGATCTTAATTGATATCAAATCTTTTCTGGAGAGTATTTTACGTATCAATTTTTGTTGGCACTGAATGAACATGCCGCCTTTTTTTTACAGAGAATCTGTTTTTGTGGGGGATTTCACTACTTTTTGGAATTTATTCATGAGGAGAATACATACATGTAGAAGAATAGCTTTTTATTACCACAAAATTAAAATCTTCCCCTTATATTTTTCACTTTGCCTTAGTATTTTAGAGAAATAAAACATATACCGCTTTCGAATTTACAGACCATCGGATTTTTCTTATATTTTGGTCGTCTACAGAAATCCATGACGTTTTACCTTCAACTCTCTAAGTATACTCTTCCAATGACCTTGACGAATTGTTTCATCACATGTAAAGATACCACTTATGACAGTATATATGTTGTTACATATATTAACTCGAGCCATTGGTATAGTTTTAAGAAATCCTTTTGCATGCACCGCTGAAATTTCGCCCTTACTCGTAATAGTTATTTTCGTTATTAGGGCGTGAAGCGCTGTTTTTAACGAGTGTGAAGTTTGCCGCACGAGCGAAGCGAGTACGGCAATCACACTCGTTAGAACGGCGCGAAACAACCGAATAACGAATTCTATTTTTTGTCACTAAGTGTCAAATACGAGGTTGACGATTTCACGCACTGCGCAGGTTATTTCACGCACTGCGCAACTTTTCACGAATTGGTGTGTGAAAGATGATTTCACATGCGTCGAGGACGCCCATGAAACCGAGTATTTGACACTGAGTGACAAAAATAAATTTCCAGCACAGAGAGCATCGATATTTTGCTGCACCTGTATTCTTCTGGGAAGTCCTAAAATAATTATAAAAACCCCACATAGTTCAGCCCTAACAAGTACAATCTTATCGAGCTGTACCTTATCGAGGAGATCTTTCGACGTAATGATTCTGAAATGCTTCTATGATGTTTTGCAACATTCGCGAATTTATCGAGAAATACCTATATATTATGAGTAAAGGAATGTTTCTAACATACGGTAGTGTTCACGAATATTGTAAAACATCGCAGGAGTGTTACGGAAAAGTTACTTACAAAAACGTACTTTGCAGGGTGTAAATGGTGATATTTTGTAATTTCCATCGTTACACCAGAGGCAAAGAAGAGATTAAATAGAAGTGAGGTACATGTATACTTCACGTTTGACAGGTCGGTATATAAATTGAAACTTGTGATAGTATAATACGAAAGAGAAAAAACTTATATCGATAAAGAAAAAATAATAATAAAGTAGTTACTCCATTATTGTAATCCAATAACATTGTATCACTTATTTTTCTGCCACGACTTTAATTGCTGATAGTGAAAGTAGATAAGCTAGGCGGGTTCTGCGCCATCAATCCGGACGGGTTGCTTACTTTCAGGGGCAAAATGGCGGGAAATTTGAATTTAGCGGAAGTGCGCATGCTCCGTGGCGGGAAATTTGAATTCGCGCACCACGTGACCCAGCGGAGCGCTGTGATTGGTCGAACCCCCACTCCTCGACCCAACGGAGCTCAGCTATTGGTCGAACCCCCACCAGGTGGCGCCATTGTCGACGCTAGGTGTCGCCGCCATAGGCGGCGGCCATTTTGAATGTTCCACCAACGGAGCCCTGTCATTGGTCGAACCCCACTCCTCGACCCAACGGAGCTCAGCCATTCGTTGAACCCCCACTCCTCGACCCTCACCAGATGGCGCCACCGTAGGCGGCGGCCATTTTGAAGTGCGCATGTGCCGTGGCGGGAAATTTGAATGATACACTCATCGACTTCCACCATCAACGCCAGGTGGCACCACTGTCGGTGGTAGTCAACGCCAGGTATCTTGCTACTGCGCGTCCGATGACGCCATCGTTTCTCGTGCAGGTTCTGACAGGCGCGTGCAGGTTCAGACTTGCACCGCGCTATTGTGCAGTTTCGACCGCGTCCGATGACATCATAGCTTATCGCATCGCTACTGTGCAGGTTCCGACAGGCGCGTGCAGGTTCAGACTTGCACCGCGCTACTGCGCAGTGTCGACCGCGTCCGATGACGTCATAGCTTATCGCATCGCTACTGTGCAGGTTCCGACAGGCGCGTGCAGGTTCAGACTTGCACCGCGCTACTGCACAGTTTCGACCGCGTCCGATGACGTCATAGCTTATCGCATCGCTACTGTGCACGTTCCGACAGGCGCGTACAGGTTCAGACTTGCACCGCGCTACTGCA
The DNA here is from genome assembly GCA_963678675.1 of Xiphydria camelus. Lineage (NCBI taxonomy): Eukaryota > Metazoa > Arthropoda > Insecta > Hymenoptera > Xiphydriidae > Xiphydria > Xiphydria camelus. The sequence goes on along the minus strand of OY783192.1, from coordinate 18,002,061 downwards.
CAGTTTCGACCGCGTCACATTCCTGAGCGATGACGTCATAGCATCGCTACTGCGCAGTTGACCGGTCTTTGAATGCATGCAGATTCAGACTTGCTCCGCGCTACTGTACAGTTTCGACCGATCCGCGCGCGTCACATTCCTGAGCGATGACGTCACCACCTCACCTCTACCACCACAACGTCTTTGCTTAAATAAGAGGATGTTATCGGAATCATGGTGACGTCATGCATGCAGGTTCGGACTTGCTGCTACGTAGTAAAGCATTTCTTCTTCTTCTTCTTCCGTTAACTATTCTACCATCGGGGAATCGTAGTTTAAATAATGAGCCAACATTTTATTCTTTTACCTTTATTGCTAAAAAAAGTTAGCCTTTTTGACAATAAATGCAATCCTTGATCATGGGCGTGGACCGCCTCTGCCTCTTGGCACCCGATGATGTATGCGACATCGACGATTTTGAGCGGAAATATCTCAAAACCCGTTCAATGGATGGGCATTTCATCTTATACATTTCTTATTAGTCTCAATAAACTCTATAAATTTTATGAGAATATAGTATGAAAATCCGCAAAGCAGTTTCTGTTAAGTGCAAAACATAGTCTTACATTGCATTTTCTGCAAAATACTTGTGTCTGACCTGATTTGCAGTGTCTACATCTACCTTTTTGTCCATATATGGGAAAATGGTCTAACTTATCAAGACTGCAGTCATTTTCGGGTCTTGATACAATCGCATTTGTCAGGTTCACGAAGCAGTCGAAACCCCTCCTGTATCTGCCCTCGTTGAGCTCCCGGTCCTTGTCGATGACAACGAATCCGTACTTGTCGGCATTCCAGCAAGCAGAGCATATGTCCTTGAACTTCGCGTAAGGCATGTCCGTATTCACGTGATCGTCGTAAACGTGTCGGAGATTCATGTCATCCTGCCGGAAGAGCACCAGCAGGTTGACGTTATCGCGCACCAGGTGCTTGGGAATACGATCGTACGTCTGACAGAGGTAGAAGCAGTCGACATCCCTGTGTCGATCCATGCAGAACAAGGCTCTGATATTGTCTTGATTCTCGCAAGCGATGTCGTCGAAACTCATTATCGAGTTTGGACGTGTCTCTTCCGGCGACACCAGTTGCTCGTGCTCGTTGAAGGGATGGTACTCCACACGGTCCACCGAATCGAGTACTTTTTCCAGGAACCTGTACTTGAGCTGATTGAGCGATTTCGAGTAGACGTACACGTTCTCGAATCTCAGTCCATCGGGATGCGTCACGAGGGTGAGCAGCGCGTTCGTCTTGCCGCAATTAGACGGTCCGCAAAACACTGCCCGCATGCTATTTAGCAGCAAATCGCCGTGCCGCTTCTTCTCGACACTCCGTTACGTGAGCTCATCAAAGTTCACCACGGGCAGCCTCGTAGACTGTTGGTCGAATCGTAGTTCTGTCATGACTGGTGCGAGGACTATAAGTTGCGCGTTTATATAGATTGATCATTCAGTTACACCCTGGATTTAAATCAAAATTCTAAGATGTATCTCTGAGGATATACCCAAGATGTATCTCTGAGGATACACCCCAGATGTATCTCTGAGGATACACCCCAGATGTATCTCTGAGGATACACCCCAGATGTAAAATGTTGGCTCATTATTTAAACTACGATTCCCCGATGGTAGAATAGTTAACGAAAGAAGAAGAATAAGAAATGCCTTACTACGTAGCAGCAAGTCCGAACCTACACGCATGACATCACCATGATTCCGATAACATCCTCTTATTTAAGCAAAGACGTTGTGGTGGTAGAGGTGAGGTGGTGGAGGTAAACGTGTTCGTGCCTGACGAGACGCTATGACGTCATCGCTCAGGAATGTGACGCGCTTGGCTCGGTCGAAACTGCGCAGTAGTGCGGAGCAAGCCCGAACCTGCACGCATTCCAAGGCTGGTCAACTGCGCAGTAGCGAGGCGATAAGGTATGACGTCATCGCTCAGTAATGTGACGCGCGCGGATCGGTCGAAACTGTACAGTAGCGCGGAGCAAGTCTGAACCTGCATGCATTCAAAGGCCGGACAACTGCGCAGTAGCGATGCTATGGCCTCATCGCTCAGGAATGTGACGCGGTCGAAACTGTGCAGTAGCGCGGTGCAAGTTTGAACCTGCACGCGCCTGTCGGAACCTGCACAGCAGCGATGCGATAAGCTATGACGTCATCGGACGCGGTCGAAACTGCGCAGTATCGCGGTGCAAGTCTGAACCTACACGCGCCTGTCGGAACCTGCACGAGAAACGATGACGTCATCGGACGCGTAGTAGCAAGATACCTGGCGTTGACTACCACCGACAGTGGTGCCACCTGGCGTTGATGGTGGGAGTCGAGGAGTGTATCATTCAAATTTCCCGCCACGGCGCATGCGCACTTCAAAATGGCCGCCGCCTACGGTGGCGCCATCTGGTGGGCGTCGAGGAGTGGGGGTTCAACCAATGGCTGAGCTCCGTTGGGTCGAGGAGTGGGGTTCGACCAATGATAGAGCTCCGTTGGAGGAACATTCAAAATGGCCGCCGCCTACGGTGGCGACACCTAGCGTCGACAATGGCGCCACCTGGTGGGGGTTCGATCAATGGCTGAGCTCCGTTGGGTCGAGGAGTGGAGGTCCGACCAATGGCAGAGCTGCGTTAGGTCACGTGATGGGCGAATTCAAATTTCCCGCCACGGCGCATGCGCACTTCCGCTAAATTCAAATTTCCCGCCATTTTGCCCCTGAAAGTAGGCAACCCGTCCGGAATGATGGCGCAGAACCCGCCTAGCTTATATACTAGTGAAGAAAAATCAAATTTATTGGTTGATCCATCCACTATCAACAATCAAAGTCGTGGCAGAAAAATAAGGGATACAATAGAAATGGATTACAATAATAGAGTAACTACTTTATTATTATTTTTTCTTTATCGATATAAGCTTTTCCTCTTTCGTATGACAGTATCTATCGTCCCCTTCCTGCAAAAAGTCACTAACTAACATATTTTGTAAAATTCACCTAACTGAACCTAGTAGCTTGATTTTATTAAATCTTTAAATGGTAAAACTCACTAATTGTAAGTGCTAAATGCGTTGGAAGTGAGCATGCGCGCATCATAAAAAGTCATTAACCGAAATATAATACCGATATTATAGAGCAGAAACTACCTACTAAGTCAGTGGATGATAAATTTTAGTTAGTGATTTTTTGCAGGAAGGGGACGATATGTTGTTACATATATTAACTCGAGACGTTGGAATAGTTTTAAGAAATCCTTTTGCATGCACTGCTGAAATTTTGCTCCCTTACTCGTAAATAAATTTAATTTAATTATTACCACATCATTTACAGCTTCGATGCTGACCTTACGACTCATTTCAGTCCGAGTAGAACATTAATTGCAAATATCATCATAAACATGCCAATGCGAATAAAAATCATCTATTAACTGTTGCAGATCAAGTATTCCGTTGTGGTGGGGGTCATGATTGGTTTACTCGCTAAGATGCATATACGTTTCTTAGCGAGTAGACCAATCAGGACCCCCACCGCAATGGAATACTTGATCCTGATTAGTCTCTTCGCTGAGTTGCGTGCACGCAAAGATACGCGTGACTCGAGAAAGGCCCCCCTGATCACCCGGTAGCTGTCAATTCGGGAGATCGAAGCATCTATTAACCTCGAAATCAAGTGTACAAGTGATAAGATAATAATTATTCGGGTTTCTTCGGTGAGTTTCCTCAAGTGTTTAAAGTAGTTACTCCATTATTGTAATCCAATTCCATTGTATCCCTTATTTTTCTGCCACGACTTTGATTGTTGATAGTGGATGGATTAGCTAATAAATTTGATTTTTATTCACTATCAACTATCAAAGTCGTCTCAGAAAAATAAGGGATTCAATGGAATTGGATTACAGTAAAGTAGTAACTACTTTATTATTATTTTCTCTTTATCGATATAGTCCCTCTTTCGTATTATACTATCCCACACAAGTTCGAATTTATATACCGACCTGTCAAACGTGAAGTGTACATGTGCCTCACTTTTATCTCATTAAGTATTACTGCAGACTCTGACATGTCATCTCGTACAGGTGCAACCGAAGAGGACCTAGCTCGTGTCCTGTCCGTAAAAAGATGACTCGATGGACATCGGAGAATGTCAGACTTGTCACCGAGCGCCTATTACCCACGGTACATTTATTGCAATATGCGCTTTTCGTTTCAATTATTCCTGCTTTAAATAACTTTCACTTCTTTCAAAGTATTTACCTTGTACAAACGGTTCATCGTAGGGTGCAGCGATCAATGATTGTGACTAATCGTAGACAAATTATTCCTGCGATGATGTTCCAGTTGCAAAGCATACACTAGCAAGTCAGCTTACCTCGAAATCGTTAATTTGTTCATAATGATGAATAATGCGTAGAAGTGATAAATAATAATTATTCGGGTTTCTTCGGTGAGTTTCCCCAAGTGTTTAAAAATCGATATCCAATTTTTGCCAATAACTGTTGCTTCAACTTCCAGTGATTAAGTATTACTGCAGAACGAGTAGGTTAGAAGATTTTCATGAAGACTCATGATTTTCTGACATGTCATCTCGAACAGGTGCAACCGAAGAGGATCTAGCTCGTGTCCTGTCCGTAAAGAGACGACTCGATGGACACATCGGAGAATGTCAGCCTTGTCACCGAGCGCCTATTACCCACGGTACATTAATTGCAATACGCGCTTCTCGTTTCGTTTCAACTATTCCTGCTTTAAATAACTTTCACTTCTTTCAAAGTATTTACTTTGTACAAACTGTTAATCGTAGGGGGCAGCGATTAATGATTGTGACTAATCGTAGACAAATTATTCCTGCGATGATGTTCCAGTTGCAAAGCATACACTAGCAAGTCAGCTTATAGCATCCGATGTTTAGTATCAACTTTACCTCTTTTGGAACGCCCATCACCCGAGCATAATCACGATCACGTTAACGTTAATCGCAGAATAGACCGTGAGCTCGGGCACATTATCGCAGTAATAGTTCGGTACACCGAATTGCCTTTTAGTTTTAATAGATGAACTTGTCTACGACGAGTCGCTAATATCGATCGCTGCCTCCTACCACGAACAGTTCATAAAAGGTTATTACCTTGAAAGAAGTAAAAGTTATTTAACGCTGGAATAGTTGAAAGGAGAAACGCGTATTGCAATTAATGCACCGTGGGTAATAGGCGCTCCGTGACAAGCCGGACATTCTCCGATGTCCATCGAGTCATCTTTTTACGGACCGGACACGAGCTAGATCCTCTTCGGTTGCACCTGTACGAGATGACATGTGAGAAAATCGTGAGTCTTCATGAAAATCTTCTAACGTACTCGTTGTGCAGTAATACTTAATGAAATAAAAGTGAGGTACATGTACACTTCACGTTTGACAGGTCGGTATATAAATTCGAACTTGTGGGATAGTATAGCACGAAAGAGGAAATATATATCGATAAAGAAAAAATAATAATAAAGTAGTTACTACATTACTGTAATCCAATTCCATTGTATCCCTTATTTTTCTGCCGCGACTGATTGTTGATAGTGAATAAAAATTAAATTTATTGGCTGATCCATCCACTATCAACAATCAAAGTCGTGGCAGAAAAATAAAGGATACAATAGAATTGGATTACAATAATGTAGTAACTACTTTATTATTATTTTTTCTTTATCGATATATTTCCTCTTTCGTATTATACTATCAGAAGTTCCAATTTATATACCGACCTGTCAAGCGTGAAATGTACATGTACCTCACTTTTATTTCATCTCTTCTTCGCCTCTGGTATAATCATTTACATCCCACAAAGCACGTTTTTGCAAGTAACTTTTCTGTAACATTCCTGCGATATTTTGCAATATTCGTGAATACTACCGTATGTTAGAAATATGTATTTCTTGATAATTTCGCGAATGTTGCAAAATATCATAGAAACATTTCGGAATCATTACATCGAAAGATTTCCTTGATAAGATTGTACTTGTCAGAGCTGAAATATATGGGGTTTTTATAATTACTTTAGGAAGTCCCAGAAGAATACAGATGCAGCATAATACAGATCTGTGCTAGAAAGAATAAGGAATAACCTTCGACGAGCATTCGGGCTGTGGCAACAGAGGTTAGAATCAGCAGATCATGGCAGGGAGGATATTGAAGGATGAACGCACGTCCATGCACTCGAGGCAGCAGATCTATCCCACCGAATAAACTAATGAAGCTGGTTCTTGGAACAACAAGTGGACGATCCCTCGTTCAAAAGAAACCCCCTCGGGTTCGCACATGATTTGGAGTCCTTCTGGGTGGAATTCAATAGCAGTACCTACGTTTATTTCTGTAACAAATTATAAATAACACAATTATATTCAGTATTTCACTATTTAAAATATACCCAACTTACTCTACATAGAAATTAAGAAACTATATTAATCTGAGTTAACTAATTCTATAGATAATAATGACAGAATATAATATAAGAAAAAAAGTGATATATTTCCTCTTTCGTATTATACTATCACACACAAGTTTAAATTTATATACCGACTTGTTAAAAGTGAAGTGTACATGTACCTCACTTCTATTTCATCTCTTCTTCAACTCTGGTGTAACGAACGTCAATAAGGAATCATTGATATCGATTAGGGTTCGAGGGTTATTCCTCATTCTTTCTAGGACAGCATCGATATTTTGCTGCACCTGTATTCTTCTGGGACTTCCCAAAATAATTATAAAAACCCTCATAATTCAGCCCTGACAAGTACAATCTTACCAAGCTGTACCTTATCGAGGAGATCTTTCGACGTAATGATTCCGAAACGTTTCTATGATGTTTTGCAACATTCGCGAATTTATCGAGAAATATATATTTCTAACATATACGGTAGTGTTCACGAATATTGTAAAATATTGCAGAAATGTTACAGAAAAGTTATGATATTTTATAATTTCTATCGTTACACTAGAGGCGAAGAAGAGATGAAATAGAAGTGAGGTACATGTACACTTCACGTTTGGCAGGTCGGTATATAAATTGGAACTTGTGTGATAGTATAATACGAAAGATGAAATATATTATTTTTAATAATTCTGTCATTAGAATTGGTTAACTCAGATTAATATAGTTTCTTAATTTCTACGTTGAGTAAGTTCGGTATATTTTAAATAGTGAAACTGCAAATGATTATGTTATTTACAATTTGTTACAGATCGTATGCGAACCCGAGGGGATTTCTTTCGAACAAGGGATCATCCACTTGTTGCTTCAAGAACCAGTTGCATTAGTTCATTCGGCGAGCTGTATCTGCTGTCTCGAGTGCATGGACGTGTGCCACTTTAAATGGATATTTTGTAATTTCCATTGTTACATCAGAGGCGAAGAAGAGATGAAATAGAAGTGAGGTACATGTACACTTCACGTTTGATAGGTTGGTATATAAATTGGAACTTCTCTGATAGTATAATACGAAAGAGGAAATATATCGATAAAGAAAAAATAATAATAAAATAGTTACTACATTATTGTAATCCAATTCTATTGTATCCTTTATTTTTCTGCCACAACTTTGATTGTTGATAGTAGATGGATCAACCAATAAATTTGATTTTTCTTCACTATCAACGATCAAAGTCGTGGCATAAAAGTAAGGGATACAATGGAATTAGATTACAATAATGTAGTAACTACTTTATTATTATTTTTCCTTTATCGATATATTTCCTCTTCCGTATTATACTATCAGAAGTTCCAATTTATATACCGACCTATCAAACGTGAAATGTACATGTACATCACTTCTATTTCATCTCTTCTTCGCCTCTGATGTAACGATGGAAATTACAAAATATCCATTTAAAGTGGCACACGTCCATGCACAAGAGACAGCAGATCCAGCTCGCCAAATGAACTAATGCAACTGGTTCTTTGAACAGCAAGTGGATGATCCTTCGTTCGAAAGAAACCACCTCGGGTTCGCATACGATCTGTAACAAATTGTAAATAACAATCATATGGGGTTTTTATAATTATTTTAGGAAGTCCCAGAAGAAAGCAGGTGCAGTAAAATATCGATGCTGTGCTACAAAGAATAAGGAATAACCCTCGAACCCTAATCAGTATCAGTGATTCCTCATTGCCTGTCGTTACAACGGAGACAAAGAACAGATGAAATAGAAGTGAGGTACATGTACACTTCAGGTTTGACAGGTCGGTGTGTAAATTGGAACTTGTAATAGTACGAAAGAGGAAATATATCGATAGAGAAAAAATAATGATAAAGTAATTACTTGATTGTTGTGATCCAATTCCATTGCATCTCCTATTTTTCTCCCACGGCTTTGATTGTGACAAAGAAGAAAAGCCATAGATTCGTCTCGTGCTCGCATGACGCTGAAACAAAAAATAGAATTATCACAAAGATAATTGTCCTTCCATCGAAAGTGAGGTTAAAGCTGTCAGATGGCAATTAAACTTATCTGATGGTGATTCTTCTGAGATACTGTCGTCTCCTTTCCTGCTCTTTATGCAAAGGCAACCAGAGAAACACAGCACTGCATCCGTTCACTATCTCGATTATCGAAAAAAAACAAACGATTATTAAACTATACGGAGCGTCTGTCACATTCACCACTATTGAGATTCATAACTCCGATTACACTGAATTTTTACAGTTTATTAACAAGCGCGTCCGAGGATCGAAATAAACGCGAGGTTAATCGTTTCGCGAATGGAAATATTTTATTAACTTTGAAAATACCCAAACATTTAAGGAATATATTCTCTCACACACTCTCACATACATTTGATGGCGTATGCGTGTGGCCGTATCTGTGTACATATTTCCGATCATGGCCGACTATCGCCGAAGGTAGGCGGAATTTTTGTGAGATTTTGACATATATATATCGCCCGAGAAATCGGATTCTCGACTTTTAGGCGCAAGGGGCGTGGCTTCGCGTTGCTAAGGAAAAATCTCTGTTAATATGTAACTTATAACATTTATTCTGGTCTGTATCAATAGAGAATAGTCAATTTATATGGCGTAACTAAGCATAGTTTTGGTTATAACCGTATATTTATTGAGAAAATTCGATGTAAAATTGAGGGGTGCAGGGGGCAGACATTTGTGGTGTAAAGAGACACGGGTGCTCGCGACATCAGCGCTGTCGTGTCTGAGTGCGGAACTACTTGAACGAACATGCCGCGAGACACTGCCGTGTCTCTTGATATCCACTACACGATGATACACTAGTGGGTACCTATTAGATTTTATAATACACTGACTAACGCGCTTTTGGTTCGGACTTATACATATAGCTAAGATATAACGGTAACTGGCCTAGCGTGGGCTGACACTGTGCATCCTGATTGGCTGGAGGAAGTAACTTTGTTCCAAGGAAATGACGTTGGGTATTTTTTCAAGTATCGGCGAGATCATTATGTAACCGCCGGAGTTGTGACCGATGGCGAAATGAATTCTAGATTAAAGAGGTGCTTAGATCGCGATGTTACTGAGCGGTGGGAACCGATATTTTGAATTCCGTCTATCGTGCGACGGTACACTATTTTTACCTGAATTTTCCAGTGAGCCTATTTAGAGTTTGAGGTTTTTTGTTAATTGAGCCTGGAGACGACCGCAAAGTGTATTTTGTAACAATAAATAAAAATCAGATTCGTGATCAGCGACCCATAAAAACCCTATACCAAATTTGGCATGAATCCGTTGATTTTCGAAAATCTCGTCCGCCATATTGGATCCGCCATTTTGAATTTTTGAAATCTGACCAGATTCATGATCGGCGACCCAAAAAAACCGCTATACCAAATTTGGTTTAAATCCATTAATTTGTTGAAAATCATGATTTCTGGCTGACTTGTTGAGGTTAGAAAAAAATTACGACGTGGTGGCTACATTTTGACACCGGATTCGTAATCAGGAGGCAAAATTACTACGGATAGTATATATTGCATGAAATGTATACCCCACTTTTTTTTGTGTGACTGTGTAATTATTAAGAAACTTATTTCTTTTTCTTTTCCCTGCTTATTTGAGACACTCATGTTCGACATTGCTTACCACTGAAGGGATTAATAATAATGTTGCACTTGTATAATTAAAAACTTCTTGATGTCTTATTTAGATATTCTACGTTGGATGAGGCGATGATAGAAAGACTTGACACTGCAACTTCATCATATAAACAAGCTGAAGAAAGATTTCATCCACCGGCGATCTTCGAGCATGATATCAGTCATTCTAATATAATTAAACAACAGTCTAGTCTAAGTTCTTCGAAACCCTCATTGAGCTCTTTAAATACAGTCTCCTCTGAGAGTGACTATTCTCAACCACTTTTTTCTGGATCATACGACTACAAACCACCCGACTTCATAGATGCTAAGCAAATTCCAAAACCTACTTCAATAAACAACTATTCTCGGAGTAAATTTACTTCTAAGGTGAGTTACGATTTTCCTCTATTACAATTTAACTTATCCATTAAAACATATCGATGTTAAATAGTACGCCAATTACGTGATGACATTTCTCTTTTAAACAAATGTAGAAAGCTTATAAGAAAATGATGGTAACGAGAATTGGGTAGGGAAATAGTATCTTATATCATTAAGCGGAAATCCGAAGTTTTATCAGGCTGTATTTAATTAGGTCGTAGCACGAGGTATAGCCTCTTCCCTCCACCATACCTCGTGCTACGACCTAAACACAGCCTTAAAAGTCCAAGGATTTCCGCGGAATGACGTAGGGAAGACCGGGGGGTTATGAGACGGGTTTTGTTTTTGTAAGAAAAGTATAATGAAAAAACTTTTTTGTGCGCATAAATCGTGGCAAATCGTGAGTAAGCATAATAACACTTTAAAAAAAGATGGGTTTGCTGAAATTTCAAAAAATCCTATAAGTTTTGCCTGTTAGCTCGAAAGTTGGTTTTTCTGGATTTCTACAATGTTCGGGGGGTTGTGAGACATGCCTTCAAATCATAGAAAGTATTATACGTTTATCAAAATTGTTTATTCACATTAAGAAAAGAAAGCAAATGCTGTGGCTTACAATGTAGTCAAGTTTAAAAAGGTTAGAGAAAAAAGTATAAGGACAAACATTTTAGATAAAGTTGAAGGAAGCAATTATTAGATCAATCAGATTCACAATGGATGCAGGTGTAATAGCCGGCTGTCAAATTGGCACACTTTAAGTGAACTTGTCGGTCGCAAGTATTACAGTGAATTGAGTTGTTTCGGTTCAATTTTTTTGGCATAGGAGATTTACAAATGATGCAGAATTCTTCATCTTCAGAATCGGGCACATTTCGAACCGTAACTGTTGGTGTAGATTTTTGAGGGCGTCCGCGCTTTGCTGTTAATGCTGCAGCTGCCTTTCCCTTTCTGTTTCCTTTTTTCTGCGACACTTTTGCGTTTTTTTGCTCAGATTTTTGGCGTAAATTGGCCGCATTCACTACTGAAGTCAAAATAGTGCTGTCCGTTGATTTTCGACCTCGACTGGATTTTTTTGCCGGAGTGTTATGCTTCAAAGGACCACCCTCCTGTAATGTATGTTGAATTAGTGCAGCTGATGTGCTTGGCATCGTTGATGTGCTTGGTATTGTTGATGTGCTTGGCATCGTTGATGGGCTGGCTATTTCCAATCTTGTTTCTATCGCATCGGCATTAACAGAGGCCTGATCCTCCCCCATTAGCTCAGCTGCCTCGTAATCTATGGCAGTGAATACATTCGGATCGAATGGATGAATACCTGTCGCACGGAATCCGGATCTGATATTCTTGGGCGTAGCACTTGCATCAAGACATTTATCAGCGATAGGCACTATATGTCTTAGCTCCAAAGTTCTACCGATATGATTCTTCATCCAAACTTGGCACTGGTTGTAGAACATTTTCTTGAATGGGCCGAACACGCTGACATCAAGCGGCTGCAGTCTATGTGAGCAGTGAGGTGGAAAAGATAGCATCGTTATGCCATAATCAATTGCCATTTGTATGGCCTCCAAACTGAGATGGGAAGTGTGATTATCCAAGAGCAATAGAATTGGCAAGTCTTTCGATGCATTGGCGTGTTTAATGAAATGTGCCATATATTTGACAAATTCTCTTGTGTCGTCGTCCAACCCGATTCGTTTGCCACCCCCATGGCACCGGGAAGAGCATTTTACATAAACGTTGATTGCATATTTTTCCGCGGGAAAATATAGAATGGTGGAATGGACTGTCCAGTCGCACTCACGGCAAACGCCATAGACATTTGTGCCTCTTTCGGCTGAAGTTTTCTGTCCAACTCTTCTTTCTCCTTTCGATGTGATGTCTCGCACAGCTTTGATGGATACAGTCGGGCAGCCTGTCTCATCCACATTCCAGATTCGATTCGGTTCGTAAGATATGTTTTGTTGGAACATCACATCGTCAAGGTTAGCGAAGAATACATCAACGCTGGCTTTGGAGAAGGCCTTGGTGCGATTTGCGCTGATCTGCTCTGGTGTTCGAAGAGATAAATTTGGATGCCGATGCATAAATCCATTGTACCAGTCCCACGACGCTTTGCCGTGAGTGTCCCACTCCACTGGATATTCATTGGCACACTTCTTCGCAAACTTGTAGGCCAATTTTGAGAACTCACAGACGGTCAATCCGTAGTACATTTTGCTGGCACGAAGGAGATATTGCGCCAACTCTTCTTCTTGTTCTGCGCTAAAGATCTTTTTTCCACCAGTTTTGTTGGGTAGCTTTGAAGCGAACTCGACTAGTTTTTCATTCGAAGTGGTTGTGGAATCTACGTTTGCCATTTTCAACTTTGAAATATAGCGCGCCAATTTTGTCTTATCGATATTATATGCTCTACCTACGGACCGTAGCGTCTTTTTTTCAATTGTAACATCTTTGACGGCAGCCACAAAGATATTAGCATCAATCGCTGGTTTGCAAGTCTGACTGTATTTATGACGCACCATGATGACTAAAAAATTGTGGAGGTATTTTTTTAGGTACACTCACACAATAAATCACACTTACGATTTATAAAAAATCGCTAACTTTATTTTAATAAAACTTACAAATACACGAAAAGGAACGTCACAAAGTAACGCGCGCGATTGATGATAGAAGACTGACTCGCGTTAGCGGCGCAATTATATTTATATCCACTGGCTAGGAAAGTTCTACTGTTCCGGGCGCTCCCCGGGTTCTTAGAAACTCTACTAGTTTCCAGAAAGTTCCAAGGTGTTCGAATTTTTTCTTTTTATTCACACTGCTTACAATTTGCTATAAATCGATGTTATTGCTACTGTTTGAACAAGTTTAGGAATTTTTAATGGTTAACTTACATTTTTACATAAAGGTAATAAACAAGTTTTACATGCGACTCGCTACAAAAGAAAGAAAAAATTTAAAGAAGTGCGATTTTGAGTAAATCGCTTTTAGAAATAGCGTGTCTCACAACCCCCCGAAAATGTTGTCTCACGACAACCCCAAGTTCAATATTGTTAAAATAACCACCGCTTCATGGACACATAAAATGTTTATCCAAAATTCTTTTTGTGTGTCAAAAGGCTACTCACCAAGGATTGATTTATATCTATACACTTTTTTGTGAACAGCTTGAAAACATGAGCGAAAATACTGCAAACACAAATGGTCGAAAAAACTTTAAAACACAAAACTGAAGTTGCAATCTGAAGAGATACTAAGAATCCGCGTCAACGCAACGAGTGTCAAATGAAAATGGAGATACAGGACGAGAATGAAGTTTGACAGTCATTGGTACATGTCGCACTTTTCAATTCAGTGCTGTGAGCTTTTCTCACGACCCCCCGTGTCTCACAACCCCCCGGTCTCCCCTATACTATTTTTTCTCACAAATGCCTATTTCTCAAAACAAAACAAACAGAAGTATACCTACACGGCTCTTTTCACGTTGCGTTTATCAGTTTGGAAAAAGTACCCACTTCGGACTAAGCAATATTTTAACAGCCTGCGGACTCCTGGTCGGTGTCACGCGGGAAAAACGCCATCTAACGGTCTAAAAATATGCTGGAAAAGGCCTCGAAATAGGCATGAGTGAGGAAAAATAAGTTTACACATATGATATCAACTACAAAAGTACTAAATTCAGAAAATAATGGCAAGTACATTCATAAATACTTGAGTCAAAGAACAATATTATGATACAACTATAGAAAATCTTTCTTAACAAATTCGAAAAGAAATAATTCGATAAGAATTATCGCAAATAAAATGAAACTAAGAAAAATTGTCTCATTTTTCAGACAAATAATTTCACACATAATTGCGCTAATATCAAAAAATATTGCCAAGTATGCTCGTAAATATGAATTTCAATCTGAAATCAAATAAATGTTAAAAGGCATGGAAAACAACCGTTATGACTGACAATGAGAGGATTACGCGAGAATAACAACTGTTAAATCTAGTATCACTTTAGTATGCTATAGTGGCGGGAGGTATACGTACTTGTATACGAGTATATGTATGTATGTAACATGTATATGTATGTAGTTTGGGAAATGACGTTAGGCTACAATTTTAAGGATTTCACTTTATACGCATAATTTTTATGCATATTCCTGGGCGTATAATTTATTTTTCGTCACTCAGTGCGTAAAACGCGGTTTCACGGGTGTCCTCAACCCCGTCAACCTCGTTTGTTTCAAACTTGACACTTAGTGACAAAAAATAGAATTCGTTATAACGGCGTTTCGCGTCGTTTTAACTCGTGTGGTTACCGCACTCGCTTCGCTCGTGCGGAAAACTTCACACTCGTTAAAAACGGCGCATCACGCCCTTATAACCAAAATATATATCTTTTGATAGCATTTGGTACACTTATGCCTTATAACATTTCAAATGGTCCTAATTAAATTAATTACAGGAAAAATATACGAAAAAATTATTCAAAATTTCTTAACTTACAGGTAGGGTAGGCGTACCAATTATAGCCAGTTTAAGGATTTTCTAAAATGTCATGCCTTGCATTTTGTAAAGAATTAACGTATCGTTACGTTCTAGATGCTAAATGATATATTGTATAGTTTTCTTGCAGCAATTCGTGAAATAAAATAAAACGATCTTTCCGTAAAATAAAAAAAACATAAATAGGAAAAACTACCGGTTTTCCTATTATAGCCACTTCATCACCATTAATAGCCAGGTGTTTGTACCATATTTAGCCACCATACTTAAATTCAATTGAAATTAATAAATAGGGAATTGAATTGAATTGCTAACAACTATATCAACATTAAATGAATCAAAAAAGAAGTGCAACGATTATTTATAATATATGTAGGTATATTTATCTATTGGAATAGTAACACATTTGGTGTACAGAGAATAAACCTCGAGAATTTATAATTTTTCTGGCTCTGTTATTACTTCAATGATATTATCAGATGAATACTATGTAATATCAGCTACATCTGGCCATTTCCAGTATAGTCCACTTTTTTCCATCGCTGAGCACTGTACATCATCTTTATCTGTCTGCAAAATCTTAGCTGGATAATAGTCTTTGTCATACTGGACGATAACATAAGAACCCACATCCCAGTTTTTAGCTTCATCTTTTGTCCTCGCAGTATCTTTAGTCTTATTTTCCATATCCTTTTCCAGTTCATTTTGGTCACGGTTTGGTATGGATTCCCGAGTCGTCAAATTGAACCTGAGTTGACCCTAAACCTCCTACCTCCTGTAGGAGGTAAAGGATGAAACCAGGGTTTAAATTACATTGAAAACTAGGGCCTGCTTAGCACCTACAACATCGAGTTATTTCCCGAATCCGAGGTTTAAGGAGAAAATAAGGGGGTGCAATTTTTAGTGGAATACACCCTACCCGAGTCGATCCTCTGGATCCTTACTGGACGGCTATTCTCTAATTCCGGGGAGAGTTAACTTACCTGGGAAGTGAACGTCCCTCGGGTGAGAGCTTCCCTCGACCAGCTCTTGCCCGACCGTTAAAACGTGTACCTAAACAGTTATTCCTGTAAGTGAGGAGCGGGCGGAGTTCACTAAAAAAGCAAGGAGAGTGAAGGAATCACTATTCTGTAACTGCGGAAGTGCTCCCATCGCACGAAACCGGGCGAACTTACTTCTCATGGTCAATAGCGTGAGAAGCGGTCTGCTCCCTGGGAGAACGGCGACTCTACCTATCTACTTCTGTGACAGTGTGCCGCAGTTTACAGTTTGTTAATTTGCGTGTTCCAGCAAATGATACACAGTGGTCCGGCGATCTAAGCAAACGCGGTCGTAAGTATATTAATGACTTACACATAACTGATTTGTGCGATGTAAGTTGTGTCTTAGTTATAAAAAGATATACTGTTAAAATAAAAGACCGAAAAGTAAACAATTATTTATTCTACTATGATAACGTAAATGGAATATAATAAAAAAATATATTAAACTGAAACACTCATTATTAAATGATATAAAAAAAAGGTGTGAGTGCCGTTGTACTCACGGAGGATGTGTAAACATCTTACAATTATCTGCGGTCCGAGTTTAATTGGGGAATATGACGTCGTAGTTCGACATAAAGAAGTTTAATTTTTTCTATAATAAAATATTTATTATTATTATATTAGATTTATAACTTACTAGCAGCCCGTCCCGGCTTCGCACGGGTAGATTGTGGATTGATTTTGTCCGTCCACCATTGTTTAAATACATTTTTAATACAAAACTTTTAACCGAAACCTTCGCGGATATGCGTCCAACTGTTCCCCAAATTTTCATCGCAATCGGATGAACGGTTTAGGAAGGCATAATAATCATCCGTACCGGTACTTTTTGAACTCCCTGTATAAGATTTACTAACTCAGAAACCTTCGCGGGCATGCGTCCAACCATTTCCCAACTTTTCATCGCAATCGGATGAACGGTTTAGGAAGGCATAATAATCATCCGTACCGATACTTTTTGAACACCCTGTATAAGACTTACTAACTCAAACCTTCGCGGATATGCGTCCAACTGTTCCCCAAATTTTCATCGCAATCGGATGAACGGTTTAGGAAGGCATAATAATCATCCGTACCGGTACTTTTTGAACACCCTGTATAAGATTTACTAACTCAGAAACCTTCGCGGGCATGCGTCCAACCATTTCCCAACTTTTCATCGCAATCGGATGAACGGTTTAGGAAGGCATAATAATCATCAGTACCGGTACTTTTTGAACACCTTTTATAAGATTTACTAACTCAGAAACCTTCGCGGGCATGCGTCCAACCATTCCCCAAAGTTTCATCGCAATCGGATGAACGGTTTAGGAAGGCATAATAATCATCCGTACCGGTACTTTTTGAACACCCTGTAGAAGATTTACTAACTCAAACCTTCGCGGATATGCGTCCAACCATTCCTCAAAGTTTCATCGCAATCGGATGAACGGTTTAGGAAGGCATTTGATATTACCTTAAAGGTCACGCGGTCAAGGTCAAATCCAATACGACCACTGGGTAGCCAAGGGAAAATCCTTAAAGTTTTGTATTAAACATTTTTCTCTAAAATGTTTTCCCGTTGAGATAATCCAGCTTGCGCGAATAGTATGCGCAGTAGCACCACACACACTGACGCAGTCACATCTACATGGCTTACGTCTGACGCTCAATTTCCCAGGAAGGTTCTACAGCAGAGCCATAGCATAGATGTTTACACATCAATAATTCAAAAACATACTTGTATATAAGAACTTTTTCCAGAGGTGGTAATAGGAAAAGTAGTTAGAAAAAATAATTTAACAAAAAGCACATTTCCCTAATGCTTACAATAAAAGTAAAAAGCAGCTTAACCCTCGTACGTCCCTCGGGTCTATAATGACCCACAGCGTTCAATATCGATAAGTTATTATTATGCCTTTAGAGATAATCTTCTGAAATTTTTAGACATTGTTTCTTTCTTATAACGATACTTTTTCATGATGGAAATAAGCATGTAATTATGTAATTTTGTCGACTACAAAAAACTGCACGTACAAGGTCTTCGGGTCATATATGACCCATACTGTAGAATGTTTTGTTATTTGTATTCAGGTACCATTTGTAGTCAATGTACCATTTTTCTTATATTATGCAGTTTCCAATGATTTCATAATACTTCAGTCAAATTTTATAAAGTGTACGTAGTTTGTTTGCTGAATGACCATGCATGTAGAGACGGAGTACGGACGTGGTTATTCCTGCTCTGCTCGGTTCTCCTGTAGGTATCTCTCCAAGTAGTGCGAGGAGTGTCTGTCTGATTGTATTAGCGTATATAATACCACCCATATTACAATCGAAAGATCGAGACATTTTTCAAATTTATCTTTTGTGGGAGGACGCCATTTCTTCATATGAGAATTTTCAACCTGATGATTTTGAGTTTCATAACGATTCGTCTCGTCTATAATCCTTTCAAGCAGACGAGAATCAAAAAAATAATTGAAATAATCGATTGGACTATTTCCCGATATAAAGATTTTCGGATTCATTTCGGAGCTACCTTCGAAATCTTTGATTGATGGGTAAAAATACGGGTACATGTACTTTTTGTTCGGATTCGCCACTAGTCCAAGCTTCATTTTCAGCCATTGCATTGTTGGATATACTACTGTATCAATACAGCCGTAAAGAACAGGCGAGCGAGGCAGGCTTATAGATTGCGCGGAGCGTTGCGTTTGCGCGAACGAATTCGCAATACGCCACCTATAAGGCTTTTCGCGTATACCGTGTCATCATTCACCATATTGTATTCGCCATTTTGGATTTGAGACTAGACCGATTTGGACATCAGCATCGTAATGAGCGACCCCGAAAACCCCCCGAGTAACAAGTTTCGGGCCATAATCTTCACATTTTAAAAATGTCTGGAATTCATCATCCGCCATCTTGGATTTGAGAAAATAGACCAATTTGGATATCAGCATCGTAATGAGCGATCCAAAAAACCCCTGAGCAACAAGTTTCGGGCCATAATCTTCAAATTCTAAATATTTCTGGAATTCATCATCCGCCATATTGCATTCGCCATCTTGAATTTGAAAATAGAGCGATTTTGATATCAGCATCGTAATGAGCGACCCAAAAAAACCCCGAGTAACAAGTTTTGAGCGATAATCTTTCCTGCCACATTTTTTCCACTGGATCCAAAGTCGATTTTGCCCTGCGTCCGGGGTGGTCGATATATCGACCAGCAGTTAGCTCGGGGCCTCCAAATAGGAAATTATTGACTTTATTTATAAATTTTACGTTTAAAAAGTCGATTTTAACTGAAATTTCCCCGGGCTCTAAAGGTTAATATATACGAGTACATACATCCTACCCTTGGGTCATATATGACCCGAAGGACTTAAGTGTAAGTATAAATGAGGGCCGTACGAGGGTTAATAATTAAAAAAGATATAGGTATTATACTGGTACCTAGTATTATTCAAAAATATGCATCCTTGAAAACGTACACTTATAAAACGTACCTGAAACCAAGCAAATTGTTTTAAATAGAGAAAACTGATTTCGTAACAATAAGACTGCGAAACCGTAAAAGTTCAATAAATTAAAATGGGACAAGAATGGCATGTAAAATGTTATATAATAATCAAGGGCATGCTTCAAACTATAACTTAAACCAAAAAATGTACGTATCTGAGCTTAGCATCATAGTAAGCAGTTATGAATATTAAGCTGGGTCTTCACTGCGCGAAACTGTCTCGCGAAACTGTTTCGCGAAACTAGTCTCGCCTCGTGTATACTTTGTACTCACCCCGAAACTTGCTTCGCGAGTATGTTTCGAAGTGAGCCAAACGTCAGTCGGTTTTCGATCGCGCATCAAAGAGCTTCGCCTTCCGAGTGCCGCCAGTGTGAACGTGCACCGTGTGTTTCGCCGGCACCATTGTCTCGCGCAAACTGGCGGCTCACCTTATTTTCGCCTGGAACCCGAAACGTTTCGTCCGGACACTCGCCGAACATTTTCGCGAAACAGTTTCGCGAAAGAGTTGCGCGCAGTGAAGACCCGGCTTTATGAACTTTTGACCTATTTCGGAACCAGTGTGCGATGGTCGGAATTCTGATTAACGATCCTTAGTAATTAGTATCACCGCGATATACAGGGTGTAACAGAGTAAGTGTTACAACGTGAAACTGTAGATTCCTTATGAAAGAAGAAAAAGATTTTTCCTCTTACAGAGAAATTTTCTGCAGGCTGTCGTTTTCGATTTAGGGTAAAACAGGGTGAGTTGGCGAATGAAGTTGGCCCCTCGTTTCTATGGAAAGTATTGGAAACGAGGGGCCGACTTCATTCGCCAACTCACCCCGTTTCACCCTACAGGATGTCAAAGTTTTGAAAAAAAAAACGTTTTTCTTTAAGCCACGAACTATTTTTATCAGATTTGGCACAGTGGAAACACTCATTAGGTGTCAACACTCAAATCTGATAAAAATAGTTCGAGGTTTAAAGAAAACGATTTTTTGTCAAAACTTTGACATCCTGTATATCGAAAACGAAAGCCCGCAGAACATTTTTGTAAGAGGAAAAATCTTTTTCTTTTTTCACAAGGAATCTACAGTTTCACGTTGTAACACTTACTCTGTTACACCCTGTATAGAGGGTGGACCAGGTTAAACGTCATTTTTTTTATATGTGATAGAACAACAACAAAAAAGTACTTTCATAAGAAAATTTGTTTCAAAAATGTTTCCTAACAAAGATACAGGGTGTCAAAGTTTCGAAAAAAAAATGGTCTTCTCATCATAACTTCTAAACTACTTGATCAATTTCCATGAAATTTCGCACACAGGCTAACGTAGAACAGCTCTAAGCAATAATTAAATAATTTTAAAAAATTCTCCAGTGGCGTAGATACTAGTTGCCGGTACCCCCCTTTCCCCCTCCCAATCTTCGGCGCCACTGGATATTTTGCAAAGAAAATTTAATTATTGGATTCCCCGTTTAATTTAGAGAAAAAAAATCACTCTTGCAGATTTTTGATTTATGGCTTCGTTTTTGAGATATTTATTTTAATTTATAGGGTTGCGAGCAGGCCAAAGCTAGGTTGAACTCCATTAATTGTGATATATGATAGAGCAACAAAAAAAAAGAGATTTTCATGAGAAAATTTTTTTCAAAAATGTTTCCTAACAAAGATATAGGGTGTCAGTTTCGAAAAAAAAAATGGTTTTCTCATCATAACTTCTAAACTACTTGATCGATTTCCATGAAATTTCGCACACATGCTAATGTCGTACAGCTCTAAGTAACAATTAAATAATTTTAAAAAATTCTCCAGTGGCGTAGATACTGGGGGCCGGTACCCCCTTTCCCCCTGCGAAATTTCATGGAAATCGATCCAGTGGCTTAGAAGTTATGATGAGAAAACCATTTTTTTCGAAACTTTGAAACCCTGTATCTTTGTTAGGAAACATTTTTGAAAAAAATTTTCTTATGAAAGTCTACTTTTTTGTTGTTCTATCACATATAAAAAAAATGACGTTTAACCTGGTCCACCCTGTATAACTCGTTAATCAATGGTCAATCTCGACATAATACGTGCCGTATATTTCGGCGAATCTAGGCTGTAAATGCACTTACAATCCCGCACCTTTCTAGGAAAGGTGAATTACCGGATGCGTCAACTACTGTTCTAATGCCTATTTCTCCTAGTCAATCGGGGCGTATCGCATCAACCCCTACTAGTTACACCATGATTCTCATTCAACCAATCAGGCATTCATAAAACACCTGCCGGATTCAATGGCCAATAACTTGTAAACAACACAATATTTTTAAGTTTTTCTGTTTCATAAATTTTGTTAAAAGTGTGTATTTGTAATAACATTTTATACATGAGTATTAAATAAATGAAATATATTTGAGTTTGTACGCCAACGCAATATTTTTAAGTTTTTCTTTTTGATAAATTTTGTTAACAGTGTGTATTTGTAATAACATTTTATACATGAGTATTAAATAAATGAAATATATTTGAGTTTGTACGCCAAGAAAAAATGAAACCTGTCGCGTATGCAATTAGATTTGGTCTAAAGCCCGTATAACCTTCAAGGGTTACTTTATTCTATAGCGGTAAATTCGAATATTTTCTATACTAATTTAGGACTACTCTTCTAACGAGAAATAATGAGCGGATAAACTGTTAATTTATAACCTACCGTCAAGTATTAACCAACCTGTCTAATTCAAAGCGCACACACATTTAGTTTATTCTCTCTTAACTCTGCTATCGATCGCTGTTCCGTTTCGCGATAAACGGAATTCGACACAATGCTTCGAACCGTTTAATAGTATCATAGTCATAAATACCTCGCAAATCCATAGCTACTCTCGTAATCTGCGAAACGGCGCGGGGTATTTTTTGGCGAATCTAGGCTGCACATGCGCTCGCAGTGCCGCACCATTCTTGGGAAGGGGTAATTACCGACCGCATCGGAAGAAGCCATTTCCCACAATACCTATTGTAATAGAGATACCGCTATACTTAGAATAATAAATCAGCTTTGTAAAGGGAAGACAAGACGAATCTCTAATAGATGGCCGGTCGGGTAAACTTAATACCTGGCTTATCGAGGTACAAAAAATCGAACCATCATTCGATGCAACATGACTCCTTTTATGGCCAGGGACGAGCAACGGCATCCTTGCCTACTCGGAAAATACAGTGGGGGAAAAAGTATTCATACACCACGGTGAGGTACCGTTGAACTATGATTCACTTGCAAATAGTTGAAATAAATGAATATCTATTGGCATCAAAATATAGCCTGTAGTGTCACCTTTCAAATTATATATATTTTATTAAAGAAAAAATATAGGGCTTCTGTCGGTAGCTGAGCCGCATCAAAGGAGTTTCCAGCACGACCGATCGTGTGCTTTTCCAGAATATGGATCAAAGTACCTCAAATACTGCTATGGGCATACCACAGCTGGTTATTTCAACTATTCCTAGGTGCTGCATACATATCGATGGCGAAAAAAAAATCAGAATCAAATCTGAACCAATTTTCTGAGTTTGCATTGATAAAATGTCGCAAGATTCTATCCGCTGGAAAAAAATTTAATATGTTGTATAAAGACTTTAATCTTCCGATTTCTACAGAATGTTTACCGCAGTTAAAAATGCGAAATTGAAGGAACTAACTATTAGTCGCTCATCTGGCGATATAGCTTTTCTCATTAAAGTGTCCTGCTTTTTAATATTAGGTACCAGTATAATACTTATATATTTTTTAATTATTAAGCTGCTTTTGACTTTTATTGTAAGCATTAGGAGAATGTGCTTTTTGTTAAATTATTTTTTCTAACTACTTTTCCTATTACCACCTCTGGAAAAAGTTCTTATATACAAGTATATTTTTGAATTATTTTATATCATTTAATAATGAATGTTTCAGTTTAATATATTTTTGTATTATGTTCAATTAACGTTATCATAGTAGAATAAATAATTGTTTACTTTTTGGTGTTTTATTTTAACAGTATATCTTTTTATAACTAAGACACAAATTTACATCGCACAAATCAGTTATGTAAGTCATTAATATACCGTATGTCCCGGGCAGAACCGCACAGTTGTAGGGACCCCTTCGGCCGGGCTTTTGGTCGGTATGCGAGCCACTTTTACCGGTAGAAGTCGAGTCGGTAATTAGAGTTGGTGTCAATTCGGGAGTTCGAAGCGTCTAATCTCGAAATCGTGAATTTGTGAATAATGGTAATTACTCACCATAATTCACAAATCCACGATTTCGAGGTTAGACGCTTCGATCTCCCGAATTGATACCAACTCTAACTACCGACTCGACTTCTACCGGTAAAAGTTGCTCGAATACCGACCAAGCCCGGCCGAAAGTAAATTTGAAGGTCTGTGCGGTTCTGTGCGGGACATACGGTAGATACCTAGGTTAGAATTGCCCTTCCCCCGGGGAGCAGACCGATTCTCCCGGGAACTACGTTCACCCGAGTTACAGAATGGCGACTAGGAGTCTCCTTACTTTTCCGGTGAACTCCGCCCACTTCTCACGGGAACAGCCTTTCCCGAGTCGAAATCCCAGAACTGAAAAAGCCCTGACAGAACTGAAAGACTACTGACAGAACTGAATTATTTTCGTCAAAGTGGCCGCGCGGCCATGGGCCGCCCATAGAATTCGGAATAACTGAAAAAGCACTGACAGGCCTGCATAAATGCATATTCAGGGGTTTCAGTTCTTTTTCAATTTTATGATTTTCAGTGCTTTCAGTTCTTTTTCAGTGGTATCCCGAGTCAAAATCCAAGAACTGAAAGACAACCGAAACAGCCCTGATACCTCTGAATATATATTAGAGCACTATGCATACTAAAATAATTTTCTTTCCGACGGAGAGGGGGAATTGGGAATAGTGGGGATACATAATAGTAAAATATATATACAAAATATAATACACATGATTGCATTTAAGTAATTAATAAATATATTATTCATTATGTACATCATATATGAATGAATAATGCTTAAAAATTTGAAGAAAAAATATATTTTATTATTGAAATATAACTGTTTTATTCATAATAGTATGGAGTGTTTGGTATTTCCCATTATTGAGTATTTCCATCGACGTTGTTATAAAACTTCCTTTCAATTGGAAGTCTTGATGCTCGCTACTTCGATCCGCCGTGTTCATGCTGCCTATTCGTACAGGTTCATCGTAAGGCGTTGATAGAGTCACCGGTGAAGATTGTTCGGAATTAAATTGCCTATTTGAAATTAAGTAAAACAATAATTAATACAATCACATAAGCTCCACCCCGGGGCACGAAATCTGTCGCTGGTGACTTTTTTTAAATGTTATTTTTAAACGTACTAACCAATGAACAATTAATCCTCATGCCCTCGTTAGCTACGGTGGCGTCTACTCTCGATAATGAAAGCATGAGGATTATTAATCATTGGTTAGTACGTTTAAAAATAACAATTAAAAAAAGTCTATATTCGATCTAATGTGTATATTCGATCATACTAGAAGAAAAAGATTATACACATTTCTCATATTATGAGAAATGTGTGAATTACCTTGAGCAACTGCATGTGGTACTACCACTGTGTTGGTTGGTCTGCCTCTTTTTTCCTTGTTCACATATTTATCTTCTACGTATTTTCCTTCCTTTTCCGCTACTGGTCTAAACCTACCTAAGCTTACCTACCTTACCGACTCTGACTCTCGCTTATCTTCCTCCTCGCCGCTTCACTTAACCTCACTTTTGACTTTACCTCGCTTTTCCTAATTTCCTATCGTTACCCTCCCTTTCCCAACAAACCCTTATAATCTATCCTTTAACTCTTTCTCTCAGCTTTCTATCTATACCCTATACTACTCTTGCACTCTCTGTTAATCGCACTTATTACAATTTTTCGTCTCACAACTTCCAATACACGTTCTCACCATTCAACCTCCTGCAACCAAGTCCTGATTTACTATAATAATCCGTGCTTCTTAATAAACAATTATAGTTTATAACTCGCTCAACATACTCTGAAAACTCGAAATCAAATAATTTATTGATTTAATAATTGAACAAATTACAATTCTTGTGAATTTATTCACAAATAAAATTTCAAGTTTCTACCTATATGCAGGAGACCGAAATTTGTCTAATTGTAAGTCCCTAAATGTATTCCGTTGCTGCTTACAGAGCTCTTCCACAAGTACCGCAAAATGTTCAACAGGCATTACTAGATAATGGACTAGATGTTTAACAATATACAATGTGGAAATATTTGAGATTGCTGAGAAAAAAAAATTGTATGTGGCTGCACAGGATGGAAAAGTTTTACAGACATCTTCATCTGCAATACAATACATTGACATGGCTGATAATCAGATGAAATAAGGAATCGTAGAACATTATTTAAAACGAATCAGTAATCGGTGTAGGTAGACATAATAATTGCAATTGTGAGTATTCACATTTGGTAATTATTCGAGAAATCATTTGCGATGGCATATTTAAAGTTGACGGAAATCAGTATCTATTTATATCGACGGGATTTATGTACAAATGTCATACAATAAATAATATAAAAGTTATCCCGATAAATCTAATACAAGCTCCATGTCTTCAAATTACGATCAGTGGCCAGTCATATGTATCAATGCCAACTAATGATAAAGAATTAGAATAAATTGTAATTCATTGTAATTATTTCATTAAAAATATAAAATTTTAGTTCATGTATATCTGTGGCTGTTTATTTTGTATTACTGTCTACCACAAATATTTCAGTAATTAATGA
This sequence comes from Xiphydria camelus, assembly GCA_963678675.1. Taxonomy (NCBI): domain Eukaryota; kingdom Metazoa; phylum Arthropoda; class Insecta; order Hymenoptera; family Xiphydriidae; genus Xiphydria; species Xiphydria camelus. The sequence goes on along the minus strand of OY783192.1, from coordinate 17,975,724 downwards.
ACCTATAGCTAATGAGCGTGCCAGTCGAAAATTTTCTAAGTCCATCGGGCGCAACAGTCGAAAATTTTCTAAGTCCATCGAGCGCGACAGTTGAACATTTTCTAAGGGCCGAAACCACCAACTCTGATTAAATTGTTAATTCCCGATTAGCTTAATTTAATCATGCTCTTGCGTTCCACCAATTTTTAAACCATGATTAAAGTGAGATAATCACCGTTGAACTTAATCAGCCATTTTTGGCCGATTAGGAACCTAACCAGTGATTAACGTGGATCAACATAACCTCAAAGTCGAAGTTTCACTGCTATGCAATACTACATCGGACATGAATTTATTTTACGACGATATTTTATCATCATCTGATGATGAAAATAGTATCGAAATTGATAGAAGGCCACATTTAATTAAGGAACGAATTAATTATTTCCAAACTTTGAATGATTTGGATTTCATTACGCGTTTTCGGTTATCGAAAGACAGTGTTGAAGCTTTGCTTCTGGAAATTTTACATAATTTGCAACACGCTACAGAAAGATAAATTACTTCTTAAAAATAATATATAATCTATTTTAAAATATCGCAACATTATCATATTATGTTAAAAATCGCGTAGAATTTTCTGTATTTACTAAATAAAGGGAGTGCACATTTCAAAAACCACGCTATTGCACCCAGAGTACAACTCCTGCTTGCTCTCCGGTATTATGCAACTGGTTCCTTTTTAAATTCTGTTGGAGATTTCGGCAGCTCACTGAGCTCGGCTTGCGGCGCGTCAGTTGATCACGTCAGGTTTTCCTCCTACTCCATTACAAGTTCCGTTGATGAACCAATCAGAATCACCGTTACAACAAAACCAAAACTTATTGCGAAGAGGGTATATGATTAGATAATCGGGGGTTAAAAATTCATGGTGGAACGAATTGTGCAGTTAATCATGATTAGAACGCCGATTAAATATAATCGTGATTAGGTAATCAAGCATTTAATCAGAGTTGGTGGAATCGGCCCTAAGTCCTCTATAATACTCTAAGTGGCGGGGACAATTTCAGGACTTTAAGATATTTTTCAACGCTAAGTCAGGCCTTTCAGTGCTATTTCAGCGCTACGTTTTGAGAGAGGTGGGGATATTCAGAGGAAGCAGGGCTATTTCAGTGGTTTTTCACTTTTGTCAGTGGTTTTTCAGTGGCCTTTCAGTTCTGTCAGGGCTTTTTCAGTTCTCGGATTTCGACTCGAGTTTACTCAGTTACAGAATAGCCATCCTGAGGGATTGCAAAAAGGGAACGCACGCAGTGGACTTTACACTGCTACCTGCTTTTTTTTACTTCAATGTTTGTTTATTATAGGACAAAGATAGGAGTAATGTGGTACATTAACATGGTTAAACAAATATTATGAAATAAACCATACAAAATTATATAAGTATAAAAATTAGTTAATCTACATAAGTTGCCACCTCCTGCCTGGTGGTTCTCGTATATGTTCAGTCTTTGTATAAATTTTGTTCTTAATAATTCTTTGGCATTACCTAAGGTATACAGTGATGTTTTTGAAATGTTCTTGGCCTAACACTGCTACCTGCCGACCCCGCCTAGTAGTGTCGGTTTTTTTTTAAATACCCTACCGGGACTCGAACCTACGGTCTATAGGACGAGCTGCTTCGAAACTGGGAATGCTTTCGCACTCTACCAATTGAGTCACCGACTCTTCAATTGGTGTTGGTCAACTCCAGTTATATATAGAAACCGAACATGACAGTGACTGTTCTCGTAGGTTCTTCTCATTAAATTTTATAAAATAATTTGATACTTTCTTTTTCAAAACAATAGCGATTATGATAATTAATCATTCATTATTTATGGAATAATTCGGTACAATTTGCACTGTTTGAAACATCATTATTATATCAATTTTATTATTTTATAATTTAAAATTCTTATGAAGACACAGTTCATTCACAATAAATTCACGAAGTGTTTGCACGTCGTTAAGGCTCCGTGACTACACTGACAAGTTAACCGCGTACCTTATAGGCAAGTTTATTTTACTTGTGTCGAGAAGCCGAGTATGGCTATACTGGTAGCGTGCTGGACTCGCATGCTCGAGGATCCGGGTTCGATCCCTCCGTAGTCTTTTTTTTTTCATTACGAAATTGTTAAATTTTTTTTTCATTCTAACTTGATAATTTAGTACTCTAATATATTTAAAGCATTTAAAAATATATAACATTACTATATATTGATTTCTAACGAACGTGAAATATCTGCTTTTCCTCACAAAAGGTGTTTAGAAAGAAGGTTAGGGGACGGTACCTGAAAGGCCCATTTTTACCTGGTAATAGAGATTCTTATCTGCTTGTGAATCATTTCATTCTAGAATGTACAGTATCAAAACGAACAGCGTCGGCAGTTCGTTTCCGTATGCTGTAACAAAAATTTAACAATTTTGTAATGAAGAAAAAAAAACCTACGGAGGGATCGAACGCGGGTCCTCTAGTATCTGAGTCCAACACGCTACCAGTATAGTCATACTCGGCTGCTTGACAACATACAAAATAAACTTGCCTATAAGGTTATCGGTTATTGTGAGCATGCGCAGTAAAGAAAGATTTATTCCCTTAACGCGTTAACACAATCTTGTTGAAATTAGTTTTTGATCCTCAAAAAGGCGTTACGTATAACGTAATCATAAAACCTAACCTTTTCAAGCGTAAATCGGTAAATCAACACTGTACCGTATGTCCGTCTCTGTACTGGCCAGTTTGAAAGTTACCTTCGGATAGGCTTGGTCGGTACTTAGCCCAGTCATTTAAGCAAAAAAAGGGGTCAACCTCGGAATGAGAGATAATAAGCTGGAAACTCGTATACACCTTCATTTTGGCGTTTTAAAAGTTGTCTCAAAAATCTAATAAAATCTCGTGTCTGCGTCGTAAGTTATAGGTCAAAGGTCACAAAAATCGGGTTTTCGCGATTTTCTCGGTTTTTATAGCTCCAATGATATTAACATATATTATAAAAATTGTAGAGCATAAAATTTGCGATAAATTTTGTTCTAAACATTTTTTCATGCGCTTAATCGTTTTTGAGATAGAGGGCGGAGAGCGCGCAGCGCTCAGCCATACATACTGTAATGCAAGGTCAACTGTGAATCTCGGTGAATAATACCTCTTGTATAAAGTTATTAAATCATTGAAATATCATTAACAATGAATAATTTGTATTATTTATTAGTTAATACATTGTATTTAATAGCATTTAACATATATCTAATATATTCATTTAATAATACTTACCTACTTTGTGTAATTACAAACTCATTAAACGAAATACTTATTGTATATCTTAATTTAATATTAATTTATTGAAAGTAAATTTTAAGTATAAATAAAACGAGTAAATATATTTTAATTTTATCTTTATTCACAGCAGCTGTATATTTCTTGCAATTTAAATTGAAGTGAAGTGAAAGTTTACAAATCTTTAATAATTTAAAGAACAAAAGTATTAATTTTCTTCTTCTTCATCGTCATCTTCCGGGCGTTTGAAAATTTCTGTTTCATTGTCATCATCTTCGTTGTCCTGAATCATTATTTCCAGGCCTTCTAGAATTTCCGGATCGAATGCACTCTCTTCCTCGGGGTCGCTTTGCAATGAAACAGCATTAAGGCAAGCTTGCCCATTACACTGACCACAAGCTAAAGTGCATTGCAACCCCGACTTTCTGCAACCGTAGCGTGAACCACATCCATTCTTACAATTACAAAATATAGTATTAAGTAATTCATCTGGAGCTGGTGGTAATGTTATTGTCATTGGCTCCAGGAATTCATTTCGCAGCACCCAACCCCATTCCTGGGGATCTAAATCATGCCCTAACCATTTCTGGACTTGGTAATAGACATGGTTTATATGCTGATGGGCTGCTGCATTTGTCGGTGGAAGATTAGACAACTGGGCAGGTTTATGAAGCTTTGTAGATGTAACGAACCGAGTACCTACATACGTATATCGAAGATGATCGATATTGTCCTCAGATTTAGGAGCATTGTATATCGCTAGTAAGATGCGCACTCCATTTTCGTATAATTGTTGCACAGGGCCGTTTTCTTGTAGAAAAACTTGAGCCGATTGGTCAAAATTGGCAAGTTTTTCTAGTAATTTGGTGAATTTTTTCCCCTTTTTTAAACAGCGCAGAAGTTGTATCACAGCCACTGAATGCATGTAAAAATAAAATATGTTTTTTAGAAAGGGGATATTTATCAAAACTTCTTGAAGAATAGATTTGTTTTGACATTGCCTTTTCCAACTATTTTAAAGAAAATTTCTTCTTGATGTAATTGAGTGCGTCCAATTAAAATAATGAGCGTCTTCTCCTATGATGACGACAGTCCTCTCATGTTTGGATTCTTCGATAGCTGTTTCTGTGATAAGAACATCAGCATCATCTCTCGCCTGTTTCGTCGTGATATTTACACTCTCTAACTTTTCAGTGAGCATATTAATAAGTTTCTTTTTATTATATCGATTTGACAAAAACCTATCTTGGCTGATTGGCACAATCCTTGTTTCGTCGAAACAAATTTCATAAGATTTCGAAAGAGCAGCAGCTCTTCTTAGTTGTCTCATTGCTTTTATATTTTTACTGTAGTCCGAGTATCCGTCAAATATAACAACAGGTTTTAACCTATAACGTGTTTGTAAATACTTAACGTATTTATCTAAAACAACGGAAAAAAAGTATCGTCTTTACTACATACGATGCGATGCAGAAGAAATCCACCATCGATGATATACGTCACATTATTTTCATTAAATTCGATATGAACGGGTGTCATATTATCATATAATGTAGCTTTCGTGGTTTTTCTCATGCTATTATTATCAAATAATGATGTCGGATACGGAATTAATTCATATTGAAGGTATCCTTCGAGATTACACTCAAACTGTTTGGTTACGGTTATCCTTTGGAAGAGTAACACAATTGATCTACAGAAACTTTACAATCGTTAATTTTGACTGATTTGTTTACAACTGAAAGCGGTGATTTGCAAAATGATTTCGATGATGCGTGATTCATTAGGAACCGCCCGGCAATTAGCCTTTCGGGAAAGGTACAGGACTGTGCTGCCGTGCTAAGACAAAACGTCGTATCTGCACTTGAATACATTTCAAGATACAACAGATTTTCTCAATTATTTCATACCATGCTCGTAGAAACGCATCCGATTTTTGTTCTTAGCTGATATACAGGGTGTTCGGAAAAAACACCGACACAGAAATAGGGGTGATAGGTTACGTCATTACAAGTATTTTGATATAAGGGTCCTATACCCGCAAGCGCCCCCTTCTGGAGATATCAACTTTTCAAGTTTATAACGACCGAGGTTGATCAAAGTAGAATAATAAGAAACGTATCAAGATGGTAACGAATATTTAATTTTACGAGATACAAAAACAATGTACTACAGCAAATGCTCAAAATGACGGCCACCCATGTCCATGCAACATCGGAAACGATTCTGGATAGATGTGCTACTGCGCAAACTGCTTGCGGAAAGGATAACCGCTTGGCTCAAGTCCTTGTACTTTTCGAAGATGATGCGGATACAAGGAGTTTTCATTTGTTTTTCAATTGTACAGCTAGACAAAAAACTCAATATTATTCTACTTTGAGCAACCTCGGTCGTTATAAACTTGAAAAGTTGATATCTCCAGAAGGGGGCGCTTGCGGGTATAGGTCCCTTATATCAAAATACTTGTAATGACGTAACCTATCACCCCTATTTCTGTGTCGGTGTTTTTTCCGAACACGCTGTATAGGAGCTGCAGATACGCCTTACGCGCGCACTTGGCACAGTAATAAAGCAGATAGAATATGCTCAAATCACCAAAAAAGCAAAAATCGATTCTTTTGCTGATACGACGTTTTGTCTTAGCACGGCAGTGTGAGTGAATCACAGCTCCTGCTTGGCCTTAACAATTAGATATATGTAAAATGTTATTAAATCCAATGTATTAACTAATAAATAATACAAATTATTCATTGTTAATGATATTTCAATGATTTAATAACTTTATATAAGATATTATTCACCAAGATTCATAGTTGACCTTGCATTACAGTATGTATGGCTGAGCGCTGCGCGCTCTCCGCCCTCTATCTCAAAAACGGTTAAGCGCATGAAAAAATGTTTGTAGCAAAATTTGTCGCAAATTTTATGCTCTACAATTTGTATACTATGTGTTAACATCGTTGGAACTATAGAAACCGAGATAATCGCGAAAACCCGATTTTTGTGACCTTTGACCTTGAATAACACGACGCAGACACGAGATTATATTAGATTTTTGAGACAACTTTTAGAACGCCAAAATGAAGGTGTATACGAGTTTCCAGCTTATTATCTCTCATTCCGAGGTGAAACGCTAATTTGACGCCTAATTCGAATCATTTAATACGGTAGAAGTCGAGTCGGCAGTTAGAGTTGATGTCAATTCGGGAGATCGAAGCGTCTAACCTCGATATTGTGAATTTGTGAATAATAGAAATTACGAAAATAATTATAATTACGGTATAAATGTCTCGATTACCGACCAAGCCTAACCGAAAGTAACTTTCAAACTGGCCAGTACAGAGACGGACATACGGTACACCCAGCGTCTAGGTTCTGTCGCTAGTGACTTTCTAAAATGTCATTTTTAAACATAGGTACTAGCCAATGAATAATTAATTCTCATGCCCTCATAAGCTACAGTGTATTTCCGTTATCGCTTATTAAGCGTACCCTATTTTTCTTCTAATAAGGTATCGCGTTATCGTTTAATAGCGTATTCGGTTATTAGAAAGCCACTGCGCATGCTCAACATAACGTTTTACGTTTAAAGATCTAAAATTAAGGAGCTCGAAAACTACCTATTACCGCGATAAGACGTGACCGCGCCGGTAAACATGACGACGCTCAGCCGGCGGTGTTTGTTTATGCGTCGAAGAAACTATTGGGGTCCGGCGCACCGGGCTAAGGGCATCCGCCTCGCTTCCGAGGAGCTACAGGGGGAGCCCCCTAGTATGGATTAAAATTAATAAATAATAATGATTGATTATTTGAAGAGTGGAAGTGTAAAACCGGCTAAGTGCCAATTTTTTTATTTCGATTTTTCTTGCATGTATACAGGGTGGACCAGGTTAAACATCATTTTTTTTGATACGTGATAGAACAACAACAAAAAAGTAGGTTTTCATAAGAAAATTTTTTTCAAAAATGTTTCCTAACAAAGATACAGGGTGTCAAAGTTTCGAAAAAAAATGGTTTTCTCATCATAACTTCTAAACTACTTGATCGATTTCCATGAAATTTCGCACACAGGCTAACGTAGAATAGCTCTAAGCAATAATTAAATAATTTTTAAAAATTCTCCAGTGGCGTAGATACTAGGGGCCGGTACCCCCCTTTCCCCCTCCCAATCTTCGGCGCCACTGGATATTTTGCAAAGAAAATTTAATTACTGGATTTCCCGTTTAATTTAGAGAACAAAATCACCCTTGCAAATTTTTGATTTATGGCTTCGTTTTTGAGATATTTATTTTAATTTATAGGGTTGCGTGCAGGCCAAAGCTAGGTTGAACTCCATTAATTGTGATATGTGATAGAGCAACAACAAAAAATAGATTCTCATGAGAAAATTTTGTTCAAAAATGTTTTCTATCAAAGATATAGGGTGTCAAAATTTCGAAAAAAAATGGTTTTCTCATCATAATTTCTAAGCCACTGGATCGATTTCCATGAAATTTCGCACACAGGCTAATGTCGTACAGCTCTAAGTAATAATTAATAATTTTAAAAAATTCTCCAGTGGCGAAGATACTGGGGGCCGGTACCCCCCTTTCCCCCTTCCCAATCTTCGGCGCCACTGGATATTTTGCAAAGAAAATTTAATTATTGGATTCCCCGTTTAATTTAAAATGGAAATCGATCCAGTGGCTTAGAAGTTATGATGAGAAAACCATTTTTTTTCGAAATTTTGACACCCTATATCTTTGTTAGGAAACATTTGTGAAAAAAATTTTCTCATGAGAATCTATTTTTTGTTGTTGCTCTATCACATATCACAATTAATGGAGTTCAACCTAGCTTTGGCCTGCACGCAACCCTATAAATTAAAATAAATATCTCAAAAACGAAGCCATAAATCAAAAATTTGCAAGGGTGATTTTGTTCTCTAAATTAAACGGGGAATCCAATAATTAAATTTTCTTTGCAAAATATCCAGTGGCGCCGAAGATTGGGAAGGGCGAAAGGGGGATACCGGTCCCCAGTATCTACGCCACTGGAGAATTTTTAAAAATTGTTTAATTATTACTTAGAGCTGTACATTAGCCTGTGTGCGAAATTTCATGGAAATCGATCAAGTAGTTTAGAAGTTATGATGAGAAAACCATTTTTTTTCGAAACTTTGACACCCTGTATCTTTATTAGGAAACATTTTTGAAAAAAATTTTCTCATGAGAATCTATTTTTTTTTGTTGCTCTATCACATATCACAATTAATGGAGTTCAACCTAGCTTTGGCCTGCTCGAAACCCTATAAATTAAAATAAATATCTCAAAAACGAAGCCATAAATCAAAATTTGCAAGGGTGATTTTTTTCTCTAAATTAAACGGGCAATCCAATAATTACATTTTTTCTTTGCAAAATATCCAGTGGCGCCGAAGTTTGGGAGGGGGAAGGGGGGGTACCGGCCCCTAGTATCTACGCCACTGGAGAATTTTTAAAAATGATTTAATTGCTGCTTAGAGCTATTCTACGTTAGCCTGTGTGCGAAATTTCATGGAAATCGATCAAGTAGTTTAGAAGTTATGATGAGAAAACCATTTTTTTCGAAACTTTGACACCCTGTATCTTCGTTAGGAAACATTTTTGAAAAAATTTTCTTATGAGTACTTTTTTTGTTGTTGTTCTATCACATATAAAAAAAATGACGTTTAACCTGGTCCACCCTGTATAGTCTATAAGTCTAGTCTATATAGAATATGTTCACGTAGAACTAAATTCATGCAAAAAAAAATCGAAATAAGAAAAATTGGCACTCAGCCGGTTTTACACTTCCACTCTTCACTTGTCTATGCCTGAGTTTTTAATGTAGTAATTCATGTAGTAAACAATTTTTGGAAATAAAGTTTGGTTTCAGTGACATTTACATAGATTTTTTCATTCTTTTTATAAAATATTCTTTTATTACTAGATCACTAGATCAAAAAAGGAAAGCAGAAAGTGGAGAATACTCTTCTGATTACTTTAATTATGGTTTTATGTATTTTTCACAAAAAAAGTTCAAGATTTATTAAATAAAGCGAAAAAATTATCATTCACTACATCGTAGAGGAGTTATAGGCTTAATATATAGGTGGTATTTGCAAAAGGTAAAAGATGATTGCGGAAATTTAGGCGGAAAATGATGGTAGCAGGAGGTAGTAGGACCTCTAGGCGGAAATCAGGAGTTGAAAATAGAAAAAATGTAGGGTTTTCAGGAACTTAGGTGTTCTAGAGGGTAAGCAGGTTCAAGTAGACGACTCGGGTTGGTTTATTGATACTAGATCTCTGTCACGTTTAGTCTCTTTTTTACATTTATTTTTTGTTTTTGTTTCCATCGTCTCTTTGTTTGGCTTGATTTTCTCCTTCTCTTCTTTCTTTCGTTTTCGTTCATTTTTCTCCTCTTCTTTTCGTGACTATTCATCAGCTTTAGCCTGAGCTATCTGAATCCACTTATCGGTGGTCAAAACTGAGGGCAAATCTTCCCTTTTCCGCTTTTTAGTTGATTGTTTAGGCTGGGGATATTGAAGAACATCTTGCAGAATATCATTCAGGTTGTTTTTAGGTTTTATAACTATATTCTGATCAAGTATAATTGACCCGTTTAGCGTATTCTTATCATCTCCATCTGGCGCTAACTCAGCAACAGAACCTGTTTCATTTTCGCTTCCGACGTTTTGAAGTTCCGTAGCTTCTGCTTTTTCTCCACTTTTGATATCAATTTCAAGGGTATCAATGTAACTGTTACCAGCATCATTGTTCCTATTATCGCAATTGATAGTTAGCCCACTTGCATTTGTATTATTTTCCAAATCCAAGTTCATCATTTCGGTATTTTTTTCATTATCAATATCCCACTCTGGAAATTCAAAAATGACATCACTTTCATTGAAGTCCGTATTCAATGACTCCGAAGGTATATCTTCCAGAATCTCATTTGAAGGTAGTTCTTTTTCAGTACTGTTACTTATATCCGAGACTTCCCTAAGACTTCCATAATTGATATAGTTCTAAATACGTGCTATATCTCCCTGCCATTCTTTCTTTTTCTCAAATGTTTCTCTAAATAGATCTAAAATAGTCTTATTAATTTGTTTTTCTATGCATCTGAGGGCTATGTCACTATCAGGACTTATGTTCATTTCTGTATCTACTTCTCCTTGCACATAGGGCTGTTGTTTTATACATTTACTGTAATTCACAGCATTAGGGTCAAACGGGTATAGACATGATGTTCGAAAGCCGGAAACTATACTGTCTTTAAAACTTCCATTTTAAAGCACTTCATTTAAAGCAACGGGGACGTCTTTTTTCTTCGAGGTCTCACCATTGTGATTATACAACCAGTTTCTTGTAATCTTTTCCAAGCTTGCTTAAGCGGAAAAAAATGCGGCGTCTAGTGGCTGCATGATATGAGTCGAATTTGGTGGAAGGCACACTAAAATGATTCTTTTTTCTCGACCAAAATTGCTAAGTGAAAGCGACAAGTGTGATGCATGACCATCTAGAAAAACTATAATCGGACGTTGGATATTGTTATTTCATAGATAAGGCTCGAAAACGTTGGTAAAATATTTAAAAAACTGCCGACTCTGCATCCATCCGCTGTCAGTTTTACCAATGCTCCAGTTTATAGGCGCTGCCTCCAAAACTGATTTAGGCAAGCGATCATACTTAAAAATGGTGAGTGGAGGAGCCATTTGACCTGCGGCGTTTACGGTCATTAATGTTGTGACATTGTCTTTCTCTGACGTTGAAGTTATATAATAGGTACTTTTTCCCCTTTCTCCTAAAATCAATGCTCCTTTCGGCGACATAAACACTGCGGTTTCATCCATATTCCAATCTTTCTGTGTGGTTAAAAACTTCAATGTCTTCAATTAAGTTACTAACTTCAGCAAACCAAGTTCTAATTTTCTCTTCGGTAACAGCGGCGCGGGCTCTGTTTATATATTCCGAATATTTTTGGCTTATTCGAGGATGACATTTGAAAAAGGATTAGAACCATTTTCTTCCTGGTTATTGTTTTTAAAAGGAGTGTCTAGCACACTCTTCTTCTCAATATTCGATGAACAGAATAGATCAGTCCTTCTTTGTTTACTGGAAATCTTCAATATCCTTACCTAGATACACTATTGCTATTGCTTTTTAGTTTTTATTCAGTGGTTATCTATAATTGTTCTTACCTAGAAAACACTTTTTTCCAACTTTTTCCATCTTTTCCGAAGTTTTCCCACTTAATTTATCACGCAAGGTTGTTCTAGGCACCTTATAGGTACTACTGGCCTTTGCCACCGCTATTCCATCTACAGGGTCTCCACGTATGTTGTTGACATAGGACGATATGGCACGTATCGTTTTGTAGACTGTAGGCTGTACGCTATTGGTCGGAGACGCAAGGACGACGAACGATTGGCTCTGTCTATCGTCGGCAGACGTCAATATCGCGAGAGAAGTTTCCTAGGGCGTAAAAACCTAGAAGACAAGAAAGTATGGCGGGTGACGGGTACGCGTCTTTACAAAGTGGAATTTATCGGAGTAATTGTATTTTTTGAAAATAAAACGTGATTTTCAAAATTCATAAAATATTTCCATTCGCAAAACGATTTCCCTCGCGTTTATTTCGATCCTCGGACGCGCTTATTAATAAAAAGTAAAAATTCAGTTAAATCGAAGTAATGAAGGAAGGGTGATAACGCGTGTTTACGCGTACCCGTCACCCGCCATACTTTCTCGTCTGCTTGGTTTTTACGCCCTAGGAAACTTCTCTCGTGACTATTGACGTCTGCCGGCGATAGACAGAGCCAATCGTTCATCATCCTTGCATCTCCGACCAATAGCGTACAGCCTACCGTCTACAAAACGCTACGTGCCATATCGTCCTATGTCAACAACATACGTGGAGACCCTGTAGTTCGACTGCTTGAAGTGCACGCGCAAGTTGCTCTTCAGTGTATTGATGAATAGGACCTTTCTTCCTTTGCATAGGTTTATCTTCCTTTGTTTGTTTTTTCTTTTCTGACGGTGCCATTTTCAACAAAATAATAGAGCTAAAAAATAACCTGGCTAAAATCGGCGCAACATTTGTCTAAATATAGCCATCTCAGTGGCTATACATGGAAAAATATCTTATATGTGTTCTATATTTATAGCCACTGTTAATTTAGAGAAACACATGCCTAAAAATCACTAAATAAACATATTTGTATATGCATAAACATCATATAAATGTACACAACCATTTAGATAGCGGCAATATTACAAAATATTAATTATAACATTTGTTGGTTACCTGTGCGCTTAAGCAAACTGATACGAATTCGTAAGAATACGACAAGTCGGGAAACACATCTGCGTACATTTTTAGGTTAGATTCACAGTTGCCATGTGCTCGCGTCACATCTTTAAACCTTAAGGAGAGGCAATTTAAAGCACATATCTTAGTTATAAGAGAAAAACCTGGGAAGTGGCTATAACTAGAACAGTGGCTATAACTGGTACACCTACCCTACGAGTACACAAAGTTTTTACAGGAAAAATTATGCATGAAAGAATACGCATTAAAATTTTACGTATACAGTGAAATCCTGGAAACTGCGGTAGAAATTCCTTCCCGATATTGTTACATAATAGGAACCTATCTACTTACTGCTACTATGGCATACTCGTAATTTAACAATACTTACTAAAGCGGTGGGGGTTATTTCTATGTAGCATTTTCGTCTCTATTATTCTTCGTAACCCTTAAGGTATCTTTCTTGCCAAATTGAAAAATAAGCATACTTAACAGTTTTCATTTATTTCGACATTTTTTCAGCTGAATTATTTTGCCTTATAATGAGATAATTTCTCCTAGCGCTTAACTTTGATTGCGATAATTCTTTTCTGACTGTCTTCTTTACATTTTTTAAAAAGAGTATGGGATAGCCCAGTCATCACACATGGACAGTAGCATATATTTACGAAATGAGCGTGATTTTTAAAAATCTTTTTAAACAAAAGTTACACCGTTTAACTTGACATATATTGGGTTGTTCGAAAAGTAATATAGTTTATTTTCGGGAGATGGTAGCACCTTAATGAAAAAATATTAGAAGCGACGCGAACCCCGAAATTTTGTCCATCACTTGACAGCTGACATTCCTAATTACCTTTAATCGTTCTAACTATCGCCGTTCGTGAACAACTCTTTGTTCGCTATTAAGTTTGAAATGGAAAATCAAAAAGCGAGCATTTTCGTCACATTTTGCTTTTTTACTTTCGAAAAGGCAAAAGTGCAGTGCAAGCTTGGAAAAGGTTGTGTAATGTTTATGGTGAAGATTCTCTGACTGAACACCAGTGCCAGCATTGGTTCGCTCGTTTTCGTTCTGGAGATTTTAACCTCAAAGGTGCACCACGCTCTGGGCGTCCAACTGCTATCGATGATGACAAAATGAAAGCAATGATCGAAGCCAACCGGCATAGCACGACGCGAGAGATAGCAAAAGGACTCAAGATATCTGATTCAACCGTTTGCTTGCATTTACAATAGCTCGGATACGTAAACAAGCTTGATGTTTGGGTTCCTCACGAGTTGCAAGAAATTCATCTCTCTAAACGAATTAACATCTACGATTCATTGCTGAAACGTAACAAAAATGACCCATTTTTGAAGCGAATCATAACGGGCGATGAAAAATAAATTGTTTACGATAATGTCGTGCGAAAACGATCATGGCGCAAGCGAGATGAGCCGGCACAATCAACATGGAAAGCTAATATTCATCAAAAGAAAGTTTTGGTGTCCGTTTGGTGGGATTACAAAGGTATTATTTTGTTCGAACAACTTCAAAGGAACCAAACTATCAATTCAGAAGTAATGTATTGTCATCAGCTAATCCAATTAAATCAAGAAGAGTAAAGAAAAAACGGCCAAAATTGACAAGTCGTGAAGGCGTTATTTTCCATCACGATAATGCCAGACCACACACATCTTTGTTTACTCGCCAAAAATTGTAGAAGTTCAACTGAGAAGTAATGCCTCATCCACCATATAGCCCGGACCTTGTGCACCATTATACCGCATGTCCTATGGCCAACCGCGCAGGTGAGCTGCGACCTGAATTCTTGACTCTGAAAGAACATTTTGGTACGCCACTGAATCGATCCTCCCGTTTACAAAAGCCATCATCAGACGTGGACTCACGATGGGATCAGGTATGTTATTGCCATATTATTTAAATAGTTTTATCATATTTTTTTAAATTTCAGATTTTTTGGTCGGACGAAAAGAGTTCAATCTAGACAGCCTTGACGGTTTAGCCCAACATTGGTATGATCTCCGCACTAATTGTAAGCCACGCGTTTTTTCAAAGCAACATTTTGGCGGCTCTGCTATGATTTGGGCAGTGTTTTCGGACTTCGGAAAAACGACTTTTGCTTCTGCAAATAGGAGGATTGATCCAGTGGCGTACCAAAATGTTCTCTCGGAGTATTTACTACTATATTTTCGCCAATTCCGTGCAGCTAAATTAACATTTATGCAGGACAATGCATCAGTACACACTTCTGTTAGCATGAAAAACTGGCTTGCAGCAAAGAAAATTGAAGTTTTGTGTTGGTCATCGAGGTCGTCAGACTTGAATCTACTCGAGAATCTCTGGGGCCAATTAGTTCGTGATGTTTATGCCGATTGTCGACAGTTCAATACCGTAAAAGAGCTCAAACAGGCAATAAGTGAAGCATGGAACAGAATTACGGTAGCGCAGCTAAAAAGTCTCGTAAACTCAATGCCGAAACGTATGAATTTGTTAATTAAAAGCAAAGGAGAACCTCTTAAATATTAAATGTTTAATTACAAATAGGTACTTAACATTATTATAAATTGTTTTTGCTAAGTGAATCAATCATTTATTTACAGTTCGTAATGGACAAAAAGAGGAAAACTTTTCACCGTGCTCCTAAAAATAAATGTACAAACATGAAATTTTACGGGGTTGTTACTATGACCAAAGGCTTACCATAAATTTGGGCTTGTGATCCGTCCAGGGGTAGGTGAGTTATGGCCAAAAATGTTATATACCGCATGTCCTATGGCCAACCGCGCAGGTGAGCTGCGACCTGAATTCTTGACTTCAGCAGTATTTATGGTACAGTCAGAGTGGACTTCAGACGAGTGCGCTGCATAAGAACGAAAAGTGTCGACTGCTCTTCTAATAGCTGTCAATTCGGGAGATCGAAGCGTTTCGTGTAACCTCAAAATCGTAAAGTTTTGAATTAGTAGTGAATAATTTGTAGAAAAATGATGAGAAATAATCATAAATAATCTTCCGAATTGACAGCCATCGGGAAATCAGACGACGCTTTTCGCTCTTAAGCTGCGTTCTTACGAAAAGTGTGAAACGTCTGATCTCCCGATGGCTATCAATTCGGGAGATCGAAGTCTAAGCTCGAAATCGTGAATCTTTGAATAAATGGTAAGTAATGTTCAGAAGTGAGAGTTAACAATCATTCGGGTTTTTTCGATGTCCAACCGAATTACACGCCTCATGTGCCTATTTGTTTCAGAAATTATTTCCGCGCTAGCACCGCGCGTGTCTAGGAAGTAGTTTTACGAAGTGGCGTGAGCGATACCTAAGGTGTCACAATTCGGAAGATTATTTATGATTATTTCTCATCACTTCTACAAATTATTCACTACTAATTCAAAACTTTACGATTTTAAGGTTACACGAAACGTTTCGATCTCCCGAATTGACAGCTATTAGAAGAGCAGTCGACATTTTTCGTTCTTATGCAGCGCACTCGTCTGAAGCCCACTCTAACTGTACCATAAATACTGCTGAAGTCAAGAATTCAGGTCGCAGCTCACCTGCGCGGTTGGCCATAGGATATGCGGTATGGTTATTTTCGACAATTCCGTGCCACTAAATTAACATTTATGCAGGACAATGCATCCGTAAATGCCTCTGTTAGCACGAAAAACTGGCTTGCAGCAAAGAAAATTGAAGTTTTATGTTGGCCATCGAGGTCGCCAGAATTGAATCCAATCAAGAATCTCTGGGGTCAATTAGTTCGTGATGTTTATACAGATTGTCGATAATTCAATACCGTAAAAGAGCTCAAACAGGCAATAAGTGAAGCAAGGAACAGAATTACGGTAGCACAGCTAAAGAGTCTCGTAAACTCAATTCCGAAGAGCGTATGAATTTGTTGATTAAGAGGAAAGGAAACCCTCTGAACTAGAAAATGTTTAATTACAAATACTTAACATTATTGATGTGTAAACATCTATGCTATGGCTCTGCGGTAGGACCTTGCTGGGAAATTGAGCGTCAGACGTAAGCTATGTAGATGTGACTGCGTCAGTGTGTGTGTGGTGCTACTGCGCATACTATTCGCGCAAGCTGGATTATCTCAACGGGAAAACATTTTAGAGAAAAATGTTTAATACAAAACTTTAAGGATTTTCCCTTGGCTACTCAGTGGTCGTATTGAATTTGACCTTGACCGTGACCTTTAAGGTAATATCAAATGCCTTCCTAAACCGTTCATCCGATTGCGATGAAACTTTGGGGAAGGTTGGACGCATGCTCACGAAGGTTTCTGAGTTAGTAAATCTTATACAGGGTGTTCAAAAAGTACCGGTACTGATGATTATTATGCCTTCCTAAACCGTTCATCCGATTGCGATGAAAAGTTGAGGAACAGTTGGACGCATATCCGCGAAGGTTTGAGTTAGTAAATCTTATACAGGGTGTTCAAAAAGTACCGGTACGGATGATTATTATGCCTTCCTAAACCGTTCATCCGATTGCGATGAAAAGTTGGGAAATGGTTGGACGCATGCCCGCGAAGGTTTCTGAGTTAGTAAATCTTATACAGGGTGTTCAAAAAGCACCGGTACGGATGACTATTATGCCTTCCTAAACCGTTCATCCGATTGCGATGAAAATTTGGGGAACAGTTGGACGCATATCCGCGAAGGTTTCTGAGTTAGTAAATCTTATACAGGGTGTTCAAAAAGTCGAACTATACTTGACCTAAATTTGACCTCCGCTGATAATAAAGGTAACATGAAAAAAATGGTCAAGGACACATTTAAACGTGAAAAAAATTAATTTGACCTTGATATAACCTTGAAGGTCATGGTCAAGGTCAAATCCAATATGACCATTGCGTAGCCCGGGAAAAATACTAAAAGTTTTGTATTAAAAATGTATTTAAACAATGGTGGACGGACAAAATCAATCCACAATCTACCCGTGCGAAGCCGGGACGGGCTGCAAGCAAGTTATAAATCTAATATAATAATAATAAATATTTTATTATAGAAAAAATTTAACTTCTTTATGTCGAACTACGACGTCATATTCCCCAATTAAACTCGGACCGCAGATAATTTTAAGATGTTTACACATCCTCCGTGAGTACAACGGCACTCACACCTTTTTTATAAATTATTTTTGATAAGTGGACCTATCATTTATTTACGGTTTGTAATGGACAAAAAGGGGAAAACTTTTAACCGTGTTCTGAAAAATAAACGTACAAACATGAAATTTTACGGGGTTGTTGCTATGACCAAAGGCTATGCTTACCATAAATTTGGGCTCGATCCATCCAAGGGTAGGTGAGTTATGGCCAAAAATGTTAGTGTATCTATCATTTCTTTACACACTGTATACCATAGGTATCCAGAGCCAGGTCATAGTTTTTGATTTGTAAACATCTATTACGGCGGTATGAGGGTAAACCTCGGGAAATGTGACGGAAATATGAAGCCGGATGTGATTAATGCGCAGTGATTCATGCGCAGCTACTTCAGCGCTTGCGGCCTAGGGTGGTATTACATTTTCTTGTCGATGATGTCGATATAGTAAATCGCTATACAACCTACTAATAGCGCAGCTAGCATTGGTGACGCACACAAGCCTAGTCACTTTCTCCTAGCTTCCCCACGCGCTCCGTAAACAGCTAACACTTGTATCTCTGTCTAAATAATCTATATATACCATAATACCGTATACCGCACGTCCCGTAAGAAATGCTACAAGCGACATTTTTCTTCGGCAGTATTTGCCGACGGTGTTTGAGTCTTTTATAAGGTATGTGCACCGTTGGCAAATACTGCCGACGGTAAATGTCGCTTGTTGCGTTTCTTATGGGATACCGTACCGTATGTATATAATCGTGAATTTATGAATTATGAATAATGGTAATTACTCACCATAATTCACAAATCCACGACTTCGAGGTTAGACGCTTCGATCTCCCGAATTGATACCAACTCTACTGACTCTATACCGACTCGACTTCTACCTACCGGTAAAAGTTGCTTGAATACCGACCAAGGACGGCCGAAAGAAAATTTCAAGGTCCCTGTAACTGCGTGCGGTTCTGTGCGGGACATACGGTATAGTCCGGGAGCCAGCAACGGTTTTCGTTACGTCATAGAGAACAGGGCTAGAATTTTTATGATGAGCTCCTTGTAACGTGTGAAGAAAGGAATGACTGGTCTGGCAGCGCTCCGAGAGTGGTTTTGGCAACAATATAATTTTCAAAATTAAAAAAAATAGAAGTTACGTCATGTATAACAGGGCTGAAATTTTTATGAGGGCTTCGTTACAATGCATAAAGACGAGATAGTAAAGTCTGGCACTCTCTCTTCCGAGGGTGGAAAGTGGGTGACAGAAGGGGTTGAAGTAGCTCCACATAAAGTCGTCTCACTCGCACTCAAGTGCGCGCATAAGACTATCTCACTCCCACTCAAGTGCGCGCATTACCTATCTCACTCGCACTCAAGTGCGCGCATAAGACTATCTCACTCGCAGTCAGGGGCACGGTTTTTCTGACCTGGCAGGGTGTTTCCACAACAATTTCGGTCTGGCATCCATAATTTCACTTTCATGGAATAAGAGCTACTCCAGACTGCCCAGTTTACAGTAAAATAATCTGAGTTTTTGACATATTATTCGAAACACCTGCCAAAAGTGAAATTATTAATACCAGACCGAAATTTTGGTGGATTAATAATTTCACTTTTGGCAGGTATTTCGAATAATATGTCAAAAACTCACTGATTATTTTACTGTAAACGGGGCAGTCTGGAGTAGCTCTTAGGGCCGAAACCACCAACTCTGATTAAATTGTTAATTTCCGATTAGCTTAATTTAATCAAGTTCTTGCGTTCCACCAATTGTTAAACCATGAATAAAGTGAAATAATCGCCGTTGAACTTAATCGGCCATTTTTGGCCGGTTAGGAACTTAATCAGTGATTAATGTGGATCAACATAACCTCAAAGTCGAAGTTTCACTGCTGTGCAATACTATACCGGACATGAATTTATTTTACGACGATATTTTATCATCATCTGATGATGAAAATGGTATCGAAATTGATAGAAGGACACATTTAATTAAGGAATGAATTAATTATTTCCAAACTTTGGATGATTTGGATTTCATTACGCGTTTTCGGTTAACGAAAGACAGTGTTGAAGCTTTGCTTCTGGAAATTGTACATAATTTGAAACACGCTACAGAAAGATAAATTACTTCTTAAAAATAATATATAATCTATTTTAAAATATCGCAACATTATCATGTTACGTTAAAAACCGCGTAGAATTTTCTGTATCTTTACTAAATAAAGGGAGTACACATTTCAGAAACCACGCTATTGCACCCAGAGTACAACTGCTTGCTCTCCGGTATTATGCAACTGGTTCCTTTTTAAATTCTGTTGGAGATTTCGGCAGCTCACTGACAAGGGGACCCTTCGAAAGTCGGAGCACCGATTGTAATGAATTTTTTCTTATAAATAAAGGGAAGTCCCCTGAGTAACGCTCATACTTTACTTTTGTCCAATGCGCCTTTGTTTATTTAAAAAAAAAAGAAATTGTTTTGACGCGTAAAGTGTATACTGTAATGTAATACTCGGTATCCAAGATAACGGCGTGGCGCAGTCGGCTAAGGCATAGGCTTACCACGCGGGCGTCCCGCGTTCGATTCCCGTGCATGCACTATCTTTTTTTTTTGCCAATTTCGAACTTTTTCACTTTTTTTATTATTCAAACTATTGCTACTAATCATTAGAAGTAAAATAAATCTAGGTAAGGCGAAAAAACAAAATTTAAACACGTTCAATTACAAAAAGCATTTTCATTTATCCGTAACAAGTGAAATTTTAAATTTAATGCGTGGTTTGCGTCTAAATTGATAGAAGAAAGACCTTTTTTCAATAATATAAATGATGTCTGTTTCCCATTGAGCAATTTGAAACAAAAATGTAACTGCGGTTTTGTAACGTTTATGAAATGTGCTTGGTGTAAAGAGATTTTGTGTTTTAAGTGTTTATATGATATTTATCATCCTAAAGTATGTAAGATGTCGGCCTCAGAATCACCATCGGAATCGTCCGATGGAATTAGCGATAAGTATACCAATTAAATTTAAAATTTCACTTGTTACGAATAAATGAAAATGCTTTTTGTAATTGAACGTGTTTAAATTTTGTTTTTTCGCCTTACCTAGATTTATTTTACTTCTAAAGATTAGTAGCAATAGTTTGAATAATAAAAAAAGTGAAAAAGTTCGAAATTGGCAAAAAAAAAAAGATAGTACATGTACGGGAATCGAACGCGGGACGCCCGCGTGGTAAGTCTATGCCTTAGCCGACTGCACCACGCCGTTATCTTGGATACCGAGTATTACATTACAGTACACACTTTACGCGTCAAAACAATTTCTTTTTTTTTAAATAAACAAAGGCGCATTGGACAAAAGTAAAGTATGAGCGTTACTCAGGGGACTTCCCTTTATTTATAAAAAAAAATTCATTACAATCGGTGCTCCGACTTTCGAAGGGTCCCCTTGTGAGCTCGACTTGCAGCGCGTCAGTTGATCACGTCAAGTTTTCCTCCTACTTCATTACAAGTTCTGTTGATGAACCAATCAGAATCACCGTTACAACAAAACCAAAACTTATTGCGAAGAGGGTATATGATTAGATAATCGGGGGTTAAAAATTCATGGTGGAACGAATTGTGCAGTTAATCATGATTAGAACGCCGATTAAATATAATCGTGATTAGGTAATCAAGCATTTAATCAGAGTTGATGGAATCGGCCCTTACTCCATAAGTGAAATTATCGATGCCAGACCGAAATTCTAGTGGAAACACCCTGCCAGGTCAGAAAAACCTTGCCCCTGACTGCGAGTGAGATAGTCTTATGCGCGCACTTGAGTGCGAGTGAGATAGGTTATGCGCGCTCTTGAGTGGGAGTGAGATAGTCTTATGCGCGCACTTGAGTCCGAGTGAGACGACTTTATGTGGAGCTACTTCAACCCCTTCTGTCACCCACTTTCCACAATTGGAAGAGAGAGTGCCAGACTTTACTATCTCGTCTTTATGCATTGTAACGAAGCCCTCATAAAAATTTTAGCCCTGTTATACATGACGTAACTTCCATTTTTTTTTAATTTTGAAAATTATATTGTTGCCAAAACCACCCTCGGAGCGCTGCCAGACCAGTCATTCCTTTGTTCACACGTTACAAGGAGCTCATCATAAAAATTCTAGCCCTCTGTTCTCTATGACGTAAGAAAAACGTTGCTGGCTCCCGGACTAGTAATGCAGTACCCGGCTTATCCAGGTACGAGAGAAACAATTAACCGTTCAAGGTAGCCTGGCGGGTCCTCGCGGTCGACATTCTTGATCCGTGAGTGCGGCGCTCGGGAAAGCGTAAAGTTAGCAACGGTACCTTCGACCTTCGGACACGGACTCCGATAGCCCCAGCGTCATCGGCTGTTCCACCACTCTTCTCTAATTAGCTAATCAGGGTGGATAGCGTCGTCCACACTATCCCCTCCGTTGATCGAAAAGTTGCTACGTTCTGAACTATGTAAGACGAAGCCAGGAGGCTTCCGGCGTCTTCTCTTGCCTTCTCTTAATTGCATCAGTCATCAACGCATCTTGTATCATTTGAATATATCCATATCAGTCTTATAGTGAGTGCAGTGTTCAGTTTATTCGTTACCCGTTTCCGCACCTTTGAAGCAGAGTGGTTTAGCGCTCCACGGCCACGACCCGCTACCTACAGACGACCTGAACCGGCTCGGTATGCAACAGCAGTGAATTAATCCACTCCGATTGAAGCTGCCAGTAAGTATTATTATTACAGAATTTTACTGTAAATATTAAATGCTGTACTGTGCGATGTTATTAGAGTATTTTTAGAGTATTTTTTGAGGTTACAAAATATTGCCATGACATATATACATATATATTATACAATTGATTTAATGAATAAAAACACAAAATGAGTGCTAGTACTCGAGACACTGATGTGTAAACATCTAGTGAGCGAGATTTGATAGCTACAATAAATCGGCTTATGATAGCTAAAAAAAATAAATAAGTGAGTCGGAGTAGAGCCGATCGACGAGGAGTTACTCCAACTCACTTACTGTACATGGCGAACACCACTTCCATACAACATTGTTCTGCCAGATATTTACACATCAATTAGTCATTCTAACTTGTAATTGATGTGTAAACATCTGGCAGAACAATGTTGTATGGAAGTGGTGTTCGCCATGTACAGTAAGTGAGTTGAAGTAACTCCTCGTCGATCGGCTCTACTCCGACTCACTTATTTATTTTGTTTAGCTATCATAAGCCGATTTATTTTAGCTATCAAATCTCGCTCACTAGATGTTTACACATCAGTGTCTCGAGTACTAGCAGACTCGTTTTGTGTTTGCCTTACGATCGTACTTTTGGATTGATCGAAATACAGAAAAAGAAGCATGATAAAATTTAGGTGCCGAAAGATCATATTGCGATCATTCAAGGTGCAAGTAAAAATTTTGAGGTTACAGAAGTTACGCAAAATATGTTTATAAATTTTAAAGACCATTTAAAAAATATTTTTTGCAAAATCCATCAAAGAAAAATAATAAGTTTACTCTCTCAAAGTATAGAATAGTACACTACGAAAAAATTGATATGCAAACGTTAGTCCATTGTAGTGAATCAGTAGCACATCCAATTTTCTATACGCTTATAATAGAAAATATAAAAATATTTTCAAAACCGACCTTACCTACTATTGACCGAAAGTTATATTTACAAAAAAGAAAACTAAAGAAAAATAAATTTGATCATGTTATGGCGTTAGCTAAAAATTATGTACCCCGATGTGACTTTTCCTCTTACCAAGGTATTGAAGATTATCATCGGAGTTTTCTAGAACCTGATAATGTGACTTCAATGTCAGAATTCGGTGATGATTAATACATGAATTTTGATAACTGTATTGCAAATTACATTGATTATTATTGACTTTTTATGTAGTACTTTTGAAATAAAGAAATAAGTTGAACTTTCCCTTATTTATTCATTTTTATTTTCCATTACTATCAATACTATGTAATAACTAGGTAAGTCCATCAGTTTTTTGCTAATAGTTTTTTTATTTCTTTACTGCAAAACCTTAAATTTATAGAGAAGGCCTATTTGAGTATATACACATATAATAGAGGTATTAAAAAATTCTTTATCTTCCCTTATTGAACGTGAACATTTTTTTATGCTTTCCTGAACATTTTCCCATAATGGACTTACCCGGTTATTGCACTGGACCCTTCAATTACTAAATTTTACGTCGAGATTTGATCCGCGTATGCTTTGGCGAAAATGCGAGGTCGCCATCTAGTGGCAGAGCGTTTCGTCCCGGAGTCGGCCTGTGGACTCGTCAGTAAGGCTGGGCCGACTCCTGCCTCAGACGCTCTGTGTGCTCTGTCCTCCGTGAGTGTCGAACAGCTTCGGTCTTATGTAGAAACGTACTCGTGTTCGACCACTAGTGAGAAGGACAGCGCCATCTGGTAGCAGGCCGCCACAGTACTCCCCCCCCCAGTAATGGCTTCCGGATGCAGGCAAAACGATGTGGAAGACTGTGGTGTGTGTAGCGATGGCTGTGTGAGCGTGGCTGCGTGTGGCAGGGACATCGTGAGTTGGAAACTCCGCCGGTATTCGTCGCAGCGTGTGACAGATCGATCCTGAGTGTGTAAGTCGTGACGTCTTGACGGGGCGTGTACGTGTGCCATGCCGTTGGCGTGTACGTGTGCCTTTGACGTGTGTGCGTGCCGTTGACGTGTACGTGCCGTTGGCTCTGCTTCCGGATAAAGGTGTCCTATCATGGGATTTCCTTGTCCTGAAGATGAAGGTGTTGGAATGCTGCAGGATGATAATCTTCTCCGCTGGATCACGTCAAGGTTACCAATGTATCGAAAAGATGTGGTCGCCATCTAATCGGCGGAGCATTTCGTCCCGAAGTCGGCCTGTGGACTCGTCAGTAAGGCTAGGCCGACTTCTGCCTTAGACGCTCTGTGCTCTCGCTCCTCCGAGAGTGTCAGGCGGTTTCGGTTATATATAGAAACCATACCCGCCTTCGACTACTAACGAGAAGGACGGAGGGACAGCGCCATCTGCTGGTGGTGGAGCAAGGCCGCTACAATGCGCCGTATTATAGCGCCATCTTGAATTTTTGAAATCTGACTTCAGGTTCGTGATCAGCGACCAAAAAAACCCTCCTGTACTAAATTTGGCATAAATCCGTCGATTTTCGAAAAACTCGTCCGCCATATTGGATTCGCCATCTTGAATTTTTGAAATCCGACTTCAGATTCCTGATCAACTACCAAAAAAAACTCCTATACCGAATTTGGTTTAAGTCCATTAACTTTTTGAAAATCATGATCTCTGGCTGGTTTTTTGAGATTAAAACAAAATGTGACGTGATAGCCACATTGTGCCATCGGATTCGTGATCAGGAGGCAAAATTACTACGAATAACATATATAGCATCAAAAGCATATAACCCACTTTTTTTTTGTGTTACTGTGAACAATTTTTTGAGGTTAGAAAAAAATTGTGACGTGATGGCCAAATTTCGACACCGGATTCGTGATCAGGAGGTGAAATTACTACGGATAACATATATCGCATCAAATGTATACCCCACTTTTTTTTTGTGTGACTGTAATTAATGTTTTATCTCGGCACGTTGCTTGATGAAGAGATTTTATATTCTTAACGCGTAAAAATTTATATGAATGTATCATTAGCGCCCTCTAGAAGTGGCCTGGTGGAAAAGGAACTTCTAAAATCAGCGTGAAGTTTCCTCTCATGTGCCGAAGATGACGAAAAATTCATTCCTTAAAGAGTGAAAATGCTTAACTTCGAAGGAACGTATCACTTGAACCTATTAGTCGATTTGATTGAATATAGACTCGATTGAAAGCAGGAGTCGCAAATAACACGTTAAATTAATTTTGTAACTCGAAACTTCTTAATTACTGAAAAATGAAGACCTCGTTACAAGTATAAATTACACAGCTCCACAAAAAAAATCGAAAAAATGCTTCCTCTGACCAGACCAGTATATCTTTATGTTTTTGGGGTCGCTGAATCCGAATCCGGTGTCCGTTTATCTCCATCACGTCACATTTTTTTTAATTTCAAAAAACCATCAATAGATCATGATTTTCAAAAAGTTAATGGACTTAAACCAAATTCGGTATAGGGGTTTTTTTAGGTCGCTGATCACGAATCTGAAGTCAAATTTCAAAAATTCAAGATGGCGAATCCAATATGGCGGACGAGATTTTACAAAATTTAGAATTATTGCAAATATAACTTCACTCCGAAAAGGATTTTATTTAAATTATTTCTAAAATTACCTCCGCGGATGAATTTCAGATAGGAATCGTTCACAAAATATTAAATTATAATACAAATAATAAAATTATACAAATTATAATACAGATTATGATACAAATAATAAAGTAATACAAATTATAATACAAATTACAATACAAATTGTAATACAAGTTATAATACAAATTATAATACAGATAATAATAATGAAATAATAATATAATACAAATAACAAACTTCATTGATACAGACATGCATTTTCTTTTTGCTTTATGTTTTTAATACAACCCTTCTTCCTCTTCTCTCATCATCATATACATCTTCTACAGTATTTGGTACTTCCGGAATATGGAGAAGTGATCTGACCTCTTCTGATAAAGATCCACTTTCCCGTTGTGGCAATTGCCGGCTACTACTAGGGGATCTGACGAAATTAGTAAGGCATGCAACAGGTCTTCATTGCACTTCACTCTCGACTTTTTTCTTGTATGGTGTTCTCGATATTGTCGGTATTCTTTATGACGAGCTTCTAGAGCGTCCTCGGATACGTGAATTCGGTGACGTGTGACTCATTAGGAAGCATCCGGCAATTAGCATTCCGGGAAAGGTACGGGACTGCAAGCGCATTCACAGCCCCTGCATTGGCCTTAACACAAACAAATACTTCAAACATCAAAACTAATAGTGGTGATATCTAATAGTGTTTCACAATTTAAAATTAAGTAACCATTTTTTGTTCCAAAATTGTTTCCACTTTTTAGAAAAATACGATAGGTATATTTAATATTCTATGCCTACTCTAACATAATATATTTTCTTAATATTTAATAAATTATAATATATTATTAATAATTAGTAAACACACCGGTATATCTCATCGCCAATTCTCTCGCGCGATACCGAACGGAAACTAAAATTTGCCACCGTGTGCCGAGGAAGAGTGGCATTAGAGGACGAGCGAGAAAGGCAACATTGGGAGCGTAGCTTAGAGTGTTGTTTCGTTTATATTCTGTAGTTGGTAGAAGCACACAGGTAAAGCTTTATAGCTCATTTTAAAGTAGACAATTGTCTCTACAAAACAAAACATATTCGAACGTGAAACTTTTTGAAACTTTTTTTAAAACCCTATCAACAGCAGCCTTACGTATGCCTTATTAAAAACAAATTATTATGCAAGTGTGTGGTTAGATACTTACTAAATGACGTTTGTATGTAGTCAAAGGACTAAACTAACAATACAACAACGTAATAATTTCCAAACGCAAATAGAACACAGTATACGCGCAACGAAAGAATGTAATACACTCTAAGGGTATATTTCGCTACTACAACTTTTGACCTTGATTTCATACAACATATCATGCCTAGGCCATAATGCTATGTCATTTACGAATCTCTCGTTATGTAGCACTTCATATATACCGTTATTTTCATTCTGCGAATATTTTCATTTTTTACATTTTGTCCTCCTAATTCAAGGAAATTGACCAGTGTGCGCCGTAGCGCGCTGCTCGAGTGTAAAGTGGGGAGGCGATCTTTCCACTTTAGCGGCATCGCTACGGCCGCTTGGAGGGGATGCCGTAGCGCGCCGCTCCAGTGCAAAGTGGGGGGTCGCCTTACGCTGCGTCCACATTTGTGACATGTCTCCGTGACCATGTCAGTAAAGGTGCGTGACATTGTGTCGGACAGGGCTGCGTGGCATCGTGAAAGAACTTGTTAGGCTGCGTCCACATTTGTGACATTTGTCACGGTTAAATGTCACAAATGTGGATGCAGCCTTAGAGTCACCTCTGGTCCACTAAAGCGGGGTTCTCATGCGTTCGGAAGGCTTGCGGAGTGCGGAATGCGTAAACACCGTCAGCTAATTAGCTCTTCCGCGTGTGTACTGCCTGCTTATCCGCACCGATCCGCATGCCTTCCGAACGCATGAGAACCCGGTGTAAGGGTTCTCCTTATGTACTCATATACCGGGTGTTTTCGAGTATTGTAGACATAGGACGATATGGTACATAGTGGTTTGTAGATTCTAGGTTGTACGCTATTGGTCGGAGACGCAAGGACGCCGAACGATTGGCTCTGCTATCGTCGGCAGATGGCAATCGTCGCGAGAGAAGTTCCCTAGGGCGTAGGCTCCTAGCAGACGAGAAAGTATGGCGGTTGACACGTACGATTATTTATAAAGTGGAATTTTTTGGAGTAATTGTATTTTTTGGAAACAAAATGTGGTTTTCAAAGTTAATAAAATATTTCCAATCGCGAAACTATTTCTCTCGCGTTTATTTCGATCCTCGGACGCGCTTGTTAATAAAAAGTAAAAATTCAGTAAAAAGTAAAAATTCAAAAAATACAATTACTCCGAAAAATGCCACTTTGTAAACACACGTACGTGTCAACCACCATACTTTCTCGTCTGCTAGGTGTTTACGCTCTAATGCAAGAGGGGTTTAGTGGGTAGTGGGCCCTGAGACACTGCACTTTCTCGTCTCAGGATCACCCAAGCCCCACACACCCTCGGATCCTGGAGAGATCCGGGGATGGTGAATAAATGCATTCGCCTATCTATATAAAAAAAAAAGGTGTTTACGCTCTAGGGAACTTCTCTCGCGACGATTGACATATGCCGACGATAGCAGAGCCAATCGTTCGGCGTCCTTGCATCTCCGAACAATAGCGTACAGCCTAGAGTCTACAAACCGCTATGTACCGTATCGTCCTATGTCAATAATACTGGAAAACACCCGGTATATGTTATGGGTAAATTTAGAATAACGGCTAAACCTACGATTACCCGGGTAAACTCCGTAATACCCTCGAGACATGAATAAAGTTCGAAATATAATTCAAATAGCACACGTTTCGGGCTTTACCCGGGTAAACCGCGTTCTACCCGCTGTCGCTTGGTGAAAGTTGGATATAGTTAATTATTATTGCATCATCTTTCACAACGTGTACCATATGTCCGCGATTAAACCTACCATAGCAAAATTGCGAGTCTTGCATGAACACCCCCGTGGGTCTCCTCGTCCAATATAATCACCGGAGAAGCGTGAATGCGCATGCGTAGTCATCCGCAAGTGTTAGCGTGTCAGCAAGTTCAGATCGGTTATTTCAATAATGAACAGTACCAGGAGATGCTACAGTCAGTTAAGTTGGCAAAAAATGCTAAAACCAAGACCACTTTACATTATCGACGTCTGAAGAGGTTTGATACTCGTATATCGTCCCCTTAATACTACAACTAGGTAACTCGAATTTTCGGTATTCAAATTGTGCACCTATTGCATGCATATATTAGTCGTTTTAGTGACTGTATCTATATTATACTATTGGATTTCTAACCTTAAATGTGCGACAGACCTTATCTCGTTGTAACACCGAAAAGAGCGTACAAAGTTAGGTACAAAGTTGGGTACAAAGTATAATAGATAACTAAAAATACCGAAAATTTGAGTTACCTAGTTGTGGTATTAAGGGGGCGATATGTTCTGTTAGCGGCGTTGAAAAGCTGATTGCTCGTGTATCATTAAATGAATCTAGTATAAAATATTTCGTTACAAACTTCGAAATATTTGATATTTTGCATGATACCCATTTGGCTATTGGACATGGTGGTAAACATTGTATGGAACGTGAATGTTAAAAAAAGTACAATAATATAACTCAAGATGTTATTAAATCATATCTGCAATTGTGTAAAGGGTGCCATGTGAACAGTCGTTGTCATCTGAAGGAGATTACAAATTTATCATGGTGTATCAAGACCACTTAACTAAGTTTATCCAAATACGTGCTTCTCACGATCGAAAAGAGCCGAGGAAGTTGGTAAGAACCTCATAGACATATTTTGTATTTTTGGAGCGCCATCTGCAATCGGACAATGGGCGGAAGTTCGCCAATTGTGTGATTGAAGAGTTAAGTTCTATGTGGAGTGGTCTTAAAATAGTTCATGGCAAACCCCGCCATAGCCAGTCACAAGGCAGCGTAGAAAGAGCAAATCAAGATATAACAAATATGCTCATGACGTGAATGGACGATGAAAATTTCAGGCGAAGGTCAGAGGGTCTCAGATTTGTACAATTAATGAAAAATAGAGCATACCATGACGGAATAAAACGAGCTCCGTATACCGCTATGTTTGGTCATGATATTAAAATTGGCTTATCTACGTCAGCTATTTCAAAAGAGGCTATTGAAAATCTACAAACTGAAGAAGAGCTTCAGAAAGTCGTCAGTGAATTTGGTGTAGAAGAACAACTTCAGCAACAACAAACCGAAGAGCAGTCTATGGATAGTGACCCAGAAACTGATAACCCGCAACAAGACATTACTGAAGAGACTGTTGCCAATAAATATCCAGGAAACGGTAATAATCCAGAAAGTAATAAAACGGTGCTGGAAAGGTTAATCAGACCAAATGTGCAAAATGTGATGAGCCAAGTAATTCAACGAATGGAAGGTGTGAACTTTGCTCGTGCAAAAAAATATACAGTTAAACAGACTAGACGCAAAACAAACTTTAGAAAATCAAGCAAAGAAGATGAAAGCTCTTTCGAATTCAAAGTTCCCTCCATGTTCCGTTGGAGACGCGGTGAGAATGAACATTCCAGACGTTGATCGATGGAGGGGCGATTTTAGAAACGTCCTCATGACAGTTGTAGAGATTATGACGACAGTTTTTATAAGGTTGGAAATGAGAGAAGAACTATCGACGAGATGTTTTTCAGGAACCAATTTTCTGTGTGTGGTGAGAAACTTGTAGTTCTTGAAAGTGTATCGCAAGAAAAGAAAAGTTTACGACAACTTGCAAAAGAACACTCACTTTTAGGAATTCAGGGTTATAAAAGATGTAACTATAAAACTAAATGCGTGACAAACAAATGTAAGTGTAAAGCTGTAGGAAATCTTTGTAACTCCGAGTTGTCATAGCAGCTTGTCTTGTTTGAACAAATAGATTATTTGATTTTTTATTTCAACAGGATTTACAGTTTTAGTTTCTTCGCTTATGTAAAATATATTTTTTGATGTGAAACATCTTATGCCGCGCTTCGGGGGTGAGACCGGCTGCTCGTGAAACGTCGCTGGAGTGGCTAAATACGCTAAAGCAAGGCGAACGTTGAACATTGCCTCTATATCTATATCTATTCTATATATAGATATAGAGGCAACGGTCACCCTGCATCTCCTCGTTCGCTTGGCCTAAGGCTTAACTCAGACGGTGCGACAGCAGTGCGACAAAACTGACGCACTCGGTCGCACTCGGTCGAGAGTACGTCGCACGCGGCAAATCAGCATGGAGACGCAGCGAAGCACTCACACGGTGCGACTTCCCTGCGACAGCAGTGCGACACGCACCTCGCGCTTGTCTGTATGACATCTACAGTGGCGGTGTCGTTGTGTTAGTTTGCCGCGCATCTGCTCACGCGGTGGGATAAAACTGTCGCAGGAAAGTCGTCGATTCCTGCGACAGCGTGCGTCAGTTCTGTCGCAGTGAAGTCGCACCGTCTGAGTTAAGCCTAACTCGGAACGCATCGGCTCTCTCCGCCACGACTCGATGGTCCCCTCTCACCGAGCCCTACCTTAGACACTTACTACTACACGCTCACTGTATCGGTGTACGCGAAGCAGTATTTACCCTCATTCATGAAAGCATGAGGATTGATTGATCATTGGTTAGCACGTTTAAAAATAACATTTAAATACCGTTTGTATAGGAAAATTGTTAGATGTGAAACATCGAAATTCTTCTTTGAAGAAAGTAAGCGATAGGAAGGATGGACCACGCATCCGTTGAAAGAATACGTGCGCCAGTGCACATTTGTATTTATGACTGTGATACCATTAAACAGTACGAACCGTTGTGTCGAATTCCGTTTATCGCGAGACGGAGCAGCGACTGATGGCAGAGTTAAGAAAGAGTAAACTAAATGCGCTTTTTGAATTAGACACAACGGTTTGTACCGTTCAATAGTATCACAATTATAAATACAAATGCGCACTGGCGAACGTGTTCTTTCGTTTTCAGCTAGATTTACTCAAGTGGACACAGCATTGAGAACAATCTAGCGAGAGTTAGTCTAGAATCTCGGTTGAGAAAAACAGAATAGAAATTCTTAGTCGAAGAATATATATTCTTGATTCGAGAATACTCTCGTTTAAAACTGGCAAGTAAGTTTAGCCTCATATGGTACGTATGTGTGTACAATCTATAATACATCACGATTATAAATAGATATTTGATAAGTCAAAGAAACATATGAGGCTAAACTTATTCACCAGGAAAGGAAATTTAATCGCCATTATCTTATTATCTATGAAGTTTAGGCCCACATCGATGTAAGATACTTTGTTGTAGATAAAAATACGTGTGTGTATAATAACATATAATATAAAACAGTTTTTATAGAAAAATTGTTAGATGTGAAACATCGAAATTCTTCTTTGTAGAAAGTATGCGATAGGAAGGATGGACCACGCGTCCGTCGAAAGAACACGTGCGCCAGAGCGCATTTGTATTTATGACTGTGATACTATTAAACGGTACGAACCGTTGTGTCTAATTCAAAAAGTGCATTTAGTTTACTCTCTCTTAACTCTACCATCGGTACTGTTTAATAGTATCACAGTCATAAATACAAATGCGCACTGGCGCATGTGTTCCTCCCTATCGCATACTTTCTACAAAGAAGAATTTCGATGTTTCACATCTAACAATTTTTCTATAAAAACTGTTTTATATTATATGTTATTATACACACACGTATTTATTTTATTAAATATGTTCTTCTAACATCTATGTCCTTACACTATGTACTTATCATTGTTGGTATACCCCACTTTAACCAAGCGACAGCGGGTAGAATGCGGTTTACCTGGGTAAAGCCCGAAACGTGTGTTATTTAAATTATATTTGGAACTTTACCCATATCTCGTGGGTATTATGGAGTTTACCCGGGTAATCCTAGGTTTAACCGTTATTCTAACTTTACCCGTAACATATACACTAGTCTAAATTAGAGATGTATACAAACTAACTAGACAACTTTATAGTCATTTCTGATATTTCAATTGATGGTGGCCGGTAATAACTGTTGCTACTGGTGGAGAATGTCTCACTATCAATGACAATATTTGAAGTTCAGCATTGACAATTCAACGGTCTGAAAGTACCAATAGTTTACCTCGTTACATTTGGTATGCCTCTAATTTAGGGTAGTGTATGTACATATTCGACTAAACTATTTGATAGAAAGGTACTGATAGTTGTGCAGTACCTGTCCCGATTTTGGTAAGATCAATATCACTCGATCATCCTCAGCCACATTTGGCTGAGATAGATCAAGAGCTGTAGCACTGTGTATGTGAAGGGAGAAGTACAGTATACAGTAAGGCGCTTATTACGCTGATCGATTATTTCGCCATTCCCTATTTTCATAATATCATCACTCCAGTTCCTTACAGTGAGAGGAACCAAAGTTGGTACGGTCCATTGCATATGTATTATGTGTACAAATAAGTTTTAGGACACTTTTGCAAAAATTCAAAATTTATTTTCGAAAAAACTAAAATACATATATTCATCAAAATAATCCCCCTCTCTCTCTCACTTTCAATGACCTTCAGCCATCTTTTAGATAATTCACGGATGCCTTCCGCAAAGAAAGTTTCATCTTGCGAGATAAAGAAATTATCGACCCATTTTTGGATTTTTTCAAATGTTTTGAATCGCACATCAGATAATTCGTTTTGCATTTCCTGAAACAAGTGAAAATCAGTTAGAGCTAAGTCTGGTGAATACGCTGGGTGTGGTACAAATTCCCATTCAAGATCCATTAACGTATTCTTGACCTGTCAATCCACATGAGGCCTGTGGATTGTTGTTATGGAGCAGTTTTACTGAACGTTCTCTTTTGTCGGTAAATGGACGCTTTTGGTCAATTTCTTGCTTCAATCGTATTAATTATTGACGATAGCGATCGGCAGTAATTTTCTGGTCAGGTTTCAGAAGTTCATAACGCCTTTCATATCCCACCATATATACAGCATGACTTTGTTACAGTGAATATTGCGCTTTGGCGTCGAAGTCGTCGGCTCGCCGGAGTCAACCCAATGATATCTGCTTTTCGGATTATCAAAATAAATCCACTTTTCATCGCTGGCCACAATTTTCTACAAAAAATTACTTTCTTTGTTGCTTGTTGCAAAGATTCAAACATATGTCAAGACGGCTATTTTTTTGGCTTGAGTCAAAGAGTGTAGCACCCACTTTGTTCCTTTTCGAATATTTCCCACTGCTTCAAAGCGATAGGAAATAGTTTGTTGAGTTACTCCTACCTATTCTGAAAGTTGTTTTTCCATCTGGCAAGAGTTTTCATTCAGCGACGCTTGCAGTTCCTGGTCATCCACCTTTACAGGGGCCCGGTATGTCCACGGTCACTAACACCAAAATCATCATCTTTAAATCTCTTATACCAATACTCACACGTACTTTTAGATACAATGTCATCCTGAAGAACAGAACAAATCGATTCACATGTTTTCCTAATACTTTGTCCTTTGTTGAATTCATAGCGAATGCAGTGTCTAATAAAGAGCTTACCGGTCTGCATGTTTTATTCACAAAATTTAAAGATTATATCTATGACTCTTATGTTTCGATACTACATAACAAATGCCACCATATCATTTATGAGCGGTAACTTTGAATTACTTTTATGACACGGAATGGAAGTGTCCTTAAACTTATTCGTACACCTAATATATTCCTACTCAATTGCCCCATATACGTCAACTCGTCGAGCATAAGGTGTACACGTATTCCTACCCGTTATCAGACACGCCTCTGGATGCATGTCTTATTATTTCACCAGTCCTCCCGTAAATTGCGAAATAGAAGGCGTGCTATTCTATACCGAATGTCCTACGGTAAACGCAACAGATGCCGAGACCTAAATTTCCCTGAAATTTGACTTCGGTAGTGTTTGGACGGTGCTGGAGTTATTTATAGTTATAGTTGGCTTTAGAAGAGTGCGCTGCGTAAGAGCGAAAAACGTCAAACGTCTGATTTTCCGATAGCTGTCAATTCGGGAGATTGAAGCGTTTCATCTAACCTCGAAATCGTGAATTTTTGAATAATAGTGAATAATTTTCAGAAGTGATAAGAAATAATAATTTGGGTTTCTTCGATGAAATTCCCCAAGTGTTTAAAAACCGTTAACAGATTTTTGCCAATAACTTTTGCTTCACTATTCACTATTATTAAAAAATTCACCATTTCGAGATTAGGCGAAACGCTTCGATCTCCCGAATTGACAACTATCAGGAAATTAAACGTTTGACACTTTTCGCTCTTACTCAGCGCACTCTTCTAAAGCCAACTCTAACTATAAATGACTCGAGCACATACATATTATATAATCTGGTTATAATTTGTACTTAAATATATATGTTGTAGGGTTCAAGTCCTCATGGATTACCTTTAGATTCCGATAGACAATTACCAGAATACAATGATCATTCATGGTCAGAGTACTACAAGCATGGCCATCTGCCCGGTCTATCGCCGATGCACGATAAGTTCCATCAAACCAATTCGGAGTTGTTCCAAGATGGAGAAGTTTCAAACATTGGATCATTTTCTACATACGGCATGGAGATACCACCCTCAAAACCAATTAACTACGTCGGATATATCGATCATTCAGTATACGAAGATGATCATTCTATGCTTCATGATCACCCCTCCGAGCATGGATATCAAGACGATATCCTCTACGATCATTTGGCTGTGGATCATGATCATCTTACAGCGATGCCAGAGATGAACGATCAGCGACTAAACAAAAAACCTTATTCATATTATTTCATCGGTAAAAAACTGTGGTACATTCCATTGTATTTTAGCATCTATTTCATTATTTATATTGCAGCACTAGTATTGAAGAGTATTGCTAGGCATAAGATTAATTTTCCAGTGAATCTAGCTGCTGCAGCAGCAAGTAGTAAGAGGAGTGCCAAGAACTATAATATATATGACGAAAGTTCTAATTATATCATCACAGCGAGAGTTCTTGAGAGGCTCGAAAATGCAACAAGAAAGTTTAATAATACTTCGTAGAATCATTCGTCGAACATAGATTTGTTATGTTACGTTAATACGTTACGATATTGCTCAATAGTAACGTCATATCACTCTACCATTCATTTACATCCGGGCGGAGTCTCGTCCGATTGAGCAAAACTTTCTTATTTCATTTCAGTCTAATTTTAAAAGGACCTTAATAAGAATAAGAGTACATAATACGGTTGTATGAAATAATCAATATTCAACCCGATTCTTTTACGGCACCGAAGAAATTTCTTGAAAAAGAGAGCTATTTACATCATAGAGTATGTACATCTAGCTACAATGATTCTAATCCGCTCGGTTTAAAGTTCTTCATTTCAGGTTTTTGAACGATTTAAAATTAGTAGCACTGCGTTGGACATACTCCCTAATGACACAAAGAAGTATATTAGACGATATCCCCTTTTTAAAATATTTTTATGGATACGAATTAATTAGAACCCATTGTAGATGGTCCCCTACACATCCTAATGCATTGCTTCTTTAACAAATATAGCCTCGATGCTTATTATTCACTCATCAAAATAGCAAGTGTAACGATAGATGGCAGCACTCCCGACGACGTAAATACCTCACGCGTACGCGAGTCTCCTCTCTTAGAGTTATAGCTAGCATCACGTGCAATGTGTACGAATCCCAACCAAAGCAACAAAGACTAACAATTAATTCGTAGTTAATCGTATATTGTTCATAACGTTCATATGAACGTTACATGGTGTCTGAAGTGGTCACTTTTCCGCAAAGTAACAAGAAAGTGAGAAGCAGACCACAATGCCAGACCAACCACCAGGAACAGTCTACGACTGGGAAAGAGGCATACCGGGGTTGCGCCCACCAAATCCGCTCGTGTTACAATCCGATATGAAAACCACATGGAAAAATTGGAAACAGCAGTTCGAATTTTATGCCACAGCAACCAAGCTAGACAAACGATCAGGTGAGGTACAAGCAGCTACCTTTATGACAACAATTGGTTCTGAGGCTATCACGATTTTCAACACCCTGGAGTTAACAGCAGCCCAGAAGAACAATTTAGATGAACTCAAAAACGCTTTCGAAAGGTATTTCATTCCTAAAGTTAATATAACCTACGAAAGATACGTTTTCTTTTCCGCCGCACAAGAGACGGTGAAATGTTCGACTAATTCCTCACTCGCATCCAAAATGTAGCTAAAACATGCGATTTCGAAACATTGAATGACAGCTGGCTTAAAGACAAAATAGTCTGTGGTATCGCAAATGATAAACTCAGAGAGAAACTGCTAGCAGAAGAAAACATGGCGCTCACCAAAGCAATTACGATGTGTCGAGCAAGCGAGCTATCTTCAGCACAAGCCAAAGCACATGGTCTATACAATGGCACTGAAGAAGAGGTCAATGCACTCAAGAGAAACGAGACACAAAAAGCCAAAGAAACAACCGAATTCGACTGTCGAAGATGCAAACAAAGACACGGCCCAAAAAATTGTCCAGCATTCAATCAAACGTGCCAGAAATGCAAGAAAAAAGGACATTTTGCTAAAGCGTGCCGGTCGAAATCAAACAAAGAGGCAGCAAGGTCCAAAAAAGCCAATGAACTGAAAGAAGATTTCAACAGCGATGAAGACGAAGTCCTCGTCGTTCATAGTGTCGACACAAATTCGAGTGACAGATGGACCGAAACGATAACGTGTGGCACAACCAAGTTCACAGTCAAATTGGACACCGGAGCAAAATGCAATGTCCTGCCAAAAAATATGCTAAACAAACTAAAAGCGAAACTACACGAATCTTCGACCAAAAGGCTAATCAGCTACAGTGATCATAGAATTAACGTAATCGGAGAAACCAATGTCAAATGCAAAATCAAAGGCAAATCGACCGTAGTAAAGTTCAAAATCATACAAGAAGATGTTACGCCGATACTGGGAGCGAAAAGCTGTGAACAATTATGACTAATAGCCAGAATTCACGACGTGCAAGAAATCTTCAACAATGACATTTTCAAAGGCCTTGGCTGCATCAAAAATTTCGAATACGATATAGACTTGGTCGACAATCCGACATTTGCGACCAAGCCCTGGATTCAATGGTAGAGCTAAAAGTAATAAAGCCAATTAAAGAACTAACGCCAGCGGTGAGCCCGATGGTAATAGTACGTCAAAAAGGAAACTCAGGATTTGCATCGATCCTACAGACGTGAATAAAAACATTCTCCGACGATACTTTCCATTGAAAACGCTGGAAGAAATAGCCGCGAGAATATCTGGTTCACGATGCTTCACCCTACTAGATTGCAAAAGAGGTTTTTGACAAATCAGATTAATAGAAAAAGGCCAAAAAATTCTAACGTTCGCTACCCCGTGGGGTCGCTACAGCTGCTTGCGCCGACCATTTGGTCTCTGTTCAGCACCGGAAGTGTACCAGCAGGTAATGAGTCACGTCCTCGAAGGCTTAAAAGGTGTCGAATGCTCAATGGACGACATCCTCATACATGCCGCCTCTGAAGATCATCTGGACACAATCACGACAAGCGTAATTGCCAGATTGAAACGAGCAGGAATAAAATTAAACCGCGACAAATGCATATTCAAATCAAAGCGCTTAAAATTTCTAGGACACATCATATCCGACAATGGACTAGAAGCTGATCCGAAAAAAATATTGGCTATACAAAATTTGAAAACGCCGACCAACATTAAAGAGTCTCAACGTCTATTTGGAATGGTGACATACCTCAACTTTATACCGCATCTGTCCGAATTAACAGAACCAATCCGACAATTGATACGTAAAGATGTAGCGTGGGTTTGGAGCACTACCCAACAAGAAGCACTAGAAAAAATTAAGCGAACACTAACAACGCCTCCCGTGCTCAAATTCTACGACGTCAATCAAAGCGTTACATTGTCTGTGGACGCGAGTTCACAAAGCCTATGAGTAGTGTTGCTGCAAAACGAACGACCAGTCGCTTATGCTACTAAAGCGCTAACGCCAACTCAGTAAAACTATCCTCAAATCGAAAAGGAAGCCCTAGCTATTCAATTTGGTTGTCTCAACTTTCACGATTATGTCTACGGCAAAGAACTTGTCATTGAGTCCGATCACAAACAGTTGGAAGTAATTTTCAAGAAACCGCTTCATAAAGCCCCACCTCGTCTACAAAGGATTCTAATGAACGTGTTACCATATGTCCCGACCGTGATCTATAAGAAAGGCCCCGAAATTCCTATAGCCGACGCTTTTAGCCAAGATTGCGCTCACACAAATACTAACAATTCTTCCGAAGAAGAGCTAGAAGTCCAAATCGTGCTAAGCATAACGAAGACAGCAAGACAACGACTCGTAGAAGCTACTCGTAACGATCATGAACTTCAGCTTCTGTTTCAATACATCAATGAAGGCTTTGCACCTAAATTCCGCGATTTACCAGACCCGATCAAACATTACTTTACATAACGAGATGAATTATCAACGTACGAGGAATTGATTTTCAAAAACGACAAAGTCGTCATACCGAAATCCGAAATCCCCAAGGTACTCAAGCAAATTCACCACGGTCACCTTGGTATTTAAAGTTGCCTCAAAAGAACTCGACAAGTACTATATTGGAGAGGCATGCCAAAAGACATTATAAATCTAGTCGAAACGTGTGCAGCTTGTCAACGAACTCAGCGATCCAATACTTAACCCTTAAATGCATGATTTTTTGTTTAAAAATAAAAAAATGAAAAACTGGAAGATTTTACAAAACTAATACAGGGAGAAATAAAAATAAAAATTATATTTCACTTTGAACCGTTTTTTTTTTCGAAAAAAGGGTATGTAGCCAAATGGCAACATCATGCATTAAGTACATAGTATGACATTACATTACGTGTGAAATTTTTTGACACAATTATTACGTTTATTGAAACATAATTCTACATCGCACTTCTCACACTTGGTATAGTTAAGTCCTTTGCAGTTAGGCAGCTTGCATTTCATTTTCTTATCCCGTTGCTCGCCGGTTGCCTGCAGACTGGGATATGTCAATAATACAGTGACATGAGCGCCATGTACCAACAAATGCTTATAGCCTATTATAAAGCAGTACGTAGCCCAACGGACACTCTATGCAGCTAGTCGATATTTGCTCTAGTGTGAGTTTGAAAGGTATAGTTGGCAGTGTGTTGCCGAAAAGCAACAATATGCATTTAAGGGTTAAGAAACAATTATTACCAAACAGGTTCCCGATGTACCCTGGCAAATTGTCGTCTCCGACTTACTTGAATTCCAAGGAAAAGACTATTTGTTGATTGCCGATAGTTATTCTGGATTCTTTGATTACCAACCACTCAATAATCTTACTTCTCGTGAAACCATTAAACACCTGAAAACCTGGTTCGCCGTTCACGGAATACCACAAATATTCGAATCGGATAACGGTCCGCAGTATCAGTACGCTGAATTCAAGAATTTCGCACAGACTTGGAAGTTTGAACATCGCACATCCCGTCTACGTCACCCGCGGGGAAATGGCTTAGCAGAACACAACGTGCAAACGGTCAAGAACATAATTCGCAAATGTATGCTAGACAAATCAGACCTTCAGCTCGCACTACTAAATTTCCGTAACACCTCGAGAAATCCCGCGCTGGGTTCCCCAAGTCAACAACTAATGGATTGCGCAACTCGCACGACTCTACCCACCTCGACTAAATACCTCACCCCACAAGTAATCGAAAACGTTCCCGACGAACTAAAACGATTACGGCAACTACAGAAGAGGTACAGTGACAGATCTGCTAAAGATCCGAAGCCCTTAGCAATTGGCGAAAAAATTCGCGTTCAAATGGACCCTTATAACTGGAAAGGAGGAGAAGTAAAAACCGATCCGGATCGCCCTCGCTCAGTAACGATTAAAATAGCCGACGGCTCAATCCTGAGGAGAAATTCCTCCATGCTTCACTGCACCAAAGC
Organism: Xiphydria camelus; assembly: GCA_963678675.1. Classification (NCBI taxonomy): domain Eukaryota; kingdom Metazoa; phylum Arthropoda; class Insecta; order Hymenoptera; family Xiphydriidae; genus Xiphydria; species Xiphydria camelus. The sequence continues at coordinate 17,934,646 of OY783192.1, read as the reverse complement.
CAATTTGAAGGACGATGCTCCGACTGTCGTACCGGAACCAAGCTCTGATCCTACAATCGCTTTACCAGATCAGCATCCCACCGAAGGACAACCGCCCGTTACAGAAACATCGCATGCTGAAGCCAGCCAGACAGGTCCGCCGCGAGTTCACGTCGAAGGCACTCCTGTCACCACCCGTTCCGGTTGCCAAATTAAACCGATTCAACGTTTAAATCTTTAAATTTCCCTTAAAAACTTTTCAGAAAACAGGGGATGTAACGATATTTGGCAGCACTCCCGACGACGTAAATACCTCACGCGTACGCGAGTCTCCTCTCTTAGAGTTATAGCTAGCATCACGTGCAATGTACGAATCCCAACCAAAGCAATAAAGACTAACAATTAATTCGTAGTTAATCGTGTATTGTTCATAACGTTCACACGGACGTAACAGTAAGTAAATTGACAGGGAAGCTAATACATAATTGAAGGGTTTATTGGAAAAACGTGACAAGCCATACTCTGTTCAAAAATAAACTGTTTACTTTGTAGTAGTCCCCTGCATTTTCTTTTAATATATTAAGATTGTAGACGTTAATATATGAACTAGAATACATCTGTTAAGAATACTGAGGGGTTATATTAGTAAAATATGCATTTTACAGACTTTTTTGGAACTTCAAAGTTCGTCTTCTCAATAAAATGATTTTGTGGCTTGTCACGTTTTTCCAATAAGCCATTCATATATAGGTACACGATTTTGAACTGTATTAGATTTTTAGAGTACTTACGATAAATTCCGACATTGTTGCGACCATATTCAATCTCGTGGAACCCAGTAGAGCTCGTTTCAGGAGGTCTTTGGGTGCCCATTACGAAAAATTGTGTTATTACGATTTCATGTAATCAAGAGCTTTTCTGCGATATTATACATTATGTCTATGCAACTGTTATTGCGTCTTCAATTGATTAGTCTTAGAATGTTCTGATTGCGAGTGTACTTTCCCTTGATTTCGGCAAATAACAATGCTTGACACTAAAACTCTCAACCTACGTTTTCCTTTGAATCCAACTAATAATATTCCTGCAAATTGATATATATTGGTTAAAATTAAGAGAAAGTGTTCTTAGATTGTTTCGATACCTAGCAATATTATATGTCGAAACCAAGGGAAATGGTATTCAGAATATTCTGGACTTATTGTTAGTCAATTAAAGACGCTATAACAGTTTCGTGAACCGATACATCGCGGAAAAGCTTCTGATTACATGAAATCGTAATAGGTAATACGATTTCTCATAATGGGCATCAACGGACCTCCTGAAACAAGCTCTATTGGGTTCCACGAGATGGGCTACGAGTCGTAACGATGTCAGTATTTATCGTAAGTACTTTAAAAATCTAATATAGTTCAAAATCTTGTACCTGTCAGTTTCCCTGGCAATTTGCTTGCTATTTTGGCGAGCGAATAATAAGCATCGAAGCTATTTCTTTTTAAAGAAGCAATGCATTGGGATGTGTGGAGGACCATCTATAATGAGTTCTAATTCATTCGTATCCATAAAAATATTTAAAAAAGGAAATATCGTCTAATATACTTCTTTGTATCATCAGGACATATATCCAACGCAGTGCTACTAATTTTAAACCATTCGAAAACCTGGGATGAAAGACTTTAAGTGACGGATCTTTATTGAGTCGACAATAGTTGAAGGGTATAAAAGAATCTTCTTGTTTCGTTGTAAAGGACCAGTCAGATTTAACCATCATGGAAATACGAGGGTGGTCCGATAAGTTTCTGGCCTCAACATGAAGATGACAAAACTCGTCAACGAAAGCTGGGGAATGTGTTCATGCATCTTTTGACATGTACTCACCAAAATTTCAGCCATTTTGGATGCGCAGTTGTTATTTGATAATAATCGTTTGAGTCAGTCGATGTGAGTGTTTTGGTGAAAATGGACAAAATCGAGTATCGAGCTGTGATTATTCCATTTTCACCGAAGCACTCACATCGACTGACTCAAACGATTATCAAACAACAACTGCGCGTCCAAAAGCGTCCGAAATGGCTAAAATTTTGGTGAGTACATGTCAAAAGTTCGATACTCGATTTTTTCCATTTTCACCAAAGCACTCACATCGACTGATTCGAACGATTGTCAAACAACAACTGCGCGTCCAAAATGGCTGAAATTTTGATGAGTACATGTCAAAAGATGCATGAACACATTCCCCAGCTGTCGTTGACGAGTTTTGCCATCTTCATGTTGAGGCCAGAAACTTATCGGACCACCCTCGTATAATAAGGTTCGCTCGAATCTTTTAACTACGGATGACTTCATAAAGTTATGTTACCCAAAGCGGGTCGATTAAAACCATTGTCGCCGGGTATACACCCAAACACAGAGCATCTGTTCGCCGTAGAATGAATTAAAGAATTTAGATAAAGGCGAGCGTAGTCGAGTGGAACGTTAGAATTTTACAGTTACTATTTGCACATTGATCCAACTAACAAATATAATACGCGCAGATCGTATGGAAGTAAACTCAAATGTTATAGCTGCGAGGTTAAATATAAACCTATACAAAGAAATGTAATCATAATGCAAATTGGTAGTGTTGAAGTATTCATAATATAAAATTAAGCTTCAACGTAAACAGACATAACCAATAAATAAAAAACTTACTACATGCATAAATGTTGATAACAATTTGTATCTAACGTCGCCTCTTCCTATTGTTAGTCTTCTCTCCTCTTTAGCAGCATTTTATATTTCTGAATCTGTTGTGTCAATTATATGCTGAGTAGGTTCTTCTATCAATTAATTGTATTATAGCCCGTGTAAAAAAATTGAGTCGATTTCACAACAATGTGAGATCCATAGTCCATGATATACAAAGAGTACATTATATGAGACTGATATAAACTTTTGTCTGCGACTCGAAAATCCAGCTGAAGATCATTCGAAATCAGTTTAAGGTATAAATCGAATATCTAATTTGTCCATTATTGGTTCGCCAGAAATACACGAGAAATCGAACTTACCTCAATGAAAAAAAAGTATTTGACGTGATAGCCAAATTCTAAACGCGTGGCCGTTTTCAACGTCAAAAAATCGATAACAATTACATGATCTCGTTTTTGATTCAAACACGGTGTACCACTGTGTCATCTGTTATATACAGGGTGTCCCATTTAAAACTGTACGGTTAAATAACTCTAGAGGGCAGTAATCGAAAAAACTTTTAAATGAAAATTATAGGGTTCGAAGGGGGACAACTGACACAAAGTATTAGTCTAAGAGCTGGCGTCCAAAATATGCAAGAGATTTCTCAAAGCTAATTTTTTGAGATTGGGTTACTTTTTAGTGATGGAAAGTAACTATAGTCAGCACTTCCGATGCCGGGACACCTGGCACTGGGACGCTCGCAAAGGTGTAATATTAATTAACGTCTCCAAACTGTTTTCTCAAAGCTCAAAATTTATAGAAAACGAGCAAATATAATATAAAACAAGAATCCAACAGTTGGACAGCAAAATATAGGGACACGTGGCGTCAGCGCTTTTATAATGTGTTGAACACGTTAAATAATTTATGAGAAAAAAAAGCATAATAAATCACTTAATTTGGAATTCTTGAAATTAATTTTTTTAACTTTTAAAATAAAAAGACATGCTCAGTCCATTTTTTGCATTAAAAAAATATATATCTAAATAAAAATTTTACAATAATTTCCCTCGCTCGCCAACTAAGATTTACGCGTTAAATACGTTGCGCGCGCAGCCGTGATAGAATCTCTCATCACGCGAGTAAAGAACGGTGGGACGGGAACGCGAGTGCTGACGGGTTAAAATGGAATTAAAGTAACAAAACTTGTAAATATCCTCGAATACGTATTTGAACTGTGGCGGCCCGATACCAGGTGGCGCCGCTCCCTATCGCCTCTCGCTAGTGGTCCGATACGAATTCCTATATAAGAGTGCAACTGCTCGACTCTCACGGAAGACCACTGAGCGTGTCGGCCGCATGGCTTAGTCGGTAAGCCCTTGTACCTGAATTTTTTTGAAATTAAATCTTGATAATACTAACTTTGAAGTGGTAATATACCTTTCGTTAAGTTGGATACAAGATAAAACTTTGCACAGTAAACAATTCGAAAGTAGGAAATTAGCAAAAAAAGCTGATATATTGCGTATTTGATTTGTACTCCGTATATCAAGCATATGGTATGTTTCCTCGAAGATTTCTTCGAAGAATGAAATATACCTTGCGTTAATTTGGCAAACTTTAATAGCTACGGAGACGGCGAACAATAGATATGGTCTTCTTCTAGCGCAATACTCTAATACACCTCTGCAAATCTCGATTTCTTGATCTCGTAGAAGCCTTATTCGCATGAGTGTATATGCGCAAGTATCAACACTAAGAGACTCTTAAATTATAAAATATATTCTACGTATTAAGCCGCTTAGATCGTTTTCAGGATTAAAAATAGAGAAGTTAGCAGCCGTGATTACTTGTAGGTATATGCCTACAATAACCCACATTCCATTGAATTATAAAATAAATGATACGTATTGAGAAAAGGCGTACTAATGGACGCAGTTACCGTTCTCACATCTATCGACTGCTGACTGACGTGGTCCTATCATAAATGAGTCTGACTGTCTCCTTTATTAAGTTTATAGTTTTAATTAATGTTTTGGAGAATTTCAGCCTTGAGAAATCACTTTGACACACGTCATTTTTTAATAGGTATGAAGTAGCGCTAACGCCACGTGTCCCTATATTTTACTGTCTGACTGTTGGATTCTTGTTTTATATAATATTTGCTCGTTTTCTATAAATGTTGAGCTTTGAGAAAACAGTTTAGAGACGTTAATTAATATTATACCTTTGCGAGCGTCCCAGCGCCAGGTGTCCCGGCACCGGAAGTGCTGACTCTACAGTTACTTTCCATCACTAAAAAGTAACCTAATCTCAAAAAATGAGCTTTGAGAAAGCTCTTGCCCTTTTTGACGCCAGCTCCCCGACTATATGTTTTGAGCATAAATGTTTATGCTCTGATGCTACGAGTTATGTTGCGTTTTTTTAATGGCAACCAACAATTTTACCCCTACGAAAGTTATTCCTTTTGATGAGACGAATTCAGACATACCGTATCATATGTAAATCTATCCATTTTTTAGCGAAATGTTACATAAAATTGCAATTGAATATCAATATTCTTAATTCACACTTTCATTGCTTTACCCAGGATGCACCACGTAGAGGTGAAGTCTGCTTCGCATCCCTTGCGCAAAAGAAAGAGAAACAAAAAGGCGTCAGTGGATTGTGTTTTACTTGAAAAATGTTAGAGCAAATTTTCGATGTTCCCACCATTTACTTAAAGACACAATTCAAGTCGACGTCGAAAACTTTCCACCACATTTCGAAACACGTGTTGAGGCATGTTGGTAATAGCGTCTCTGATACGTGTTTTCAAGTCTTCTGCAGTTGTTGGTCGATTTTTGTAGACTGCATCTTTGATGTAGCCCCATAAATAAAAATCGAGTGGAATAAGATCGGGTGATCGTGGAGGCCACAGAATATGCCCGCTTCTGCCAATCCAACGATGGGGAAAAAGAACGTTGAGATAATTCCTCACAATTAGCACAAAATGCGGTGGCGCACCATCTTGTTGGAACCACAGTCTTCGTCTTGTGTTCAAGTATATATTTTCCAACAAAATTGGGAGGACATTGTGACGTGGATTCGCTCCGCGTCACAAAAAGGGAGCAAGCGGCCCCTTTGAAAATAAGTGCGCGATCGGGACGTCGATACGGACGGGACGCGTCAGTATCGATCGACGGGGAGGATACGGATCGATAGCCGATGGCTCTCGAAGAGCCACCTCTTGAGCCCGCGGGGCAACCGGGAAGACCGCGAGGCGCCCACGTGACGGGTCTTGGCTGGAAAAGCCGGCACTCTTTGTCCAGCGCGTAAGGCACGAGGTCGTATCGAAAACCCACCAGGAATAAAAACGAGTGCGACCGCCGACGACGTTCCGACGACGCCCGGAGGAAAGAAGGAGAGCCTAAGGAAGCAACGACACCTGCGACGATAGTCGGTACGCCCTTTTTGTTTTTCCTGAGACCCGCCGTGACTCGTTCGAGGAGTACGCCACGTGCTTCCGACGACGTAGGGCTCGCGTGGCCATTGTCCGGACGTGCCCCGACGACGCCGACGATTTTATCGCGAGCTAAGGTATCTTTTCGTGAGCGATCATCCCGTCTCGCGATCGGTGCTAACGACGCGTATCGTTCACGCGGCTCGTTGCGTTCTAGGATTGTCGCGTCCGCGTCCCCTAGTTTCCGGCGAGCGTCGTTAGATTCGATGTAGGGGCCCGTCTCGTCGAGGAGCGACAACGTAGGCGCGTGTCCGAATAGCGTTTAGCGTCGCCGCGGTTAGCGAGGTGCACGCGGCACCGGTATTGCGTCGAGGATCGTTCCCCGAGTACGAGCGGCGTGCGGGGACCCCGGTCCCGAGAGTCGGGAAAATAAAGAGTTGCGATTAGCTAGGAGTCGACGTTGTTTTCCGCTTTCATTTCGCGCCCCCGCCCGTAGGTTTCATCCTCCCGTGTCCCAGCCAACGTCCAACGAACCGCCCCTCTACCAAATGCTGTGGTAGCCGGACGCGATCGCGATCGGATCGTTTCCGATCCCGCGGAGTTCAGGAGGAGAGAGTGCTTGCCTCTCCACGTGGTGCGGCCGTGACCGCACCTGGCGCCCATCGGTTATAGACCCGCGAGTGGCGGCGTAGCCGCCGTTTAGTGATTAGCGGAGGGCTTCGCGGGCCCTCAGGGAAACGCTACGTTACAACATTTTGTAAAAGCTGTAAATAGCTTTGACCGGTGACTGTTCCGTCGAAAAAATGCGGACCAATCACTTGACCATCAACAATGCCACACCACACGTTTAGGCTCCACCGATCCTGATGGTCAATGTGCTACGTCCAGTGAGGATTTTCTCTGGACCAGTAGTGACAATTATGATGGTTCGATGCTCCAGTGATCTGAAACGTTGCTTCATCACTGAAAAGTACGTTTTGAAAAAAATTCGGGCTTTCGTTCAATTTCCTTATGGCCCAGTGGCAAAAAGCAATACGATTCTGTCTATCCTGCGCAGATAGTGCTTGAGTCAATCTGATATGATATGGGTGGTAACAATTGGATTGCAAAATCCTATTAGCCGTGCTCCGTGGTACACTTAAATCTCGATCACAATTTCTCTTAAAGAGATTTGAGGATTCATGTGTGAAACATGGCTAAGATGGCGAGGGTGTAAGGATTGTCAGGATTTACCCGTTGTTGTCGCTATCGTCGTTGCAAAACTCTTCCTTTTCGACAATTTCTCTCGATATCCCTAATGCCCAAAACCGAGGATTATGCAACCGGTTACGATACCGTTCCCGATACAATCGAGCGGCAGCTCGATATCCACCTCGACATTCTCCTAAAACCAGTAATATATCCACTACTTCACTTGCTGAATAAACCATGATACGCGAAATCACTCCAAAAATTGTCTAAACTCAATAATGGTTCGATTCGTACTGACTGGAAAACAATCAAACTTAAGGTACATCAGGTAACTCTGGTGTTTACAATCTGGTGTTTACTGTTTATTATTTGAAAGCCAGCTTCTGGGTTACGCTAAGAAAGTCTGAAGTAACACTAGAACTACCGCAACCGGTCAATTTGACTGGTGTTTTATTCAAAGTTCCATTCAACCTCAATTATTTCGTAACCCGTGAGGTTTTTGTCAACATTGGTAGAACACTTTTTTGTAGACATATTTCGATCTACAAAAAAGTTTTTTAGCAGTGTGGGGACGAAAAATCCACGGATAACGAGATAATCGCCCGCCAAAAGGACCGCCTTATAAAGCGCGACCACTCGGTAGTTCTAGTGTTAAGAATATTGATTTCAATTGAAATTTTATGTAACATTTCGCCGAAAAATGGATAGATTAACATAAAATACGGTATGTCTGAATTCGTCTCATCATTAGGAATAATTTTTGTATGGGTAAAATTTTTGGTTACCATTAAAAGAAACGCAACATAACTCGCAGCATCATTTATGCTCGAAACATACTTTGTGTCAATTGCCCCCCTTCGAACCCTATAATTTTCAATTAAGTTTTTCCGATTATTGCCCTCTTTCAAGAGTTATTTAACGGTACAGTTTTAAATGGGACATCCTGTATATTTTTGTCTCCTGTTGATGCAATATCCTTATGCATCAATGCTATTTCACCTAAAGCATCAATCAATCATGTGTCATAAATATTCATGTAAAATTGATTTCATGTTCGTCTTTGATTCCGGAAAAGTATAATAACATCTTTAAAATACCTTAATTTTCCAAATAAAAAGTGTACTAAAGATCTAATGAATAATCTTTTATTCATAATAATATCGATGATAATAAAAATATAAGAGTAATTCAAACGACTCAAACTTCTGGTAAATCAACCAATTTAAATATCGACAAAACAAAGATAAAGAAATAAAAATGGGGTGAGAGTTTAATACTTATTCTCTTTTGATTTTGATTTTTATTGCACTTTAATTCTTCTCTATTTTTTGATTTAGCATCTCTTTCTTTTGCTTGTTTTAATTTTTCTTCTTCCTTAGTCACTCGGTATTTGCATTGTACTTCTCTCTCCTCTGATCTACTTTAGTCCACATATTTTTGCCTTTCTCTTTGCTGTGGTCGAGAAACATTTTCTTTTTCTTTTACCGTTTCCTCCAGTTTTTTTCTATTGTCCTACACAGATTTTGTATCCTTTTTCCGACTTTTTCGACAATTCGATCAAGCTTATCGTTCTCTTCGGATTTTTGTCTCTCTTTTTCCTTGTACTGTTCTACTTCTCTCTCTTCTAATTCCTGTTGTTTTTCTCTCATTACTCGTTTCTGTCGCTCTTCTAGCTCTACATTTATCATTATTGGTTGTCGAATTTTCTTTTGGCAACAGGTTATTTGACGTTCTTTCAACTTTATAAATTGTTACTTATAGTTTTCTTCACTGTTCTGTTTCTCGTCGTACTCGTTTTCTGAAATAGCAAGTGGCAACCGCATGCGATTCTTTTGTACTGTTCTTGCAACGTTTTTTTTTATTTTCTCATTTCCTTCTTTAATTTCAATGTTCTTATATTTCATATCCTTATTTTTAAGTTTCTCCGCTTTTTTTTTTGATGATTTGCTCGTAGGGTATTACACGTTATGACGTAGCGGTTCGGTGAGGGCCCTCGGTGCCCTTCGCTACTCACAATCAAGCGGCTACGATACCGCACGTAGGACGACGAAAACGATGGGCGCCAGGCGGGTCACGATCCCGCTACTCGGGGAGATAAACGAAGTCCCCGAAAACGGACGAAACTCGTGATATCGGGAACAATCCGATCTCGAACGGGTCCGGCTACCACAGCAAATGGTAGAGGGGCGGTTCGAGGTGCGCTGGCTGGGACGCGGAAGGACGTGATCCGCGGACGAAGGCGCGAGAAAGAAAACAGCCGGCGGCGATGAACAGAATCCTTTATTCGAATCGGGGACGCCACGGATGTCCCCGAACGGTGCTCGCAATCGAGTGCAGAGCTCGCAAACGAAGCAAAACGCTCGCGATCGAGCACAAAAATCGTTATCGAAACGAAACGCTCGCGATCGAGCACGGACTTCGCGGACGAAGCGAAACGCTCTCGATCGAGCACGGAATTCGCGAACGAAACGAAACGCTAGCGTGAAGGCGAAGTGTGTGCGCTAAGACGACGAGCGCTAAACGAAACGGGCGCTCTAAAACGGTGAGCGCGGAAACGCAACGAGCGCTCTACAACGACCCCGATAGCAAAGTGGCGCCACCGTGACTGCACACTACTTTCACGCGGTGCATTCGAGTGCATGCACTGGGGTGTCCATCTGGACGTCCAGCGTGAAGCCACACTGCAGTCACGCAGTGTAAGTACGATGGTAAAAGTAGAATTTTGCAAAAAGGGGGCGATAAAGTAGGATTTCCCGCCTGCCTTATCCGCCTACTACACGGAGAGAAATCGTCAGTACTATTTGCCTGAAATTCAGGGAAAAAATACCCAACTAGTACGGTAATCGTGTTGCATTTGGTCAGTAAGGTAAAAAATATCATGCATTCAAAGAGTTTTTCATGTTCTCGAAAGTAAAATGTGACCTCTGTATCAAATAAAAAATGTGGTTGGAATAGATGAAAATTATGGCTGAAATAGATTGAAAGTGTCAAATAATGAGAAAGATTTTACTGTTCTCGGGGTAGAAACTGCTGCACCGGTACGGTAAAATATACTAACCTGTACTGAAATTATTACTAATCTCAAGGATTATTTTTTTCCCACCAATTAGAATATAAATTTACCGTTCAATGTGATACTTTTTATTTTACGTTTTTATATTTTTTATTTATCCGTGAGCAAATTTTCTTCACCTTATTAAGTGAAAATTAATTATTAAATTAAAAATTATATGGAAATTTTCATATATTTTGTTCTAATTACTTGTTTAATATCGGGAATTGAATTCTTTTCCTGACATTTGAGCAAAGTGCGTTTATTTGTGACCGTTGCTATCGAGCGTCGCGTCGTTCCGCGGCTTTCGTACCAATGCAGTGCCGAAAAATTCGCATCACGGAGGAAGTCGCGGCATCGAGATACGTACCCGCGCTTGCCTGTGCCAGAAATAGCAGTTTATTGCGGCCAGGTAGTAAACGATCGCTGCAAACGATGAGTATTTCTAACTTCCTTGTTACGCGTTCATTACTAATGAAAATTCGACAGCTTTTGTAGGAAATATTTCCCGAAAGAACAGTTTATTGATGAATGCGACTGATTGTGAGTTACAACGTGATGAATGTGACTGCGACTTGACTTCGGCTCTTCGCCGAAGTAGCTCTTGTGATGGTCGAAGGAGAGAATGACCACCGAGCTGCCCAAGCCGTCCTTACGCCCGGCTCGTCCCTTATTCCGAGCCGATCACCGTGCGTTCTCAGGTAGCGTCGGTGTCCTGTTAGTCGGACGATCGGTATGGTTGTCCATGCGTTATCGAGGATGTTCCGTTAACGGCCCGCAGACCGTAGGTTTTCTCCGTCAAATCGTTCCTCACACTTTTCTGCTCAGAAGAACAAATGACATACAAAATTAAATAGATTAAAATTTTTCAATGAAAATCTTATCTGCTGAGACTCTATGTATTGTAAGCTATATTCGACGCGGTAGACTCGACGCGGCTGCACGATGAGTCCTGAAGCAATCCTCGATGAGACTCGGATCACGATCCGATATGCACGCTGGTTGTCGATCGAATGGCTTCCTTCGATTGCCTGGAGGAGCATAAGACCCCCTTACTCCTTCATCCTGGGCCTGCATTGGAAAGCCCCGTTGCCTTGACGTCATTATGGGGGAAACTGCCCGCTTCCACCTGGCTTCGTGAATCACCCTTGCTTGACGCGTCCACTCCTAACGGTGCCTTGAAATTTCAGTATAGAATTTTTTTGCATGAATTTCCCCTAATTTTTTTTCTAGTCTTCTCTTCTTATTTATAACGAAAAAGAAATCACCAAAATTTCCCATCAAATACTCCTGGTAATGGACAAAAATGGTGAGACTTCTCCGTATATCAGGCACAAAAAATATGATTAAAAAATCTACTAACATTTCCCCATAAATCTTTGTAGTTTTTACAAATTTGGAATTTTTATGGACTTTAAGAAATCGATTCGATTGACATCTGGGGTCAGTTTGGTCTTCCCAAATGTGCCATTCATCAATTAAAAACGAATATTTATTTGGTCATATTCCCCTCTACTATTTGTTGATTATTCACGTGAAAAAAAAAAACTAATTCATTTTTATTTTCATGCAAAACAAACTTTGGAGGCTAGGTCCATCAACATAATTACATTCGGGGTGCTCTCACGCTCACACACATATCTCTAAATATTCTAAATAAAATCACTCTTACCTCAAAAGCCGCTTTCACCAGACAGTAATTCACCTTTTTAAATAATTGTTTTTTTTATAAATGTATTAGTTTAAGCACTTTATTTTTTCTGGAACAACTCGCACCGGTTCTAATGGCCACAACTCACAACGTGCGTCGACTTCTGACGATCGGCCGAAAACGGCCGAACTGACGCGAACTAACGCGAACTGACGCGAACTGACGCTCACGTGATCGCCTTTATAGATGTCATTGGTAGAATCTATCTACCCGGATAGGTAAAAATTCCGTTACTCTAGGGTAATTGTGCAGTAACGTAATGATAAAAATTAAGGCGCACAACTTGTTACAATTTAAGGGCCGAATGATAATTTTTGCTGCTATTATACAATAACGTTTATTAACGGAGGGATACTTTCTATATTGTGCAGGCATAAAAATTCCTGTTCGGGTAAAATTGTAGAGTTGGAACGGTAAAAATTCTGGAACGTTCGTCAAAATATATCGGCTGATTGTTAATTCCTGACCAGCGCCTCTATAAAATTAACCGTAAAACACCGAATGCTACACGCTTACCCTACTATTTAGGTAATTTATACCGAAAATTTCTCTCCGTGTAGAGAGAGAGAGAGTGTCGGTTTTTTTTCTCAAACCCGACCCGGCCAGGACTCGAACCTGCGATCTTTAGAAGACCGGGAACGCTTCTCGCATTCTACCAATTGCGCCATCGACTCTTTGTGGTGGAAGTCGACTAAGTTATACGTATAATATCAATACCTGAAAGCAACTACTGTGACTAGTGAAATAAACCTGAAAGCCGATTTCGAGCTATGTCAAACGTAAGCTAAAACCGGCCTTTATACAATGCAATACTGAGATATCTCGGCAAAAATATTTAAATATTTTTGCCGAGATATCTCAGTGTTGCATTGTGTAAAGGCCGGTTTATATATATCTCATTAAATTTTTAAAAATAGTTTGATACTTTCTTTTTCAAAAGAGTAGCGATTATGATAATTAATAATTCATTATTTATGGAATAATTCAGTACAATTTGCACTGTTTGAAACATCATTATAATATCAATTTTGTTATTTTCTAATTTAACACATTCGCTGCCATTTTTAGATTGATTGCATCGCGCTCAGTGCCGGTAACAGACTGAATAATGTAATGTGCACGACAATGTGTGCACCAAAGTTACTCCAAAGTTTAAAGTTCGAAAAACAATATGGCGGATCCAATATGGCGGAAAGGTTTCTCAAAAATTGATCGAATCTGGGTGAAATAGAGTACTTGGAGGTTTTTGGGGTCGCTGATTACAAATCCAAAGTTGAAAGTTCAAAAAACAATATGGCGGATACAATATGGCGGAAAGGTTTCTCAAAAATTGATCGAATCTGGGTGAAATGGACTACTCGGGGATTTTTGGGGTCGCTGATTAGGAACCCGAGGCCAGAATTGCAAAATTTGTAGACGGCGCCACAATAACAAAACAACATATTAATTATCCATATCTAATTCTAATGAGTCCAAATGTGATCGGGTATTACTTCTTCTAACATAATTTCTTCATCAGAACCTTATTCTGTTTGTTCCTAATTTTCTAATGTCTGCGGTTGTATTTCCAAAAGCATTGCTACAACTTCAGCTGGAAGATGTAGTTTCTTTTGCTTATTAATTCTTGTCTGCAAATTTAATGTGGAAATTATGGGATCTAAGGTATCCATAGCTCTATGGAAAACATCTTCTAGATTATTTTGTCGGCTGGTTTTCCTAGCGTGGAACTGCCGATCAAATTTATAAATTTTGCAATTCTGGCCTCGGATTCGTAATCAGCGACCCCGAAAACCCCCGAGTACTCAATTTCACCCAGATTCTATCACTTCTGGAGGAACCTTTCCGCCATATTGGATCCGCCATATTGTTTTTTGATCTTTCGACTTTGGATTCGTAATCAGCGACCCCAAGAACCCCCGAGCACTCCATTTCACCCATATTCGATCAATCTTTGAGAAACCTTTCCGCCATGTTGGATCCGCCATATTGTTTTTTGATCTTTCGACTTTAAATTCGTAATCAGCGACCCCAAAAACCCCCAAGTACTCCATTTCACCCAGATTCGATCAATCTTTGAGAAACCTTTCCCCCATATTGGATCCGCCATATTGTTTTTCGAAATTTTGACTTTTTATTCGTAATCAGCGACCCCGAAAACCACCGGGTACTCGAATTCAGGTCAATCCGTTAACTTTTCGAAATTTGGCCACATTTTCGGCGTTTTCGACCACTGCGTATCGTTTGTCGGAAACTGGAAAAAACTAATTTTTTCAGAAGATTGCAGCTAGTTGCAGGAAAAGAATATTGCATAGTAATTCACAGATAAAGAGGGAATGTACCCATAACAACCGCTTCCCCGCCAAACATGGCTAATTTTTTAAAAGTCTACTTAAATCTTAAAATTTACCTTCATATACACGGTGTCCGAAAAGTATCGAAACGGTTGAATATCTCGAAAAGTACGGGGTACGGGGTCGTTTCTCGCTTCAGATCGGGAAACGAAAAAATACGTATCCGATATTTTTTTTTAAACTATCAAATGGTACCAAAATTGATCCCACACCTCAACCCCTGTGGGTGGGGCAGGGGGAAGCTTCAAAATCTTAAATAGAAACCCCCATTTTTGATTGCATATTCGCATTCTACATTAAAACCTACATAACTTTTATTTGAAACATTTTTTTCGATTCGTGGCAGATGGCGCTATAATCGACGAAATTCAATTTTTCGGTTTTTGCAATTGAGAATCGATTTATTCGATTCTGCAATACAATTGCGATAGAAATTTACATTTTTTATTCTCATACTTGATATGTTTGTTAAAAATTTAATTTAGTTTTGCAAATTTGAATTTACAGTACAACTTTCATCGTTAGACGTTTAGAAATCTGGCAAATACCCTACTTTTAGCGTAACCCAGAAGCAACGACGTGGACGTTAAGGTACGTTTAGACCGGGATACAAAATGTTGGCAACATGTTGGCAACACGTTTATGGCTGTTGGCAACATCGCTGTTGGCAACATCAACATCGCTGTTGGCAACATCAACATTGAGTGTTGCCAACACGATGTCGCTGTTGGCAACATACTGTTGGATACATCGACTTGTATCCGGATATATGCGATCAGAACCAGTTGAGCGTTCAAACGAAACGGAGTTTTGATGTTAAAAAATGGAACCGTCTATTGCTGCTGGTGTTAGTCCTGCTTTCATCATAATAGCCTCCCAGAAGCGAAAAAGAAGGTGGAGGCAGCGACAGTTTTTACAAAACGGGACAAGCTATGGTGAAAATTTAATGGCGGAGTTACTTGTCATTAAGTGTTCCCTAATTGGCCATCAACTGCATCAGTCATGTATTGAATTCATTTCTCCCCTTTAAAAAGCTGATTTAATATTCAAAGTATAGCGGTATCTATTACAATGGGTATTTTTTTTTGTGGTAAGGGGTTCATTACGACTCGTCCGGCAATTAACCCTTCAGGTAGCCTAGATTCGCCGAAACATACCCCCGGCGAGGCGGGCGATATGGCACAGGTCAGAATGAGTCATTTTCTACAGTGCCCGCGGTAATAGATACCTAGTCCAGTCATTGAAGTCCTGAATTAGAAATAATTAAAGAGGATCTGAATTTTTTACAGTAGGTACTGTTTGCACCCTACAACAACTTCCTGATATTTTGAAGGATCATCCCCGGTCGGATTGTTTAAAAAAGAGATGTAAACAAAAAAAAAACGATTTTTTGCGAATATCTCTTCAACTTTCAAGAATAACGAGAAAATCTTCAAATAAAAGTTGTAAACAATCGAATTTATAATAAAAAAGTCTTAGTGAAATTTTTACCTATATGCAATAGGGAAGCGGCAAAATGCGTTCAAAGTTTGCGCACCACCTAAGGGAGCATGCTGCGCTTAAAAAATTCATAAGAAATCGAAAAATGACTCTTTTTCGATGATTTTTTTTTAAATCGCATCTACAGGAGTAGACCTACATTTTGAGAGATATAGAAAAAAAATTAATGTATTATTAATGCGATTATTGATTATTTTAGATTTTAAACCGATTCTTTTCACTGAAAACATTGGGGAACAATTTTTTTTCTTTTAACTTGGTATTCGTTAGATTATTATCTAAAAAAAAGTCCTCTACGGCTTCGCACTGAATACCTACTGTGTGGAGATATAATATAATATAATACAACTGATTTTCTGGTGAGTGGCAGTCCTGAATGAAATCTGTGGCCGCACCACTGTACTGGGGACCGACAGAGAACGCGCATATATTCCCGACTCTCTCTTAGTCATAAACGCGTTCTGCACTGCGCGAAGCCGTCTGTGCCTCTACCAAGGAGTAGGTGTCCAACTACCTGCTCTTTGCTTCTGTAGACCTTCGGCACGCTGCCAAAAAGTGTAATGGTAGTATCATGTATGCCCTTTGAGGTTTCGATAATAATGCATATGCTGATAAACGACCAAGCAAAATTGACAGGTCCCCGTGGAACTTGTGTTGGAGAAGATAATTACTTATTGCAAAAAAAATCGCATCTTGCAATGATAGTATCACGTATGCCGAGCATGTGAAACGATATTTCATAGAAAAAAATAATATATATTGAAAAACGATCGGCATACGTGTATCGTAGGGACTAAGGGTCGCTATATGCTCTAAAAAGTGTTGTAAATTCAGAATGTTTTAAATGATCATATCACATATCATGTCCAACTACCTACTCTTAACCTCTACTGCGCCATGAGGACGACAGAGGTGGGAGCTAAACAGTATTTCTCTCTGTTGAAACACGTAGTGCGTGCTAGCGACGAATAAACGTTGTTGGAGCAATGCAGGCAATTTGTTAGTGTATAGTAATATCCATTTTATTAAGGAAGAAAATTCTTTTATTTTGTGGGTGATTGTAAATTTTGTTTTCTATTTTTACAATACCTTTAATTCAGAATTATCTTCTACAGGTGTCATCAAAATACTCCTGAAATGTTGAATTATACAGTTTTTTATTTGGGCACAGAAGTTTTTAACGTTTAATAGAAAATTTCAAAAATAATACAAAAATTATAAATACCTATTTTTATAACACATATACTTAAACTTGTTAATCCATATCTTCAAATATGATTATAAATAATTGAATTTTTTTCAATACAGCATTTTTAGAAATTTCAAAAGAATCAAAATCAAAATTTAAGAGACTTGTGAGAACATTTATTCAACAATTCTCTAAGTGTTTCCCGCAGACCTTACAGAACAACTTCAAGAACTAAAAAGTTCTATAGAACCGTGCTCATTTTTATGGTATAAGTGTTGTAAGAACGCTTTGAAAATGTTCTTAGAAGAAACAGTGCTCTAAAAAATTTGCTCTAGAAACGTTCTTATAATTTGTATAGAACATGAAATTGTTAGCTGTGTGGGCTTTAACCAATTCCAACGAATAGGCCAAATGACATGGAATAACTTTTGCATGTATTATATTTTTAACGATGTCTTCAAGACAAACTAAATATCAAAAACTGCATTATTAATTTTTGGTCAAAAAAATTCAGAAGTGTACAAAATACGAGTACACAAATTTTTGTCTTCCATTACTTTCAACCCTTCTGAGGTCGCACGATGAGCGTGGCCCCGTATTTTTTTAAAATCGTCATAATTGCTTAACTACTTCGATTTGAATGATCACCGGCTACGAATTCCGTCACTGAAGTGTCGCGAATACGATACTTATAATATGATAGCTCTAAATTTATTATAAAAATGGAGAAAATATATTAATGAAGCGTGGGTGAAAAGGCGTGACCTCAGAAGGGTTAAAATAACTAGCAAAAAATAGAAGAATGAAAAACCAAGCATGCTTGAAATTTATTTAACAGGTTTTTTTATATTTACCTTCGTGCGAAGTGATAGATTTCGTTTATGAATTCGAAGAAGATGATATATATAATATATAGATCAGGGATATAGATAATGATATTGATTTTGATTCTTTTTGAAATTTCTAAAAATGCTGTATTGAAAAAAATTCAATTATTTATAATCATATTTGAAGATATGGATTAACAAGTTTAAGTATATGTGTTATAATAATAGGTATTTATAATTTTTGTATTATTTTTGAAATTTTCTATTAAACGTTAAAAACTTCTGTGCCAAAATAAAAAACTGTATAATTCAACATTTCAGGAGTATTTTGATGGCACCTGTAGAAGATAATTCTGAATTAAAGGTATTGTAAAAATAGAAAACAAAATTTACAATCACCCACAAAATAAAAGAATTTTCTTCCTTAATAAAATGGATATTACTATACACTAACAAATTGCCTGCATTGCTCCAACAACGTTTATTCGTCGCTAGCACGCACTACGTGTTTCAACAGAGAGAAATACTGTTTATAGCTCCCACCTCTGTCGTCCTCATGGCGCAGTAGAGGTTAAGAGTAGGTAGTTGGACATGATATGTGATATGATCATTTAAAAAATTCTGAATTTACAACACTTTTTAGAGCATATACCGACCCTTAGTCCCTACGATACACGTATGCCGATCGTTCTCTCTCTTCAATATATAGTATTTTTTCTATGAAATATCGTTTCACATGCTCGGCATACGTGATACTATCATTGCAAGATTCGATTTTTTTTTGCAATAAGTAATTAACTTCTCCAACACAAGTTCCACGGGGACCTGTCAATTTTGCTTGGTCGTTTATCAGCATATGCATTATTACCGAAACCTCAAAGGGCATACATGATACTACCATTGCACTTTTTGGCAGCGTGCCGAAGGTCTACAGAAGTAAAGAGCAGGTAGTTGGACACCTACTCCTTGGTAGAGGCACAGACGGCTTCGCGCAGTGCAGAACGCGTTTATGACTAAGAGAGAGTCGGGAATATATGCGCGTTCTCTGTCGGTCCCCAGTACAGCGGTGCGGCCACAGATTTCATTCAGGACTGCCACTCACCAGAAAATCAGTTGTATTATATTATATTATATCTCCACACAGAAGGTATTCAGTGCGAAGCCGTAGAGGACTTTTTTTTAGATAATAATCTAACGAATGCCAAGTTAAAAGAAAAAAAATTGTTCCCCAATGTTTTCAGTGAAAAGAATCGGTTTAAAATCTAAAATAATCAATAATCGCATTAATAATGCATTAATTTTTTTTCTATATCTCTCAAAATGTAGGTCTACTCCTGTAGATGCGATTTAAAAAAAAATCATCGAAAAAGTTTCATTTTTCGATTTCTTATGAATTTTTTAAGCGCAGCATGCTCCTTTAGGTGGTGCGCAAACTTTGAACGCATTTTGCCGCTTCCCTATTGCATATAGGTAAAAATTTCACTAAGACTTTTTTATTATAAATTCGATTGTTTACAACTTTTATTTGAAGATTTTCTCGTTATTCTTGAAAGTTGAAGAGATATTCGCAAAAAATCGGTTTTTTTTTTGTTTACATCTCTTTTTTAAACAATCCGACCGGTGATGATCCTTCAAAATATCAGGAAGTTGTTGTAGGGTGCAAACAGTACCTACTGTAAAAAATTCAGATCCTCTTTAATTATTTCTAATTCAGGACTTCAATGACTGGACTATACCGCTATATTTCGAAGCTCCTTTGACGCGGCTCAAATTTACCGACAGAAGCCTAAACGTGGCTCGATATTCGCACGTGCCACTTGGCAGCCGTATGCGCGAAATCACGCATCGGGAGAGTGCCTCTGCCGAGAGAAATAATTACGTGCCTTTCTTTTCAATCTAGAAAGAACATACACATGTAGTGAGAGAGTACTGCTTTGTAAAATGAGAAATACGATACGCCGTCCGATCTGCCATGTGAACACTGTGTGGCCCGTATAATGTGGCATTCAATGAAAAATTTATGCAAGAAATATATGTTATTTATGATCGATACTATCAAAAGGTTTTAATCGACCTTCTGAAATTCTGTCCCTCGTGCGACGGAACATTATCGTATGTAGGTAGGTAGGTAGGTAGGTAGGTAGGTAGGTAGGTAGGTATAGGTAGGTAGGTAGATAGGTAGCTAGGTATAGGTAGGTAGGTAGGTAGATTCTAGTCCAGAAAGAGCGATGTTTCCGATGTTTCCCATTTCAAATGGGAAACTCGGATACAAGCAACAGGCAACAGCTTTCTTTGATGTCATGCCGCCCGCAGTTTACGAGTAGCAATTAAATTGTCGCTAGTCGACGGGATACTCGTGTTGCCAACATGTTGCCAACATTTTGTATCCCGGTTTGTACCTACATTCGGATAGTGGCTGTTGCCGAGTATCCGTCGGCGAGTTGCAAGTCGGCGGGATACATGTTGACAACACCGGATTATCGTGTTGCCAACACCGGATTATCGTGTTGCCAACATTTTTGTATCCCGGTATAGACTTACCTTTATAGTTTTCTGTTCCCTTCGGGGTCCTTGATTCAGGTGAGTCCCCTTGCCTCTCACCATTGGGGTGCTTGATTCAGGTATGTATATCAGTTCCTAGCAATCAGTATTAGCGAGACGAAGGGTTAATTGCGATAATAAGGCGAACGGTGTATTCCGGGAATCGTAGCTATTCTTTCACTAGTAGTCCGTTTTAATGTGATATCCGTTAATATATACCAGATGTAGTATTTGCGGAGAAGTTGCTTTCATACGCTGTGCATGGTGTGCCGAGTATTTCTGTTTTGAACATTTCTATGAACAATATCACTACTGTACAAATTATAATCCGTAATTTTAATGTATTTGCCGTTTTCTACCATTACAACTGTTTTAATGTATAATGCATTAATAAAATATGTACAATAGATACAAATATTTTGTTTATCAGGATTCATTGAATGAATGAATGAATGAATTCGTTTATTTATATGTCATAATTTGATTAATGCGGATAAGCTACATCTTCCAGTCACAAATATGTATGTATAGTATAAATATAATAATCATAAAACGTACTTATATAAGACTTTTAACGAATGATGAAGGGATATCTCACCAGCATGCAGTGATAATAGTCACGAGTCAAACACATTCCCATTATGCAAAACGTTATCGGCTTCAATGTCGACATAGATCCTGCGTCATTCAACGTTATCATTGAGGTTCATACGATATCTTATTTGTGTTGTTTGAAAAATACATGTCATTGATTCATTTCAATAAGTTTCATTTTTTGTAAGTACGTGTTTTGCTAAAATAATTAAAAACTGTATGAAATGTATATAAATAAAAATATAGATATCGTTTCATAAGACCGTTTCACTGTTTACGTCAAAACGGCCTTAAAGTTCGAGGTTTTCTAAATTAAAAAAAAGGATACATAATAAACTAGGGATGTGTAAAAAGAGGACATTGAAAGGTATTTTTACATAAACTTAAGAAATCCAAAAACCCATTTTTATGGGTCGGTGGTGGGGGTAACTTAAAAGAAATTGTTTTTCCAGAATTTTTCGCAACAGTTTTATAGATCGAGAAATACCATAAAACTTTTATTTCAACTTTTTTCCCGTATCTTTCATCGTTCGGGAGTTATTCCGTGAAGAAGAAAAATCTGCATTTTTTTCAAGGGATGATTTCACCCCTTAAAACCGTAATACCGCACAAATAAAATATATTTTTGTATTACGCTTGAACTACTCTACTTGCACACGGAATGGCGGAATTTTCTGAATTTTCGGGTTCCCTAACTTCCCTTGTAAGAGGAAATCCCCAGTCCGAACACTTTGCCGCAGTCTCCAATATCGCGACTTCTTCAGTATTTGTAAAAACTGTGGGGCGACCACGTGCTTTGCCATGCCGTCCTTTATATTTATTGTACAATATGCCGTAAGGAATGTTGTAGTTTCTAGAAGCCTCTCTGATGCTCATCGTTCCCTCCACCACCTTTTGCAAGGCATCTTCCAATTTTTCTGGTGGGTAATCGCCATAGGAGCGACTGCCTAACAGGCGTTGATGTTGACGTGGCATATCTTAAGGTTGTTCACCCGTGGCTGGTCACTTCGACATATTTTTTTTTTAATTTTTATGGTAGATAGTTCAAAAAATTAACTACAAAATGAACGAAACCCAACGACGATTGACCATCTCAAACTTTAGTTATAAATTTTTGAAAATAATTAAATTTACATGTGTTTAGAGATAGGACTTCATCTATTTTAATATTTTTTAAATCAACGGCTCGACATTTTTCAATGAAATGAAACATATAGTGTAGAAAAAGTATCAATGAATACAGCAAAAAGAAACGAAAATAATTGACCGTTTGGTTATCGAGAAATAATTAGTGAAAGTTCATTTATTTTGCTCAATGGCCAGGACAACTGATTTGAGAGCGCCATCTTGGCAACAGAACACAGAGCACAGCCTAAACGAGGTTAGGGAGCAGACGAAGGGGTTGAATAGACCCCAGAGAGAGACAGACTGCGCGCTGCTGCCGCGGTCGCCACCATCCAGCATTACTTATATGCGTACGTATTCATGTATTGTACTTTTAGGTGTGCGTGGATAGAACGAGACTGTACCTCACCAAAACTTTTTGCTTCAACTCGGACCTTTTACTGACTGACCTTTACTGAGCGTAACGCTAACCCAGAGCGTCCAAAATTTTTACGTGTATTGTCTCTGTCGAACAACCTTAAGCCGAGCGCCACGCATCAGTAGAATTCGTCCAATTTGTACGGGCTCGCGACCAGCCCGCGAGCGCTTTACAAGCTGCTTGTGCTACGGTCGTCGCGATCCGTTTTCTGTCGGTTTTTGAGGTGATCACAAAGGGGCTCGCAGTTGTAATTTGGACGGCAATATGGAAAGTTCGACGCACGTGGCGAGCCCGGAATGGACAGACGAAACCCGACTGTTCGTGACAAGATCGATCTTCCCCACGGAACGCGGGCGCTCGCAGGATTTTCACGGTATGCTCGCGACAACGAAAAAGTAGTGAGCGGCTCGCGAACCGTTCAACTCGTGTTC
Source organism: Xiphydria camelus (assembly GCA_963678675.1). Classification (NCBI taxonomy): domain Eukaryota; kingdom Metazoa; phylum Arthropoda; class Insecta; order Hymenoptera; family Xiphydriidae; genus Xiphydria; species Xiphydria camelus. Next base: position 17,911,622 of record OY783192.1, on the reverse strand, counting down.
GGTTCGCGCTCGGCTCCCGCAATCTATACGCGGCTCAAGAAAGAAAAACAAAACGTGTGACCGCCACACGCGGAAGAAGTGAAACATCGATACCAGTTTCTCTGAATTTGATTCCCGTGGTATTAGTTTCAATTGGCTCTACAAAGAAGCATTGTAAAAGACTTATATAGAGCCAATTGAAACTAATACCACCGTAATCAAATTCAGAGAAACTGGTATCGATGTTTCACTTCTTCCGCGTGTGGCGATCACACGTTTTGTTCTTTTTTTCTTATTTCCATCCAAGGAACCCATCCTTGAAATTTGTCGCAATATTAAAGAATCACCCAGTATATTTACTTACTTGGTCCAACAAAATATTTTTTCCGCCATAATCAAGTATACACTTATTAATTGCAAATAAACTCTTTTCTCAGTACCTATACGAAATAACTTTGATCGAACGAACGAAGTATTCACTAAACTGACAAATTTCTAGAAAATCATAAACGGAATCAAGGAATTTTACTTCCAAATTTGACAGTGATAAAACATTAATCGCTGTTTCTCAGAATTTCACATACATTACAAATTCTATTATAGTGCACATTATAGTGCACGCAGTTCGGGTGGTACATTTCGGCAAACGAGGACTGCTTATGTATTCGCAGTCTTGCACCTTTCCCGGAAGGCTAATTACCGAACGAATTGTAATGAACCACTTCTCGCAGATACCGCTATATTTCGAATGCATTCGAAATGCATTCAGCTTTGTAAAGGAGTGAAATGACGATTTCAATAGATAACCCAATATTTCGGCAAATGTTCATTCCGATTCGTCCAGTAATTAACCCTTTCAGGAAAAGTGCGGGACTGCGAACTCATTGGCAGCCTGGATTCGTCGAAATGTACTGCTTCGCTGACGGCGAGATGAACCCTAGTTTGACGAAGTATTTATGATCGCGATGCTATTGGGTTGGAAAATAAGCTCGTAGCGTTTTCTTTTATTTTCTTTTATTTTACAACGATTTGTTTGCTGTTCCGCAAAGTGTTTATATTCATTCAAAAGAGCTCTTTCTGTTCTACAAAACTGTTATAATTGTTTATTCGAATAACAATTTTTTATTATTTTTCAGGCTTAGAAATGGAATATCCAGGAGGAAAAAATCAGAATTTTCGACATCTTTTTTATCAAAGACTCGCCTATAACACCTTCTCCGTATACGGCAGTTTTTTGACCTCGATGAAAGGCGAAGAAAAGCAGATGTCAAAACTGCTGATTTTTGCCCCCTGGATATTCCATTTATAAGCCAGAAAAATAATAAAAAATTTAATTATTCGAAATAACAATTATAACAGTTTTGTAGAGCAGAAAGAGCTCTTTCGAGTACATATAAACATATTGCCAAACAACAAAATAGATCGTTGTAAAATAAAAGAAAACATAATTGTGCGACGGAACAGTCTCGGCGACGCGAGTATCGGCCACTTGAGCATGCCGGTCGCGGGAGTTAGGTAATATATAGCATCACCGACGAAAGTCGTGTCGCGTGGTGTGTGTACACTCGTCGAGTATCGGATACCTGCGTAGCGTTGTGTGCGAAGGGCCTAAGTGGAATGGGGCAGGGTCGAGATCGGTGTATGAGTGAGGCACGTACGGTAGCGCTGGAGTGTGTGGGTTTCGTTACGGTTTCGTCGTTGTATAGAGAGCGCGCTTTTAGTACCCTCAGCAAAGAAGTTTCACTTCAAAAAAATAGTATAGGTAGGTATTCTGCAATTCATGGAGTAACATTGATCACTGATCGCGCTCTGATGATTTGATCACGCTCTGATCAAAGTTACCCCAAGACGTTTGAACTGTGCTCAAAAATAAAGTTTACAAAACTTTGTAGTTCTTAACGGTTTGTATCATCGACAAATACATACCTCGTCAACTGACACAGCTATCAATACCTATGTGATTGGTCAAATGCGTTGCTATAGACTTGAAGTTTTGCAGCCGACAAATTTCGCATAAACCGGCCGCTGTAAAGCACGTGGTGAATTGACGAACAATCGACGCAGCATCTCACTATACAAGGCATACCAAAACCTTCTCATTGTCGCGGTGATAATTCGGCCAAGATCGCGCGCCTAGCGCGCTTGGTTGCCTAGATATAGACTATTGAAAATAATGTGAAGTTTCTATCAAAGTATCCCCGTGGATCAAAGTAGTCTCATTCTACCGTATGAAAGGAGACCGCACAATTTTACCAGACAAATCTTCAATCACTGGAAAGGCAGTATTTTTTTTCTAAAATTCTGAAAAAATTAAAAAATGTAAGTATTAATAAAAATATTGTGTTAATTTCACTTTAATCGGGTTTTTTATTTAGCCCTGAAAAAATCCCAACAATTAGTCATTTTCGGTATTGTAGACTTGATAACCCCCTTAAGCAATCCTCGATAGAACTCTTGGGTCACGATCTGATGTGTACGACGGTTCAAGACCGAATGCCCATTTCCTTGTTTGCCTGGAGAAGCATGAGTCCTCTTTCTCCTTTGTCCTGGGCCTCTTGGTATGCCCAGTCCCCTTGACGTCATCATTGAGGGAAACTGTCCCGGCTTTGACCTGGCTTCATGAGTCACCCCTGCTTGACGCGTCCCTAACAATGTGCTTCAAAATACTCTTTCACATTTTTATTTATTAACCCCCTTAAGGAAGTAGGTATATAAATGATAAGTATATGAAAACACGCTCGTATTCGACTGCAACCTTGTGTCAAAATTTCAAAGCAATCGGTAAAGAACTTTCGGATATCTTAGTCCGTGTATTTACGAACATTACATTTTAATTTATATAGATTGAGAGATAAACGAGGGCTTTTCTCTCAATATAACCACACTTTATTTTAAGCTACAGGTTTATAAAAATAATTATTTTTCTTTTCATTGTATTTGTAATAAAAAAAAGTAAGTTCTAAGCGAAAAAGGACAGTGAGGAAAGAAATTAGTAAAAATTTAATGACTTACTGCTCGTATCAAGTATACTTATTGAATATCACCTCCCCATATTTTCCATAGAAACCATTTTTCCTTACTCATGCCCATTTCGAGGCCTTTTTCAGCCTATTTTTAGACCATAAGTTGGCATTTTTCCCGCGTCCATACAGTTTTATTTCACAGGAAAACGAAAATACACTTCAGACACTTTTATTTTAGAAAATCCGAACCACAGCAACATAACAGTTCGTTTTCTAAGCAGCGAAAGCATTTGTTAATATCAACTAATAAGATCAATAATAGTGCATTATGCATTGGAATGAACAGAAATAAAAAATGAATGATAACTCTAGTTGTATTACAAAAAAATGATCAGTCCTGGACTCTGATCGCTTTTGCATTTGTTTTGAATGCATACAGTGATTCTAACTTATGCGCGGTCGTTTCGCCTCTTTAAGAAGTTGGACCAATGGAATGTCGTCGTCGGAGTTCTCATCACTAACATCTCGGGGGGGGGGGGGGGGGGGGGGGGTGCAGTTCAGAAAGAGGAATTAGTTCGTTGGAATCGGGATCATTAGATGATGTTGTCCCAGAAGGACCGAGTAAATTACTGAAGAATTCTTGAGCACTTTGTGAGCAAAACTGTTGTAAATATTTAATGTCATTTATTTTTGGTATTGACAAAGGTATACGACCATCATATGAATCTTCCAACCTGAGGGCTGAAGTAGGAGCTTTATTCTTGTTCTTGATAGGAGCGATAGCGCTTATATGAAATAAACCATTGTAGAGGTTTTTGTACTGCACCAACCTACACTGTTCTTGAGTCACCCGAAACACTTTTACTGGTCGCAAAGGGAATGGGCACATCTTATAACGAATATGGGCGTAAAAACTCATTCCACTTTTTGAATATCTCCCTTTTACAGTCGATAACAAGGAAGGGCGAGGGCTTTTGTCTGCTGCTGCTTATTACAGTCCTCCAATCATCCGGAGTTCCAACTAATGCTTTTTGATTGATCAGACCCATGTTACGGTCGCATTCAAGATACGAGTGCCCTCGAAGACGGAAAAAACGTCAATTGTTTGAAAACGCCTTGCGACTGTTGTCAGATAATGCAGAAAACGAAATACTGTGTAATTTTTATTTTATCCGGTGCAAGAATCGCAGAATATGAGAAGGTGTTGTACAGATTTGCTCAAAATTTCAGTAGTAAAGTGATGCAGCATAGAGCAAATATCATCCGCTCCCTTTTTAGCTACTGTTTCGTCGTAAGTGTAAAACACAGAGTTCTGATTGGAGAGAACGTGGATATTAAAACTATGGAATAAAAGTTGCCTGCGATAGTAAACATCATTTGTCGTGATATTAGGGAGAGGCCAATTTTTCTAGAAGTCCATTATTATATATCGCCTCTATACCCTCTTCTTTCTAAGCTTTCTTCCTAGCTTGCCTTTTTCTTTTGTAGAAGGTTTCCGCCCTCTTTTTGTGAATTTTCATCTGTGTTTCAAGTTCTCGCAGCTAATTTTGAATTTCATTTAACTTTGTCTCATCAGAAAAATTCGACTGGAGTTCTTTCTGCAGTTTCCCTTCGTCTACCTTTTGTCTGTCGCAGGTACTGCAAGTATCACTTCTGGGATATCTGAACGAAAAATTGAGTTTGGTGGAAAACACTTCTCGGCATTTTTCGTAAGATAATGGGTTGTAACGTAGCGTTTCGGTAAGGGCCCTCGGTGCTCTTCGCTACTCACCTTAAGGTGGCTACGATACCACGCACAGAGCGAAATTCGGTGGGCGCTAGGTGCGGCGACGATTGCACCACTCGGGGAGACGAACGAGCTCCCCGACGACGAACGGTATCCGGGAGATCGGGGCGACCTGGTCTCTAGCGGGCTCGGCTACCCCAGCATTTGGTGGAGGGGCGGTTCGAAGGACGCTGGCTGGGACGCGGAAGAACGGAATCCACGGATGGGGGCGCGAAAAAGAGAACAGCCGACGGCTATTAACAGAATCCTTTAATCGGACGAGGGACGTGAAGGGTGTCCTCCACACGACGCCCACGTTCACAGAACGAAATTCGGCGGGGTGGTGCCGCACGGCGCAGCGGGCACCCCTCGATTCGCCAACGAGGCGAAACGTGCCACCGATACGATAGGCGCGGACTATCTAAGACGCGCGCCCGAAGCTTATGATTAAGGATGTTTCGCCCCTATTGCAGAAGGGGAGTGGAGGTGGAAGGGAACAATACGATTTTCGTCAGTGTTTCAATCCCTGAAGAAAAAATATGATTCTTTAATAACCTCCTTGAAGTTATAGTTCATGATATCGGTCGAGCAATTATTTTTTGTAACTTTACTTTATTATCTGTATCCTTGAAGTGTGTTAAAAAAATTATAGAAAAATATATAATTATTTTTAAAATATCGAAGCGGTCGGGAACAGCGGCAACGTCGCCCCATAGAGTGTTATAGAAAAGTATGGTGGCACAAGTTGGTAACATTGCCTCACTAGAGCTTACTAGTTAAAACCCCGAATTATTAACAACATCCAACAAAAATAATATAAATTATAGTGAAGTGCTCTTTAAATATATAAACATTAATCATTGTGATTAATAATTTTTACAAAACGTGAGCTCTCCGTATACGCTACACAGAAGATGTAACGCTTTTAACTCCAACTTTTGCCACTAGAGCGCATGACGGTACCCATGCACGATTCCTATACTTTGCGCGCTCTGCGGCGTTGCCGCACTTCACGACTGCGCGCGCAGCAATCTCCATCGTAAGCGAATTTACCAAGATTTCTTAATTATTTATTATGAATTACTGCCCTGATCGATGTGTGAAAATATACCATTTATTCTTTGCATAATAATTTAGCGGTATGCGAAGTTTCATTACGGTAACCCAATTTTCCAACGTTTTTTCTAAGTTTCTGTGAATTTCCCATTTGAGCACGGGTTAAATTGTCATTTTTATTTCAATTATAACTTTTTAATGAGTTAGTCAAGAGTCTTGGAATTTTGCATACGGCTTTTAAAGATATTAAAGAATCGGGAAAAAATTTGACTAACTTCCTATATTTTTGATAATAGGGGTGAAACATCCTTAGACCCCTATTTAACCAGGCGACCACGATCGGCCGACTGTCGGCCGATGGAACCTATTTTACCGGGCGACCACGGTCGGTCGATCAGTCGCGCAATTAGGAACAACAGTAGCGCAACCAGTGCAGACACAATAGAAAAAACACTTCCATGGCAGAATAATTGTATTTATGAATAAAATCATAGTTTTTTTTAAACACTTACCTAAATCTCTTTTTTCTACAACAGTTAGCTCCTGTCCTCAAAATAAATTAACAATATCCTCCCAGCATTTCTTTTTCAAGTCTCTATTGGAATAATCCTGCGAAGAAGTATCCCAAACAGCTGGTCTACTTTGGATTTCAATAATAAACTTCCCTGTATCAAAATTATTATCCATTTTCGATGTATCAACACGCAATGCAATTAACGCAACGCAACTGACTGTGTCGGGTGGGTGCAGAAGGGTCACTGGTAGTGCAACTAGTCGCCGAGTGAGTGAGACCCCATACAGCGCTATGCATTTTACTGGCCGCCCGACCACCGTGATCGCGCCGCCAGTAACTTTTCGCTGACCAGTCGATGCTGGCAGCGCGATTAAATTTGTCTGGCGACCACATGGTCGCCAAGTGAGGTACCCTCCATAGAGCTGTATACATTTGGTTTGGCCGCGCGACTGATCGACCGATCGTAGTCGCCCGGTGAAATAGGGCCCTTTTACAGTGAAAATCGGCGCGGGGGTGTGTCGGAGGTCGGACAATCAGGGAGAAGAGAGCGTACCGATGTTGCGATCGGTCGTTGTTCGATGTCGGTCTCTCTCTCTCTCTCTCTCTCGATCCTTGGTGGCTGATTCCTTGGGGGTGTGCTCTGGATCCCACTGGAACCTCAAGCTCGGGCTCACACGTGCTCTCCTACCTCATTCACTAACGAGACTCTCTCGCAGACTGCCCGATTTCACTTATCGTTCCGGCGAGCCGGGAGTCTATCTCCCGAGAAAGAAATGCTGACTTCTCGACGTCTCGAGGTCGTCCGTGTTGTCGTTCGATCTTTTCGACGCGGATCGACGACAAGCCGTTAGCCGACGGCTCATGCCCTCGACGCGTGCACGCACGGACGCGCCTCTGTCTTAAGGCCGAGACAGATATGGCCGCACCGCGCCCGCACCGTGTTTTTGGCCGTGTATTGGAGGTGCGTCGTACGTACACAACGAAACAGAACCGACTAGTCCCTACTTAACCGCGCCGACAGCACCGCACCGAGCCCGCACCGTGCCTGACTAGTTTCGTTTACTTTTTGACGGGCGCGGTGCGGTCTCGAGAGTTAACTTTCGAGTGGAAAGGGTTAATAAAATAATTAAATCTATATTTTTATTTTTATAAATGAAATAATCAATTAATTACACTTTTTACATACATATATGACTGGTTTCTCTTTCATGCATTTTCCGGAGACAAATTTTTTACAAATTATGCAAGTTTGAGTGGTTTTATTATCCGTGTACCTACAATCTTATTTGGCATTTCCTTCGTGATTGGGAATTATTGCTTGGGCTGCTTGATGTTCCTTCTTGTAGGTTTTCCTTTTCTTCTTCAAGGAATTCGTAATACTCTGTGACGAGTTCATCTGCAATTATCTACACTTCAATTATTAAAATATTTACACAGTTTTCTAAATTTATTGCTGGAATTTTTTAATTCTAGTTAACTTTAAAACCAATTATTTCAGACTTACCAAAAATTCACTTAAACCCTTTTACTTCCAGGCCCCTCAATTGTAACGGGAAACGCTGTCTTGGTATCTTTATTTCAGTTGTTGCCTGATAGAGTATCCATGCATTGATTTCAGCGAAATCCAGGATATTGAAAAATACGTATACAGGCTATCTATTGCATTTTGAGTTCACGCTATATTTTCGCGCCATTTGGTGAACCATATCGAAGCGAAATTTAGTCTTATTATAATTACTAATTGTTTCGGGTATTAGCTTTCTATTATTTTTGGTTTTTACAAATGTAAAATAAAATGAGTAAGTAGGAACAGGAGTAAAAGGAACAGTAAATAAAATGAGATCATTTATTTTATGGCATTATATTATACATACGTTAAATTGTACATACTTACTTAGATCCGGGAAAGTTCCTCATTGTCACGGGGTCGAAGAGCGACCAGTACGTTCGAAAACTTCCGAGCGACCGGAACAGCTCGCAAATAAAGTTAATGCATTGTTTGTTTTCCCTTACAAATTGGTGAAATTGTATTCATTCTAAACCCACCACACAAGATTAAATTGGCGCGTATAGTCCGTCGCGCAAAGACGGAACATTGTTTATTAGAATAGGTATTGCGGGAAACGGCTTATTTCGATCCGTCCATTAATTAATTATTTCCGGAAAAGGGGTACGACGGAACACAGACTCTAGTCTTTATGACCGTCCCGTCTTTTGACAGAAAGGATCGGAAGCGACGAACCCCGTCCGCGACGGCCCCTGCCACATATGGTCCCTGCCGGGCCGTATCTTGCCGGGCCGTAGTGTACAGTTGTTTGTGTGTATGTACTAGCTATGCTCCCCAAACCCCGGGGGGGTAAGTACCTGGCTCCGCGCATCGGGTCCCAAGATCGCCGGGGGTCTTGGCGACACGGTTTTGTCCACGCATTTATGAAAACATTATTTTATATAATACAATATAATATATAGTAATAAAAAGGAGAAGGAAAGGATTTGATCCAGTCAGTATTTTGACGGGCCGAGCTATAACACCCGGAACAATTAGTTATTATAATAAGACTAAATTTGGCGTCGATATGGTTCACCAAATGGCGCGAAAATATAGCGTAAAATCAAAATGCAATAGATGGCCTGTACACGTATTTTTCAATATCCTGGATTTCGCTGAAATCAACGCATGGATACTCCATCAGGCAACAACTGGAATAAAGATACCAAGGCAGCGTTTCCTGTTACAATTGAGGGGCCTGGAAGTAAAAGGGTTTAAGTGCATTTTTGGTCGGTCTGAAATAATTGACTGTAAAGTTAACTTGAATTAAAAATTCCAGCAATAAGTTTAGAAAATTGTGTAAATATTTTAATAATTGAAGTGTAGATAATTGCAGATGGACTCGTCACAGAGTATTACGAATTCCTTGAAGAAGAAAAAGAAAACCTTCAACAAGGAACATCAAGCAGCCCAAGCAATAATTCCCAATCACGAAGAAAATGCTAAATAAGATTGTAGATATACGGATAATAAAACCACTAAAACTTGCATAATTTGTAAAAAATTTGTCTGCGGAAAATGCATGAGAGAAACCAGTCATAATATGTAAAAATTGTAATTAATTGATTATTTAATTTATAAACATAAAAATGTTTGATTATTTTATTAGAAATAAGAAATTATATTGAGAATTATTTCCTTTAATGAATTAAGAATTTTTTTCTAAAAATCAACATTTATTTCATAAGAATATGTATGGAAGCTCTTATAGAAAGAACAGATGGAAACTTCGTAGAGCCGACCGTGCCCGTCAAAAAGTAAAACGGCGCGGTGCGGGCTCGGTACGGTGGTGTCGGCGCGGTGTCGTTGCGGTTAAGGTATTTCAATGGTGACAGTCGTATTCAAATTTTTTGCTTCAGGACTTAGTACAACTGATCACAAACTGTATTACGCACGAACGAAACTTTTGAGTAACTCTGTACTCTGAGCTCCTTGCTACACAGAGACCTCCTGTATACAAATGTACCTCACACATATACACTGCCTGGCCCGATAATCATGGCAACAGTGCTTCTCTCTCCTTAGAATACCGCTATGTGCCTGCCACTACGTGCCACAGGAGATGGCTAAATCAGCTGTGCGCACTGTTGCCACATCATCGTTACTCGTCCCCACCACTTTGCAGTTTCAAGAAAAATCTCAGTTTTTAAGTTACAATTTCTCTGAAACTATATGGCTCAGCACTTCCAGTTTTTGTGAACATAATCCTACAATATCATTTTATTCGCCGTTAGTTTTTCTTTAACATTGTAAGATTGGTTCTGTAGTTATAGCTCAAAACGTCACTGAGGTACCGTCTTTCTACATGTTAGCCATTGAAAGTCAGTGTAGAAAATGCTACTTTGAATTAACATTTTCTTTTAAACTACATGGCTCAGCGTTTTGAAGTTTTGGGAATCGATGGGTAATATTTCAGTCTTTTGATTGGCAAAATTTCATGAGATTCGTAAGAAAAACGCAAAACCATGGAAATACCTTAAGTGGGGACTAGGCGGTTCTATTCCGTTCTGTAACTTTCTCACCGTGTGATGGCCAACACTCGGTGCGGGCGCAGCGCGGGTGCGGTGCGGCTATGTCTGTCTAGGCCTTTATCGTAATGCCCTTTCGGTGGCCGATTTTTGTGACCTGGAGCGATTCTCCACGTCACAGGGTTATTTGGATGTTTCGCAGAATACATAGAGGAAAGTCACCAAAGTCGGGCCCCGGTCTTTAAGAGGGCCCCTCTCTTTATTTTCATATGTAGATCTCTATACCCACAAAGTCATCTGCTTGTGATAGTTTTGGATACGCCCCGACATATGTCTCCACCATCGGTTTTAATCTTTCATGGTTAACAATTGACAGTTCAAACAATTTTTTGCCGTTGTGGGAAACTTTTTCGGGCATTCGTATTTGTTTTATTGTTGACGTAGTTTGACCGGTAACTAATTCAAATTATTTGTATTTTTGAAGAGCATGAAATGATTGATCAGTTTATGGTGTTGAAGGTGTGGTTGGTTGCTCGAAGAAATAACTGTAAACACAAAATAAACAAAAACGATTGTGCGTAAGTCGGGCCCCTTACGTTTTCTATTCCTTATGTGGGCTCCTTGTTTTTTATGCTCAATTCCTCTAAATTATCATTGTTCCGTCGCATTGGGCGACGGAATTTGGAAGGTTGATTCATATCATCACTCATAATTAACTCGCCGAATATAATTAATCGCGTCATCGGCGAAGCGACATATTTCGGTGAACATAGGTCGTTAATACCTCGGTTCTGCACCTTTCCGGAAAAGAGGGTAAGGTCGATAAATAAAAAAAAACATTAAAAAAAAACAATTTTTCATTTCCGCTCACTTTTTTATCTTTTCCGAGTATTGAGGTAGGGGGCCCACTTTAGGAGCCCTTTTTCCAGAGCCCGAAAAATGCATGTCGCAAGTTTTTTCCAAATTTCTCAGAAACAAGTCCTGTCTCAAACTTGTGTCGAATGTATGTTACAATCAATCGTTTACAATTTGCAATACAGGTATTGTAACTTCCATATGTTGATTCCTAAAATTTTTAGATGCCAAAAGGTAAATGGGGGCCCGACTTTGGTGACTTTCCTCTATTGTGCAACTTCTTAATATTCAGGTCTTCGGGCAAATAAATTTTATTTGTGGTTTGAAGGCTCTAATGGGCTTTTCTCCATTTTAAGGATTTAAAGAATGACATAACGAAATCCAGCGTGACGTTCGAGAGTTTCCTTGGGCGATTTTGGTGCTTACCTCGCTGATCTGGTTTTGATGTGCCGGTTAGTAGCAGTGATTTTTTGATGGACAGCACCCTTCGATTAGTAATACCATACAAAGAAAGGAATGCTTTGTAACATACGGGAACTTCAACTGTACGATCATCTGGAAGCACTCTCACGCGATACGTGTAGGAACTGTCATTAAAACGAGCCTCAGCTTCCGTCTTTCTGTTCCTTCGACGTTGCACTGGTAACACAATAATTAATCCACTTAAATAACTGTTCTGTTCGTTGTATGTTCCCAGAGCGTTAAATTTTGTAACTAATTCACAACGTTCTTCCCGGCTGGCATTTTCGAAACACTTGCAGTCTTCGCCGGTGGTACGTCCCTTTGTTTTTAAAGTTTTTGTAACATCTCTGACCCGACCAGTACCAGCTCGTTTTTTGGTTATTGCCCTCGAGTTAACACTCACTGCTTTATTTGCACTTTCCTCACTAAACTCCATTGTTATCTTTGCAGACCAATTTAGAAAACGCTTATTACGTCATGTAAAACGTCAGATAAATGACAGTGTGAAAACAACGACGCAGCTAATTGCCAGCCACAGTGGACTCTGATCGATGTTCACAAAAAACCGCTTGGATTCTGATCATTCTTGTCTTATCTAGCAATACAATTTCCTTTTATAATTCTGAACTGTGAGCATTTAGTTGAAATATCGAGTGACCAGATGAAAGCTTACCCCAAACACTACAAGGTGGCGCCTCTAACTAATTTCTGACAAAATGTGGACTGTGATCAGTTTTCCCCTGCACTCTTCATTTATATTAGAGGGTTCGGTTTACATCAAAGCTTTTCAGTAAGTCTTAGATAGTTGAAAGAAATAAACTTTGATATATCCCATATCCCTGGCACGTTACGATAATGATTTAATAAATAAAGAGACATAATAATTGCACATAAACAATAACATTTATTTATTTCTTAACTGATTACAATGGTTATGTTTACAGTTTCTTTCGGAGATTGAATGAATATTTAATTTTACTTTACACTATCGACACTTCACTTTAGTAAAATTGATCTAATTTTATATCGGTTTTGTTACCACTACTTTACACTATTACTGTTTACGAAAAGTATATTTTTATACGCCGAATTAACAACCTCATCATTCCATATCTCGCAATCTGTCAGCGTCGTACTTGACGGGCGTTGCTTAACCTGCGGACTCTGCTAAACTTCCTCTTGAAAATTCCCCAGCGACAGATCTCGTGGCGCCGGGTGTACTCTTCATAAAGTACTGCAGTAGCAACTCAAAATTATGAAAAACATTGCCATACAGAATGCGTACAGCAAACAATCTAATGTGGTACATTTTAAGATAATTTGGCATTTTGCAATACAGTCATTGTGGCATTTTCTACAGTAAAGCCATTGACATTCTTTTTAATATAGCTACTTGGTATTTATCGCAGTACAGCCTTCCAAATTATCTGAGATATGCAATATTGTATGAAAGCTTGCCGAGAATGAAATGCTACTCTGTACGGTAATATTTTTCATAGTTTTGAGTTGTAACTACAGTGCCATACGAAGTGCCATACAAGGGGCATATAGTAGCAGAATTTGGGCATTCAGTGCTCGTCATTTCAACTTCATTTTTCTGTGTATATAACTTACTTAAACTCCGAAAGTAGTAAATTAATGGGAGCATTTCGGAAAGTATCATCCTTCTCCTTTTCAGCAACCTTACAAACAAGCAAATTTCGTAGCCTCGGTGTATCTGTAAGGTTTTCTATGGTTTCATACGTGTTCACAGCTCGTCCATCGGTATCATTTTCTAACAACTTTTCTAATTCCTATATACAAATACAGTATAATTATGTACGTCATAATATACTTTCTTAATCAAATGCATTATATGTATTATCATTAACAAATTTAAAGGATACTCATTTGTTGATAGGAAATTTTTCGGAAATGCAGGAATGTTGCATGTATACGTTCTTATTTGATAATCTTTTTAAAAAAGAAACATGAACAAATTGTTAAAGTTTAAGTGAAAAGGTACTAATTTTAAAAAGAGACACGGAACAAGAAATATTACGTCGTTCGCGATACTCGCGTAAAAAAAGTACGGTTAAAGTACTGCGGAAGTCTGGGAAAAGTTGAACCGAAAAAGTAGGGCTACGAATTGTATCTCAAACTTTCAGCTGGTAAACAATGCGCTCTTCAATTAAAGAGTATAACTTCTAAAGGGTCTAAGTGCCATATTTGCAAAAATATATTTCTTTCCTCACTCATGCCCATTTCGAGGCCTTTTCCAGCCTATTTTTAGACAGTAAGATAGCGTTTTTCCCGCGTGATACCGACCGGGAGTCCGCAGGCTGTTAAATCACCACAAAGAGGCCAGCTATGTGTGATCAGAGTATTTTATTTTATCAAAAACTATACTCACGTTATCATAAGATTCCTTCAAGGCTGTTAAATGAGCTATAGGTATCGGAGCTAGAATGTTCGTGTTGTGGGGTAGTATAGCTTTTAGACTACGGATTGAGGAGTCTATGAAAAGACGACACTCTTCTGGCTTATATACTCCAGTCTCAAAACTTTTAATTAGTCCGGTGACATTGTCACAATATACTAAATCTAATTTCTTATCCTGTATAAAGAACTTTCTCAATTCTTTCTCACGATTTCTATATACAATTATCTTAGTGCCTTTATCCAAGAGATTTTTCTCTTTCAACCTAGACGCCAAAAGCTCATGTGCTTCCTTTGATAGACTCTCTGCCTAAATTACTCAATTCAGCTTGGCTAAATTTCTGTGGTGCTTCATTTCTTTTTTTGAATTCCTCATCACTTGAACTTGATTCCAGATCACTTGCACTCCCTGCCATGTCACTATCTTCATCAAACCCTCCTTCCTTACATCAATAGCTGGGTCTTCTAAAAGTTTCTTCCGACGAGCACTATTCTGTTGAATAGTAATGGCTGGGTTCACTTTGTTTGTGTATATATATTTGATTTGATTTCTGTTTTTGGAATTATATCCCGTTGTAACTGTCATACAGAAGAAACAATCTTCTCTTCTCTCTGGTATGCCCCATACGACTGGTAATGAAAATTTCAAATTAGAAAGGTTCTTCGTACTGACATGTCTTTAAAATTCTATAGCAGTTGGCACAGACAGTGTGAGGGACCCAGTCTTTACCTTGATTCGAAATTTTAGATGCAAAACAATATTCGTATGCATCTTGAACTTTATCGTTGATTTTTTTCTGGTTTTAGGAGGGGTAAACAAACCGCAGACATAACAAAAGCTATCCGGCTTGTTTTTATCATCATGAATGTGTCTTGTACCTTTATACTCCGTAGAAGCCAAGGAACCTAGTTCTACGAAGCTGCGGTCGCATGATGACGACGATTGCGGACCCGCTTGCTCACCCTGACCAATCGCCGATACTGCTGTTCCTTGTGCGAACCCCTGTATCGTAACACATTTCCGTGTGCCTGCCATGACGGCTTGGTGGCTTTTATCTAGGGATTTTGCCGGAAAGATAAACAATAAGAAAACCGTTGCCCGCCGTCACAGCGTGGAGGTACCCTGGGTGCAAGCAAACCACGTATATTTGCTGTATCAAATTTACAATTATGAGCTCTAATTCACTTGAATTGAGAGATCACGTGACTGAATTTCAAAATTTATTTTACGGTACAAGAACAGATTTATTCTCGCTCGGAACTGAGTGAGTCGATGCTTGGAAAAAAAAACTTGGCAGATCTCCAAAGAGACCTCCGCATCTTTTAAACGTCAAAGACGTGTACCGCTCAACGGATCATTCGGTCATCGGTCATGGACGCCGATCCGCGGTAATGCATTGAAGACACGAGAGAGCTAGGAACCGCCACAGGCGACAGCCTTCCGACTGACCGCTCCGCCACGACCTCTCTTACCACAGACCCGAGCCGGCTCGATCGAAGCTCCACTATCCACTCCACGCGCGATCCGGCGTCCTATGAGTGGATACACCTCGACCGGCACTCCCATGGAGGGTGTCAGCTTGGACTTTAGATTTGAACATTTTTGCTGGATTTGACCTTGAAATGAACTTGACCCTGACATACTGGAGGCAAACGAACCTCGGATTCTAACTCAGTGACCTCAAAAACATATTGACGTAGTAGTTTATTCCCGTGAAGACACATTTTATTATTTTTGCAATTGTCATATGAACCTTCCATACAATAACATGAAGTGACCTTGAAATGACCTTGGGGATTATGTTATCAAACAAATGGAATACATGTCTAGACGTAGAATTTCTCGTTCTTTCAGAATCTGCAGTCAAAAATTCATTTTTGGCAGAATAAATACATTTGACCTTGAAATGACCTTGAATTTGACCTTGTTGGATCAAACGGACATCGGATTTGGATTCAGCGACCTCAAAAATATATAGGAATAATAATTTGAATAGATTTGACTATTTTTCCAGGATTTGACTTTGAAATGACCTTGAACGTGACGTGATGGAGAAAAACGGACCTCGGATTCGGATTCAGTGACCCCAAAAACATAATGATATACTGATCTGGTCAGAGGAAGCATTTTTTCGATTTTTTTTTGTGGAGCTGTGTAATATACTATACTACTCATATGTATCATCGTATTTTCATGCATATTATCTACCAATGGAATTTCTTCTTGCATATAGATGCATTTACTTAATGTCCTGTAAATTATTTTCCATTTGAACAGTACGTTTCGGTATTACCCGTGCAAAAAAAAGTATGGCTAAAGTATGGCGGAAGTCTGGAAGAGGTTGAACAAAGAAAGTATGGCTACGGATCGTATTCCAGATTTTCAGCCAGACGATTTTTTCTTATCGGCTGAAAAGTAAATTTTACTCGATTTACCTGTATCTTTTCGATTCAATTTTATTGTATGGGTTCTTCGTTATAAAACTATAATGACTTATTCAGTACTAGAATATAGTTCATTAATCATAATTAAATAGTTTAATAAAATAATAAATTGAAATGATATCAACTGACAAAAATAGACATCGATTACAGCATAACCTCGTATAAACAACTGAACTCTAATTGAAGAGTATAACTCCTAAAGAGTCTAAGTGCCAAAAAGCTAAAGTTGGGAAAATCGGCAAAAACAGACAGATGCTTCAAAGGAATATAGTGGAGCATGTCTTGCAGATTTTTGAGTTTTGAGCCTCTACGTATGCTTTTGCATATAGACCCTTTTCAGATGCATTGGGGTTTGCACTTACAACCGTTTTCAAGCAAAAGTATCTTATGTGATTAGGCGGAAATCCGAGGTTTTTTCAGACTGTGTTTAATTACAACCTAAACACAGTCTTAAAAATCCGAGAATTTCAGCCGAATGACATACAGAGTGTTATGCAGGTCGATGCAAACCTTATATGAGCTGATAGAATACCTCATTTAGAACCTATTTAGCCACAGTTACCTTAGTACAAACTCTGATAGTTTTCGAGCTATTCGCCAATGAAAGAATGAAGATAATAACTCTTACATTCATTTTTTCAGTTTGAATTGTTGCTCTCATCTGTATTTTTCTATTTAATATGGTAAGGATTGTCTAAAAACGAAGTAGAGATTAATAACATCATTTTAACACATTGAAAACGGGTGAATACATTATCACTTTTTTGCGAATAGCTCGAAAATTATCAGACTTTGTACTAAGGTAACTGTGGCTAAATAGGTTCTAAATGAGGTATTCTATCAGCTCATATAAGGTTTGCATCGACCTGCATAACACCCTGTATACTATTTTTTTCTCACGAATGCCCACACACATTTCTCAAAACAAAACAAACAGAAGTATACTCGGCTCATTTCACGTTGCGTTTATTAGTTTGGAAAAAGGACCAACTTCGGACTAAGCAATCTTTTAAAAATGATGGGGATCGTTCTCGGGATGCAGAGCAGAAAAATCAAATATCCCTGCTTTTTATGTCTCTTTGACAGCAGAGATCGATCAAATCACTACAAAAAGAAGGAATGGCCAGAGCGCAAGTCTTTAGAACCCGGATTACCAAATGTTTTAAAATCGCCTCTTGGGGATGTATCAACAATTTTAATTCCACCATTACATCTCAAACTTGGCCTAATGAATCGTTCGTCAAAGCTTTGGATAAGTCGGGCGAATATTTTAAATATATTGCGCAGAAAATGCATACACTCTCTCTCAATGACGCCAAATTAGAGGCAGGTATTTTTAACGGCCCGAAAATTCGGCAACTATTTAACGATGTCACTTTTACAGATCATATGACGAAAACGGAGCGAGCTGCATGGATAAGTTTTCGCGATGTATACCAGAATTTCCTTGGAAATAAGAAAAGTCAAAATTATAAGAAGCTGGTGAGTGACATGATACAACAATTTCAAGTTCTAGGTTGCGATATGACTATTAAAATGCATTTCTTAGATTCACATATCGATTTTTTTCCAAAAAAACTAGGTGACTTCAGTGAAGAACATGGAGAAAGATGCCATCAAGATATGAAGGACATGGAAAAAAGATATCAAGGGACGTGGGGTGTCAATATGATGGCAGACTATTGCTCGAGTTTGAAACGAAATGTTGTGAAGGATAAGAAAAGTAATAAACGACGTTCACTCCGTCGATCGTTTGAAGACAAGCAAGTTAGGTATCACAAACGAAGTAAGGACTAATGAAATTTTCTTTTATTCTTTTTCCTTTTCGTATTTATTCAATTTTTATTATTTTTATTCGTTGTTATCGGTCTTATTATTAGTGAGAGACAAGGGGAACTCACGTTAAAAAAGTACCCCAAGGGAACAGAAACCTACTACGTCCACGTCATTGTTCCCGGGTTAGGCTGATAGTAGGGGTCTCGCATAAAATATCATTACCTCACACGCGACTCCGGTGCCAATGAATTACTAGGTTATGCGGTCACGAGGTTGGAAGGCATGGTGTTATGAAATTTATCATTTGAGCGGTTAAAGTACACATAAGGCTCGTACATACTAAGTTTCGAGGTTTAATGATATACAAGTCTCCTTCTTACAGCGTTATGGGGTAAAGGGTGTAACGACGCTACCCGGGGCTACCGGGTAGTCGCACACTTCGGCATGCTCTCTAACTGGCCCAGCTCGGGCAAGATAGCAGATAAAGATATGTTGGGCGCCAGGTGTCCCAAGACACCAAAGATATTCACGATAGGCAACAGTCAGATCACGTGAACCGGAAACGGAACTCCGCTAGCTCAGCCCCGTATCGGCGAAGGAGAGGGGCGGGGTCGTGAGACAAAGAAATGAATTTGAGGCGGCTTTTAATCAAAGAAATAACACTTAGGATTTATTGAGAGAATAACTTACGCGATATAATATGGTCGGATAGTACAGATATCCGGTAATCACACGAAGACGGCACGCGAAGATAATACCGAAGACACCGCGCGAAGCTAACACCGAAGGTAATACACGGAATTACGTACGGAGGCAGCAGATAGTAACCGAGTTCAAATACGGACGCGGAGATACGCACGAAGACAGCAGATAGTACCCGAGTTCGATTCCGGACGCGGAAATACGCACGAAGACAGCAGATAGTAACCGAGTTCGTACCGGTCGCGGGGATACGCCCGAAGACAGCAGATAGTAACCGAATTCGAATCCGGACGCGGAAATACGCGCGAAGACAGCAGATAATAACCGAATTCACACTGGTCGCGGAGATACGCCTGTAGACAGCAGATAGTAACCGAATTCGAATCGCATCGGTCGCGAGGTTCGACCGCGAAGATAATACCGCAGACAACGCGCGAAGCCAGCAGGTAATACTCGAATTCGAATCCGATAGCCGTTATTCGAGAAAGTTACGACGCACCGACTATCCCTACGCCGAGCGTATAACGGAAGGTCGCACAGGTCGCTAGGTTTGACCGCACGCACTCGGAACAAAGAGAATCACTAGAACTAACGGTAATCCCGAATCGATACTAGATAGCAGAGAGTAGAGAATCGAGAGTCGAGCACACGGAATGCCTCACAAAGATATCACCGTACTATCGGCACTAGATATTCTCCTATGCCGGTAACCGGACTACCGGCGTTAAATATTCTACTAAAGTGGTAGCGAGCTCAATTCGTCTCAGGAAATTCGGTTGCCGGATGCTACCGAATTTCTCAAGCATCCCCAGATACGATAGCTTAAACGATATCACTACGCGATCACACACGATCGACGACTAATACGCGAAACAAAAAGATAAAGATACTACGATACTAACACACGGGTCCGCTACACTTCCACGCGATACACGATAAACGGTAGGCCTTTCAAGGGCAATACGATACGAAAAGGGACGAAAAGAATTACTATTCACGGCCACGTGTCGCTAATAAGGAACCGGCTTACCGGAAAAATTCCGCAGTTGACTGCTGGGCAGTTGACGTCTGGTCACACCGCTGGTCCGCACGAAAGAGGAAGAGTCCAGGGATCGCGCTGCGGCTCGTTAGACGGAGAGAAGGCCCTTCCCCACTCTAGGAGTCCTTTACGCGATCTATTGGTGATCGATTTCCCCCGCTGATTTGCATGCGTGACGCTGCTATTACCGCTGCGCGCCCGCTCCGTAGATCGCCAATCGAAGACAATATCGCCTTCCTTGTTGGTTCGGATGCGTGCGCAGCTCGCAGGATTTCTTCATGGCTCCGGAACTATCCCCTCACGGATGACTGCTCGATGGATCCCTCTGGAACATTCCCCTGCGGGATCACGCGGAGGATCCCGATACGGAGTTAGCCTTCGAAGATTCCTCCGGAACATTCCCCTGTGGGATCACGCGGAGAATCTCGATGCGGCGCTAACTCCCAAGTGGTCCATCCGTGCCGAAGAAACGGAGTTCCTGTCTACACAGGTTACGTTCCTCGCCGGGTACGCTGCTCGTCTGCAAGTCTCAGTCCTGCGCCTGGCAGGGAAGTCGTGGGCATCTTGCCGCACGGCATCTGGCGCTCGTTGCTGCCCCTTGTCCTCCAGCTCCAGCGTCCTTGTGTAGCTCTATTTTAGTCTAACAGACCTAGATACGGTAGTTGGTTCTAACAAAACAAATTCTTAACGCTCTAAATAATGCTCTGGGGATGGCGGGACCAACGGTGCGACGTGAGAGACTGCGTCATATTGTAACGTGCACGATTTGCAACGTTACAAGGGTTTATGAGGTTTATGGGCTATGGAGTTTAAGAATTTAATGGCTTTGGGGTTTTTTGTGTTAAATAATTATTGCTGGATTTGACCTTGAAATGAACTTGACCCTGACATACTGGAGGCAAACGAACCTCGGATTCTAACTCAGTGACCTCGAAAACATATTGACGTAGTAGTTTATTCCCGTGAAGACACATTTTCTTATTTTTGCAATTGTCATATGAACCTTCCGTACAATAACATGAAGTGACCTTGAAATGACCTTGGGGGTTATCCCAGGTAGCAATTTCATGTTCTATAAAAGTCGTAAGAACGTTTTCAGAGCAAATCTTATAGAGCAATGCTTGTTCTAAGAACGTTTTCAAAACGTTCTTACAACACTTATAGGATAAGAATGGGCACCGTTCTATAGAACGTTTTAGTTCTTTAAGCTGTTCTGTAAGGCCTGCAGGAAGCACTTATAGAATTGCTGAGTAAACGTTCTCACAGGTCTTAAAGAACTTTTATAACACAGTTACAAAGCAATCCCATAAAAATTCTATAGCAGTTCTAAAATGCTGTCTTAGAGTTCTGCTATAGAACAAATAAAGAACTCTTATACAATTATTCTTTAGCAGCGCATATTGCTTCGTTATACAACTTTTGTGTTGCATGGTGTTCTATTTACAGAACTTTAAAATCGTTTAAATGTATCTTTTAAGAACAGAATGTTTCTGTATCGCATCACAACGCTGCACTCGTCAAAAATAATATGGATGGCGACCAAGAACCAAGGTGGACCTAATCAACCTGCATAAGAGTACTCACAGTACGAAATGCTTAGTTGGTTTGTATAAAGTCCATCAGGGAGCAGGAAATTTTAATGCGGAAAAAGGTTTATCGTGAAACATGTGGTGCATAATGATAATTCTTTGACGCGCCCTTAGTTTATCTTATATTTCCTATGATGCCGGAAATTTATAATAAAAAAAATATTTTCTAAATTGATGAATTTAGCAACCAACTGTATATAAAATAGTCAGAAAGTAAATATAATCCATATTATTGATATTATTTTGCCTATTTATATTGTAGGTATATATTTTTAATTATGATTTTTTTCTTTCACAATATGGCGACAGAAAGAAAGGCTTTCTCCTGTACTTCCAATATGGATTCTCACTAGTATGACATTTTTGTGTCGATTGCAATGATTATAGAGCAAGTATGCTTCGTAAGCAGCTATTACAGGATATCCCGCGCAGAACCACACAGTTGCAGGGACCTTGACATTTACCTTCAGCCGGGCTTGGTCGGTACTCGAATCATTTACCTACCTATACCGGTAGAAGTCGAGTCGGTAGTTAGAGTTGGTGTTAATTCGGAAGATCGAAGCATTTAACCTCGAAACGTGAATTTGTGAATAATAGAAATTACTCACCATTATTTACAAATTCACGATTTCGAGGTTAAACGCTTCGATCTCCCGAATTGACACCAACTCTAACTAACGACTCGACTTCCACCGGTATACCACGGTAGATAAATGGCTCGAGTACCGACCAAGCCTGGCCGTAGGTAAATTTCAAGATCCCTGCAACTGGCCAGTACAGAGCAGGACATTCTGTACAGATCTATGCCATTTAATATCCACAGTGTTGTCATATTTTACGATACACCAACCTAACCTAACCTAACCTAACCACGGATAATATCGTCGAAGACAACCAACTCGGTCCGGTCAGTACGCTTAAAAATTATCGAGAGGACTCGCCTACATGCTACGTTTGAGGATATGATAATACGGACGAGCGTGACATGTTAATTGCTGCTCCTATCAAGCCACATTCAAACGGTTAATATCGAAGTGGCAACGCTGTACATCGATCGAACGTTGATTAGCGAGATTGGCTGTTTTAATGTTTAAAAATGGTGTAATAACCAAACTTTTATAGAACAATTTGGTTGTATTACTGTACTGTACCGAAACTGTAATCGAACTTTATACGATTTAACGTTTCATTTTGGCCAATTAATTGTACAATTGTACAGTATTTCTAAACATAACCTTAAAGTTCTATATTTTTGAGTGTTGTGTCTCTTTATAGTTTGTGATTTGTTATAGAAGGTAATGTATGGATATATGGTCATTGGCCATAATATAGCCATTATATAATATGGCCATTGTTCCACATTATAACTGCATTTTAATTGTTGCAGCATTGTTTTGAAAAATACATAAAAACATGTATAAAATAGTCGAGACAATAGAGAGAGGTTCCAAGCAATTAACTGCAGTTCCCAAGGCTTGGGAGAAACAAGGGGTGCTTTTTTGGCCCAAAATGAAAGCAGAAAAACTTATTAAAATAGGAACCTCTATACCTGAGGATTCTTGGTTCCAAATGGGTTGTACATTAAAAAGAAACGGGCTAGAAACATACGGAACTGCCGAACAGGAATTACGTGCTATGCTTGAGAAAGAGGATTCGACTGAGGCAGAGGAACAAGAAGTAATAGTGCAACGAAAAAAACGAGTTAGGGTTATTCTCCCAAAGAAAAACGCAGAATATGATTTTAATGAGGTAGCAGCGAAGGCTGCTTGCATGGTAGGTTTTTTTAAAACAACTGCTTTTGATACATCGTCGGGTCAGTTCTTATTTGTTCCATATGCCATTATCTTGTTTCAAGTATGGAACAAACAAGCACTAACTCAACGATATGTATATAAATAATGTACAGTTTGTCCAAAAAGTCTGGAATAGTACCTTTTCCAAGTAAACAAAGCACCGCTGGGTGCAAAACTCTCTCTTGGTCACATATCTTTTTATTTTGCAGAATTCAGAGCAACTAGCAACGACTTCTAATACATTGCAATACAACATGTCAGAGAAGATTACAGTTGCTGATAGTTCTCCACAAAATGTTATTTTTGTAGATACAGAGAAAATAATGAACGATAATTATTCGATTGAAGAATCATACAATTCCACTGCTACTGATGTTGTCACGAATGAAATATTGCAAGCCAATACTAGCACGTTAGATAATCATTTATCAACCATTATCGAAAACCAAGGAATAATTATAAATAACCAAAATGCTATAATGGAATCTATGAAAAATCTTGGAACAACTGAGAATCAGTTAAAAATATTGCAGCAGTTATCAAAATTCGAGGCCATGACAGATGTCATTGCCGAGAAAATGTCGAACATTAGCAGCAATAAACATTGTTCATGTAAAAAATCTTCTCAGGCAGTCGAAAATGTTTACATAGATTGCATCGAAGCAGTTGAACAGTTGGATGCTTTAGAATCTAAGTTAAAAGACAAAGATGTAATGAAGGAGAATATAGAAAGACTTAGTTACGTTTGTGGAAAAAGAGGTGATGGCCATGGAATTAATAACTGTTACATATTAGTTGATAGGATGTTTTCCAGAAAATTCATGACCTTATGCTCGTGGGCTGGTGGCGCAAGAGGAGAAAAAGAAAAAGTAGCCTTTAAAATGTATAAAAACGTTATTTCGCTTTTTTTCAACGTCGTGCATTTGTCAGACAACAGTTTTACGCATAAAGACTGCGTGGATTTTTTTAAAAATGTAATAAGGAACTCGACCAGAAGAAGCAAAAGCGATTTGTCAAGAACGTCAGCTATTAAAAGAAGGTCCAAGAAACTAATTGCCCCAAATGAAAATAATGAAATGGAAGAAACTGAGAACAATGACATTGCTGAAGAAGCTATGTTAGATGAAGATAACAATATGGGAGAGCAAAATAACTGATGCTTTATCTGATAGTTAAGTGAGTATATTATTGTATTGTATATCTTTTTCTATATAAAACCTATATCTATATAGTCTGTGTTAAAATTAAATATAAAATTCACGATGCTGTTTCGCTTTTTGTGATGACTAATATTTATGATCAATCTGATCATACATATATTAGTCTCCCCAGCTAACTGTATACAAGATCACTCTGGATCTCAAGTATTACAGACTTCGCAAAAAGCGAAATGTCATCGCGACTGTTATATTTCATTTTGAGACAGACATTATTAATTGTATTATTATATAGGAATATTTATATATTTTATAGGATCAATAGGCCAGTACATTGATCCACAAAGAAGAAAATATTGTTTTATTTCTATTTAATGAAGAGATGAAGACTGCACAATACAGGAATGATAAAGTTTATTTAGTTTTGATGTTACATAAACATATAATAATACACATATGTTGACATAAGGTATCTTATTTTAATAAAATGTTTATCACTTTATTTATATTTCACTTTTCTAAATTATGTATCAAAGGAACGAATACAGTTGTTTCTCTATATTGTATAGCAACAACTTTACTTTTAATTTCAGAGACTGAATATAAATTTGAATGTTTATGTTGTACTCGGTTTGATTTAAAAATATTTAAATAAGAAGATTTGACAGGAATATCAAAAACTTCCTCCGTGTCTTTTACAGGAGAACCACAAATAAATGGCCTTCCGTCATTATTTAATGATGCATAGTGGAAAGTAACAATATTATTGTTGTGAGTTAAAAACCATTTATTTGGGTAATCCGATGACAATGAAAATTCATCAAACTCTATTTTTAAAAAATGTCCTATGCCATTTTTTTTTTAATATGGGAAAGCTTCTCAAACATATAGAATTATTCTGTATTGCGGAATCATTTTCTAACTTGATAATTTCACTCATCCTTTTGGCAACCTGTGCCAGAGGCAAGTTACCATGTCTTAATAATTGTTTTATTTGGTACAGTTTATTTTCGAATGGATAAGTATTAAAAGTTGATAAAGTACCAAACTTTCTAACTTCTTCGACCAAATGTGTCAAATTATGTACGTTGCTGGTGATGTAGTCTTCTCCATAGAAGTCTCTATAGTATTCTACATAATTATTAAGTAATGTTTCTGCTAAATCGAGAAAATGTTTGTATGAATTTGATGAGCATATAGCCACCCCACAAAAAAAAAGTAGAAAATGTAAATATATTTCGGGGGCCAAGATATCCTTAAGTATTACTATTCCTAGATAATACAAAAATGTGCGATATTCTGTACCCTTCCAGTGACACAAAACATCCAAACCACGCACAGATCTATGAAACTCGCATGGCATTTTACATTTTTCCAAAAATTTTGAGACTGTATCTATATCTCTGGCGCACCATTTCGTCTTATAACTACCAAAGCTGCCATCTCTCCAGCCTAGCAAACATTTCTTCATGATACCTAAATCCAGTAAATGTAATGAGTCTCCTACAGGAAAGTCTTCAACCATATCTATTGGCAAAAGAAGTAAAGGAGAATCCTGCTTGTGATGTGATCCATATTTTTTAGCACGAAAATTGTCATTTGTTCTTCTCTCGCAGCCGGCTTTGGGAAAAAACACAGTATGAGAAGTATGCGAGTATTCGCCGACGGTGGTACACTTTAAACATCCGTGTTTACTGTTGAAATTTATAACACCTGCAAAATCAATAAGGTATAAGTACCTATTCTCACTTTGAATTATTAGGTAGTTTTGAAATAATGAATATATTTTTATTTACCTTTGATGAAGGCTCTAGCTGGTGAGTCGCATATAAAACATCTTAGCTTTACATCAATTAGAACTTCATTTATCAGGAGTCCTTCCAAAAAGATTGTTTGGGCTTCAGTAACAAAAGGTTCCAGAAATGCCGTTAAACTGGAAGGCTTTCCTGTACCGCAGTATATGCCGATGACCATAGGTTTTACTTCAGGTAGTTCATGAATATTACAAAGTATCGGCCAAAATTCCATTTTACTGCTTTTGTGAATAGGCAAGCCATCCACATTTATATTTATACTAATACTTTTGGGTAAGTTTAGCATTGGTGATAACACTTGTCTCAAACAAACCTCGAAACCATGATGCCAGTAATCGCCACTTCCAACCTTAGTCATAATGACAGCTTGGCAAGTCTTTAAAAGCGTTCTTGGATCTTGAGGAAGAATATCCGGTAAACGTTTATTTATACTTTTAAATAAATCCCTCAACGCCGAATGTGAGATATTAAATTGTACTGCCCACAGCCGAAGATCTCTTATAAACTCTGCGTTTTTTTCTACCTCTGATATTACAGAATCATCTTCGTTATCATTCTGAAGCTCTATTAGCCAGTCATTTCTTTCTATCATATCTTCATCTTCTTGTTTTTCTGTAGTGTCGAAATCTATTCTATTTTTTTCCTCCTCGCTCACTACGGCACTATCTGTCTGTAATGCTGTCAGCTCCTGGGAATCATTTTCAGCCGTATTACTGTTATTTATGGACAAACTATCGCGCAATAAGTTTTCGTAAATTTTTTTAGTTTTCCTCCGAAATGCTCCACTTTTTTTTACCCGTTTCCATTTACTTAAGGATGACATTATTTTCAGCAAGACTGACAAAACTCGTACACTCAACACAACAAAATAAACTCTTAAAACGTGGCGTCAAATTAAGTATGGTTATGGTATGGTAGTTCTATAATGTTTCTTTATGGAACAAAAAGGCTTGTAGTAATACTTATTTGCTCTATAATGATTTTATAACAACTGTATTATTATTCTCTATAACTGCCTTATAGAGCTTTTTCTCTTAAGTTCGATAGCAGCTTCCATATTTGCAATTTGCTCTCCGCAGCAAAATTGCTACTTAGCAACCCCTTACACAATAGTTCTATAAAGAAACTATAAGCGACATTACGGAATAATTGTATAAGAGTGTCACAGGAGATGGTATAATTCTATAAGGCACTATTTTGCATCGGTTTTACAGTAATTCGATTCTATAAGCACCGTTGCTGTAAAATTGTGTTACTGTACACACTTATAGAGCTAAATTAGCAGTTATCTTATAAATGCTCTATAAAGTATGCTCTAAGAACGTTCTTACAACAAATTTAAAGAACAATTCCGTTTCTGAAAGCAAAATAGTCTCATGTGCCACATTAATGCAACAATTCAGTGTTCCAGATACAACTATAAAACATTAATAGAATATAAAACTCCTATAACTCTAAATTTATAGAACTAATTTGCTAGCTGGGATGTTATCAAAAAAATTGAATACATATCTAGACGTAAAATTTTCCGTTCTTTCAGAATATGCAGTCAAAAATTCATTTTTGGCAGAATAAATACATTTGACCTTGAAATGACCTTGAATTTGACTTTTTCGGATCAAACGGACATCGGGTTTGGATTTAGTGACCTCAAAGATATATAGGAATAATAATTTGAATAGATTTGACTATTTTTCCAGGATTTGACATTGAAATGACCTTGAACGTGACGTGATGGAGACAAACGGACACCGGATTCGGATTCAGCGACCCCAAAAACATAATGATATACTGGTCTGGTCAGAGGAAGCATTTTTTCGATTTCTTTTTTTGTGGAGCTGTGTTATTATAGACATAAAGTACTAAATTTATAGTGGTGACATTCACATCATTAATATCGTTAGACAATGGCAAGGGAGATGCAGAATTGGTGTAATTGCCAGTAGGATTATCTCCACTAACAATAAGTAAATAGAACGTAAGAATGTCTACTGGTTCATTTGAATATGAAAGCACCTCTACGGCTGTTTAAATCAGCTACATCAAAATACCTAATACAGGATCTATTTATGTCGATAAATAAGGAAAATCAAAAATAGGAACTTATAACTATAACGAAAGCATGCAAATGTTTTAATTAAGATACGTTTCCGACAAATCAATTTGTCATCAGTAGCGACGTAACATTCTTATTCATAGCTATAACTAAATAAAAGTGAAATAAGATGAAGCACACAAATGTTATTGCAGTGAATATAACAAGGATGGACGTTAAGCATGGTATTAGATAGCGTCCAATTACTTAATAGCCTTGTTCGCAGAGCAGTCACAAACCGTTGGCAACTGCATATGCGTGTATCAGTTGCCAACGGTTTGTGACTGCTCTGCGAACAAGGCTAAATATATAAACACTATTTGTATGGAACGTTCCTTAAATATATGCATTTCGAAATAATGTCATCTGAAAATCATCGAGTGATAAGAAAATTAATTTGCTTAAAAGTTCCCTCAAAAAATAAACTGAGCAATTGTGAGAAGATTATGAATTATTTTCAATACAGCTGTGTGTAAGAAGAAATGAGTAAAACAATGCATTATGTACCTATTACGTAAAAAATATATTGAGAATTCAGTAAAAATATTCAATATTCATACGAGGGCTATTCAAAAAGTAATAATAATAGTGACCCTCTGTCGGGAAATGCGAAGGGTGGCAAAACTGTATATCATCGTGTAGCTTATTCTTTTAATTATTTATAACGACTAGTTTCAAGTCGATCTACGCAGTGAGTGGATATATGTGAGGATTTGCGTAATACGTGTTAGATATTCGCCTACCATGTTCAACATGGATAAAAAGTTAGAGCAACGTTGTAACGTGAAAGTTTTAGTGAAACTCGGGAAGAAACGAAAAAAACGCGTATGAATTATTAACTACGATGTAGGATGAAGGTGTTATGAAACAGGCGACCTTCTACAAATGGTATAAAGCGTTCGAGGGGGGTAGAGAGGGCATCGCCAACGAACCGCGCGATTGACGCCTCTCAACGTCTCGCACCGAGATTTTCAAGAATACCCGAGTCGAAATTTTGCCCCTATTTTGATTGCCAAAGCAACTTTTCAAACCTATTTTGATGCTATATGATCGTCAAGCTCCTATTCTGATGCTCCTGCTTTGATGGCCAGAGCCCCTTCACTGGGTAGAAGCTATGGCATTTAAAATAGGGTCTTCTCTTGCGAGTCGAATTTTCCCCCTACTTTGATGGCCACAGCACCTCTAGTGGGTAGAAGCTATGGCATTTAAAATAGGGTCTGGTCACGAATTAAAATTTTGCTTCTATTTTGATGGCAAGAGCCCTTTTACTGTGTCAGAGTTTTGGACTTAAAATATTTTCAACATGACGAACGGGACTTACAAAAAATTTCGGTCTCCTGCATATCGGGACTTGGAAATTTATGTGTGAATAAATGGACAAAAAATGTAATTTGTTCAACTATTAAATCAATAAATTATTTGATCTCGAGTCTCCAGAGTACGTTGAGCAAGTTATAAACTATACTGTGTTTATTAAAAAGCATAGATTATTATAGTAAATCAAAGCCAATCAATTAATGTAGGATGAATAGACATTCATATAATTATTTATTTATTAATATCAATTTACGTCTATGCAAGAATATTTATCAAAAGATATAATCATAAATTTAGAAAAAGATTGAGAAAAGAATAATACAACAAATTATAAAATCTTATTTATTCGAGCTCTTTCTTATTGGGGTCCAAAAAGATGGAAGTCACAAGGGGACAAGTCGGGACTATATGGCGGATGTTCTAGCATTTTCTAGCCTAATGCCGGCAGTACACGCTCGCCGAGACTACCTGAGACACGAGGACTACCTACCGAGACGCGAGACCGAGAGCACCGTGTATATCCGCCATTTCCGCTCTCGCTTCCTTTGACTCGTGTTGGAGACCGCTTCCAGACCGAGCGCTCCAAGGGCGAGGCGAGAGGCCCTTAGACGAGACGAGAACACCAAGTACACGCTCGCTCTTGCCTGGTCTCGGATCCCCTTGACAATCGTGTACTGCCAGAAAAATATATCCAATTTGTGCCTTGTGGCATTGGCCTCATGAGGCCTGGCGTTGTCATGCAAAAGAATTACACTTCTGACCGATTGCTTCTTCATTTTCCTTCGAAATGACAATTTCGCGGAATCCAGTAATTCACAAAAATATTGCGCATTAATCGTGCCTCGATCGTGAAGAAAGCCATGAGATTTCGGACCGCCTCAATGTTGGCTTCGGACACACTCGTCTTTGGGCGGCGAGCGCGGCTCTTGTTCTCGACCGTTTCACGCCCTCCAGAAAATTCTTTATGCCATGCAAATACACGGGTTCTTGACAGGGTATTGTCCCCGAACTGTGTCTGTAATCGTCGCAAAATTTCGATTGGATTAACCCCCTCCTTGGGTAGAAACTTGATTATAATCCGTTACTCCAAGGAGAGAAGCACTTCTGTCTCGCTCATTCGGTTTCTTTTCATACTAAAGGGACTCGGACGAATTGCGGTTGGTTCTTCCCTCTCCCTAACGGTACAGGCCATCTGCGCATCAACTCCTTCAAGGTCACAGACCCCTTCGTAATTACAAAAAAAATCAGTCCGTTTATATTTGATACGCCCTCGTATAAAATCTGTCTATGGCTATGAACGGCTACAAGGTCTGTAATATCGCCGCACGTGTCCCCCGTTCTAGGAGTTGGAATCGCGTACCCAGGTAGCACATTAACGTCGAAATGACGGTTTTTGAAGGTCAGTTCTGACGTCAGATGACGAAAAATATGACGCCATTTTAACGTCGCAAAGACGGTCTAATTGCACATCCACACAACGTCAGAAAGATCATGTTATAATGACGTTCTACCGTACGTTGTAATGACGTAAAAAATGACGGTTCTAAAAGGTTAGGTCTGACATATATCTTTTCATCATGAGCGGTCACCCATCCAACTACTGTCTGCACTTGTTGCTGCTTAACTTCGTTGATCGGTCGGTGTCATCGAGTCCTCATCTGCTGCACGCTCCAGTGATTAAAAAATATTATTACTATTGGTGTTCATATGAAGTTTGATGAATAAATATGCTGCTTTTCCAGTCAATAAGAAAGAGCTTGAATATATAAGATTTTATAATTGTACCTATTATTCTTTTCTCAACATTTTTCTAAATTTATGATTCTATCTTTTGATAAATATTCTTGCATAGACGCAAATTGATATTAATAAATAAATAATTATATGAATGTTTATTTATCCTACATTAATTGCATTGATAGTTCAGCGATTAGAGATGGGAGCAAGGGGGGTTGAGAGAATGCAGAAAGGCATGGAAAGAGAAAAGAACCACGCGGAGGTTAACGTACGAATTCGAGAGTCACGTTTATTGAAGTAACCTTAGCGGATTGTTTTCGACGACTGACAACAGCTCGTCGTTTGTCCAAGCTCGAGCCTCGAGTTGCGAGGCGACGAGATACAAAAAAAAAAAAGGAGAGTCGGTGAGCGCGATATTTCGGACGCGATTATAGGAAAAATTTTGTCTATCTTGCTGGAACACAAATTGATTATCTTTCATTTACTTTAATAATCTGTGCTTTTTAATAAACAGTATAGTTTATAACTTGCTAAACATACTCTGGAGACTCGAAATGAAATAATTTATTGATTTAATAATTGAACGAATTACAATTTTTGTCCATTTATTCACAAATATATTTTTAAGTCCCTCTATATGCAGACCGAAATTTTTCTAAGTCTCATTCGTCATTAAAAATTACATAAAAGTTCCGTCAAAAAGACGTTGAATTTTGACGTCCAAGGAACGTCGTAAATATGACGCCCCTGTGACGTTAATATTATAACAACTGACATCTGAAACCCTATACTGACCAAAAAATGACGTCTGAGACGTTATTCTAACGTCAGTGTGGTACCTGGGGTATCCGATAGATGGAGTGTGGACTACTGGTGTCAGGCCTTAAAGGCTGCGATCCAGCAGTTCCGCCATGTTGAATTCACTTCAGAATTTCAGGTATAGATAACAGACATGATGAGACTTACAATAAAAATAATATTATTTTGATGTCACGGACGTTGAAAATGAATACCGGAAACTAAGATTGAAGGGAGAATAGGTGTAAATATAAAAAATATTCATGGTATGACCTGGCTTCGATCTGCCAATCTGTGCATTCAGCTGTCACGGACCAGTATACAGAAAAAATCAAAACGCGTGGCCACCACACGCGGAAGAAATGAAACTTCGATATTGATGGGTAGAAAAGAAAACTAAACAAGTAATCAACAATAGTAATACCATGACATTTCAAGATAATGCAGTTCAGATATGGTTTTAAAAATAATAGTACTACCATGACATTTTTATTATGCCATGGTATTATAATGTTTATAATAACGATAGCAATTGCGATTATCTTCATGAGCCTTGATATGACGTCATCAATGCCGACTAAATTCAAAATATTAATTACCTTTCAATAATTAATTTCTCCGTAAATTTTTAACGGATTTCAATAAAATCAATTGCATTATGTCGATAATTTTTTAATGGACATAGGGTTTTCCTCTGATTGTGAGTCAGAGGTTTGAGAACACCCCGTATAAAGACGGCCGCGGATCGACCGTGCTTCGTGCACACATGGCCAATTGCTTCTCCGCGCTAGGGTGACAATTCGTGACTATTCTTTGTGAACCGGGTTTCCCTGACTTGAAGGGAGTGCTTGAGAAAGAAATTAATCTGTAGTCTTATAAGACATAAATATCTAAAAATAAATATCTATATAAGATACAAATTTGCATCGGAATATAAGAAATAAAATGAGTAGATATCTCAGCGACATTCGAAATTTACAATAATTCCATACTAAATATAATAACGCAATAAAATTGTTGGAGTTGATTTGAATAGATACGATCTTTCGCGCCGTTATCGATAAAGCGTCGCGGCGGTGCCGCGTGTGGTTGTACGCGCATGCGCCTTTGTTCTTCTTCTTGTGATGCCTTGATCACGCGAGCGTTGTGCTTTTATCAAATATAGTAACCCGAAGTAATCGGTAAACTTATGACTACCGCGATCTTTTATTTCACGTGATCCCGTCCCCATAGCTGTTGCGCGAACAGTTTATGGGCCCAGTCCCTTTTTCTTTGTCGGGAATAAAATCGTGTTGGTGAAATTGACCACGTGAGTGGTGTATCTGTGGATTCTCGTGGGCAGAGCTCGTGATCAAAATGACGAGTTCTGTGAAAATCGAGCTGCTCCGTAAGGATAATTACGATTTCTGGAGCATGCAGGCGGAAACGTTGATGACCAAAAATGGCACGTGGGCGTATGTGAACGGTGAGATTCCGGCGTCGACGGTGGTGGCCGACAATGTGGCATCCGAGGCGGCATCGAAAGCTTGGTCGCGCGCGACAAGCAGGCCAAGTCTGATTTAATTCTGGCGATGAGTCCGACGGAGCTACAACACGTTCGGGGATGTGCCACGTCGCGGGACATTTGGGTCAAGCTGCAAGGAATCTATGCGTCGAAGCGTCCGGCTCGCAGGGCAACTCTGTTGAAGAAGCATTGCAAAAGCTGACGGAGGACGAGAATGTTCGCCAACACATGAACCGGTTCTTCGATGCAGTAGATAAATTACACAGCTCCACAAAAAAAATCGAAAAAATGCTTCCTCTGACCAGACCAGTATATCTTTGTTTTTGGGGTCGCTGAATCCGAATCCAGTGTCCGTTTGTCTCTATCACGTCACATTTTTGTTTTAATCTCAAAAAACCGTCAATAGATCATGATTTTCAAAAAGTTAATGGACTTAAACCAAATTCGCTATAGGGGGTTTTTTGGGTCGCTGAACACGAATCTGAAATCGGATTTCAAAAATTCAAGATGGCGGATCCAATATGACGGACGAGATTTTTGAAAATCGACGGATTCATTCCAAATTTGGTATAAGGGGGTTTTTTGGGTCGCTGATCATGAATCTGAAGTCTGATTTAAAAAATTCAAGATGGCGGATCCAATATGAAGGACGAGATTTTCGAAAATTTTGAATTGTTGTAAATATAACTGCATATTCGTCATCAACGAGCTAAAGAACCCCATTATACCAAATTCGGCATGAATCCGTCGATTTTAAAAAATCTTGTCCGCCATATTGGATCTGCCATCTTAAATTTTTTAAATCCGATTTCAGATTCATGATCAGTGACCCAAAAAACCCCCTATAGTGAATTTGGTTTAAGTCCATTAACTTTTTGAAAATCATGATCTATTGGTGGTTTTTTGAGATTAAAAAAATGTGACGTGATGGAGACAAACGGACACCGGACCCCAAAAACATAAAGATATACTGGTCTGGTCAGAGGAAGCATTTTTTCGATTTTTTTTGTGGAGCTGTGTTATCTGTGATGGGCGTAGATATTAATCAGGACTTGTGCTCAGTATTTTGTCGTTGTATAGCCTTCCGCCTGGTTACGAGAATTTTCGATGCGCTATCGAGTCTCGTGACGAGCTGCTTAAAGCCGAGGTTCTGAAGGTGAAAATACTCGAGGAAAGCGAGGCTCGTAAACAGAAACTACACGATGGAGAGGCTGGAGCGATGTCTGCCTGGCGGAAACCGAAGAGTGGATGGAAGAAGCAGCGACCTTCACAGCGAGACGAGGCGATGCTGGATCTTCTAATCTGGGTGCCAAAATAAAGTGTTTCAAGTGTCGCAAGCTTGGACATAAGGCTGCGGACTGTTCACGGAAGGCTGGGGGCCAGGCGAAGGCGGCAGAGGCCGACGATACCTTCTTCACCAGCGAAACGAAGCAAGCTTTGGCTCTACGAGTTGGTCTTGAGTAGAGACGCAGTCAGTGGTGCATAGACAGCGGGAGTATGTCTCATATGTGTCGTGATAAAAATGTTTTTACGCGGTTCACACATTTTGAGCACGGCAAGTTGAACCTGGCGAGCGATGCCTCAACGAGCATCGAGGCACGAGGGGTCGTCCAGCTGAGAGTTTCCGATGACTCGAAGGATCGCAGAGAGAACCTCGAAGGGACGCTCTTGGTGCCGAATTGGTGGACGACATGTGACGCGTGTATGAAGGGTAAACTCACTGCATTGCTATTCCCGCATAGTTCTTCCAGAAGCACAACAAAGTTGGAGATCATTCATATCGATGTGTGCGGGCCCATGCGGGTTCAATCGAAGCGTGGGGCGCTCTACATGGTCGTGTTCGTTGACGATTGCAAGAGGTGGTGTGAGATCTACTTTGTGAAGCGAAAAAGCGACGTGTTGCAACCTTCACGGAATTCAAGCTTTATGCCGAGAAGGAGACTGGTGGAAAGATCAAGAATCTTCAGAGCGATAATAGGAAAGAATTTTGCAACGGCGAATACGACGCGTTCCTGAAGTCTCAGGGTATTCGGCGCAGGCTCACCATCCCGCACACTCCGCAACAGAATGGCGAGGCTGAGCGGAAAAATCGGACGCTTTTGGAAATGGCTCGCTGTCTTCTCTTCGAGGCGAATCTCGCGTCGTCGTTCTGGGCAGAGGCGCTGTACGCTGCAAATTACTTGCGAAATCGTTGTGCCTCGAAAAGCCTGGAAGGGAGGACGCCCTGCGAGGCCTAGCATGGAAGAATCCCGGATCTACGACATCTCCGGGTGATTGGCACGAAGGCGTTCATTCTTGATAAAGCTCCGACTAAAGGGAAATTCGATCCGCGAGCCCGCGAAGGCGTTCTTGTCGGGTATTTGGACGTGTCAAAGGGCTATCGAGTGTGGGTGCCGTCTGAGAGTCGCGTCGTTACAGCCCGAGACGTAAAGTTCAAGTCAGAGCTCGGAACAGCCTGTTCGGAGTTCGTGGATTTCCGCCCCGATAATTTTATCGGTGATAAAGCAGTTGATGAGCAAGTTGTCGAGAAATCGCGAGCGGAGGAGAGAATTTGACGTCACGCCGATCTTACATCCTGTCGAGGACGTGATTACAGAGTCTGTCATACGGAGAGCGCCTGGAAGGCTGCGTCTTGTACGTACTGGCAGTCGAGGACGACCTCGGAAAGAGTATCTGACAGTTAGTCTTTCGTCAAGAGGTTCGCAGAATGGCGGTGGGACTCCAAGGACATCGATGGGACGAGTTTCACGCGGCGATGAAGTGCCTGAGGAATTGGAGAACGAGCCGATGGATGACGAGGTTTTCGAGGAGGTAAATGTCGCATCGGTTTATGCGACGGAGATTCGTCTTCGGAAGGTTATGGCTGGGCCGCAGGCGGACGAGTGGAAAGAAGCGATGGTTTCCGAATTCCGGAGCATTCTCGCTCGCGAGACCTGGGAGCTCGTCGAACGGCCGAAGGGGAGGACTGTAATTGGTTGTCGCCCTGTTCTCACGAATAAATTGAAGCCTGATGGTACTCTGAGCCGTCGAAAGGTGCGCCTGGTTGCTCGCGGTTTCTCTCAACGTCCAGGTGTTGATTTCGTCGAGACGTTCGCGCCGGTTGCGAGGTTGGGATCGTTGCGGCTGATGATGGTGCTTTCTGTACGTTACGGGATGGTCGTTCATCAGTACGATATCGTTATGGCGTATTTAAACGGTTTCCTCGACGAGGAGGTATTTATGGAAAAGCCCGAGATGTAAGAAGAAATTTTACAAGAGATCGTGTCTCGGGGCGGACAAAACGATGAAATTGGAGCCAAGGCAGTGAAGATGCTGCACTCGTTGAAGAGTGGGGATAAAGTCTGCTTGCTCAAGAGAGCGTTATATGGTTTACGATAGGCCGGACGGCAGTGGCACGCGCGTTTGGATGCGGTTATCCGTCGTCTAGGCTTTACTTCGACAAACGCGAATCCCTACCTGTACTATTCAAAGCGGGGCGAAACGCTGCTGTTGGCTTTGTTCTATGTTGATGATATTTTGCTCAGTTTGCAGGATACTAATTGTAAGTGGATCAAGGGCGTGAATCGGCAACTCGCACGAGCGTTAGAGGTTGCGCGCACTGGCGTGGTTGGTGCACAGGTGGAGTCGTTGGAAAATCGCACGAACCAGCGGGAGGACTCCGCAAAGCCCTATCTGGAGCTTGTCGGGTCTCTAATATATCTGGCCGTTGCTACGCGCCCGGATATCGCGTACATTGCGAGCTATCTCGCCCAGTTTAACCATGAATTCACCGAAGCGCATTGGAAAGCCGCGAAGCGCGTTTCGCGATATCTCAAGGGTACGGCTAACTTCGGTCTATGTTTCAGAAAGTCTGTTGACGGGATGATGGGGTATTCCGACTAGGACTGGACGAATTGTCCCATGGACCGGAAGTCTTACACTGGCTACGCCTTTGTTCTAAATGGAGCCGTTCTGAGTTGGAAAGCCCAGAAGCAAAAGACAGTTGTACTCTCGTCAACCGAAGCAGAGTATATGGCGCTCGCCGAGGCCGCTATAAGGAGCTATCGTACTTGAGGATGCTGCTACGAGAGCTCGGGCTGCGTGAATGAATTCGATGGTTTCTTCATCTGTTGCCACAATTGTGGTGCAAAGTGCGTCGCCGAGAATCCGGTATTTCACGGCCGGATGAAACACATCGACGTCCGACATCACTATGTTTGTCAGGCCGTCAAAGATGTAATTTTCTCCATTCGATCGGTTCCGACTACCGAGAAGCCTCCGGATGTTCTCACAAAGTCGCTACCGAAGCCAAAACATTGTAAATGTATCGAATTGCTCGGGGTCAAGTTTGTTCGCTAATCGGTTCCAATAACGCTCGGATCGAGTAGGGTGTGTTGGAGTTGATTTGAATAGATACGATCTTCCGCGCCGTTATCGATAAAGCGTCGCGGCGGTGCCGCATTTGGTTGTACGCGCATGCGCCTTTGCTCACCTTCCGGTGATGCCTTGACCACGCGAGCGTTGTGCTTTGATGAAATATAGTAATCCGAAGTAATCGGTAAACTTATGACTACCGCGATCTTTTATTTCACGCGATCCCGTCCCCATAGCTGCTGCGCGAACAAAAATGAAAAATTTATATGAAATAAATGCAATTACAATAAGCTATAGAGTCTTCTTGTCAAATGTTTGAAATGAATTTGATAAGGTTTGAAACTGAAATTTTAGTTCTATAATTAAATTTTGTTTCACTTTTAATTTTATAAAAATTGTGGACGGTTCAACGAGGGGAGGCG
The DNA here is from genome assembly GCA_963678675.1 of Xiphydria camelus. Classification (NCBI taxonomy): domain Eukaryota; kingdom Metazoa; phylum Arthropoda; class Insecta; order Hymenoptera; family Xiphydriidae; genus Xiphydria; species Xiphydria camelus. The sequence continues at coordinate 17,873,052 of OY783192.1, read as the reverse complement.
CGAGTGAGTGTGTGTGACCGGGCTTATATTAATAACTTCGGCGCTTTCGGTTTGAGTTCAACCATCGTTGTTTCAAAGTACCGAAGGTGTCATTCAGAAGGTTTGGCACTCCGTCGCCCTCGACCTCGATGAATGCGGAATATAGAGAGGAGCCGTGGGTTTCGGGCTTCTTCTTCGTGGCGAAGTGAGAGCGCGAGACGTCGCATCCGGCCCCGGAGTTTTTGTGTGATGAGCGAACCGTTCTTAGCCAACTACAGAATATTATATTTAGTGAAGAATATCGATTCTTATAAACTCGATGTATCGTTAAGATCTTTACGAACTATTTGTATCTTATTTCGATCTAAAATGTATACCTAATGTATAATATTTCAAGACGTTCGACATCTTACATAGTCCGGGCAACAAGGAGTTAAAAAGGGCCTTTTTCCCTATAATAAATCAGGGAGTTTTGAAATTTGGTAATTCTGCTCACTTTCACATCCTGAACAACATACTAAATTTGCAGGATCGTAGTGATAACAAAACAAAATAGCGTCCAATTTCGGTTCTCTTGCATTATCTTCTTTCCAGCGCCTCCTAGGTAAAAGGTACTTATTATAAAAATTGTAGGCAATACAATTATTAACAAGTTTTATTTAAAACTTTTTTTCCTCAAACAAATAATTTCAGGGTTACGCTTAAGGGATCTACCCTAATTAGAATTTTCAGCTTTTCAGCGCTTCAGAATATGAGCGCTATGAAGAAACTGAAGGCATAATGTATGGTGCAGGCATCGCTGATTAGACGTAAGTAAGATTTTTTCACGATTTTTCGTTAAAGAAAACTTTAACGCGTTTTTCTCAAAATGAAGTTTTTGGATGGCTTGTTGATAAAATCTCCGAAACTATTCAACCGACCCTTACCAAAATTTTACCACATGTTCTTTATGACTATAGCTATAGCGCATATCATACGAATTTTGAAATTTTTAGTGTAATAATTTTTTTCCAAAAAACGATGAAAAAAAAACGTGTTTTTCATAGTTTTTGGAAAAATGGCCATTTTGTCATTTTTAAAAAAATCAAAAATCGTATGATATGCGCTATAGCCATTTACCTACTGAATCTAAAACCATTTTTTTTCAGATCATCCATTCCAGAGATTTTATCAACAGCGCACACCTATCTTTTTTTTGAACCTGTCTTCTCCCCCATTTTTCTGTACGAAAACTGAGTAAAATGAATATAACAAAAATTTTTTGGTGTATTTTAAGAGTGTATTTTTTAGACCTAACACTTTTTATATCCATATTTATAATTAATACCGGTCAAAAAAATTCGTGAAAATAGCCTTTTTTTGCCCGTCTAATTAGGGTAGATCCCTTAAGTAAACTGGAGCGCTTTTCTAACAATTGCAATCACGTACCCTTCTCAATCCGGCTCTTCTCCATTATCTTCTTTCCACCGCCTCTTAGGTAAAAGGTAGTTATTATGAAAATTGTAGGGGATACAATTCTCTACAAATTTTTTTAAAACTTTTTTCTCAGAAAAGTTTTGTTTAAAACTTGTTTCTGAAATAAATAATTTCAGTTACGCTTAAATAAATTGGAGCACTTCTTAAAATAGGGAATTTGCAAAAATTTTGATTATGCATGAAACACAGCAGACATAATAGTTAAAGTTATTCAGAACACAGTAACAATAGTAAAAACTTGATAAAAAAAACTTCTACCCCAAAAACATTACTTTAAAGTAGCATGGCCACGCCTCCCCAGTGAACGCCGCGTTGTGGATGGCACTAGTATCGAGACGTCACTTCATTGTAAATGGTTCGCTTGCACGCCTTCTAGTACAGTAGACGGGCCGAGAAAATCAACTTTGTTGTCACTTTTCTTTACAAGTGTCCGAGTTTTTGTTTCTGATGATAGCAATATTTCATTACCTTTAAAACAAAACAAAAATCATCGAAAAATATCAACTTTTAGTTAGATAGTTAGTAAGCTAGTTAGCTTTTCACTCTAAACTGCTAATTATCTATTTACTATATCTTCGTAATCAATTATACTCGTTTTTTCATAATGTAGAGTACATGCGTATCGTCACGATGCAGTTTGTTTTTCGAAAATTTATTATCAACATCTGTTCCGTCACACGATAAGCGGACGTGTCAGGAAGAGTTAATGTACACAGAATTGTATCCTCTACAATTTTCATAAAAACTACCTTTTACCAAGGAGGCGCTGGAAAGAAGATAATGCAAAAAAACCGGACTGAGAAGGGTAGGGTAAGCGTTCCAGTTATAGCCACTGTGTACCAATTATAGCCACTTCCCAGATTTTTGTCTTATAACTAAGATATCGTCGGCTAAATATGTTAACCTGCTAACTCACATACAGTCAGATTTTCAGGAGCGAGAACAAAACTGTCTTAATCAATACAAAAGTTCTTATATGATAGCGGATTTTAACACAATAGTTGTCAGTATTTGTCTAACCTTTTTTTAAATAAAATGTATGTCAATTATTTATTCTAGTTTAGCCATGAAGTTGCCGAGTATCAAAACATCTTAAAATCGTAAGATATGGAGTTAGCAGGTTAACACATTTAGCCGACGATATGTGCTTTAAATTGTCTCCTTAAGGTTTAAAATCGCTGATCAAGCAGTATAACCTGACGTGACACAAATACATACACCTGGTGATGAGTGGCTATAAGAGGGAAAATCGGCAGTTTTTTCTTTTTATGGTTTTTTTTTTCATTTTACGGAAAGATCGTTATATTTTTTTCATGAATTACTGCAAGAAAACTATACAATCTATCATTTAGCACTATAGAATGTAACGATATGTTAATTCTTTACAAAATACAAGACATGACATTTGAAAAATCCTTAAACATGGCTATAACTGGTACACCTACCTACCCTATGTGAATGCAATTATGAGAAAAGCGCTCCAGTTTACTTAAGCGTAACTTTGAAATTATTTGTTTGCAGAAAAAAAGTTTTAAACAAAACTTGTAGATAATTATATCCTCTACAATGTTTATAATAACTGCCTTTCACCTAGGAGGTGCTGAAAGGAAGATAATGCAAAGAACCGCATTGAAAGGGTACGTGAATGCAATTGTAAGAAAAGCGCTCCAGTTTACTTCAGCGTAACTCTGAAGTTATTTATTTGAGGAGAAAGTTTTAAACAAAACTTATTAACAATTGGATAATCTACAATTTTTATAATAACTACCTTTTACCTAGGAGGCGCTGGGAAGAAGGTATTGCAAAAAAAGCCTTATGGCTCTTAAATCCTGATGAATATGTCTCACCTGCACGAATATTACAGGTCACGATCAGTTGTTCAAATGTCACCATAAATGCAAACTCAAAAATTAAACAGGTTCCAAAAACGGAGATTTTAAAGTTGTCGTTTTTTATTTGCGATCTTACGTTCTACTCAATCAATCTCCGGTATGTATGCAACATGGTTCGAGTCGTATGGACATGTTCTTGCCTCTACACATCCACACATGTGTGTGCATCTGTGTATGTATTTGTCATATGTATGCGAATGTACATATGTGTACAATGTTACCCGCTCTTTGCGTTGTCTAGGATCAACGACGTGGACATATCTGAATTAGAGTAAGAGAGTGTCTGTATTGTTTCTGGCCCATATCTCTAGTGTGGTTACATTTTAATAAAAGCTTTCTATTCGTTATTCAGCATTTCTATGAATGCCCACGCGACTGGCAACACTACCGATATCACCATCTCTCCCTACCACACTCCCGTACACTGTAGAGGGGATGACGCGGTTCTTTTTTGAGTTTACATTTATGGTGACATTTGAATAGCTGATCATGACCTGCAATATTCCTGCAGGTGAGACATATTCACCAGGATTTAAGAGCTATATGTGAGAATGATTATGGTGGTCGGCGGTCATGTGGGACACAGGTGCTTAAAGTGAGTAGAACGCGATCATGTACTTTATTGAGAAAACCCCATTACATTGATTCTTGAGCTGTTGGTCGCTCCGCGTCGTAGGCGCTACTTCCGTCGCTTGCCTATCGTCCAGCTAGCCTCTCGCAGGCCGACCGTTATCTACTCCCGAGCGCCGCACTCGGAGGCGTTACAAAGCATTCTCATTCCCTTATGGAAATCGTCTTACAATTCGCCCTTTCGTGACCCTTGTCCGTCCGCGGATAGAGTTACAAAACGATGACAATTTTCCTTAACGTAATACTTATTAACTGGATTACATTATCTCAACTTAACCGTAGGCATTCCGTCATGCTAGGGTCTGATGTTCTCGGCTTCCCACGTTCCTTCGTAAGAACGTTGCGACGATTGAAAGTTTTCCACGTCTTTGACTACATAATATCTATCGTTTCGAAACACCTTAGCTATCTCGTATGGGCCTTTAAATTCCGGAATAAGTTTTTAAAGTGAAACTTCTTTGCGGAGGGTACTGAATGCGCGCCCGAGAAGACGAAAAACCGTAACGAAACCCACATACTCCAACGCTCTCGACCGTGTCTCACTTATACAGCGCCCTCGACCCTGTCCCAATACACCGCTGTCGACTCTGCCCCATTCCGTCGCCCGCGATCCTGCCCTATTCCACCGCTCCCGACCGTGCGTACGTTAAAGCCATGTGTTGACTTTGCGAGGCTGGCTCGCGAAGCCGCCGCGCGAAGCGTGCCACATGTTGGATCGCCTTGCCTAGTGAAGCTGCAGCCGTTCGTTTGTCTACATATTCCGAAGCAAAAATATCTTAAGGCTGCCTTGCGCGGCGGCCTCGCGATCCAGCCTCGCAAAATATGTGTTCCGTCGCAAAGGAGACTTCTACATCATTTCTTACCGCTCACTATTATCGCAACCTAAGTAGAATTCGCTCCAGGTAAAACTAATGCCTCTATCCGTTACAATCGTGTGAGGACGGCTATAATTCGCGAAGTGCTGTTTCGAACTTTCAACCAATTCTTTTGATGCCGTCGTCTTTTAGGCCAGGCTACAGGTAGTTCAATGAGGAAATAATTAGTAGAAAGCTGGATATTGCTTTAATTGCTTTATTTGGACCCAGATATTACTCTCCCAAATTTTCCCCCTCGAGCGAAGTCGGCGTTGGCCCTTCTGGCCCTAAGAAGGTACCTTTTTTCGGTTTTTTACAAATATCTCCCAAACCATCAACTTTATAAAAAAAATACCTATTATAGAAAATAATTTAGAATAAATTTGCTACAAAGAAGTTCTGCACCGTTTGTCTCTAATGTAAACCGTTACGATGCTACGACCATTCAAAGTGGAGTCCTTTTTGATTCTTGTGGAAAAGTTATGGAAATCATATGCCATATCAAAGTTTTTACATGTTATAAATATTTGTCAGCATTCCAGGTGCACAAGCTGTTAATTTGTTACAAGTATAACAGCTTTTCAATGTAAACAGCTGTGGCAAAGTACCTACGATTAGTATTATTATTGAGTAGTATTGACATAAAATCACTCTTTTCCACACCACCTGGCGGTAGAGTAAATGGCGCGTTTTTTTAAAGTGGTGTCTCCAGGAGGCCTAATCCACTGTTCAAATGTCAAAGTTAGTTGATTTTCAATCGTTTTGATGAAGGCTGGCAGTCTTGATCGTCTGCCTCAATTTCTCCGTCATCGCTTTCATCGTCTGCATCGGTACATTTGTCCGACGTCTCAGGGCGCTCAAGATTAACATCGATGTCTCCGTCACAATCATCCATATCATCTTCCTCGGCAGCATTTGTACATGATCGTCCCATACAATTCATGCAGATTCTAGAGCATCGGAGGCCCGTTTTCCTGCAACCACTCGCTGCGTTACATCCTTTCGAACATTTGCAGGATACTGTGTTTAGAAGCGTTTGTGGTGCTGGATCCCTCGTCGTAGGTATGGGAGCCAAACCACATTGAGGATTTTTCCAGCCCCAATCCAGTGGATTTTTATCATTTCCATACCATGGTTGGACTTGATGGTATGTTCTTAAAGAGTGCTCACGTGCCGCTGATTCGGTGGGAGGTAGGCTTGCGAGATTAAATCGATGTTTGCTTAGAGATTTTGCAAACAGGTGGAACCGTAACTTATTCAGGGTATTTCCCGTGGTTTTGTTGTCATAAAGCCTAGCCACAACCAACTGGCCCGCTTTGTCAATTTCATCGGGGTTTGCGTTCACGTCTCGGAAAATCCTAACAGCTATGTGCAGTTACTCTTCAGCAGTGTTACGAATTTCATTTTGCCCTGCCTGTAAAACGAAGGCGTTGTATCGCACTCACTAAACGCATGCAAAAAGAGGATGTTTTCTTGCACACACGTCGGGAGAGTGAAACTTGTGCAAAATAGTTGGTTTGGTTGAACCTTTGCCGGGTTTCATAAAATACATTTTCGTGGAAGGTGGTACACGAGCCGCCAAGATGTGACCAGGATATCTATATCTTCAGCCACTATAATGACCGAAGTGTCGGGCTGAGATAACTCGAGTGCGATGGTAACGATGAGCACATCGGCATCTTCTGGAGCTTGTCTGGTTTCGATTCCTTCGCTTTCGAATTTGACGCGCAACAAGTCGATCAATCTTCGTTTGTTTGTGTCATTAGACAAACATTTTGCTTGTGGCATAGGTGCCGTCATGGACTCATGAAAAAAAACATTAGCAGCATCATGGTTGTGCGGTCGTCGAAGACGTTCAACGGACTTAGTACTACGAGCTGCTGGGTCGTCAGGATACCCATCGAAAATGATGACACTGTTTTTGAAGTATCTTTTGACGTAATTCACATATTAAAAGTATCGATTTGGTGCCAAATTATATGGTGCAGAAGATATTCTCCGTCGAGAACATGATGTAGGTCCATAAATGTGGGTTCATCGGTAACAGGATGGAATAATTTATAAAACACAGACTTTTGCGTCTTACGCATTCCCGCTTCATCAAAGATCGCAACCGGATACGGAGCGAGTTCAAACTGGAAATATTGTTTCAATTCTCCATAGGATTTCTTTGCAAGGCAAATGCGTTGGAAAAGCACAAGAGGATCAACAGGAATATCCGTGTTGCGGATCTTTATTTTCGAATTTACCGCGCGGAGAGGCATCACGCGATTTTTTCTAAGGAGCTTCACATCGCGAAAGTTGTTGCCGGTTATGCCTTTTTGTGCTGCTATTCCAATTTCATAGGCCATATGACAAGTGATTTGTCCATCCCCGACAACTCCTGTGCTTAAGAGGCCAACATACCAGGCCCACTAGTTTCTGCTGCGGGGCAGCGGTGAGACGAGGTAATGTCAAAACGCTAGCGAGGGGAGGAGCTACACGAGGTTAGCGATGTTGCCAAATGCATGCAGTGTGGCACGGTCCGGTCTCACACCGGTCTGAGTGGCGAGAGCATGGCTCGCTCCCGTTTAGACCGGGATACCGCAGTAGATAGGGGGTCCCGAAATGCTTACTGCAACCCGGATTCAAACCCTTGTAACTTTGAGACGGATAGACCGATTCAAATTTAGGAAAATACATAATTTAGAAGATAACCTACACATCGCGGAAGAAAGAATAAGAGACCGACACTTTCCCCCGGCTGAATAATAAGGGGGTATCGGGAGAGACGGACAAGCAACGACGGCGCAGCTATCACCGCGCCAAGCTGAAACCGCCGTTCGAATCTCCATCTATGTTCCAAGGGCGTCTGCTGCGAAATCTTACCGGTATTACTCGTACTCTCGGTTGCTAGATTACATCATTACTCATAAGTACAGATATCGTATTTAGTTTGCCTTAGCTATAGAATAGAAAAGTGTTTCGTTGATAAAATATTGTACAGGGTCTTCATAAATGGTGACAGGCCACGTGACCTACGCGCATATGCTATTGGTTGAGAGCTCGGAATAGTACCACTTGTGCCGTGTTGGTTGGATATGCGCGTAGGTCACGTGGTCTGTAATCATTTATAAAGACCCTGTATTTATGAAAAAACCGATTCTAACCCTATTTCAGAATCATCAAGATTTTCTTTTTTCGAAGAAGTGCCACACTGCAGGTTAATTTCATTTGCAGTTTTCACGCAAAGATCGATGACCTTACTTTCGCTTTTATCTTCATTGTTACTTCCACGATTGGCAGTGGTTGTTTCATATCCATCATCGTTTGATGTGTACATACACCCCCGCGTTTTCTTTCTGGAAAAAATTGGAAACATAACCTCTTACTTACCTACTACTGGTATTGCGAAGTCCGATAGCAATGACTGCAAACCTATAATTTAGTAGCGCATCCGGTGCTTTACGCTTGTATCTGCACCTCGACTGCTGCAATTTTGATTATTTCCCTTGCGATAATCACCCTTTTCTTCCATTATTGCCTGCACATTTCAAAACCACTTAAACTCAGAGGACAAATTCGTGCACTCTCTAATCTCATGCACAATCTGACAACCCCGCAGTCCGTACGTAGTAAAGACGCTAGATGGAAGCATTACTCGGCTGATAAAAGTAAACGAGTAATAGGGGTTTAAAATAAAGGTTTTTTGCAACGGGCTTTCAGAAATCTTTCGTGCAACAGGTGGTGGTGGTGGTGGTGGTGGTGGTGGTGGTGGTACCTTGTACAAGGTTTATTTTAGGGTCCCATAGAAGAACTTATTTCAATACTTTGATTGTTTCCGCCTTTACAACTTGCAAAATATAGGTATATTTGTGAGGTCGCCGATTGATTACAACAAAGAAATTTATTTAATTTTTTCTATAGGGCCTTAGATTTATGTTTTTTAAGTGTGGTGGCGAAAAGTACAAAAGGTTCTTATGCACCCCATGTTGGAATTATCGCTTTACAGCCGCGACAACTTTTCGGGCATTTCCAGACGGGGTGTGTCAGCCTCTTAACAAAACAATGTATTGTCCACGAGGAAAGGGATCGTGAGTTGATAACCATCCAACAAATTTCCTCAAGTCCGCATCATCCCGCGAGATCCGCGCATACCGTGCATCCACATGCCGTTCTGTAGTCAAAAACGCAATATTGCAAAATGATTCCAGTTGTTCATTTATGTCGAACAGAGCAGGCATCGCGAGAATCCACTGCGCCAGTACGCTGTTGGTTATGCCGCGCCCGTGCGTAAGACCATCGCTACTTTTCATCGATCGCATAAGCGTTTGTTCTATGGTCATATCGGACCAAATCCCCGACCAAAACCTATCAGATCTTCGCACCGTAAAAAAGCCATTGTTCACAAATTGGTCATATTCGGATGGAGTAAGTTTGGATCGTAGATCGAACATATCTTGCAGATGTAAGTGGCAAGATTTCGCATACAGAAAGTGACCACTAACGTGAAAATAAGGCAGCATCTTCTGAATGGAGTCTGGATGTAGTTGCTAGTTTCCACTTCTTTCTGCATACACGAACTGTTTCAGCAGAGTGACCATGTCAAAATATTGAATCCAGAGTTTTGCCGTCGGTCCATGTTGGCTTAGTTCCTCCAATTTATTGGAAAAACGTTGTAAAATGCTTTTGAAAAGCTCCACATCTAGTTTTCGCATCGCACCATATTTCTCATCACCATGTTGAAGCCCGATGTCTGACACTGCCAAAAGCATGTTAGCGGCTGCCGAATGCTCGTCGTCGGTCACATCTATCCGTTGAAATACAAGCGTGGCCAGAGCCAGTTGCGCCAGGAAATTTTTTTGGTTGATGTTAGGGCATATGCAGTACTGAATAAATCTTGCAGACCGCTTCCATCCATTACATATCCGACTGTGCCCATGAAGGACATCACGAGGTGGAACCCACCAAGCCTTATAATTGTATTGTTCAATTCAGAAGCAGGATTCAACGCAGCCACAATATCGCGCGCCTTGATATAAAGTGGCTGATCGAATGTCACAATACAAGTTTGCTGTTTTAAAGTTTTGCACTTTTGCCAAGCAGTATGAAGAACGGTGAAGATGGTATCATAATTACTCGGTGGCGAGTCGACAAATGGTAGACACACTATACGTGAGGTTGAATAGTTTCCTGTCGTTGTGAGGAATTCCATGAATCCATTCCAGCCAGTAATGTTGGGCACACCTTTCGATTTGCCATACAACCACGCAAAGTCGCTCGGTAACAATTGCACTCCACTTTCGATGGGATTCTTCAGATCTAGATCTTCAATTGTTATATCAGCAATTCTAGCATTACCGGTCCTGTGGAACGATATTAGTGCAACCTGCCCAAATTCTCCTATAACACAAGTAGTGGGGATATGTTTCAGTCGAGAAATTCTTCGCCCCTCCGAGATGGTTGGGGCAGGCGTTATACACTGAATCCCCCCCCATCGCATGGAAGGTGTTGCAGCCGTCTATAGTGTTGATATTGACATCAGTATTATCAAAAACAAATTGCGAGAATGCCTGAGGAATTATATTGCTTTGAGGATGCTGTATAGTGGAGATTTCGAACAGCCTGGCTTCATCATACGAAGCACAATATCCTAGGCCCGAAAGGATATTGAGAAGTGCTTTAGAACCATACTTTCGTGACAGAACAGCCGCAAGACCTATTTGGACGGAAGACAGAAATTATCTCGGCCTGACTGCCGCTACAACAGCATGTGCAATTGATGTACACTTCTTCTTCCATGTGTTTTCCGCTGCGCGTTTCTTTTGTAGAATGACTTCTCCCAGGAAATAATTTAAAGATTGGGGAACATCACTTGCAGCATCGTCAAAAAATGAATCAGATGGAGGATAGGTTTCTGTATTATACATCGTGGATTTTATATCTTCCATTATTATGTCTGCTGCGGCTTTTACAATTCTTAGACGCTCCTCCTGATCATCGATCTTTCGACAATGGTACCAATTTTCCATAAGTATTTTGTACCCTGTGTCGCGAAAACAAATCACCGATTCATTGTTTTTCCTTGCTGTGACAATGATATCATCACCATATTTACCAAGCAACCTATTTTTCAACGTTTTCTCATTAGGAATATAGCCCTCAAAATCTTCGAATATCTCTTTGAATGTGAATTGACATTCTTCTCGATTTCGTTCCATATAAGAGCAAGCGTACTCGAAAGCAGCAGTGACGTTTTCATCTTCGGGCCGACCAGGTGGCCTTGTCGATGTGGAGGAACTTTTGAAGAATGTTTTCGCGCAAGAGCCGTGATATCGACACTCTGCAGCGACCAAATCATTTACATATGCAATTCTCCTAGTAACAGCCTTGGCCCATGCATCGTCACGCTTACCAGCTGTCTCTACAAGTGTGTTTTTGAAATGGATTGTTTCCACGCGATGAACAGTATCGCGACTGTCAATTGGTTTTTTAATAACACTTTTTAAAAATTCTTCGGATGTATTTTTGCCGCACAAAATACAATTAACCTTGAAGTCGAACTGTTCACACGATCGCGAGCTTCGGTTCGTTGTTGCCCTTTCCCAAGATTTTATTGCCGCGGCAATATTTTTGTCTTTCGTATACGATTTTTGGCACTTAACATGAACCGTAACATTCTGCAATCCTTGTAATTGCAGATGTCTATTATCACGTCTTTTCAAACTACTTTGACGTAAGGTTCTTAATCCTCTCTCCTTCACTATAATAGTGTCTCCCTCTTCTAAACCTTTTTCACAAATAAAACAAACGGTTGGATTACCAGCCGCGGCCATTGCCGCACTCTCAAACTATAATCTTGTTTGATTATTTTGTCCGTAAACACGTATACACTCAACCAGGTCGTTCATGAGACTGCTGTGGTATGGGAGCAGCGTTGCCAGCTGTATGGGAAGCCGAGCGCAGCAAGCCAGCTGCATCTGCAGATGTTACTATCCCCACGTACACAGTCTTGCCAACGCCCTCGGTGAAAAAGTAATGAAGTCTACCTGTAAAATGTACTGAATCTGAACTGAATGTACTTACTGACCATTTTTTTATTGATAACGGTTCACATTAGAGACAAATGGTACAGAACTTTTTTGTAGCAAATTTATTCTACATTATTTTTTATAATGAGTATTTTGTTGATAGAGTTGATGGTTTGGGAGATATTTGCAAAAAACCGAAAAATGGTACCTTCTTAGGGCCAGAAGGGCCAACGCCGACTTCGCTCGAGGGGGAAACTTTGGGAGAGTAATAGCTGGGTCCAAATAAAGCGATTAAAGCAATTTCCAGCTTTCCATTAATTATTTCCTTATTGAGGCTTTTTTTCCAACCTGTCGCCTGGCCTATTTGTCGCATACAATATTGTGAATTTCGTAAATGCATCAACAACTACCAGAAGGTGTTGTTTTATCAAGTGCTTTCGGTCGATGGGCCCGATGTGATCGACATGAAATGTCTGAAACGGCACATTTCCCTTCGGAATGGGGTGCAGGAACCCTTCGAACTTGCCTACATGTGGCGAAAACGCGATGCATTTCAGGCAGTTACGGATGCAGTTCTTAATCTTATCGTGCATCTATGGAAACCAATAGGTTTTGTCGATTGCGTTCCACGTTTTTTCCAGACCGAAATGTCCTAGCTCGTCATGATATTTGCGCAAGACATGACCCTCCATCTTCTCCGGAACGTAAAATCTTAACTCGCCACCTTTCTTTCTATAAATGAGCCCGTTTCGCATCTCGTAGTGTTTGTCTTCGACGCTCTCGAGTTTTTCGCGAAGTTTTTGGATCGTCGAATCACGGTTCTGAGTTATCGCTAGCTCTAGTTCTAGAGGATTATCCCCTCGATGACAAGCATGTTCGTAGCGCGGTTGAGCGCATCAACATGCTGCATCCTACTGCCGGCTCTGTACTCCAAAACATAGTTGTACTACATCAGCTCGACTGCCCACCTCTCGATTCGCGGGCTTATTTCTTTTTTGTCTAACGTCATTTTCAATGACGCGCAGTCCGTGAGTATCTTAAATTTGATTCCGTGCAGATAGATTCGAAAACGACGCAATGCGTAGATTATTGCAAGCGTCTCTAACTCGAAGCTGTAATAACGGCTTTCAGCATCGGTCGTCCTTTTGGAGAAATAAAAGACTAGATGAAACTTCAGATCTTTCTTCTTTTGCATCAGTGCAGCACCAAAATCGTGTGCACTGGCATCTGTACGAAGCTCCGTACCGTCGTGAGAACTGTATATACTAAGTACGGGCGCCCCTTGCAGTCTTTTTTTCAACTCTAGGAATGCTCGTAACTGTTCTTGACCAAACTTGAACTCTACGTTCTTGCGTAACAAGCCGTACAGTGGCTTCGCAACCAGGGAGAAGCCCTCAATATATTTTCGGAAATAAGAGATCACTCCGGCGAAGCACTGCAACTTCTGACGTTTTGCGGGATCGGATAATTTTCGATTGATTCGACTCCCGGCTTGTTCGGTTGGATTCCGTTCTCGGAGATACGATATCCCAGAAAATCTATTTCTGTGCACAAGAATTTACACTTATCGATTCGGAGCTCCAACAGATTGTCAACAAGACATCTAAACAATTGTTCCAAAACCTTAAGGTGATGCTCCAAAGTGGTGGTTGCGACCAATACATCGTCCATGTATACGACGATATCTCCGGATCTGAGTAACTCGGCTAACGTTTCGTTGATAAATCTCTGGAACCTCGCTGGTCCGACCTTGACCCCGAACGGCATTTGTAAATACTCGAATATTCCAAAAGGCGTCGTAATCGCGGTATACTTAACGGATTCCGGTGCAACTCTTATATGAAAGAATCCGTCTTTCAAGTTTAGGATGCTAAAGTAATTATTGTCTATTAATACTAGAACTACCGCAACCGGACAATTTGACCGGTGTCTTATTCAGAGTTCCATTCAACCTCAATTATTTCGTAACCCGTGAGGTTTTTGTGAAAATTGGTACAACACTTTTTTGTAGAGCACATTTCGGTCTACAAAGAAGTTATATAGCAGTGTGGACGAAAAATCCACGGATAACGAGATAATCACCCGCCAAAACGACCGTCTTATAAAGCGCGACCATTCGGTAGTTCTAGTGGTAACGGTAACAGATAGTTGTCTCTACGTAGGACTTTGTTTAATACGCGATAGTCGACGCAAAGGCGAAACTCACTGTTTTTCTTCTTCACTAAGATAATCGGAGAGACGAACTCGGACTTACTAGGCTGTATTTCTTTCTCTGCAGAAGATCATCAAGGATCTTCCTTAAGTGTTCTTTTTCGATAAGTGACAGTCGACGCGGACTGAAATGAAATGTTTTTTCGTCCATTAGGTTGAGTTTCAACTCCATGTCGACTTTCGGGCAGTTCGGTCTTTCTGGTTCAACGTACTCAGACTGAAAGTGCTCTCGCAGACTCGACTGTACTTCCGTTGGTACTTCGATATTAACAATAAGCGCATCGGATACTATATCTTGTAGATCGCTAACGTTTACATTCAAAATGTCGTCTATAGCTTGAACTTCTACTTTTCTCAGACCCAAACCGAATCTCTTGAGCACGTCACGACCCAATACAATCGGACTTACCATTGTCGTATTCGGAACGACAAGTACTGTAAAATCATTTATTGTTTCCTTCTCGAGAGTAATATTCAAACGTATGTACCCGACAATGCGTAACGGAGATTGATTTATGTCGTGATGACTTTCTGACAACTCGTTGATTGACTCTACGTTTTCTTTCGGAACAAGACTTTCTCTTACGAAATTGATTTTACTACCTGTATCCATCAGCGTCATCAGCCTAATCGTGTGGCTATTTTCGGAACGACTTATCTGATAATAAACTTCTCTGAAAAAGGTTTCTTCTTCTTCCTTGTTGCTGCATACGGAGTAGACTGGAAGCAAACTCGTGCTCACAAGATCGTACATGATCTTGAATGCGTGCTTGAATTTGCTGAAAAAGAGCATATGGTTTCGTGTAAAAAACGGCAGCTTTAAAGTCTCCGAGACTGCTTATTTTTTGTCTGACCGGGTGATACTTGAATCGGTATCTCACCAACTATAAAATACAGTGGTGCCTCGCATAAAGAACGCCTCGCACAGCGAACGCTGCACACAGCGAACTTCCTATTCGTTCATTTCATGATTCATACAACGAACTTCGCTTCACACAACGAAGTCGCCCGAGCTTCCACGATCGCTGCCGATGTATTGCATCCTCCCGCGCAGGCACTGCAGTCGTTAGTCACTGCGCTTAACTTACGCACGTATCACGGCAGTCGTCCTTTTAAGTTAAACTCAATATTTTTTTTATATCATGGGTTCTAAAAAAAGCAGAAAGGTGATTTCTGTTGAAATGAAACAGGAAATAATTAAAAAGAGTGAATGTGGAGTAAAACAGTGTGACCTCGTCAAAGAGTTTGGCCTAAGCAAGAACACCATTTTCACCATTTTGACAAATAAGGATGCAATCAAATCAGCCAAAGTAGCCAAAGGAGTATCAAAACTATTTAATGAAAAACATAGGTCTTCAATCCACGAGGAATTGAAGAAGCTATTAGCGATTTGGATTAAGGACAGGCAGGTGAAAGGTGACGTAACAACCCAAGATATTATCTGTCATAAAGCCAAGATAATTTATGACGATCTAAAGAAAAACGTCCCTGGAAGTAGCAGCAATTAAGATAATGAAGAAGAATTTAAAGCCAGCAGGGGGTGGTTTTTTAGATTTAAGAAAAGGTGTGGAATCCACAGCGTTACTATGCATGGTGAGGCTGGCAGTGCTGACAAGAAAGAAGCAGAAAAGTTCTCTATTAACTTTCAAAAATGTATTAAGGATGAAGGATACTGCCCACAACAAGTGTTCAATGCCGATGGAACGGGTCTTTTCTGGAAAAGAATGCCGAGCAGAACCTTCATTACAAAAGAGGAGAAGAAATTGCCAGGACACAAAGCCATGAAGGACAGACTTACCCTTATGTTTTCGTCTAATGCCAGCGGAGACCTCAAGATCAAACCTCTATTGGTTTATCACTCTGAAAATCCAAGAATTTTTAAGCAAAATAACGTTATTAAGTCCAAACTGCCCGTCCATTGGAAGTCCAATCAAAAAGCCTGGGTGACCCAAGTTATCTTCAACGAATGGATTCTGGAAACCTTTGCTCCTGCCGTGAAGAAATTCTTGCTGGAAAAAGAACTGCCGCTCAAAGCCCTTCTGATACTTGACAATGCCCCTTCTCACCCAAAAGACCTAGAGGAAATATTGCAGGAAAATTATCCATTTATCAGGGTGCAGTATTTGCCACCAAACACCACATCCATTCTTCAGCCAATGGATCAGCAAGTTATTGCGAACTTTAAAAAACTCTACACTAGAGCCCTCTTTAATAAGGTGTTTGAAGAATGCGAGTTTGGTGGAGACAATATGACTGTCCGAATGTTTTGGAAGAAGAAATTTGATATCCTTATGGCAATACGATTTATACAGAAGGCCTGGGAAGAAGTGTCACAAAGGACCCTCATTTCTGCTTGGAAGATGCTTGTGCCTTCGTGGACCCAGGAAGAAGCAGTTGTTGATGACACAGAAGTGGTGAAGGACATCATCACAGTGGCCCAAAGGCTGGAATTAGAGGTAGAGGAAGAGGATGTAGAGGAGCTTATTGAGGAACACGAAGAAGAGCTGACAACTGAAGAGCTCCAAGCACTTCTGGTCCTGCAACAGGACAATGCTCAAAGGGAAGCGTCATCTGATAACGAGGATCAACAATCAAACAATCAGCCAATCCCAACTGCTGATATCAAGAACATCCTGGTCAAATGGAAAGCAGTTCAGGAGTTTACCAATGCCCACTATCCGGATTCAGCTGAAGCAAACAGGATCAACGATCTTTACTCCGATACTCTTGTCCGTTATTTCCGGCAGATGTTGAAGAAAAGAGAAAAACAAACGACTTTGGACAGGTTTTTCATGAAACCATCAGCCAAAAAGCAGAAAATGGATGAAGATGTGCAAGATTCGGTAGACTCTACTTAGTCTGTCTTAAAATTAAAAAAATTATGTTTTTAGATGTATGTATCTAAATAAAAATAATAACAAAAAATGTATCTTTTTTTATGTTATCTTAGCATATTTTATGCTACAGAACGAATTATTTTTTTAACATGTATTTATATAGGAAAACGCGTTTCGCATAACGAACTTTTCGCATTACGAACTTACTCCTGGAACGAATTAAGTTCGTTGTGTGAGGCACCACTGTACGTGATTTTTAGCAAAATTCACAGAAAACCTGATTTTACATGATTATTTCGATCTGTTGGGATTATTCCAACAGTGGAAGTACGGAGTGTAGGAAATCAGGCAGGCAATTACTTCACGGATGTCCGTCGATTAAACTTGAACTTTATTGAACACGAGAATAGACTTACTTCTACGACCGTAGACGGGAAGCGAGTGAGATCGAGACCTCGTCGCTTCCGCTTACGAGTAGAGCGCTCCTATCGATACTTAATCGTACTAACGCTCCCCCCTTTTAGGACACGAGTGCGACAAACTTATACAGGGTGTTCGGAAAAAACACCGACATATAGAAATAGGGGTGATAGGTTACGTCATTACAAGTATTTTGATATAAGGGACCTATACCCGCAAGCGCGCCCCCCCTTCTGGAGATATCAACTTTTCAAGTTTATAACGACCGAGGTTGATCAAAGTAGAATAATATTGAGTTTTTTTCTACCTGTACAATTGAAAAACAAATGAAAACTCCTTGTATCCGCATCATCTTCGAGAAGTACAAGGACTTGAGCCAAGCGGTTATCCTTTCCGCAAGCAGTTTGCGCAGTGGCACATCTATTCAGTATCGTTTCCGATGTTGCATGGACATGGGTGGCCGTCATTTTGAGCATTTGCTGTAGTACATTGTTTTTGTATCTCGTAAAATTAAATATTCGTTACCATCTTGTGTGATACGTTTCTTATTATTCTACTTTGATCAACCTCGTTCGTTATAAACTTGAAAAGTTGATATCTCCAGAAGGGGGCGCTTGCGGGTGTAGGTCCCTTATATCAAAATACTTGTAATAACGTAACCTATCACCCCTATTTCTGTGTTGGTGTTTTTTCCGAACACCCTGTATATTCAACACGCTCACCGTTTGAGTACTCGTTATTGATAACATTTCACACAGCAAATCAAACTGTACTCTCGATAACGCTTTTGTAAATATGTCCACCCTTTGAAATTTCGTATAGGAATATATTTTACCTCAATATATATATATTACGGCTTGCGACCTTCTCACGCACATAATGAAACTTAATATCTATATGTGACCTGGAATCATGAAACGACCCTTTTGTGCGAAAATACCGTTTTTCATGTTTTGGGTGATTCTGATAGGAAATTTAACGCTCTTTCTAATGAAACAAACCGCAGTTTTTTATCTTTCTTAGTTTTTTTGCAATTCGCGTTAAAAGTACAGGTGAAAAGTTTAAAAAAACGCATGTAAAAACAAACGAAAAAAAATGGATGAAAATAATTTAAAAAATATTATTACAAAACTACTGGTTGTTTTTTTTCTTTTTTTTTGGTTTGGAGTACATTTTCAGTCGTATTGGTTCTTTTTTTTGAGGTTTTCGATTGTTTTTCTTCATTCTTTTTCTTTTTTTGATTTCAAAGGCGTTGAAGTTTTGGTTCGTTTTTTTTCTTTTCTTGATTTCGAAGGCGTTGAAGTTTCGGTTGGTTTTGATATTTCTACTGTTGGTAATGGAGCCACATCACACACATCTGCCTTATTTTTATCTATGACCAAGTCCCGAATATTGTTGTATAAATACCACTGCCGTACTATATCGAGACCTTTTGTGGAATAATCATCTCTGGCATATCATCATCGATTGGTTTCAAAAGCAATTTGAACTCTTTGGAGTCTTCATCATTAGCATATATTTTCGTAATTACACCATCCGCAAGTATTTCAAAGTGATGAAAACTAGTAATGCCCACTAATGGTTTGTAGAATTCCTTGAGATAGGTTGACCAATCGTACCACGGTGTGTTTTCACCTGAGTACGCTTTGTTATGGCCTGACGGCGATGAATCTATTACACATTTTATTAAATCTTCGTGATAATCAATATTACTAACGGCGTATTTTGATTCGAATAGTCCAAAAAAAACAGTCCGGAGAGAATTTAGTACGTCCTGTTATAAGAAAGTTGAACGATATAGTTTGCTGATATCCTTTTGCTACTCACCACATAAGATACTGTAGTACTGCGTTATTTTTATTTTGACCCACACAATTATCACTAAAAAGAGCTATCTGTGGAATATTAGCTTCTGATGAATTTAGGTAGTGATGAAGCAGGCTTATCACGCAATTGGGTCCTTTGCCAATATCGTTCTTTTCGTCGATTAGGTAGTTCATCTATAAGTCAAATAAAAACAAAACTTTTAAATTTCACTTATAATACTTTGGCAGAAATTACAATTTTCTATAATTTGAATACACACCTGCTCTTTTTTATGTTCATTTGTGATCCCAAATACCGCACATTTTCGCAGAGCTTTGAAATAGGCGCTTCCCGGCTGCTGTGGACTAACTGGGTAGTGCACATTTTGTGTGCAAAGTCAAAAGATACCACTTTCACTCCCTGTGCCTTATCACTGCATAACGTTTGATAGTAAGTTCGTTGGTCTTTTGCTTTTTGAAGATGATCGTTGAATTCATTCAATTTTTGTAGTCGTACTTCGTCGGAACAATTCTTGAGTTGCGAAATAACCAGCGAGTTGCCTGTTACAAAAATTTCATTATTAATAACCACTTGATATAAAATTTACAAACCTTATAAAAAATATAATGAAATTACCTCTACATTTATCGCATAGGTCGTCAGCTGGCTTCATCATCGTGATGTACGGAACATATTTTTTCCAAATATTTCGAAACGACCGGTTCCTGACTTTTCTCTCCTCTAAAGTAAGAGAAGAAACATACAATCTATAAATTGATGTCATCGTTTCACTGGATGGAAGTTCCATGACACTGTAATCTTTAAATTGTGGCAGTCTTCCAGGCAGTGGGAGTGCTATTCGATCAGATACACCCTTGATAAAAGTCACGATTTTTGATATTTCATCAGGATTGATTGCAGTTTTATTTGTTGATGGTTTGTTACAATTGCCGTGACATCTCACTGTGATACCGTTTTCGTCGTAAAAGCTCAATAATTTCTTGTACCTTGTACTTCCACAGGCATAAATGAATGAAAATAGATTACGACAGATTGGAAATTTGCGATAAGTAAACGTTATAATGCTGTATTTGCTCTCAACATTTCGATTTCCGTATTTTTTTTGTTTTGAAACATTGTCATAAACATGATCCAACCCCTTGAGCATTCTACCTGATTCAATTTGAGTTAAAATAATCAAATCTTGCTGTTCCTTGCTTAAATCAAGAAAATTATTTCGCGATTTCAAAATTTCATCTCGAGGTATATCTAAATTACACTTTCGCTGACAACAAGCTGTTTCAAAAAACTTGGATACAACTACTTCTTCTTTTTCATCGTAGAGAGATAAGTCCTTAAATTGTGAATGGTCTAAATGGTCTGATGTAGAAATTTCATCTAAATTATCATCTTTTCGGTCTGAAAATTTCCATCTTCCGGTGTATCCGAATCAAAATCAAAATAAATCCTTTCCACTTCGCTGAATTCTTCTTCTACAGATATCGTTTTTTTATTTTTGCAACACTTCACAATATTTTCAATTATAGACAACACTCATCTCGAGATAATTAATTACTTTACGATTAAAACAATTTAACTTCAAGATTAAAAGAAATTATTTGATAACTTAAACCGAAAATAAACATTCATTTGAAAGTAAAAAATTACCATAGAAGGGAAATTATTGGTCGATTTAACTTTTGTAATATTCTCTAGAA
Source organism: Xiphydria camelus (assembly GCA_963678675.1). Lineage (NCBI taxonomy): Eukaryota > Metazoa > Arthropoda > Insecta > Hymenoptera > Xiphydriidae > Xiphydria > Xiphydria camelus. The sequence continues at coordinate 17,852,219 of OY783192.1, read as the reverse complement.
AGGCAACACTGCATATAGAAGTACACCACTACGTCACTACACGGAAAGAAGTAATCACCTCACCTAACCCTGCCAGGCAGCAGACAAGCAAAAAGGCTACCATATCTGGTCTCGCGTGGAGGACAATTAGCTTGAAAATTATGCAATCTTCCAAAAATCGAGCTCACCGAAATTTTTTTTCTTTAAACTGCTTATTATGATGTATCGATATATGCCTGAAAGTTACGTCACCGACGCACTGGAGCTTCGTAACATATAAGAGGTCAAAGGTCGCGGATTTTGCTACCTCGCTTCCTATCGCTCCAACGTGAAAAATACCTATTACAAAAGTTGAAGATCTCAATTTTTAATACCTAAAAAAAATATTTGACGTAAATACGCCTAACCGTTCTCGAGATATGTAGCTGAATATGTGTAAAAATGCAAAAATAGCCAAATTCGGGTATGCAACCGACCGGGGTAACACTGGGTATGTAACACTTCAACCGTGTCTTCATTCGACCCGTGTCTCTTTTCCTCGCGCACAAGTCGTTCTATCAAATTTTCGATTGTCTGCTAATCTTCGTCGACGTTATCCCACGCCGTTTGGAAACTGTTGTAGCTTGGTGGTAATCCGGAAAGAATCTTCGCCATCACGGTGGCGTCGGACATCGGTTCACCGACATTCTTTAATTGCAGCGTCATATTCTTTACTTTCGACACGTGCTGTACCGCCGTATCACCCGCTTCCATCCGATACGCATGAAATTTATTTAACTGATGCAACTTGCTCGAGGCCGACCTTTGCTCGTATTGGCGGCACAGTTCGTCCCACATTGCTTTCGCGGTTTCACAGGTGATCAAGGATATTAATTGCGATCTCTCTCAAGAGTCATCAAAATCAACTCTCTCGCTTTCGCGTCTTTTTCCTCCCACGTGTTCTTTGCCGCTTCCGTAACATTAGTTAACAATGCGTCCGTGCCGTTCACGATTTTGTGCACACGCACTGCTCTGAATAAAGCCACCATCTCGAATTTCCACGTCAGGAAATTTGTTGCGTCCAATTTTTCGATATGTCTCACTGATATATATTTCGACATTTTTGACTGTCCCGATCGCGCACGCTACTTCACGACCCGGTTTCCACGCTCGAGAAAGAACACACGGAACCCGCCACGTGCCACGCGGTACGACTAAAGGACCGTTCATTACTTACGTAAGGCAATTTTGGTGAATTGTTGCTCCCACCCCCCGCCATGTAAGACAACGTAAGATTCCGATGACAACCCCCTTCCGAACTTACGTAAGATTTTGATTTACGAATTTTAAAAAAATGTAACTACTACTGACTACTGACTATAGTCTGAGGGTGGGAAGGATTCGAGCGTGTTTCTATGTGAATATGGAAACTTACAGGTTAAAAATCGTACGTAAGAATTATTCACATAACCCCATTTTATTTACCGTAAGATATCGTAAGATTTTCTTGGACCCCTCACCCCCCTGAATTGCCTTACGTAAGTAATGAACGGTCCCTAACCTAATGCCTAAACCTTTCAACGAATTAATCGCTCGGATTTTTCTACACTCTTCCGAAATACTGGGCCCATAACCTGTTGGGATTATTCCAACAGTGGAAGTACGGAGTGTAGGAAATCAGGCAGGCAATTATTTCACGGATGTCCGTCGATTAAACTTGAACTTTATTGAACACGAGAATAGACTTACTTCTACGACGCACTATGTGCGGAAACGCCGAAATTCTGGCCAAAAGTCGAAAACGTGTATTAATCGAGGTAAAATTGAGAATTCAGGGGTTTTTGGGGTCGCTGATTACAAATCCGAAGTCAAAATTTCGAAAAACAATACGGCGGATCCAATATGGCGGAAAGGTTCCTCAAAAATTCATCGAATCTGGGTGAGATTGAGCATTTAAGGGTTTTTAGGGTCGCTGATTACGAATCCAGTCAAAATTTCGAAAAACAATATGGCGGATCCAATATGGCGGAAAGGTTCCTCAAAAATTGATCGAATCTGGGTAGTCCAGTAAATAAAGGGTTCAAGAGTCATAAAATTCTTCACCCTCATAAATTTTTGGTCAGAAGTAGGGGTTGACTAGTCTTCTATCTATATATATAAAAATGAATGTTTGTCTGTCTGTCTGTATGTCTCTTATGCCTTCCTAAACCGTTCATACGATTACGATGAAATTTTGGGAAATGGTTGGACGTATGCCCGCGATGGTTTCTGAGTTAATAAATCTTATATAGGGTGTTCAAAAAGTACCGGTACTGATGATTATTATGCCTTCCTAAACCGTTCATCCGATTGCGATGAAACTTTGAGGAATGGTTGGACGCATGCCCGCGAAGGTTTCTGAGTTAGTAAATCGTATACAAGGTGTTCAAAAAATAGCGGTACGGATGATTATTATGCCTTCCTAAACCGTTCATCCGATTGCGATGAAACTTTGGGGAATGGTTGGACGCATGCCCGCGAAGGTCTCTGAGTTAGTAAATCGTATACAGGGTGTTCGAAAAGTACCAGTACGGATGATTATTATGCCTTCCTAAACCGTTCATCCGATTGCGATGAAACTTTGGGGAATGGTTGGATGCATGCTCGCGAAGGTTTCTGAGTTAGTAAATCTTATACAGGGTGTTCAAAAAGTCCAGGCACAGCTGATTATCTCAGCGGAAAATCGTTTTAGAGAAAAACGTATAATATAAAACTTTTAGGATTTTTCCCTGGCTACCCAATGGTCATATTGGATTTGACATTGACAATGACCTTCTAGGTAAAATTGATTTTTTTAAATCCGAACCTCTATTTTATATACCGGAAATGAAAAGAGCGGAAAATTTCACGTTCAAATATGTCCTTGACCATTATTTCCATGTGACCTTTATGGTCAGCGGAGGTCAAATTGAGGTCAAGCACAGTTCGGCTTCGTACCATGAAAGCTATGGGCCCTATACAAATTCTTTTTGATAGTAGGATTTAGAATTTTTTAGTGGCTGTACAATGGTGATATTGTATTTGACCTTGACCATGACCTTCATTTGGAATCTCTTACATCTGATATAATATTCCAAATCAGTTACACGAAAAATCCCTTAGTGCCAACCAAATTTAATCGAGGTAACAATCATCACTGGCAAATTCAAAGGCGAAGACGTCCTCATTCATGCATACCTATGATTTCCAACGATTTAACATTCGAATTCAAGCGGCTCCAGTTCCCTTTTGAGTCTTGCTTTTGCTATTACCATCAACAAAGCACAAGGTCAATGGTTGACTATTGCTGGCTTAAATTTGGAAAATTCATGTTTTTCACACGGCCAATTGTATGTGGCTTGCTCCAGAGTTGGCATACCGAAAAATTTACACGTTTTTACTCCAAATAAAAAAATATAAAACATTGTCTATCCGCTGGCCTTAAGATAAATTAATAAAAGAAATATACTTTCCAATTTAAATTAAATACATGTGTTTTTTTAGCGTAGCATGGCTCCCTACCTATGAGTACAGATATCTGCTAAAAATTCATTAAATGACGACCAAAATCAATCCACAATCTACCCGTGCGAAGCCGGGACGGGCTGCTAGTAGTTTAATAAAAAAAAATGCACACCTAATCGCCTGCGCCGGCCGAGATACAGGGCCCGAAAGTTCCAAAAATCGGTTTCCCGCTGATATCTCCTAAAATATGGGATTTACATAATTTTTGTTTAGATAAAAAATGAAGATCAGTTCATTATCTACAAAAATGGTTCTTATCATTTTTGCCGAAAACTCGATAGGTTTCGAGATAATAGCCCCCAACCAGGATTTTCATTTTGAGATCCAGCCCGGAGTCAGAAAAGTGCGTTTTGTACATTTCATGATGAACGGGTGAACAAATTATTCAATAACTCGGGTAAAAATGCATATTTTTGTATGATTCAAAATTCAGGTGAAAGGGGAAATCCACAGCTATCAGATCTCGTGATTTGAGTTTCATTTTTATATTTTCATCATATTGAGAAAACGGGTCAAAGATTCTGGAGTTACGAATTTTTCGAGCGTCGGTAAATTACTCATATTTTTTTCAATAATACCCATTTACTCTTAATTTTTTCTTATTATGGGTCCTTTGATAATGTTTATTGATCTCAGAAATTTTCATTTTCTATCTTTCTTGCCCCATGATAAAAACTCAGTTCCTTGATTTGCATTTTTTTGCTGTTTTTCGAGGTCGGAAATTTTTGGCGAATAATCACTGATTAAAATTGTATACATTTTCGGATTTGCTTTCAAGATACGTCATTTGAAAGCTGAGAAGGTTTCCTTTTCGATCGCGTGCCCTTATTTTTTTCCCCAAGTTTAGTAGTTTTCTGGGAATATACAAAATGCGTTCGGAACTGAAAAACTGCCTTTTTTCTTTTATCGTTTTTTTCTCTCTGATCTTAATTTTTTTCATTTTTCTAACTTATTTACAATGAAAGTTAACATTCTCAGCTTTCCATTCATATATCCATACCATGTTATTAGAGTACTGAGCAAAAACCAGGCCTCTTGGGAATTCATGGATAATTCAAGAGAAATAACTGGATGTATCAAGCGTGACGTAAAGGTTATGTCGTCTGCTACAGTTCTCGCAGTCACGCGGACTATTAGTTGTTTGTAAACGTACGCAGTATTAACTTTGAGCTGTTAGCGTCGTTTCTTTTTTGTTGTAAATAATAACTGGATAAACAACAAGTGATAAAAGTGAAATAAAATTTTAAATTTGAGGTATTTTTTTTGACAATCTTTGATTCAACAAAAAAAAATTCTGGAGAGAGAGAGACTCTCAATTTTGGTGCACAGGGTATTTTGTTCATTTCATCCTTGTTGAATTCATGAAAAATTCATTGATTTTCCATTAACTTTTATTGCACATTGCTTTTGATTCTAGAAAATGGAAGACAACTCCCTTGAAGCTGTGTGCTTCCTTTGCGACAAGGAAATTACCGATGATCTCCAAACTGTCAGTCGTGGTTTGGGAACTTTGATTGACATTAGCAAGGAGAGAAAAGATAATCACCACTTATTTTTCTTGAGAAACAGTCCTCCTTGCAAGTCCACAAGAACTGCAAGATGCGCTATTCTCTCAGAAAGCGAAACAACACGGACTTTAGACACAACGATTTTGCAATTCATGGGACAAAAAGATTACAACATTTGTCTAGCCCTACAAGAAAAAAGGGACGCAGGAGTGAGACTTTCGATTTCCAGGCCAATTGTATGTTTTGTGCAACCCCGGCGTCCATAGAACACCAAAAAATAGCTAAGCGGAAATGTTCCAAGTGGTTGTTTGTAAAGACTCAGGCATTCCAGGCACGAGTTTTAACAAAAATTAAAGATAATATCCAGATGAAAGAGTGCAAAGAGTTATTGGCAAGAATTTCAACAATTGATCTTGTGAGTGCTGGTGCAAGATACCATAACAAGTGTGTATCTAAATTTTTTAAGCTTTCTCCCATCGTTGGAAAGGTTGGACGACCTGAGGATGAAGCCATTGCGGAAGAAATGAATAAAGTTTTCAAGTACATCGAGCAAATTGACGACAACTTGTACAGCCTACAAGAGTTGACACAGATTTCAGGTACGTTTTGCACAACATTTTTGTTTTTTGTAAGACATATGCACCCAGTGTTTTGATATTGGATCGTAGTCATCCGGCAAGTAGAGGTTTTATTGGCAATTTTAATAAAAACAAGCTACAGGACCTTAGAAGAGGCTGTTTTGAGGCCGACAACAATGATAAACCAAAATATCTTGGGCACCTTGATTAAGAAATGGGTTTTTGGGATACTGAGCAATTCTCTAAAACAGCCGTATTTTATTTTCTCCTCGGGTGTATACCGGGAAACCCTGCAACGCCACTTGCTAAAAAATTATGGCGAAGACCGTGTAAGTTTTTGTTGGAAACATGGCAGTGGCACAGTCATGTATTTCAAGGATTCGCAATATCAAATTTTGAAACAAAAATGGATAAATGATGCTGCCGATTCCGAAGAACAAAAAAACAAGATTCTCTGGACGAAGCAGCAGCAATTATTCGGGACAACGCTTTAACATTTCCTGGAAGTAGGACCAAGTATCCTCCAAGTGACTGCCTCTTGGACGAAGTGGATGAAAGTATTCCAGATAAGCTAAAATATTTCATTGACAAGATTGCTTTGACCAATAAAAATAAAGATACCGCGTCCGTGAAAAAAAATGCACTAGCATGGGCCATTCATTAATGGCCACTATGCGACTACGGTCGTTTTTGTCGTCCTTGCAGCTTGGTTTGGGAGTAATGCTTTTCCGCAAATTTGGGTCTCGAAACCTCATTGATACACTCTATCAATTAGGACATTGCGTATCGTATTCCGAGGTCATTAAATACCAGAAGAGTTTAATGTGCGTTCAAGCCCCACAAATAAAAAAAGGTTCCTTCGCTCAATTTATTTTCGACAATTGCGACTTCAACACAGATACTATCGATGGGAACAATACCTTTCACGCCATGGGAGGTATCTTAGCTGTTACTCCCGGGGATTGCTATGAATCCAAACAGTCGATTGTACGGAAGACTGGCAATATCCGTAAAGAAAACCGGGTTGAACACCATTTAACTTTGAAAAGTTACGAGCCTGCCAATGAGGCCGGGTTTAGAAATATGATAGCCGCACCGCTCGATATCCCGAAATTTAGCAATACCAATATTGACAATGCCGATTTCTTGTGGATGTACGGTAGAGTTGAGGTTACAAAGACCATAGGGTGGAACGGGTTCATGGGAAACCTGACGAAAAATATGCGCTATGAACGAAGCAAAATTATATGCTTGCCATTTGTTAATTTTTCCCCAAGCAACCCAGATACAATTTTCACTGTCTTGTCATATACAGCGGAAAAAGCCCATGAATTAGGTCTTCAGACCTGTTTTGTAACGTTTGACCAGCCTCTCTACCAAAAAGCAACGCAGATGGTTAAATGCTCGAATGAAGGTGATGCCATATCTCAGATTATAACCAGGTTGAGGGGCTTTCACCTGCTCCTTTTATCTGGGCAGTATTGGCTTCATTATGGCGGGTAGCGGCTTAGAAGAATTGATGGGTATTTGTTATGCTGCCGGAACGTCCAAAAAAATGCTTTACGGACATGCGTACCACCGAGCAATGCGAGCACATTCATTAGTTTTTGCTGCTCTATGCGCAAGAATATTTCAGGAAATAGAATTCTCATCTGATGAGAAGATAGAGATAGACGATTATCTTGCGGATGATACGATCGAGTACAGCGATGTCGCAAATTCTGAACTTATTACAAGCGCGAATGAAAAATTCATTCAGAAAATGATTGAAATTGAATGGCGAGGGAAAACAGCTAAATTGTGGATAGAATATATGCGCATGTTTCAATTAGGTAAATGTTTTTTGAAATCTGAAAAAATGGACGATTTGGTCGCTCAGTTGATATATATCGAACAAATGCTTCCCTATTTCCATGCATCCGGTCACTATAACTATGCGCGCTCAGCACACTTGTACGTGCAGGAAATGAGAAATTACCTCGCAAAAATGGAAAAACTCCACCAAACACTAACTGATGAGCGAGATCATGCACGACTTCTTGAATATAACAATTTTATAAAAAACGGGTTTAATACAATCAGACGCACAGACAAATTTTGGTCGGGAACATTTACGGATATGGCAATTGAACAGGATTTCATGAGAATGGTGAAAGTTAGCGGGGGATTAACGAATCGTTGAGGATTCCACAAGGATTCAACAACCAAGTTCATAGCATCTTTTCCTTTCATGGCAGATATTTGTAACCAAATGGAGGAGTTCTGCGGGATTCGCTTTAACTCCAGTGATCAGCATGTCGATGCTCGAGACAGTCGGGTAGCTCGCGATTCCGAAGATTTGGCAAAATTAATTGCATGGATTGACTTACACGACCCGTTCCCACATACCGAAAAACTTATTTCATTAGCAACGGGGCTCATTGGTGGAGAGGAGGTTAATTGTCATGAGGCTTTTGCGGTCGGGACAAGCAGCATACTGAACGAAGTTCAAGGCAAAAGGTTTCATGATATTTCGTTCAAGCGGAAGAATCGCGTGGTTCCCCTCATAAGTGCCACGTGTTCAATAAAAGTCCAGGACGAATTTGTAACGGTAGATCCTTTACTAATTTTCCAGAGAATTTGCCTGACGAAACAGTCCGACACAGATCTAGAAAACCATCTCGATTATGAACTAGCTCCGTTTCCATTAAGTATATTTGACAATGGGACGTTGCGGAAAACCGCTAAATCGGGGTTATTAAAACTGTTTTTACTATTACCGGAAACAGAACAGATTAACAAGTCAAAATGTGTTCACGTTATCGATGGGTGAATGTTGATTCATCGGCTCCCTTGGACCAAACAGGAAAAATTCCGTAAAATTGTCGAGAGATACGGGAAATATTTGGAAGATCATTATTCCGCGGGAGTGACAGTGGTATTCGATGGCTATGAATTAAATCGTGATAGTATAAAAGGAACAGAACGTTTGCGGCGAGCAAGTAACAAGTCATGCCCTGATATAAAATTCGATCTAGATATGGAATTGCCGGTTACAAAGGAAAAGTTTCTATCCAATAACAACAATAAAAATCGCTTTATCCAGCATTTGAAAAGAGAGTTTGAAAAGAACAATATTCCCATTATACAAGCTGTAGATGATGCAGATTTATTGATCGTGAAAACAGCCTTGAATAAATATTCCGCCAATGGCCCACCAGTAGTAGTAGTTGCAGAAGACATTGATATACTTGTTCTTATAACAGCCCTGACCCCCAAAGACCAGACAATTTATTTCTTGAAGAATGCAAAGGGAAACAAGCCGCAGCAAATGTTCTCTTCCAGAAGCTTGGATAAACGTCCCTTCATACGGGACAACATCCTATTTTTGCATGCAATCTCTGGGTGTGATACCACCTCTGCATTGTTCGGAAAAGGGAAAGTCTCAATAGTGGAAAATTTATATAAAAATGTATCGAACCTAGGCAACAATGAACTCGAAAGGGCAATATTGAAAATTTCAAAAATCACAACCTTTCTCCAGAGACCGTATTCCAGAACGGACAAATGGTCCTCCTATCGATTTATAATGCGTCAAAAAATGTTAACACTCTTAAAGCTCTCAGATTCGAGACCTTTAAGCGATTGCTCCCCAAGAAAAATGCGATAAAACTATCAAGCTTGCCACCTACCGCTGAAGCTGCAAGATATCACTTTTATCGGGTATATTTACAAGTCCAGCATTGGCTCGCAAACGAACTGTCACCGGAAAACTGGGGGTGGAAACGTGTCGGGGATATCCTCGTACCGATCCAGACCACAAAAGACCCGGCGGAACCAGAACTCTTGAAGATGATTTTTTGTAATTGCAAAAAGGACTGTGGGAAGAAATGCTCTTGTAAGAAAGCGGGGCTCCAATGCTCATCTATCAGCGGTTCATGTCAATCCGGCCCGCGTGTTCAAATTACAAAGATAGCCAAGGTATAATGTTACTCGAAGAATTGGGGGTAGGGACAGAAATAGGGCAGGAAGTAGAAATAGAACAGGAGGAAGGAATAGAAGTGGAGGAAGAGAGAGAGGAGGAAATAGAGCAAGAGGAGGAAGATTTTGATAACCAAGAATATGTATGCGACCCGTGTGAATTCATGTAGTGAAGAGTTTTGTTCAATGTTTTTTGTATTTCTGATATTTGATATATTTTTTTATAATAAATGTAATTTTTGAAAAACTGTTGTATTTTTTCAAAAATCTTGAAAACCAAGCATCTGAATTGTGCAAAAAAAAATTTGCACAATTGCCGAAAAATGGCAACGATTTCACCATGTCTGTTTGCAGAGAGAATTTGTAACTTTTTAATGGTTAAAATTCCCATTTCAAAGAACACCGTAGCCTTCAAGATTGTCCGACGTTGAAAAGACTTATTTCCGCATGTTTGGGGCCAATTGTTGAGCCCCATTCACCTGCAATTACTATTAAAGTCCACTTATCCAATCAAGGTAGCCCGACAAGTTATCCACATGCAAAAAAATCCCGTTTACAACCCCAATAATTGTTCGGAAATCAATAATTTCTGGGATTTCGGACTTCGCACCCCAGAAATTGCTGGAGGAGAAGGAACGCGGTGGTGCCATCTACAATTGGTGTTTCGAGTGCAGAACATGATATAACTGTATTTTCGACCCCCTCGATCCAGAATTTCCCAAGAAACAGCCAGATTTTCTTAGTCTCAAAATCATGGATTTTTCAACCTCGGTTTTCGCGAAAAATATTAATGTTGCGAAAAAAATGATAAGGACCATTTTTGTAGATAATGAACTGATCTTCATTTGTTATCTAAACAAAAATTGTCTACAAGCCATATTTTAGGAGATATCAGCGGGAAACCGATTTTTAGAACTTTCGGGCCCTGTATCTCGGCCGGCGCAGGCGATTATAGGTGTGCATTTTTTTTATATTAAACTACTAGTCAACCCCTACTCCTGACCAAAAATTTATGAGGGTGAAGAATTTTATGACACTTTGGCTATTTTGCAGCCTTTATTTACTGGACTAGGGTGAGATTGAGTACTTGGGGGTTTTCAGGGTCGCTGATTCTGAATCCGAAGTCAAAATTTCAAAAACAATATGGCGGATCCAATATGGCGGAAAGGTTCCTCAAAAATAGATCGAATCTGGGTGAGATTGAGTACTAGGGAGTTTTTAGGGTCGCTGATTATGAATCCAGTCAAAATTTCGAAAAACAAGATGGCGGATCCAAGATGGCGGAAGGGTTCCTCAAAAAGTGATCGAATCTGGGTGAAATTGAGTACTCGGGGGTTTTTGGGGTCTCTGATTACTAATCCGAGGCCAGAATTGCAAAATCCGTAGATGGCGCCACAGTACGGCGCATGCGCGGATCAAATCTCGGCGAAAAATAGAGTAACTGCCCTGAATTCGGGTACCCGGGGGTTTTCGGGGTCGTGCTATGGTTTGTAGGAAGGGATTTTTTGGCCAAAAGTCTAAACAAGGTTTTAAAAAATATTGAAGCTTAACTGTTTTTTGTGGAGCATATTAACGCTACAAAAACATTTGATGTCTTTTACAGGTAACTTTAAACTTATAAACACGGATTTGTTGAAACGTATTTAATAAATTGAACAAAACAACGTATTAATTTTCCATATCTAATTCTAGTAAGTCCAAATGATCGGGTATTACTTCTTCTAACATAATTTCTTCATCGTAACCTTCCTCTGTGTGTTCCTCATTTTCTAATGTCTGCGGTTGTATTTCTAAAAGCATTGCTATAACTTCAGCTGGAAGATGTAGTTTCTGTTGTTTATTAATTCTTGTCTGTAAATTTAATGTGGAAATTATGGGATCTGAGGTATCCATAGCTCTATGGAAAACATCTTCCAGATTACTTTGTCGACTGGTTTTCCTAGCGTGGAACTGCCGATCAAATTTATAAACTTTATTCCTGGCTTCAGATCCCTCTTCTCCGAAATATCCCAGAGGTAATATGGTATTCTCCAGTATCTGCCTACTATGTACCAGTACTTTGTGAATGGTTGCAGGCATGGGATACCAGGAATATTTTGATATACAGGGTGACATTTTGAAAACTTGCCACCCCAATATCTCAGAAAGTTACAGAGATTTTCTAAAAAAGAAAATACGGTTTCGGCAGTAGAGAGGGGGAACCAAAATGACATAATCGGAGACTCACCCCCTCCAAAACCCTTAGGGGTAGCCCCCCCAACTTTGTAATCATAATAGGAACCCCCCCATGTGTGATACAGCGTTGGAAAGCTCTTTGAAAATGCTTTACAATAACACCAAATTTTGGTACCTTTTGATGAGTAGTTTTTGCGCAAATCGAGAAAGAAACTGCTAGAAGTAAGTTGTCAGTTTATTTCTTAAAGGTCAATTACGTTACAATAAATTTTCGAAACGATTTCCATTGATTTTTCGGACTTTTTAAAATGTTGTTCTTGAAATTTTGCGACATATTCTTGCATAATTCTCTGTTTCAGTTGGTTAATGCTTCTTGGTTGAGTTTGAAAGACAACAGATTTCAGATGTTCCCATAAGAAGAAATCGCAGGGAGTAAGATCAGATAATAGAGATCACTTCGAAAATTTATTGTAACATAATTGACCTTTAATAAATAAATTGACAAAACTTACTTCTGGCAGTTTCCTTCTCGATTTGCGCGAAAACTACTCATCGAAAGGTACCAAAATTTGGTGTTGTTGTAAAGCATTTTTAAAGAGCTTTCCAACGCTATATCACACATGGGGGGTTGCTATTTAAGATTACAAAGTTGGGGGGCTACCCCTAAGGGTTTTGGAGGGGGTGCGTCTCCGATTATGGTGCCGAAACTGTATTTTTCTTTTTTAGAAAATCTCTGTAACTTTCTGAGATATTGGGGTGGCAAGTTTTCAAAATGTCACCCTGTATATAATCTGACAGTGTCATGGCAAAAATCTTCAAATGTTTGTGCATCAAGTTGGTACTGGCATGACAAACAAATGAGGATGATATTACATTTTTTTATAAGAGATTCGTCAATATTCGTTATATATGAAAAGAGCTTGGTATTGTTAAAGGCTCTACGAGCAGTATTGCCGTCATTTGTGCTACCAAATCCTGCTTTTGGTTTATCTACATTCAAATGTAAAAGAGTTAACAATCGTTCTTCTGGTTTACAAGTAGTTGCTAGTTAGAGCAATTGCACACTGAAGTCACTGTACATGCGGTACTCTCCGTTCTATGCACTGACTAATACGCATTGGGGGGGGGGGGGGGATTGCGGTTTATATATCTTACATCTAACAGTAGTTGCAAGACGGTGGGGATAGCGTGGGCTGATGCGGTATGCCCTGATTGGCTGGATAGGGATGACGTCAGCTAACGCGATGCGCCCTGATTGGCTAGGAGAGAATGACATTAGAACAAGGGATGACTGTTCCGTCGCACAATGGACGGAATTCGACACATCGGTTCATACCGCTCGATATCATTGCAATCTAAGTGAAGCACTAATTTAAAATTAATATCATCATCGGTCATAATGACAAGGTAAGCGGTCTGTTTCGGCGAATCAAGGCTGCTAATGAGTTCGCAGTCCCGCACCTTTCCTGTAGGGTCTAATTGTTGGAGGATTCGGAATAAACCGTTTTCCGCATACCTAATCTGATAGTTACCGCTGTACTCACAAACATTAAATTAGCCTTGTAAATGGGAGAATGACGAATTCAGTAGATGACCGATCGGGAAACCCAAATGAGTACAGTGTATAAATTCGTAGTCAGTGACCCCAAAAACCCCTGAGTACTCAATTTCACCAAGATTAGATTAATTTTTGAGGAACCTTTCCGCCATATTGAATCCGCCATATTGTTTTTCAAAATTTTGAATTTGGATTCGTAATCAGCGACCCCGAAAATCCCCGTGTACTCAATTTCACCCAGATTCAATCAATTCTTGAGGAACTTTTTCGCCATATTGGATCCGCCATATTGTTTTTCGAAATTTTTACTTTGGATTCGTAATAGGCGACCCCAAAAACCCCCGAGTACTCAATTTCATCCAGATTCGATTAATTTTTGAGGAACCTTTCCGCCATATTAGATCCGCCATATTGTTTTTCGAAATTTTGACTTTAGATTCCTAATCAGCGACCCCAGAAACCTCCGAGTACTCGAATTCAGGTCAATCCGTTAACTTTTCGACTTTTGGCCAGATTTTCAGCGTTTTCATCGTTTGTCGGAAAGTGGAAAAAACTAATTTTTTCAAAAGATCGAAGATATTTGCAGGAAAAGATCATTGCATGGTATTCGCAGATAAAGAGGGAATGTACTCATAAGAATAGTTTCCCGGCCAAATTTTTAAAAGTCTACTTAAATCTTAAAATCTACTTTCAGATATACAAATAAACTTCAATTATGTTGAAAGTAATTTAAGAAATAAGTAATAACATTTCGCAGCTTTCTGTTTATGTTTATTACAAGCACATACCTTAAGGCTGATATCCCTGTTACCTGCATGTAAAAATTATAAAAAAGACAACAACGCTAGACCATGAAGAAGAAAGGTATGTGTTTGAGAGTAGCGCACTGGGCGCTCATGCTCGAATACTACCAACAGACAATCGAACATCGAGCGGGGAAAGCTATGCGTCACGTGGACGCTTTGAGTCGGAATCCAGTACAAGTGATGTGTCTGCAGGTATACGGAAGTGAGAAAGATTGTGGAAACAATACAGACGAAACCTAATGACAGATTCAAGTTGTCTCCCCACAATATTTTATACCATGATAAAAATGGAGAGGAGTTACTAGTGGTACCAGCCAGCATGCAGCAGGAGGTACTCAAAGTAGCTCATGAGAGAGGACATTTTGCGTGGGATAAAGTGGAACACGCACTTAAACAGCAGTTTTGGTTTCCACGAATGAGGGAGAAAATAAATAAATTTATCAGGAACTGCATACAGTGTATACTAGCGGAGAAGAAAAAGCGAAGGGTTGCTCAATCCCATCGAGAAGGGTGATGTACCCTTGGACACGTACCACATCGACCATTTGGGACCGATGCCTTCGATGAAGAAGAGTTATTGCCATCTCTTCCCTGTAGTCGACGCTTTTACCAAATTTATTTGGCTGTATCCGACGAGGTCTACGACGGTGGACGAGATTGTAAAACGGTTGAGAAAGCAAGCTGTAATGTTCGGGAATCCAAGGAGGATTGTCTCGGACCGAGGCACTGCTTTCACCTCGAAAGCGTTTGGGCGGTACGTACAGCGCGCACACAAGCGTCGAGTGAATTATGTAACAGGCCTCAAACGCTGACGATCGTTGCATTTGAGCTCGACCGCCTAAACGCTCGGGATCGCTCGGCAGCCGAAGATAGCCGAGAAAGTAGGGGTGACCAAGGAGAGTTTATATAGAAAGAGTTTGCCCCCCGTTCGCATTATTTTCCATGTCAACGAGGGGCCAACTTGATGTACCAACCTTCCCCGGTCTCCCCTACATAAATTTCATGGAGGCTAGCCCAGTGTTTTTTACGCTCTCCTCTTAAAATTGTAAGAAAGTCGTCAATGTTCGCACGAGGGACGGAATTTCGGAAATTCCTTTCATACCTCTTAATAACATCGATCATAAATAACTCGCCGACTATAATTAATAAAATTAAAGAGGGTTGTGTTTCTAAAGCATTTTTAGACATTTTAAAAATATTCCATCAAAACCATGATCACAACAGCAATTATTTTGGTCGGCGTTCGAGGCGGTCGTCGGCGGTCGAGGCCGATCACGGGCTTCCGAAAGGGCATTCGCACGAACGTCTTTTGGCGGTCACGAACGTTGTTGGGAATGCCATTTGGCGGTCGCGATAGTATACAGAATACCGATCGGCGTTCGTCGGGCGGTTCTACGAACGCAACGAACGAACGCCCACGAACAACCGTACAGAATGTACCTACAGGGGTGCCGAGCGGAAACGGGTAGGTAGAGAGGGTGAACCGCACCATTATACCCGTGCTCGCTAAATTGCCAATGCCGAAACCACTGGAGTGGTATAAGCATGTTGACAAAGTCCAGCAGGCGATCAACGCAACGAAGAATTGCAGCACAATCAAAACACCGTTTGAATTACTAATTGGCGTTCGAATGAAACTGAAGGATGACTTGGAGTTACGGAAATTGATTGATGACGAAATCATTGCTGTTTTCAAGGAGAATCGCTGTAAGACCAGAGAAGATGCCAAAGAGAATTTACTAAAGGTGCAAGAAGAAAATAAATGCACTTTTAATAAGAAAAGGAAGGCTTGGTACCAAGGCTTTATCGGGACCAAGATCTGGTTGCTATCAAGAGGACACAGCTCGGACCGGGATTGAAGGAGCACACGCCCTACCTGGGTCCCTACCGAATCACAAGAGTATTGAAGAACGATCGCTACATGGTGGAGAAAGTCGGCGAGCAGGAGTGGCCAAACCACACTAGCTCGGCTGCCGATTTCATGAAGCCGTTATCAGACGTCTTCGATTTTTCAACCGGCCAAGACGACCCAGACAACGACGCTATGGGTAGCCTCGAGAATGAGACCTATGATCAAGACGGCCGATTGTAGGATCGGGGAAAAGGACGAAGTGTGCAAGTGTGCGAGTAGGAACGAGTGAGTGCGAGAATGACGGTTTCGATTGTTTTGTGACTAGGGAAAGCGGCGTGAGGGTTAGGTAGCGAGGCCCAAGGCCTTACACTAAAAGAAGACCTTCTCTATAGGGGTGCAACAAATATTTTCCAGCAAGCTGATTTTTTCAGGGTCGATGGAGAGGTGTCTCCCGAGTATTCAACCAAAAAATCACACTCCGCACCCCTTGCAAAGTGTTGCAAATAAGGTGGTTTTTTTTTTGAGTTTTTTTTTCCAGCTTGTACATAATAATATTCTCTACAACTTTGCCTAATAAAATTGTTTGATAACTGATTTTTGACGGTCCAGCGCCCATTATACAGTATGTCCCGCGCAGTACCACACAGTTACGGGGATCTTGACCTTTCCGGCCAGGCTTTGTTGGTACTCGAGTCATTTATACCGGTAGAAGTCGAGTCGATAGTTAGAGTCGGTATCAATTCGGAAGATCGAAGCGTCTAACCTCGAAATCGTGAATTTCTGAATAATGGTGTTATTGAAAATTTTAATGAAATTTTTTACAAATTTCCATTATTCACAAATTCACGATTTCGAGGTTAGATGCTTAGATCTCCCGAATTAACACCAACTCTAACTACCGACTCAACTTCTACCGGTATAAATGACTCGAGTACCCACCAAGCCTGGCCGAAGGTAAATTTCAAGGTCCCTGCAACTGTGCGGTTCTGCGCGGGAAATACTGTATAATGGGCGAAAGTTATCAAAAAATTTGATTAGACAAAGTTGTAGAGAATATTGTTATGTACAAGCTGGAAAAAAAATTTTTTTTAAACCACCCTGTTTGCAACACTTTGCAAGGGGTACGGAGTGTGATTTTTTGGTTGGATACTCGGGAGACACCCCTCCATCGACCCTGAAAAAATCAGCTTGCCGGAAATTATTTTTTTGAAAAATGATATCTTTACTGGATACTAGGGTTGCTCGGGTCCGAGGACGGTTGGCGTGGGTGCGAAAAGTCGGGTGAAAGCGTGGGAACGAATGAGTAAGCAAAGAGAAAGTGCGTAAGAAGGGAGAATGAGAAAGTGCGAATGAGAAGAGGAGAGCGATAGCGGGTCGACCTGAAGTGCGAAAGGCGAGCATAGTTATGGTACTCGCACACTTGTACACTTTTTGTATTGCGCCACCTAAAAAATGGCACAAGTTTTTTTTGCGCAACTTAAAAATTGCGCGTCGTGTTCTCACGTAAGCAAGAATATGTCTAAAATGGCGACATAAATGAATTGCGCGCATTAGAAGTGTCAATGCCATTTCTTAAAGTGGCAAGACTGGTTACACTCAATGCGCCATTTCTTATAGCGCAACTGAAGGTGCAACTTTTAATATACGAGTACCTACCTACCTACCTACCTACCTACCTACCTACCTACATTTTAGTCGTTCAACCGCTTTCGAACAGTAGTGTTGTGTTGCCTGTGCTCTCAAATTTATATAAGTTTAGAAGGAATGGTAATTACGAGACGGTGGGGGTAGCTTGAGTTGATGCGCTGTGTTCTGATTGGTTGGAAAAAGAATGTCATTGGAACAAGGGATGATGCTGGACTTCCCCGAGTCCCGTAATTAGCGGCATAGCTCTCCGGCGAATTTACTTGATTTATAGATGTAGCGGAAATTTCTAATTCCCGGCGTCGATTGGGGTGTGATTAGGAGTGCTAAGTAAATAAGGGTCGGGTTGTGTAGGAAGTTCTTACTTCCCCGGTCGGGCCTCCCGTTGGGGTATTACCAAGGACGGGGTGTACCATCTTTTGTTCTCCCTATCCTTTTATAGTACAGTAAATTTAACTCGAATTACCTACACGGTTCTTTTAAAATAATTTTTCAGGGGATAAATTTATACTCAATCGGTGGGGAAAAAAACAGGAATAACATATTACTTGTTCGTGTCCTCCGAGTTTCAATTTGTTTACAAATAAATAAAAACTATTGGGAAATGGGCCTTAACGAACTTTGACGCAGCATTACGTTCGTTGAGAACGTCGAAAAAATGAATAAGAAATAGAACTTTGTAGAGCATGAAATTCTGTACAATTTCCATGCGGGAAGTGACCTTATTAGCTATTTCTTTATTTTTTAATTGATTTGTAAAAATTTTTCTTTTGGTCCACCGGGTCAGCTGTTTTTCATACGCCCTTACATAGTAGACGAAGAGGAAGATGACGAGAGTTGGACTCAACCAACTTTCAACAAAAAAGCACGTTTCGGATAATAAAATTGTATAAATGAACATGAATATTAGTTGGTCATGATTTGTGTACTTAATATTTTTCATTAATATTTTTAAAATAACAATCACTTTGTAACCTATTTGTAATCTGTTTGTAACTTTGTTATTTATTCAAAACTTATTCCAAAAATGTTATGTCAAATACATAGGATAAAGTGTATGTTTAATTTAAAAAATGTCTGTTAATAAATTAAAAGTAAAATTAGTAAACAAATATTTTCAACGGACTTGCTAGTTAAATAAATTATTGTTCATGTACCTCTGCTATTTTCCTTCTTTACCTTCAAATTCCTGTATTCCTATGACTCAATTCCTGTGATACTGGACTTGCGCAATATAAATATGGACCGACATGTTGGTGAATAATGTTGCGCAACTTTGCGTGTTGTGTGAGCAGTTTAGCTATTTGACCGGACTTGTAAACCTTCCTCCGGTTTTCCCCTACCATCTCAATGTTACAGCGAGTCGTTCAGTAGGTGAAATCGCTTTCCTCATAAACGTGTCCTTTTTTTTATTAATGGCGTTACTTTTTCTAAAAAGTAATCAAAATCGGTTTTAAGAACCGACGTTTCCATTTTCATATCTTTTGATAATTCAATATACTTTGCATTGTCAAAATTTCATCCAGTTTGCCATATTTATTAGCATTACTTCAATTCATTGGATCCTTTTAAGTCCGAGGAAATTTCAGTTAAAATCGACTTTTTTTAGACGTGAAATTTATAAATAAAATCAATAAATTTCCTATTTGGAGGCCTCGATCTAACTGCTGGTCGATTTATCGACCACCCCCGGACTCTAAAGGTTAATATCACAATTGCAAATACTCGCAATCCTAGGGTTAATCTTTCGATCGGTGAAGCGGGTTTATTTCGGCGAACTTAGGTCGTTAATACCTCGGTCCTGCGCCTTACGAGACGACCCCCCGGAAGGTAATTACCGGTTCATATTTATGAACTCATTTAGGATTACTTTTGAAGGAATGTCACATAAATCTCGGGGGATATTTCCACTAGTGCGAATTCATTAAGGTTACTGCACACTTGGGCGTCGCGTCGGGTCGCGTTAGGTCGCGTTGGGTCGCGTTGGGGTGCGTCGAAGCCCGGCGATTATTACCTGAATGTCCATAAATTTTACGACATGCCTGGCGATTCTTACCTGAATGTCAGTAAATTTTACGTCACGGCTCGGTGACGCTCCGCGATGGATGGTGGCATCGCCCACTTTTCCGGCGGCAACCGATAAATTCGGACTTGTGAATGTCCGTAAATTTGATAAAATATATTATAATCAGACGGTATCTAGCAGTGCAACAAGATGTACGACGGCAGCAGTAGTTCTAATGAGGAAATTGCTTTTATGGTAGCATTGATGTCAGAAAGAAATAGAAAGAAGAGAATGTGGATCCATCCTATCAATAAAAAACGCGCCAGTCTTGGAGAATTCGCCCGTCTAGTCGCGATATTAATCACGAGGTATTTCGATCGCGATGATAGTTAGTGGTAAGAACCGATATTCCGAATTTCGTCTATTGTAAGACGCGTCGTTTGACGCCAAGGATTCGAAGGGAAGAATCCCCGTCCGCGACGCGCCGCGCCACGCCGCTCTAGTGTGCGGTAGTACATTTATTTGTATGCATTTTATCCAGTCGGTATTTTGACGCGACGCCCAAGTGTGCGGTAACCTTTAAAGCGTGAAGAAAAGCAGCAGGCGGCCGGACTCTCGGTACCTCAACAGTGTCGTATCAATGAACTGCTATGGAAAAGTGTAAATTACGGGACTCGACGGTCTACCTAGGAAGGTCCGGAACGTACCTTTCGACCGATACGCTTCATTACAGTCCACTAGTGCGAATTCCTCTAGAGTGCGGGGTTCTACTGTATTACATAATTACACTCACATACAGTATAGTCATTAAAACGTGGTCTAAGCATAGACCTTTTGCACTCCGCGGGCATCTCTATGGCTTCCTAAAAACGCTTGTGGAGCAATTCAGAGGGTCCTATCTCCAGCACCGTGAGCAAGCGTCGGCGTCGCCGTCGCACAACGATGAACCCCGACTAAACGGAAAGCTCCATATTCTGCTAAAAGGGGCAAAAAGGGACTGCAATAACCCCCCCCCTTCACTCCCACCCATCAGTACGTTAATGAAACCTTCCCCTACAACTATGGTAAAATTCGCTTCTACATGAATTTTTTCCGCTATTTGGCCTTTTTCAGTCTTCACTGCCTGAATTAAACGGGAGTCCACTAATAAAAAAAAAGGACACGTTTATGAGGAAAGCGATTTCACCTACTGAACGACTCGCTGTAACATTGAGATTGTAGGGGAAAACCGGAGGAAGGTAAAGTCCGGTCAGATAGCTAAACTGCTCACACAGCGGGCAAAGTTGCGCTACATTATTCACCAACCTTCCGGTCCATATTTATATTGCGCAAGTCCAGTATCTTGAACTATTCACACGTAGCAATTTATAAAGTGTACGCAATTTGAAAATTGCACAATTTTTAAACTTGCGACGTTATTCACACGCTGCAATACCCAAATGGCGCCATTTTCCAGGTTGCGCAATACAAAAAGTGTATAAGTCTGCGAGTAGTTTAGCCGCGTCCCCACTATGCCGAAACGTGCTAAGTGGCAGTGCCAAGTGGCAATGCCAAGAGAAATGTGGACGCACATTTGTCGGCTTGTGCCAGTCGGCAAAATAGTGCCAAATGGCATTTCAAGCCGAACACAACGAGTGTCGGTCTATATTAACGGAAGCCACATTGCAAGTGTAGTAGGGACGTGTCAATGTAGACGTTTCGGATTAGTGACAAATGGCACGCTAATCCGAATCCGACGAGTGTCGGTCTAGATCAAAGGAAGCCAAGTGGCAAGTGTAGTGGGGGCGTGCCAAATTGACCGTAGTAGCAAATACTTACTTGTTTAATTAATCAAGAGACACGGCAGTGTCTCGCGGCATGTTCGTTCAAGTAGTTTCGCACTCAGACACGACAGCGCTGATGTCGCGACCACCCGTGTCTCTTTACACCACAAATGTCTGCCCCCTGCACTCCTCAATTTTTACATCGAATTTTCTCAATAAATATACGGTTATAACCAAAACTATGCTTAGTTACGCCATATAAATTGACTATTCTCTATTGATAGAGACCAGAATAAATGTTATAAGTTACATATTAACAGAGATTATTCCTTAGCAATGCGAAGCCACGCCCCTTGCGCCTAAAAGTCGAGAATCCGATTTCTCGGGCGATATATATATGTCAAAATCTCACAAAAATTCCGCCTACCTTCGGCGATAGTCGGCCATGATCGGGAATATGTACACAGATACGGCCACACGCATACGCCATCAAATGTATGTGAGAGTGGGTGAGAGAATATATTCCTTAAATGTTTGGGTATTTTCAAAGTTAATAAAATATTTCCATTCGCGAAACGATTAACCTCGCGTTTATTTCGATCCTCGGACGCGCTTGTTAATAAAATGTAAAAATTCAGTGTAATCGGAGTTATGAATCTCAATAGTGGTGAATGTGACAGACGCTCCGTATAGTTTAATAATCGTTTGTTTTTTTTTCGATAATCGAGATAGTGAACGGATGCAGTGCTGTGTTTCTCTGGTTGCCTGTGCATAAAGAGCAGGAAAGGAGACGGCAGTATCTCAGAAGAATTACCATCAGATAAGTTTAATTGCCATCTGATAGCTTTAACCTCACTTTCGATGGAAGGACAATTATCTTTGTGATAATTCAATTTCTTGTTTCAGCGTCATGCGAGCACGAGACGAATCGATGGCTCTTCTTCTCTGTCACAATCAAAGCCGTGGGAGAAAAATAGGGCATGCAATGGAATTGGATCACAACAATCAAGTAATTACTTTATCATTATTTTTTCTCTGTCGATATCTTTCCCCTTTCGTACTATTACAAGTTCCAATTTACACACCGACCTGTCAAACCTGAAGTGTGCATGTACCTCACTTCTATTCCATCTGTTCTTCATCTCCGTTGTAACGACAGTCAATGAGGAATCACTGATACCGATTAGGGTTCGAGGGTTATTCCTTATTCTTTCTAGCACAGCATCGATATTTTACTGCACCTGCTTTCTTCTGGGACTTCCTAAAATAGTTATAAAAACCCCATATGATTGTTATTTACAATTTGTTACAGATCGTATCCGAACCCGAGGGGGTTTCTTTCGAACGAAGGATCATCCACTTGTTGTTCCAAGAACCAGTTGCATTAGTTCATTTGGCGAGCTGGATCTGCTGTCTCGAGTGCATGGACGTGTGCCACTTAAAATGGATATTTTGTAATTTCCATCGTTACATTAGAGGCGAAGAAGAGATGAAATAGAAGTGAGGTACATGTACATTTCACGTTTGATAGGTTGGTATATAAATTGGAACTTCTGATAGTATAACACGAAAGAGGAAATATATCGATAAAGGAAAAATAATAATAAAGTAGTTACTACATCATTGTAATCTAATTCTATTGTATCCTTTATTTTTCTGCCACAACTTTGATTGTTGATAGTAGATGGATCAACCAATAAATTTGATTTTTCTTCACTATCAACGATCAAAGTCGTGGCAGAAAAGTAAGCGATACAATGGAATTAGATTACAATGATGTAGTAACTACTTTATTATTATTTTTCCTTTATCGATATATTTCCTCTTTCGTATTATACTATCAGAAGTTCCAATTTATATACCAACCTATCAAACGTGAAGTGTACATGTACCTCACTTCTATTTCATCTCTTCTTCGCCTCTAATGTAACAATGGAAATTACAAAATATCCATTTAAAGTGGCACACGTCCATGCACTCGAGACAGCAGATCCAGCTCGCCGAATGAACTAATGCAACTGGTTCTTGAAGCAACAAGTTGATGTTCCTTTGTACGAAAGAAATCCCCTTCGGGTTCGCATACGATCTGTAACAAATTGTAAATAACATAATCATTTGCAGTTTCACTATTTAAAATATACCGAACTTACTCAACGTAGAAATTAAGAAACTATATTAATCTGAGTTAACCAATTCTAATGACAGAATTATTAAAAATGATATATTTCATCTTTCGTATTATACTATCACAAGTTCCAATTTATATACCGACCTGTCAAACGTGAAGTGTACATGTACCTCACTTCTATTTCATCTCTTCTTCGCCTCTAGTGTAACGATAGAAATTACAAAATATCATAACTTTTCTGTAACATTTCTGCAATATTTTACAATATTCGTGAATACTACCGCGTATGTTAGAAATATATATTTCTCGATAAATTCGAGAATGTTGCGAAACATCGTAGAAACGTTTCAGTCTCATTACGTCGAAAGATCTCCTCGATAAGGTACAGCTCGATAAGATTGTACTTGTCAGGGCTGAATTATGTAGGGTTTTTATAATTATTTTAGGAAGTCCCAGAAAAATACAGGTGCAGCAAAATATCGATGCTGTCCTAGAAAGAATGAGGAATAACCCTCGAACCCTAATCGATACCAGTGATTCCTCATTGACGTTCGTTACACCAGAGTTGAAGAAGAGATGAAATAGAAGTGAGGTACATGTACACTTCACTTTTAACAGGTCGGTATATAAATTTGAACTTGTGATAGTATAATACGAAAGATGAAATATATCACTTTTAATAATTCTCTCATTATTATCTATAGAATTAGTTAACTCAGATTAATATAGTTTCTTAATTTCTATGTAGAGTAAGTTGGGTATATTTTAAATAGTGAAATACTGAATATAATTGTGTTATTTATAATTTGTTACAGAAATAAACGTACTGCTATTGAATTCCACCCAGAAGGACTCCAAATCATGTGCGAATCCGAGGGGGTTTCTTTTGAACGAGGGATCGTCCACTTGTTGTTCCAAGAACCAGCTGCATTAGTTTATTCGGTGGGTTAGATCTGCTGCCTCGAGTGCATTGGACGTGCGTTCATCCTTCAATATTCTCCCTGCCATGATCTGCTGATTCTAGCCTCTGTTGCCACAGCCCGAATGCTCGTCGAAGGTTATTCCTTATTCTTTCTAGCACAGATCTATATTATGCTGCATCTGTATTCTTCTGGGACTTCCTAAAATAATTATAAAAACCCCATATAATTCAGCTCTGACAAGTACAATCTTATCGAGGAAATCTTTCGATGTAATGATTCCGAAATGTTTCTATGATATTTTGCAACATTCGCGAATTTATCAAGAAATATATATTTCTAACATACGGTAGTATTCACGAATATTGCAGAATATCGCAGGAATGTTACAGAAAAGTTACTTGCAAAAACGTGCTTTGTGGGATGTAAATGATTATACCAGAGGCGAAGAAGAGATGAAATAAACGTGAGGTACATGTACATTTCACGCTTGACAGGTCGGTATATAAATTGGAACTTGTGATAGTATAATACGAAAGAGGAAATATATAAATAAAGAAAAAATAATAATAAAGTAGTTACTCCATTATTGTGTAATCCAATTCCATTGTATCCCTTATTTTTCTGCCACGACTTTGATTGTTGATAGTGGATGGATCAGCCAATAAATTTAATTTTTATTCACTATCAACAATCAGTCGCGGCAGAAAAATAAGGGATACAATGGAATTGGATTACAGTAATGTAGTAACTACTTTATTATTATTTTTTCTTTATCGATATATATTTCCTCTTTCGTATTATACTATCCCAAGTTCGAATTTATATACCGACCTGTCAAACGTGAAGTGTACATGTACCTCACTTTTATTTCATTAAGTATTACTGCAGAACGAGTAGGTAAGAAAATTTTCATGAAGACTCATGATTTTCTGACTTGCCATCTCGTACAGGTGCAACCGAAGAGGATCTAGCTCGTGTCCTGTCCACAAAAAGATGACTCGATGGACATTGGAGAATGTCAGACTTGTCACCGAGCGCCTATATCCCACGGTGCATTAATTGCAACGCGCGCGTTTCTCCTTTCAACTATTCCAGCGTTAAATAACTTTTACTTCTTTCAAGCTAATAACCTTTTTTGAACTATTCGTGGTAGGTGGCAGCGATCGATAATAGCGACTCGTCGTAGACAAGTTCGTCTATTAAAACTAAAAAGCAATTCGGTGTACCGAACTACTACTGCGATAATGTGCCCGAGCTCACGGTCTATTCTGCGATTAACATTAACGTAATCGTGATTATGCTCAGGTGATGGGTGTTCCAAAAGAGGTAAAGTTGATACTAAACATCGGATGCTGTAAGCTGACTTGCTAGTGTATGCTTTGCAACTGGAACATCATCGCAGGAATAATTTGTCTACGATTAGTCACAATCATTGATCGCTGCCCCCTACGATGAACAGTTTGTACAAGGTAAATACTTTGAAAGAAGTGAAAGTTATTTAAAGCAGGAATAATTGAAACGAAAAGCGCATATTGCAATAAATGTACCGTGGGTAATAGGCGCTCGGTGACAAGTCTGATATTCTCCGATGTCCATCGAGTCATCTTTTTACGGACAGGACACGAGCTAGGTCCTCTTCGGTTGCACCTGTACGAGATGACATGTCAGAGTCTGCAGTAATAGGTAATCCAAATTAAGATTACAGCGCCACAGTGGCCGAATTCGGTACTAATCTATGGGCCATTCCCATTTTGATAATTTCATGTTCGCTTACGTAGCTTGTTGTTGTTTTTGTGCTGTGTTATTGATTTTGAGGCTTTTGAGCGTTATTTTGAAGTTTTTTCGAATATGAGATTGAGCATAGTGGAATACATGAACTATTTGTCAGGTTCAACCCACTCTAAATGTGTGGTTGAAGGAGAAAATGTCCTGAATGCAGGGCATTTAATTTTGGGGGGTAAAACTGAAGCCACCAGTGAACTTGTAAATATTTATGCTCTATGTTTGCAATCCAGTGCAATTAATTCGGACCCTCATGAGATAAAAGGAACTTTGACGATTGATGGAAGTGTAAAAATCAAAGAAATGCATTGTTCATGTAAAGCTGGTAATAGTGGCAAATGCAAACATATTTCTGCTTTTCTTGTGAAATCTATCAGGTAAAGTCAATTTTATTTTTATTTTTAAATGGTATTTAATGGTTTTTAAATGGTATTGGTATTGGATGGTTATATATATAAGTACATATTTATATTCCCCTTTAGAGAGGACGTTGAAAATAAGGAGCAAATATCTTCAACAGATATAAAATGTGTTTGGTCAACGCAAAAGGTTGTGACAAAAGAAATATATAAGCCTGTGTTCCAATTGAGGAAATGCCTTGTTTCATTGATAAGGTGAAACATAGCAACATAAACACAAATGATGATGAAATTGTGTCTTTTTTTTGCCAAACTCTACCAAGCTCTGCTATCACTGAACACAGGTTTGTTTAAATAATTAGATTTTATTGGGAATAAAGATGTAGAATGTGTGTGTTAATTTGTAGAAATTTTTACTCTTAGGAAAGGTAGACGCAATATTAGCAGCAATTTGCAGTTACCTGATGATAGCAAATTTATTAAATGTGACTACCATCAAGCCATTCTGGATAATGCCTGCCAATCTACTTGCATGATGTACTTGGCCTCACTTGAAATTGGGGAACTGAAACAATGTTGTTTAAATATGTATGCCGCAATACTAAATGACAACATTGAAGTAGCCATCAACATTCCTCAAAAGTTTGTGCAATGGATGGATAGTCGCAAATATCGAATAACTGGAAGTCGATGCTATGAAATATATACATATTCTAAAGAAGATTGGACAAATAAGGCATTGAAATATTTATTTCCTCCAAAAATAAATAATACATTTATTATAGACATGGAATCCAATGGGAAAGTGCTACAAGGGAGGCTTTCGTGAAAATTACAGGGATGGAAGTTGGGGACTGTGGGCTAATTGTTCCTCATGTGAACAAGTGGTTAGGATATTCTCCAGATGGGATCATTATCTTTGAGGAAAACCCAATTTATCTTTTGGAGATAAAATGTATTTTTCAAGGTACCTAATTCCAATTTCTAATTTTAACTCTTTAAAACATATTTTGTTCCCAAAAGTCATTTAATAAAAATTTGAAGTACAATAAATTTTTTTCTGCTCTTACAAAATAAATTTTGTAAGTAAAACCAAAACTATTTCAGAAGCCATTGAGAAGGTTACTTATATTATTCATGATGGTGAAACATACAGATTAAAGAAAAACCATAAATATTATGGCCAGGTACAAATGGGAATGGCTCTTCTAAATCTACCTAAGACTGCCTTTGTAGTTTATGCGTCACATGATAATAGTGTTTTGATTGTTGAAGTTGATTATGATTTTGATTTTGTATTTAACATGTTAAAAACCATAAAAAAGAAGTATTTTCAAAATATGTTACATGTTTTATGTGAAAATCAAGGCAGGCTGTATTAGAGCTTAGAGCTAACCTTTAATTATTTTAAATAAAAAAATGTAAATTAACAAATAGGACTTCAAAACTAACTTTATTTACTATTACCAATACAAAAAACAGTATAAAATAAGACAAATTAGCTATGATTACCTAAGTAAATAAATATACACAATACCTACTATTTCTGAAAAAAATTATATACCATAATAAAATCATTGTCAAGTTACTTAATAAATCTTGAATTACATAATATTGGAGAAGATAAGTTTGTTACGGCACAAATAATAACAAATATGTCTTCAATTAGTGGAACGAGTGTCCAATTTAATTTTCCACTGAGGATTTAAAAAATTTTTAATCTTTAATTAGACCTCTCGATATGAACTTTAGCAGAAGCGATTTTTGCATTTATTATTGCTTCCTCTGCACTCAGTTGTTTCTGTTTGAGAAATGGAGGTCTAATCAATTCTATCTGGTGTATTTGACATATATCGTCAATACGAAAGCCTTTATCTACCATTACTGCATCTCTGCAGGGATCTAACAATGAAATTACATTGCTTTGTTCAAAAATAACTTTATCAGAAGCTCTTCCACCGTATGGTTTACTAATAAATGTTATTAGGCCACCTGGAGATACCCCTGTCATAAATTTTACTGTCATATGTGATTTATATTGGGAATAAAACCTTATTCTACAACATAAGAGCACTTCGGAGATTGCACAAAAATGTCTGTACAGTCCAATACTAATCTCACATTTGAAAACTCTGCGAAACAGATCGGCAAATTACTTGAAATTTCATCCTTGGAAGGGAAATAAATTAAAGGTCTTAGAATCTTACTCAAGACAGGTATGAGTTCATTAATATAATTTTTGCATAACTCTGACGATATGTTAAAGAGGGCACCTAATGTTACATACGTAAGACTAGTTTTAAACTTTGTGAATAATAACATTATTCTCTGCCTTGTATTTAATCGGTGAACCCTTTTATCTTTATAATAGGATTCAAAAGCAGTGACAATGGAGTCAAAAATTTTAAAATTATTTATACCTGTAAAACTTTTGAGTTTACTGTCTGTTGTTATAAGGTCACATATTGTCAACTGCTTTGGAGTATTTACTTGGATTTCTGAATTCCTAAACCTTGGATCGCTAGATGTCATAGCGCTCTGCATATGGGTTTCCATATTTGCCAAAACATTTTCCGCAGCTTCAATATCTTCCTGGTCTTCTACATTGGGTTCACATTCAATAGTGGTATCTCGGTTTGATTTTTTCTTTCCGTTCTAGCTGATACTCTCATATCTCTTGATGATGGACCTGACTATGTCAAGTTGAAGTGGTAGCTTCTTGGTGGGAACAGCATTTATTTTTAAAATTCTACGCCTTTTTCTATCTAAAATAAAACACCTTTCCACTTATAAAAAATATTACCTACTTATAACCTACTTATATACTAATAACCTACCTTTATGAAAATAATCTTTTTCTGAAAAATGTTTGAGCACACTCGCATATGATCCGAAACTTTTTTTTCCAATTTTTAATGTTCTAATCCATACTGCCTTTCTATCCATAAGCTCTTTATTACCAAGTTTGGTCTCCACAAACACTTTTGATTTTCCTTCCTTCGAAAACGTATGGAAACTAATTTCTGGGTTTTTCTTCGCCCAAGAATTACAATTAGGCACACAGCAATAATGATTCATATTTAATAACTTGAAATTAGAAGCACATGTTAAACAAACAACAAATTACACAGGATTCAACCTCTTCAAGCTCAGATATTCCAATGAAAACAATGAAAATCAATAACATGAATGACCCATAGAGTAGGTAAATAACTCGTCCCTAGAGGGCGTATCGCTTAGCAAGAATAGCGTATACTTAATGAGATAAAAGTGAGGTACATGTACACTTCACGTTTGACAGATCGGTATATAAATTCGAACTTGTGGGATAGTATAATACGAAAGAGGGACTATATCGATAAAGAAAAAATAATAATAGAGTAGTTACTACATTACTGTAATCCAATTCCATTGTATCCCTTATTTTTCTGCCACGACTTTGATAGTTGATAGTGAATAAAAATCAAATTTATTGGCTGATCCATCCACTATCAACAATTAAAGTCGTGGCAGAAAAATAAGGGATACAATAAAATTGGATTACAATAATGGAGTAACTACTTTAAACACTTGGCGAAAAACTCACCGAAGAAACCCGAATAATTATCTTATCACTTGTACACTTGATTTCGAGGTTACATGCTTCGATCTCCCGAATTGACAGCTACCGGGAGATCAGGAGGGCCTTTCTCGAGTCACTCGTATCTTTGCGTGCACGCAACTCAGCGAAGAGACCAATCAGGTTCAAGTATTCCGTTGCGGCGGGGGTCCTAATTGGTCTACTCGCTAAGAAACGTATACGCATCTTTGCAAGTAGACCAATCAGGACCCCCACCACAACGGAATACTTAATCTGCAACACTTAATAGATGATTTTTATTCGCATTGGCATGTTTATGATGATATTTGCAATGAATGTTCTACTCGGATTGAAATGAGTCGTAAGGTCAGCATCGAAGCTGTAAATGATGTAGTAATAATTACATTAAATTTATTTATGAGTAAGGGCGAAATTTAAGCGGTGCATGCAAAAGGATTTCTTAAAACTATTCCAACGTCTCGAGTTAATATATGTAACAACATATATACTGTCATAAGTGGTATCTTTACATGTGATGAAACAATTCGTCATGGTCATTGGAAGAGTATACTTAGAGAGTTGAAGGTAAAACGTCTTCATGGATTTCTGTAGACGACCAAAATATAAGAAAAATCCGATTGCCTGTAAATTCGAAAGCGGTATATGTTTTATTTCTCCAAAATACTAAGGCAAAGTGAAAAATATAAGGGCTCTCTAGTCTATAAATCCCTTTCAAAATATCACGAGAATAAATCAAAAGTAAGTAAGTGGTTATAATTAATTGGCTCGTATCGGTATAAAATGTGAGACTTTAATTTTGTGGTAATAGAAAGCTATTCTTCTACATGTACGTATTCTCCTCATGAATAAATTCCAAAAAGTAATGAAATCCCCCCACAACAACAGATTCTCTGTAAAAAAAAGGCAGCATGTTCATTCAGTGCCAACAAAAATTGATACCTACGTAAAATACTCTCCAAAAAAGATTTGAAATCAATTAAGATCGACATGTTCAAGATTTATATATAAAAAGTAAAAAGCATCATTTGAAAGGAAAATTATTGTAAATCAAGTTACTAAAAAATTCAACTAAAGAATTTATAAACAAATTTTAATAAAAAATTTTCCTTCCAAATAAAAAATTCAGACAGAATTATACTCGATGTTTATGCACTTATGATTTTAAATAAATTCATACACTTATATGATACCACCAGTATACCGAATGTCGCACGGGAAACCAATCAGGCGGGGGCCTTCTGCATTTCTCTGAATTTGACTTCTGCAGTGCAATTTATGAATTACTCTAGCACCGTCCAAGCACTACCAATTATTCGGTATAGTGGACAAAAGATGAAAACTTAAACGCGGCAAGTTCTTTTTTATTAAAATTTTTTTATAAATTCTTTAGTCGAATTTTTTAGTAACTTGATTTACAATAATTTTCCTTTCAATTGATGCCTTTTACTTTTTGTATATAAATCTTGAACATGGCGATCTTAATTGATTTCAAATCTTTTTTGGAGAGTATTTTACGTAGATATCCATTTTTGTTGGCACTGAATGAACATGCCGCCTTTTTTTACAGAGAATCTGTTTTTGTGGGAGGATTTCACTACTTTTTGGAATTTATTCATGAGGAAGATACGGACATGTAGAAGAATAGCTTTTTATTACCACAAAATTAAAGTCTCACATTTTATACCGATACGAGCCAATTAATTATAACCACGTTACTTTTGATTTATTCTCGTGATATTTTGAAATGGATTTATAGACTAGAGAGCCCTTATATTTCTCACTTTGCCTTAGTATTTTGGAGAAATAAAACATATACCGCTTTCGAATTTACAGGCCATCGGATTTTTCTTATACTTTTGGTCGTCTACAGAAATCTATGAAGACGTTTTACCTTGAACTCTCTCTAAGTCTACTCTTACAATGACCATGACGAATTGTTTCATCACATTTAAAGATACCACTTATGACAGTAGATATCGTCCCCTTCCTGCAAAAAGTCACTAACTAACATATTTTGTAAAATTCACCTAACTGGACCTAGTAGCTTAATTTTATTAAATCTTTAAATGGTAAAACTCACTAAGTGCTAAATGCGTTGGAAGTGAGCATGCGCGCATCATAAAAAGTCACTAACCGAAATATAATACCGATATTATAGAGCAGAAACTACCTACTAAAGGTCAGTTGATGATAAATGTTAATTAGTGACTTTTTGCAGGAAGGGGACGATATGTTGTTACATATATTAACTCGAGACGTTGGAATAGTTTTAAGAAATCCTTTTGCATGCACCGCTGAAATTTCGCCCTTACTCGTAAATAAATTTAATTTAATTATTACCACATCATTTACAGCTTCGATGCTGACCTTACGACTCATTTCAGTCCAAGTAGAATATTAATTGCAAATATCGTCATAAACATGCCAATGCGAATGAAAATCATCTATTAACTGTTGCAGATCAAGCATTCCGTTGTGGTGGGGGTCCTGATTGGTCTACTCGCTAAGATGCGTATACGTTTCTTAGCGAGTAGACCAATCAGGACCCCCACCGCAATGGAATACTTGATCCTGATTGGTCTCTTCGCTGAGTTGCTTGCACGCAAAGATACGAGTGACTCGAGAAAGGCCCCCCTGATCTCCCGGTAGCTGTCAATTCGGGAGAACGAAGCATGTAACCTCGAAATCAAGTGTACAAGTGATAAGAAATAATTATACGGGTTTCTTCGGTGAGTTTCCCCAAGTGTTTAAAGTAGTTACCTACTCCATTATTGTAATCCAATTCCATTGTATCCCTTATTTTTCTGCCACGACTTTGATTGTTGATAGTGGATGGATCAGCCAATAAATTTGATTTTTATTCACTATCAACTATCAAAGTCGTGGCAGGAAAATAACGGATTCAATGGAATTGGATTACAGTAATGTAGTAACTACTTTATTATTATTTTTTCTTTATCGATATAGTCCCTCTTTCGTATTATACTATCCCAAGTTCGAATTTATATACCGACCTGTCAAACGTGAAGTGTACATGTACCTCACTTTTATCTCTTTAAGTATTAGTGCAGACTCTGACATGTAATCTCGTACAAGTGCAACCGAAGAAGACCTAGCTCGTGTCCTGTCCGTAAAAAGATGACTCGATGGACATCGGAGAATGTCAGACTTGTCACCGAGCGCCTATTACCCACGGTACATTTATTGCAATATGCGCTTTTCGTTTCAATTATTCCTGCTTTAAATAACATTCACTTCTTTCAAAGTATTTACCTTGTACAAACTGTTCATCGTAGGGGGCAGCGATCATTGATTGTGACTAATCGTAGACAAATTATTCCTGCGATGATGTTCCAGTTGCAAAGCATACACTAGCAAGTCAGCTTACAGCATCCGATTTTTAGTATCAACTTTACCTCTTTTGGAACACCCATCACCCGAGCATAATCACGATTACGTTAATGTTAATCGCAGAATAGACCGTGCTCACAGCTCGGGCACATTATCGCAGTAGTATTTCGGTACACCGAATTGCCTTTTAGTTTTAATAGACAAACTTGTCTACGACGAGTCGCTAATATCGATCGCTGCCTCCTACCACGAACAGTTCATAAAAGGTTATTAGCTTGAAAGAAGTAAATGTTATTTAACGCTGGAATAGTTGAAACGAGAAGCGCGTATTGCAATTAATGTACCGTGGGTAATAGGCGCTCGGTGACAAGTCTGACATTCTCCAATGTTCATTGAGTCATCTTTTTACGGACAAGACACGAGCTAGATCCTCTTCGGTTGCACCTGTACGAGATGACATGACAGAAAATCAATATTCTTCATGAAAATCTTCTAACCTACTCGTTCTGCAGTAATACTTAATGAAATAAAAGTGAGGTGCATGTACACTTCACGTTTGACAGGTCGGTATATAAATTCGAACTTGGGATAGTATAATATGAAAGAGGAAATATATCGATAGAGAAAAAATAATAATAAAGTAGTTACTACATTACTGTAATCCAATTCCATTGTATCCCTTATTTTTCTGTCACGACTATCAAAGTTGATAGTGAATAAAAATCAAATTTATTAGCTGATCCATCCACTATCAACAATCAAAGTCGTGGGAGAAAAATAAGGGATACAATGGAATTGGATTACAATAATGGAGTAACTACTTTATTATTATTTTTTCTTTATTTATATATTTCCTCTTTCGTATTATACTATCACAAGTTCCAATTTATATACAGACCTGTCAAACGTGAAGTGTACATATACCTCACTTTTATTTCATCTCTTCTTTGCCTCTGGTATAATCATTTACACCCCACAAAGCACGTTTTTGCAAGTAACGTTTCTGTAACATTCCTGCGATATTTTGCAATATTCGTGAATACTACCGTATGTTAGAAATATATATTTCTCGATAAATTCGCGAATGTTACAAAATATCATAGAAACATTTCGGAACCATTACATCGAAAGATCTCCTCGATAAGTACAGCTCGATAAGATTGTACTTGTCAGGGCTGAATTATATGGGGTTTTTATAATTATTTTAGAAAGTCTCAGAAGAATACAGTGCAGCATAATATAGATGTGCTAGAAAGAATAAGGAATAACCTTCGACAAGCATTCGGGCTATGGCAACAGAGATTAGAATCAGCAAGACCATGGCAGGGAGGATATTGAAGGATGGATGCACGTCCATGCACTCGAGGCAGCAAATCTAACTCGCGGAATGAACCACTGCAGCTGGTTCTTGGACCAACAAGTGGCCTCGTTCGAAAGAAACCCCCTCGGGTTCGCTCATGATTTGGAGTCCTTCTGGGTGGAATTGAATAGCGGCACGTTTATTTCTGTAACAGATTATAAATAACAAAATTATATCCAGCATTTCACTATTTAAAATATAGTACGAAGGAGGAAATATATCAATAGAGAAAAACTAATGTTAAAGTAATTACTTGATTATTGTGATCCAATTCAATTGCATCTGCTATTCTTCTGCCACGGCTTTGATGGAGAAGAAACATCAAATTTATTTGTTAATCCATCGATTCACCCCATGCTCGCATGACGCTGAAAACAAAAAAAAGAATTACTACTTATATATTTGTGCTTCCATCGAAAGTGAGGTTAAAGCTGTCAGATGGCAATTAAACTTATCTGGTGGCAATTCTTCTGAGATACTGCCGTTTCCTTTCCTGCTCTTGATGCACAGGCAACTAGAGAAAAATACCACTGCATCCGTTCACTATCTCGATTAAACGAAAAAAATACAAATGATTATTAAACTATACGGAGCGTCTGTCACATTCACCACTATTGAGATTCATTACTCCGATTACACTGAATGTTCACTTTTTATTAACAAGCGCGTCCGAGGATCGAAATAAACGCGAGGGAAATCGTTACGCGAATGGAAATATTTTATTCACTTTGAAAACCATGACCAAACATTCAAGGAATATATTCTCTCACACACTCTCACATACAATTGATGGCGTATGAGTGTGCCCGCATCTGTGTAGACATTTCCGATCATGGCCGACTATCGCCGAAGATAGGCGGAATTTTTGTGACATTTTGACATATATATATTGCCCGAGAAATCGGATTCTCGACTTTCAGGCGGCAGGGGCGTGGCTTAGCGTTGCTAAGGGTGAATCTCTGTTAATATTTAACTTATAACATTTATTCTGGTCTCTATCAATAGAGAATAGTCGATTTATATGGCGTAACTAAGCATAGTTTTGGTTATAACCGTATATTTATTGAGAAAATTCGATGTTAAAATTGAGGGGTGAAAGGGGCAGACATTTTTCTTGTAAAGATACACGGGTGCCCGCGGCGACAGCACTGTCGGCGTCGTTCTGACGAACTACTTGAATGAACATGCCGCGAGACACTACCGTGTCTCTTGATAAACCGCAACCGAATGTAATTTATTTAATGTGCAATGTGCCTCAGTCGTTTCACCTAAGTGCATCCGTTTCATTCAGGTGACTAGTCAGTTAACTTGCCGCCCGAGGCACACCAGTGTAGTGTATCGCATACAGTGCATTCAGAACAACTCATTATAAACCACGGTTAATCATCAAATTACATTGTATCTCTTTAATTCGAATATATTTGTAGTAATATAGTGAGTGCAGTGTCTAATCATTCGAACTAACCGCTCGGTTTAAACCCTCACAATTCAATCAGTATTACGGAAAGAATGGAGTGGTCCAATGAGAAAGTGATGTCATTAATTAACTTGTATCGCGATCGGCCCGTTTTGTGGAATCGCAGATTGAAGGAGTATAAAGATGGCAATAAAAGGCATAACGCTTATGTCGAAATTGCTGAGAGTTTTGGCGTAGCGAAGGAAGAGATTGAGAGGAAAGTGAAAAATTTAATCTCTCACTTTTCACGGGAAATGAAGAAAGAAAAGGAGAGTGTTAAATCTGGTACTGGAAGTGAAGAAGTTTACAACAGCAAATGGTTTGCTTATCAGAATATGGAGTTCCTGAAAGACAGGAATGAAGCAAGAGACATGACAGACAAACAGGTAATATTTTCAAATTTATTTATATGAATTATATATTTGAATTATTTATCCGAAACGTCCACATTGGTATGTCCCTACTACACTTGCAACGTCCCAGGTAGCAAGCTGACGTAAACTTGACGTCACTTTTAGGGCATATTTCGTCGGTGACGTCATTCTACCAAAAAATGATGTTTTAATGTCGTCATTCAAGAAACGTCTTTAAGACGCCCTAAATATGACGTTAAAGAAACGTTATTTTTACGTCGTAATAAAATTTTAAAATAACTATATTTATTATACAATATACCTACATTGAATATTTATATATTTTTTATAATGTATAACATAAAAATATTTGTGTAGTGTAGTCTACTTTAATTCTCGATCCTTATATCTATGTACCATTTATATATATATAATATAATATAATAAATAAAAGTAGGTTTTTTTTTGCGGTCGTTTCTATAAACATTCATATACACTTAATTATTTATTTATTAATATCAATTTGCGTCTATGCAAGAATATTTATCAAAAATGTTGAGAAAAGAATAATACAATTATAAAATCTTATTTATTCAAGCTCTTTCTTATTGACTGCAAAAGCAACATACATTTATTCATCAAATTTATTCATATGAACACCAATAGTAATACTTAATATTACAGGAGCGTGCAGCAGATGAGGACTCGAGGACACCGACCGATCAACGAAGTTAAGCAGCAAAAAGTGCGGATAGTAGTTGGATAGGTGACCGCTCACGATGAAAAAATATACGTCAGACCTAACCTTTTAGAACCGTCATTTTCTACATCATCACGTCATATTTTTCGTCATCTGCCGTCAGAACTGAGCTTAAAAAACCGTCATTTCGACGTTAGTGTGCTACCTGGGAAATAGTTAAAATTAAACGTCATATTTCACGTCATAAAGAACGTTAGAAAAATGTCATTAAATGACGTCAGTGGGATATGACTTTCGAACGTACTTTTAACGTCATTTATACGTCTTTTACTGACGTCGTCTATGACCAGAACTAATAAAAAATAACGTTAATTTCACGTTAGTTTGTTACCTGGGGTGGCTTCCGTTCATATAGACCGACACTCGTTGGGTTCGGCTTGAAATGCCATTTGGCACTATTTTGCCGACTGGCATAAGCCGACAAATACGTTCACACTACACTTGGCATTGCCGCTTGGCACTGCCACTTGGCATGTTTCGGCATAGTGGGGACGCGGCTTAAGCGAAGCGCGGAGCCGTAGAGTCGAAAGATCACGTTTCAAAATAATCCTACTGGTAGATTACCCCCCTCCCCCCTCTTCTACAAATATAACATTTTTATAATATTTCTTAAATATCTATATAATTTTTCGTACGATATTTATAGAATATTTGTTTCAAATACAGTAGTGACCATTCTGATATCTACAGAATATAAACAAATATCTCGCAGATACTCAATATCTAGTTTCAAATATTCATAGGGTAATATTTATAGGATGTCTGTTATCTGAGATATAATTAACATTTTTTAATATCAAATGAAGGATCCAATATGGCGAATAAAAACTTATCTAATTTTTATGAAATTTGGCGGACAGATGATATTTGGATCTTTAAATATTGTTCTGACAAACGACGGTCGGAATTTTGAATATCGATCCTTAGCAATTAGCACCACCGCGATATACATATATACCTCGTTAATTTAGGGTCAATCTCGACATAATGCGGGCGGTATATTTCGGCGAATCTAGGCTGTAAATGCGCTTGAATTTCCGCACCTTTCCCGGAAAGGTTAATTACCGGATGGGTCGAAATAAGCCGTTTCCCGCAATTCTTTATTGTAATCGATACCGCTATCCGACGACTACTAAATTACTTTGTAAAGGGGAGAATGAAGAGTTCAATGGATGACCGATCGGGAAAACCTAATACCTGGCTTATCAGGTGTAGAGGTTCACTTCACCATTCCGCGTAGCCTGAACCCTCGTTATGGCCAAGGACGAGCAACGGTACTCTTGCCCGCTACCCGGGACGCGGAAACTATCCAACGTCATCTATTGTTCTAATGTCTGTCTCTCCTAGCCAATCAGGGTAAACCGCATAGCCCACGCTATCCTCACTATCTATTAGATGTAAGATGTGTAAGCAGCAACCAAAAGCGTATTAATCAGTACTCATAATGGAGCGAAACATCCTCCCGGACTTTCAACACGGGTTCCGTCATCGGCGCGGTACCTGTCACCAACTCCTTCGTGTCTCAGAGTACGTTGCCGACAATATGAATAAGAATCGACACACCTCCATGATCTTATTAGACGCCAAGCAGGCATTCGACAGAGTCTGGCATGATGGATTAATTTTCAAATTAATCCAACTAAACTGCCCCCACTGTCTAATTGGTCTCATAAGTTCCTTCCTCACGAATAGAACTTTTAGAGTCCGGTCAGGCAATAGCTTATCCGCCTCGCAACTCGTCACTGCGGGAGTCGCACAAGGATCCAGGCTCTCTCCGGTTTTATTTAACCTATATTGTCATGATATCCCCACTCACGATAAAATAATCACGGCCCAGTACACTGATGACGTTGCCCTTCTTTATTCCTCTAAAAATAAAAATTTCGGCTCCACAGTACTAAAGAAATTGTTACCCACGCTCCTCCAATGGTATCACAAGTGGGGCTTCGCCCTCAACGAATCCAGGCCCGAGGCAGTGTTCTTCTCCCGCCGTAATATCCCCCCAAATGCACTAATAGTAAGTAACCACCGAATACCCTGGAGTAACTCCGAAAAATACCTATGCATTATTTTCGATAGGAAGCTCGGCTGGTCTGAACAAATTACCGCCGTATGCAACAAAGCACTCGGCGCGTATGTCGCACTTAAACCCTTCTTCAATAACAAGAATATTTCCCAACAAACCAAAGTTCGAGCTTTCAATGCAATAATCAGAAGTTTATGCACATACGCTATCCCATCTGGGGCGCAGCCACCCCAGCCAAATTTCGCAAAGTCCAGGGTTTATACATGAGACTCCTACGAGGCTCACTAAATACTCCCTGGTACATAAGGAATACACAGCTTCTTCAAGAGACTGGTCTCCCCCCTCTCCACGAAGCGGCGCTTAAGGGAAAAACCTCCTTGACACAACAGGGTTTTCAAACATTTATTGCAACAAACTGAGAGCATTCATTGCAATGAATAAAATTACTTAATAATATTGACGTTCAAATGTATACACACAAATTTTTTTATGAGTGAAAGAACAAAATGGTGGTGCTACTGCTGATCAAACTTGACCCCTCAAATTTGCGCCGTGGAACGCCCAGGTCCTTGTAGTTAACTGAAATCAACGAACCAAATTTTGTTTATTAAAATAAGTCATTCCGCTTTGTATGAACCTAAATATAGCCAAAAAAAATGAAAATTTGAGGACAAAGAAAAAAACACTTTTTTTCTTTATAAACAGATCGTTAAAAACAATATTTATTATAACAGTTAATACGAAATTTTAGGTTTGTGTAAACGCCAATAAGTTAAAGAATATCTGTGCAAACTTTCAAGTGTATTGCTTTATTACTTTTTAAGTTATATTCCACGGCGCGGAAAAAAGCACGTTTCGAGAAAAACGCGATCAAAGTTTTCATTCTTGTAAAGTAGAGAGTTTAAAGTAATTTATAATTACCCAAGCTTAATCTGCGATGCCAGGACCATAAAGCAAGCCTTCTTCTTCAAGGAAATCATTGATCGTAGCTGCATTTCCTCTTTTTGTGCAGTTCTGGCCTCTTTGGACGAGTTTAACACGTTCGTCGCGCCTAATGCGATTCGGTTGAGTTTCTCACGGGGCCCAAATCTGACTGTCGCACTATGGGCGGAAACGCCGAAAAGTTAACGGATTAACCTGACTTCGGGTACCCCAGGGTTTTCGGTATCGCTGATTACGAATCCGAGGCCAGAATTGCAAAATTCCTAAATGGGGCCACAATACGGCGCATGCGCGGATCAAATCTCGTCGTAAAATTGAGTAATTGCCCTGAATTCGGGTACCCAGGGGTTTTTGGGGTCGCTAATTACGAATCCG
This sequence comes from Xiphydria camelus, assembly GCA_963678675.1. Lineage (NCBI taxonomy): Eukaryota > Metazoa > Arthropoda > Insecta > Hymenoptera > Xiphydriidae > Xiphydria > Xiphydria camelus. Next base: position 17,811,453 of record OY783192.1, on the reverse strand, counting down.
AGACTATATTTGCAAAATTGTTAGATGGCGTCATGATACAGTGCATGCGCCCTATCGTGGCGCCATCTACTAATTTGGAAATTCTGGCCTCGGATTCGTAATCAGCGACCCCAAAAACCTCCGGGTACCCGAATTCAGGGCAATTACTCAATTTTACGTCGTGATATGATCCGCGCATGCGCCGTATTGTGGCGCCATCTAGGAATTTTGCAATTCTGGCCTCGGATTCGTAATCAGCGACCCCGAAAACCTCAGGTTACCCGAATTCAGGTCAATCCGTTAACTTTTTGACATTATAAAGGACCCATTTTATCATAAATATAAATTAATAAAAAGTATACTATAAAATGTGTATATTTTTAATATTTCTATGTTGTATATCCTAAATTTATATTTCAGTGCTTATTCCATTAAATTCGTTTTAAAAATTCAACTGAAAATCATGTTTAACTTGAACAAGAAGAGCGTCACCCGTACTTGGGTCCCCCACGGAAACACACCCGTCACCCAGGAACGTGTTAAGGTGCTACATACACCTAGTTCGGTCCAAAAAAAAATCGATTTTTCAAAAGTGTTTTTATTTAATAGTAGAAAACAGACACTACATATTCCGAAAAGTTTGAATAAAAAATTCGCAAAATTAACCGAGAGTTACAAGTGTTTATATACCTGACCTATCGTTTTCAGGTCCGATCTACCTGAAACTTCAAACGCTGTTTTCTCACAACTACTTTTTCAAATGCGGTGCCAAATATATTTCAAAGACTACTGAACCGATTTTAATGTAAATTGTCTCAATCGCTTTGTAAAGATTTTATCTCGTCTCTGACACTCATAACAAATTTTTTTAATTAATACTTTTTTCTTGGCAATCACAAAACCAGGATGAAATTACTTCAAAATCACACTCGTAATTTAAACTGTTGTAAAATTGTTAATTATAAATATTTCTCAAAACCACCGGTTACAAGGACGAGATTGAACCTTCTAGTTTAAGGGGGAAAGCCACTGTGATATGTTCAAAGCGCAGCTTCCTCTCCAAAATCACTTTCTGTAAATTTATTTGACATTTTGGTCAAACAGAGATTGAGGTATTCTGCACCTTCTCTAATTTTTTCAGATTTTTTTCACGTGTAGTTTAATTGTTATTCATGTTTGTTGAAGGACACTTGTATACGCGTTCCCCATACCCAAGCCGTAAAAATGACACATTTTCACCTTTTTATAAAAAACTGTCGTGTAAATATTTTTGAAAAACTAGAGGTGTAGAGAAAAAAATTAGAAATTTTGTAACAAAAACAAATAGAAAAGTCAAGTATAATTAAAGAACGGTGGGCTTTCAAAGATTCGAAAAACTCTTGAAATTCAGTTGAGGTTGGGATTAGGAGTAGCGATGTGGCAACACTATACGATGAGGACGTTACTAACCAAACTTATACTGGCGGACAATTTGAAATTATTTTAATGTGTTCGTCTCGTATTATGAAAATTTGAAAATATTAAACACGGAAAAACATGGTTTTAATTCATATTATTCATGGTTGCCACTCCGTTAATACGTTTCTTTAAATCGCTCGTTTTAATAAATGTATTACCTTTGTATCTTAATCGTTTCAACATTTTTAATTTCGAAATAACGAATACTAACAAATACACGGGGTAACGACACATTAACGAGACACGTGCACAATACAGGTAGAGCTCTTATCCAGTTCACGACCCTGTGAGACCGCGCCGTAAAGGCGTGGTCGTGGAGCACTACATGTATTGTGCATGTGTCACGTCAATGTCGACACATTGACGTGACACATGCGCAATACAGGTAGTACTCCACACCATGCCTTTAGACTGATCATGCAAAATTGACGACAAGACTGTGTGTGTAGACAGGGCTTATGATTATGGTGTTGCCACATTCACTCGCACTATTTTGCGAGTGTAGAGATACATCCATGCATACAGTGAGTCTGTGTGGAAGTACAGTCTCTACTATATTTTTTTCCTAGAACACTGTATACCGCCCTCTACTTACCTGTCCTCATGACCCAAACTTTTCGACTTGAATTACTCGAGAAAATACCTTAAAGGCTTTTATCTCGAAACTACGTTTTTCCAACTGGGCGCCATCATAACTCAGTCAATTTTTATCCGATTGCCTTGAAATTTTCACAGAATATTTCTGTGGCAGGAAGTCAAATGGACATAAGTTCAAAAATTGACATTTTCAAGAGAGGGGTGCAAAGTTAAACTAGTTCTTGTAAATCAGAGATATTGCCGAAATTAATTTTTGAGCCATTTTGGTTATCTAATATGTTGTCAATTCTGATTAATGCCAGGCAACGGCCAAGAACATTGTGGTTAAGCAAAAAAAAACGTTACTTATGTCCTTTTGATTCAGATAATTTAATAAAAACTAAGTACATGGGAATATAAAAAGGACATATTTCTACTTATTCCCTCCTGATGGCAGGACGGTTTCTGTTATACATAACATTTTTTGTACAAAAGGATATAAGTGTTATTAAAACAAATTCAAATTTAAATATTTATTATGTTATTACACCCATATTATTATTATATTAATAATTTCATTAGTAATATTACTCTAATTCTGCATCTGAGAAATTTAGGTAAAACGAGCGAGCATCTTCATCACAATGAGAGGCATTAATTCTAACAAATTGTTCTTCTTTTTGGAATTAATTGGTAGTTGCCCAGCATAAAGTCTCGGAAGTGAGGAACTTACAGACTGATTACTACGTTTTCGCCCTCTTCTTGTGTAATTAATAGTTCTAAACGGCTCCATATCACATTTAAGGAATACTTATATTGCAGAATACCAAATTCTCCTTGTTCATACTTTAGCCAGTGAATGCTTCTCCAGCAAAATTTTTCATTTTCAGTATTGACATGTTTAATTTGAAGGGGACCTTTAAACAAACTGGAGAAACATCGAAAATGTTTGTTTTCCATAACGAATACTTCGAATTTGTGCTTCTTTCCTGTTGATCTTACCAGGTTGTACCAATCTCGTGGTAGATGAATGGGAAACGGACTATGTTTTTTATGTCTCTCGATTGATGCATGATCTACATCACACTCCATGTGTGTATGGCCAGCTACAAGAAATTTATGCTCGATAGTTTTTAAAGTAGAGTGACTCAATAACATATGTTGGAACATTACAGACACAAAAGAATTTTTATCCTGCCCCCCACAAGTGTCTGAGTAGTACACAACATGTGTGACTTCTGGAGATGTTTTGGAGATGGTTATAAAGACAGGATGCAATTTCATTGGCACCTCTGCCTGCCACAGCTTCGTGCCACATAAAGTGTGTGGAATCTCCAGACACGCAATCATGCACCGTTAGATTGTAAGTTGATAATTGGCGAAGATAGAAAACTTTATCAGAAGAAAAATGTGAGGAGTTGGCAATACCTGAAACAGAATAATACCTTAATGTAGTTAATGAAAATGAAATTGTTTTTATTATTAGCTTATAAGGGCTTTGTGTCCTTATAAGTGAACAAGAGTAATCGCAAATATTAAAATTTACTGCAATCAGAGAAGCTTAATTTTAGATAAGTATACTATTTTAATTATTCAAAATGAAAAAGTGAGCTATGTAAGTTTACATATGTCCTTTTTACGGAATAGTTGGACTACAAATTTAACTTATGCCCCTACGAGGGTAGTTTTTTTTTCCATATTAGAGCTTATACTGACTTATGTCGTTTTTACTGAGGAAAGATATTTAATTTTTATGATGTATGCCCTACAAATTTTCATTTAGTCATAAATCGACTTATGCCCTTTTGACTGCCTGCCACAGATTTATAAGACAATTAACTTTAGTTAAGTATATGATTTTTTCGATTAAGCGATTACTTATTGAGATATAATTAAAAAACTGAGCAATTTTTCTATAAATTTCGAAGTTCTTTCTATAAACATGCGCTACTTTGTTAAAAATTAAAATTTTTATAAATCCGTATGCTTAACTGAAGCTAGACTCATGTAGTTTAAGAAAATAATTAATTTTTTTGGTTTGGATGTACCGTTCGGACAGAGCAATGGCGCCCATGCGCCAAGGATTTTTCAGAGGAGCTTTACGGCATCGCGTATTACAGTGTAATTTATTGATATTTTGTATTACTTTTTTTTCTAATATACTAAAATATATGTACTATCATGTAGTTATAAAAGTTTTTCCCCCCTTTTTATTTTAATCAGAAAAAATTCACAAAATTATCCTATATTTTCCGGTCGTCACAGTGGTTCTCCCCCTTAAGAATCTTCGTCATTTTTTGCTTTCAGATGAAATCCGAACGAGAATTTTTTGGCACCGTAAAAGGCTTTTATAATACACCTTGCCGGATTCAATGGCCAATAACTTGTAAACAACACAATATTTTTAAGTTTTTCTTTTTGATAAATTTTGTTAAAAGTGTGTATTTGTAATAACATTTTATAAATGAGTGTTAAATAAGTGAAAATAATACTTTTTTCAGGCCGTCTAGGTGTATGTAGTACCTTAAGGGGTAAGGCCACCATGCAACTTTTAAAAAATTGAATTTTTTTTATTAGCTTAAAACCTTCCTTAAACCCTCAAGAATAATAAAAAAAAGGTCTCATGGTCAAAAAAATCTCGAACCGGTCGTTTACGTCAGTTTGCGGAGGCGCCTCGCGGAGCGTCAAATGCATGTTGGGACGTTTAAACGCGTTTTTCTCAGAAGACCATTTTTAAAATCGGGCGTACCGATAGCGGCTACAAATCGTTATCGATTGCCCTGAAATTTTGAGAGTATCTTTATACATATATAATCTAATAGACCACGTAGAGATTTTTCGATATGTTGTAAACTTTTTGTTTTATAAATGATTAAATATGAAATTCTTACGTGAAAACGTGAACTTTTCCTTCATATGCTCACCATTTCTCGAAAAATCGATATTTATAAAATCCCCTACGTGGTCTATTAGTTTATGATATATATTAAAGAAAAATTTTTGGATTTTTGATCTAGGTTCACTTTTGGAGGTGTAGGCGGTACGTCCGTTTTGGATCCCCAGAAAAGCTCGTCGCAGAAACCGGATCCTAGAACGGCCATTTCTTAACGAAAAATTAAAAACAAAATGTTTTTTTTGTACCTCTAAAGACACTTGATAAAGTACTGTATATCAAAATTCTACAGCTTTTACTATACTCCTACAAAAAATTCCCAAAATCGTCCTTCTTTCTTGACGCGCATGGTGGCCTTACCCCTTAATGAGCGCCGGCTTTGTCTCTTCGTTTGATTGCTGTCGTACGTGTCTGTGAAAATTTTACATTCCAGGCCGATTTGCAGTTCCAGATCGTTCATGACTCTAAGTACAAATGCATACCCATCATTGAATATTCCAGCAGCTAAATACGCTGCAATTTTTAGTATTTTTGAGCCACAATTCAAATGTTTTGGAGCTAAACGCCACACAGTCGAATTAAAAGACGCGTTAGCGTTTTAAGGGGGCTTTCCCGTTTTTGGCTTCAAAAAATCGTTTTTTTTTACAGAAATCGATGTGTTATACATTCAAATTTATTGTCCTGAAATTTTAAAGTGGTCCGCACATTAGATTTCGAGTTATAGCCGGAATGACGTCGGTTACGGCCTGAAGAGCGTCGCGCGGTAGCTGCTGTGTGCGTAGGTAGAGCCTCAGCATTTTCTTTGTGTTACTACCTGCCTCTTTTTCAGAATTCGGCACGTTCCTATTATGCAGGTGCTTCTCAAGGTTCTTTTGACAGGGCACGGAAAGGAATGTGTCCACCATTTTACCTGGGGAAGCGCTGGTTCATTGCAGAAATACCGTTCAGTTTCTCTTCAAACTTCGGCTTGTGCAGACCAGTTCAGAAGGTGAAAATGTTTCGAAAAAATCAGTGCAGCGGAAAATATCGTCCGAAGGGGAAAAAGAAAAGACCACCCCCTAAGAATCGACACGTGGCAGAGTCGGTTACTAGTTTTAGCAGCAGTTCCGCTAAAAAGTTGAAAAACTCAAAGAATACAACCGTACCTATAGATAACAATCTCGGGTATCGGTTTATCAATTTCAACGCCGTTTTTTCTGCATTGTGCGCGTTAATTTGCTATAAAACGTGCAAAGGGGACATAAATATACAAGAAGCTTCTTGCCGGAGACTTGGCTTCAAAATTGTGGTTCAGTGCGCGTGCGGTAGTGCGAAAATAAATTCGTGCCCTCTCTCTTATTGATAACGCCTACGAGATCAATCGGCGAATCGTTACTGTAATGAGACTTCTCGGGGTTGGTTTCAGTGGACTCAATTTGTTTTGAGGGATGATGGATCTCGCGGCTTCGTTCCCTAAAAGACTATATTATGCAACACTCGAGAACATTAAAATTGCTTCTGCAGCGGTTTACGATGCATCCATCAAAAATGCTGTAGAAGAAGAAGTTAGATTGAATACAACACATGAACAGCAAAATCCTCGTTGGGTTAGTGTTTCTGGTGATAGTACGTGGCAGAAACGAGGATTTAGTTCCCTGTACGGTGTCACCACGCTCATCGGCAAATTTTCTGGCAAAGTAGTGGACTCTGTGGTGAAATCCAGTTTTTGCATTGCTTGTAATTTGTGGAGAAGCAAGCAAGGCACTGATGAGTATGAAGAATGGGAAGCAACCCATATGGACAACTGTCAAGCAAACCATAGTGAAAGCGCAGGGAAAAGGAGGTGGACAGTGTAAAGGAAATATTTCAAAGATCCGAAGAAAAGCATAATGTAAAATATGCTCAATACATTGGTGACGGGGACAGCAAAACCTTCAAGGCGATTTTGGATGTGGACCCGTACAATAACGATCCGAAAGTAATGAAAAAGGAATGCGTCGGCCATGTCGAAAAACGCATGGGAACCAGGCTCCGTAATGCAAAGAAAACAAATAAGGGACTCGGGGGAAAAGGGTCCAGGAAAACTGACCAACATAGTAATAGGCGAATTGACAACCTATTACGGTCTGGCCATTCGGCGAAATGCGGATTCAGTGGACAAAATGCATGACGCTATCTGGGCAACATTTTATCACAAATCTTCAACGGACGCTAAGCCTAATCATGAGCTGTGCCCCACCGGGGTTGACAGCTGGTGTACCTGGCAGCAGGCTAGAACTCAGAAAACGCTGAATGACTATAGGCATAAACCGGCATTGGCTAAGGAAATTCTTCAAGTTGTAAGGCCTATTTACACGAATTTGTCATCGCCGGAACTACTGGAAAGATGCGTTGGTGCAAATACGCAAAACTCCAATGAGTCGCTGAACGCTTTGATTTGGACGTTCGCGCCGAAATATATGTTCGTCGGGAAGAGCGTCATCGACATCGGCACCTTTCTTGGAGTTTCCATTTTCAACGATGGATTTACGAGCATATTGTTAATTCTACACAATATGGGAATTCAGTTGGGCCATAGAGCGCACGACTATTCGGAAAAGCGAGACGAAGAGCGAATCAGGCAGGCCGACAATCGGGCAACCATGGCCACGAAAATCGCCAGGATAGCGGCCAGGGAGCAGAGAGCGAGCCAAAATGAGGTCTACGAGGCAGAGGAGGGTGTGCTGTACGGACCGGGAATTGATGACATGTAAGTTTAAAAATTTCATAGCTATATGGGGAAAAATGTAAGAAAAATTTTAAACGCGTTTTTCTCGAAACATCATTTTTGAAACTGGAATGAGATTTTTCTCGGACAATAATTAACCGATTATTATGATTTTGCTTTCAAAATGTTCACAATTAATGCCATTAGTGATCAACATAGGATTTTATAATATTGCAAGAATTCGATTTTTAATAACAATTTAAAGGTAGAAATTGAAGATGAAAATCGTACTTTTTTCTTCACAGTTGTAAATCGAAAATCTTGTCCTCCATATTGGATCCGCCATCTTGAATTTTTAAAATCTGACTTCAGATTCATGATCAGCAACCCAAAAAACCTCCTTACACCAAATTCGGCATGAATCCGTCGATTTTCAAAAATCTCGTCCGCCATATTGGATCCGCCATCTTGAATTTTTGAAATCCGATTTCAGATTCGTGATCAGCGACCCAAAAAACTCCTTATAGCGAATTTGGTTTAAGTCCATTAACTTTTTGAAAATCATGATTTATTGATGGTTTTTTGAGATTAAAAAAAAATGTGACGTGATGGAGACAAACGGACACCGGATTCGGATTCAGCGACCCCAAAAACATAAAGATATACTGGTCTAGTTCTGGGAACAAGATCTTTTTTTTTTGTGTGCCTGTTTAATTATATGGCCATTATTTGTTTTTTTCATATTATTTTTCGATTGTGCATTTCTACGTATTGCAAGGCCATAATATTTTGTTAATTTTGTAATTAAAGCATCTGTTAGTTTGCCTTAGCCACCATGCTTTGCGGGTTTTTTTACATTTATAAGACGGCTCCCCATTCGCTTTCCCACGTGACCTACACACTCGCTTTTGATAACTGCAACATCTTCGTATGGATCAGCATGTAATATAGCTTTGAATGTTTTTGTATCTCCATCCCCAACGTAATTAGTATAGCGAATACCAAACTTTTCTTCAGAACGGGGAAACATCTCAAGAACAGCGTCGACTTCCATCTCTCCTGCAGAGCCTTTATGACTGATGGCATAACTTTCTGCATGATCTGCACCTTCAGGGTCGTCTGCGTTATTTCGGAAATAGGTGCATGCTTGGTAGTAGCTACTTTTTACTACTACATCAATAATTACTTCCCCGAATAGTAAGCAATAAGTGTCGTTACGCCGTACAAAGATGAGAAGCCGCGCTTCTTCCACGATCCGTCACCACTAATGGTAAAATTTAATATCGGTTTTTCTTTCGCCTCGTTTTCTTTTTTCTCATCTTCAATTGCATTTTTACAACTTAGATCGAACAATTTCTTCACGGACGTGAGGTAGTTGGACCGCTAAAGCACTTTTCGAGCAATTTTTTAAAAAATTTTGTCAGATTTTAGATTATAAAAAAACTGATAACTTTTCCTTATGAATGTAATTCCTTTCCGGCAAAAAAATGGCAAAAATTGTAGTACCATTCAATACAAGAACTGTGCAATATATTCAAGGAGTCAGATGCGATGGAAATAAGAAGAAAACGATAAACCCGATCCCGGGAGAAAAGTAGACCCGCGCTAGACGTCGTTTTAAGGTAGTTGGACCGCTATAGCACTTTTCGACCAATTTTTTAAAAATTTTGTCAGATTTTAGATTATAAAAAACTGATAACTTTTCCTTATGAATGAAATCATTCTGACGTTTAGAAATAGAGATATCCGGTTTTTATTTCTCTATTGAAATCAATGAGACAGGGCCGTACTACGCCGCGCACAGGCACGCACGCGCGCGACTGTGGAGGCTCCACACGGCCCTATATCATTGATTTCAATGGAGAAATAAAAACCGAATATCTCTATTTCTAAACGTCAGAATGATTTCATTCATAAGGAAAAGTTATCAGTTTTTTATAATCTAAAATCTGACAAAATTTTTAAAAAATTGGTCGAAAAGTGCTATAGCGGTCCAACTACCTTAAAACGACGTCTAGCGCGGGTCTACTTTTCTCCCGGGATCGGGTTTATCGTTTTCTTCTTATTTCCATCGCATCTGACTCCTTGAATATATTGCACAGTTCTTGTATTGAATGGTACTACAATTTTTGCCATTTTTTTGCCGGTTTCTCACATATGCCATTTAACTTGGTAACTGTTTGTGTACTCTATTTGTTATTTCATACGCACAGTGTATAAATGAACTTGATGGAATTAATATAGTTCCACATCTGCAGCTCACCGAAATAGGCCAGTCATATTTTACATCCAACCCCTTGCAATAATTAGGGTAAACCTAATTTTTTTATATGTTGTTAGGATCCACCTGGGTAGTATAAATTCAGATTTGCAACCCTGAAAAAGTTGTGCCACCTGAGATATAGCCAAAAAACCGCGACATTTTTGGACTTTTTTCAATTCTTTGCCAAAAAGACACTAAAGGGAACTTCTGACGAAAAAAGTCACTCTTACATTTTCTAAAGTAAATAAAAATTGTTACAATTTAAGCTCTAGTAAAACTCGGTAGCTCTCGTAATTAATGAGATACAGCTTTGGAAAGATGACAATTTTTTTCTAAAACGGGCGAACTTTAGTATACTTACGCTCTACTTTCGAGTAAAATATTTTCAAAAGTACTAATCCTACATGAAAACTTTCGAAAAATAAGATTAACAAAAATTTAATTACCTTCCATTTAAGAAATGGCCAAATACCAAAAAAGTCACAGTGAAATATCGATAGAGGCGAGGGGAGCGGGATCGGGCAGGAGGAAAATAATGATTACACTGGACAACAGTGATTTTGTTACTCGAACCGGACCAGGTGATTCTTATAGATTATGTGCGCTAAAAACGAATCTGACTCTCAAATTTGCGACGTTGGCCAGGATTTCGAGATACTTGAGGTTAAATATACGAAAACGGGCGATTTTTGCCATGTTCACAGGTCTATTACAATAAAAATAAAAAATTTGTCTTAATTGCACTTACAGGATTTGAAAGTGTCGTTTTTGAACTTTTCAATACATTACTTTATTGTTCCTAAACGATTTTACAAAGCCAAATTTCAGTACGACAAGTCGATCATGTAGGTCCACCGCACCACGCGTCTGATACATTTAGGCCATATTCACGGCTCTATCACAATGAAACTAAAAATTTTTTCTTAATTACACTTAGAGCGTTTGAAAGTGTTGTTTTTTAATTTTCCAGTCCATTACTTGATTGTTTCTAAACGACTGTATAAAGCTAAGTTTCAGTACAAGTCGATCGTGTAGGTCCACCGCGCTACACGCCTAAATGAATCTGAACAATAGACTTGTACTGAAATTTGGCTTTATAAAATCATTTAGAACAATCAAGTAATGTATTGAAAAGTTCAAAAACGGCACTTTCAAATGCTGAAAGTGCAATTAAGAACATTTTTTTAGCTTCATTGTAATAGACCCGTGAATATGGCCAAAATTGCCCGTTTTCGTATATTTAAGGAGGGTCCTCAGTATTTTTACGAAAAATGAATGCAATGATGTGCAGCTTTGAACTTTTGAGGTTATATTCATTAATTAGTTCTCAATAAATCCTCAAAATTTCAAAGAGACTTACCGTACGCATTTTCGAGAAAAAAAATAATAAAAACTTCCGGGGTAGAGAAAGAAAAATTCCAACGATTGACGGAAAAACTTGATTTAGAAATACATTCTTAGAAAAAGTTAAATTTCATATTTCCACAATAAAAATGCCCACTAACCGTTCTAACTTTTGAGCAATAATGAAAAAACCATCAAGTAACCTAGAATTTACTTTGAATGATATAGATATATGGCGGTGAGACTTGGCAACGGCTCAGTCGAAGGCTCCCTTGGCGCGCTTTGCGCATGCGCTGGAACACTGAGCAGGCACTTGCAGGAACTTTTCTTAATAAATTCTCCTTTTACTCGTGACTGTCCTTGACGCTCCATCGCGTTCTTCAAATTTTTCCTTTCATAAAATAACAATTTACTTCACTTACTTGCACTCATGAACACAAGACATAATCTCATTAACATATGACTTGTCATCACAACCGCGCAAGTTTCGATGGTAACGTTCCGATTTTACCGACTGGACCAATACCAACCACTTATTCCAAAAAAGCGTGGTTACCAAGTTTATTCAATAAATCTAATTCATTTATAAAATTCGGAATTAATAATTTGTCAATTGGAAAAATAAAATCCATGGTGCCAAACTTAATGATAATCGAAAGAAACTATTTCAGAAGGTTTTCCGTAAGAATCGTTGCATTTTTTAAAGTTAAAATTTTGTTTCTACAAGTTGCAGCTGACTGTCGGCACCTTTGAAGATTACCCCACTCCTTACCCTTAAATTCAACTGAGGACTCTCTTTAACCTCAAGTATCTCGAAATCCTGACCAACGTCGCAAATTTGAGAGTCAGATTCGTTTTTAGCGCACATAAATCTATAAGAATCATCTGGTCTGGTTTGAGTAACAAAATCACCGTTGTGTGTCCAGTGTAATAATTATTTCCCTCCTGCCCGATCCGACTCCCTTCGCCTTAGGCCTCTATCGATAACTTACTGTGACTTTTTTGGTTTTTAGCCATTTTTTAAATGGAAGGTAATTAAATTTTCTAAAATTTTATTTTTAGAAAGTTTTTGTATAGGATTAGTACGTTTGAAAATATTTCACTCGAATGTAGAACGTAAGCTAAAGCTTTCCCGTTTTAGAAAAAAATTGTCATCTTTGCAAAGCTGTATCTCATCAACTACGAGATCTACCGAGCTTCGCTGGAGCTTAAATTGTAGCACATTTTATCTACTTTAGAAAAACTGAGAGTGACTTTTTTCGTCAGAAGTTCCATTTAGTGTCTTTTTGGCAAAGAATTCAAAAAAGTCCAAAAATGTCACGGTTTTTTGGCTATATCTCAGGTGGCACAACTTTTTCAAGGTTACAAATCTAGATTTATACTACCCAGGTGGATCCTAACAACATATAAAAAATTAGATTTACCCTAATTATAGCAAGGTTGGGCTCTTTTTTATTTACAATATAACTGGCTTAAAATTTTAAAGCCAAGTCCTTTGTCATCCGATTGCCCAAACGATACTTTTCGCTTATAGACTAAGAGCTAGTGACATTTTTCAGTGATTATTTAGTTAAGGCCTATTTTTTGAGAGAATGTTGTGGGGGGCATGTCTAAGTGCCATCCGTGAGGATTAACCTTGATAGCGGTATGGGAGGCTGGCGGAACGCCCCCAACTTGTAAAAAATAGTGCACAAAATTATTATTTAGTTAAGGCTGAAATTTTGTTTACTATACATCTGGTAGTCCACAATTATGAATATAAATTGGCGGATCGATTGGCCGGCATTAAAAAGGTGGCGGATCATCCTAAATATGTCGTGTGAACAATAAAATTTTTATTATTTAGTTAAGGCTCAATTTTTAATATGTTATTGAGGCAACTGTTTCAAGTGGAAATTTAAATTGGCGGAACAAAATATTGGCATTAACTACCTGGCGGAACGGTTTAAACATCCATTGTGCGCGCCTCGATTTCGTGTTGTTTGCCGCAGAATTTTTTGTATTAGGAATGCTTCTAATATAGATAATGATTTTGTTTATTTTCTGGAATCTTTTTAGTAATAATAGTAATTTAGTTTTTCCCTGGAGTTAATATTTTAGCGCTCATTCAATATTGATGAGCTTCAATATATCAATCAAACATCAGTCTTATGTTAGGACACTCAACATTTTATTTGTGATGTCGGAAGTTTTAACAATTTTTAAAACGGATGAATGATATAATTTTTTTTTAGAATACCCTTTTGGCATTTGACCGACGATATAGTGCTTTATACAAATATAACGAGGTGCGTGAAGTGGAAGAATATTTTTAACAGAAATTTTTTTAAAGCGAACTAATTTCTTAGAGTAGTTATCGACTTACAAATATATGGTAGGTACTTCGTATAAAGACAATTTTAATACCGTCAGTTGTTCGATCATCTAATCATCTTCTGTGTCCGGCCAGTCAGAATCGTCACCTTCGTCAACAGAATCCAGATCACTAGATGCTCGGGAGCCTACGTCTATAAATTTAAACAAATTGATTAGAAAAATGTAATATTTTTTGTTTATATTTACTGTTAAATCTGCATACCTGATTCAATGTCACTGTTGCAATCATTGTTGCTTTTATTGGAATCTTCAACAAGTACATCTCCAAGAAATTCAGGCAATTGATCTCCTTGAAACCAGACGAATTCATACTTGCCGTCGTTGATGCACCAGCCATGGTTTTCTGGAGATTTGTCCGTTGATTGTTGCAAATTTGCATTTAGCCAGATACTGGCAATGTACGAGCTCCGCAATAGTTGCTGTTGCACTTCAGTTGAGCATGGTGGCAAGTTTGATGCGTCGGAATTGCGGATGTTTTTTGCAAATAAGTACGTAGTGTCTGCAACTTTATAAGCTTCGTTAAAGAGTACCAAACGAGCTTCATTAACGGTGTCTGCGTTTTTGACACCATACATCCGGCAGATAAATTCTTGCAAAACAGGAAACACTGCTGAAGTGTCAACATCATCTTTGCCTAGGTCTTCAAATGCCTCTTGATAATTATAGAACGCCTTCAATAACTGATATGATTTATTTTTTCCTTTACGGGAAGAGATGTAATCACACCCTGTAAGGGCGTGGAAGCCAGGCAGAGCTCTTGAGAATGTTGAGAAGGTTGAGCTCTTGAGAATGTGAACAGTGACATTGAATCAGGTATGCAGATTTAACAGTAAATATAAACAAAAAATATTACATTTTTCTAATCAATTTGTTTAAATTTATAGACGTAGGCTCCCGAGCATCTAGTGATCTGGATTCTGTTGACGAAGGTGACGATTCTGACTGGCCGGACACAGAAGATGATTAGATGATCGAACAACTGACGGTATTAAAATTGTCTTTATACGAAGTACCTACCATATATTTGTAAGTCGATAACTACTCTAAGAAATTAGTTCGCTTTAAAAAAATTTCTGTTAAAAATATTCTTCCACTTCACGCACCTCGTTATATTTGTATAAAGCACTATATCGTCGGTCAAATGCCAAAAGGGTATTCTAAAAAAAAATTATATCATTCATCCGTTTTAAAAATTGTTAAAACTTCCGACATCACAAATAAAATGTTGAGTGTCCTAACATAAGACTGATGTTTGATTGATATATTGAAGCTCATCAATATTGAATGAGCGCTAAAATATTAACTCCAGGGAAAAACTAAATTACTATTATTACTAAAAAGATTCCAGAAAATAAACAAAATCATTATCTATATTAGAAGCATTCCTAATACAAAAAATTCTGCGGCAAACAACACGAAATCGAGGCGCGCACAATGGATGTTTAAACCGTTCCGCCAGGTAGTTAATGCCAATATTTTGTTCCGCCAATTTAAATTTCCACTTGAAACAGTTGCCTCAATAACATATTAAAAATTGAGCCTTAACTAAATAATAAAAATTTTATTGTTCACACGACATATTTAGGTTGATCCGCCACCTTTTTAATGCCGGCCAATCGATCCGCCAATTTATATTCATAATTGTGGACTACCAGATGAATAGTAAACAAAATTTCAGTCTTAACTAAATAATAATTTTGTGCACTATTTTTTACAAGTTGGGGGCGTTCCGCCAGCCTCCCATACCGCTATCAAGGTTAATCCTCACGGATGGCACTTAGACATGCCCCCCACAACATTCTCTCAAAAAATAGGCCTTAACTAAATAATCACTGAAAAATGTCACTAGCTCTTAGTCTATTATACTCTTTACACACAAGTATACCAGCAAGGGCAAAAAAACACTAATGAATTCGATGATTCGATATCAAAAGCTTTGGTTAATAATAACTAGACCATTTGCACGCGCAAGCGCGCGCTTAAAACGTATTTCATAACATTTACATTTACTTCAACACTAATTTTATCAAATTGAATTTCCCCGCTTTAACTATCGAATAATATATCGATATCGATTATCAACTAACTAATGGGGATAGGTGACCACGACTTTCGATTATATCGTGCTGGATTTTATTAGATAGGAATATCGTCCGGCAACTTCTTCAATTTTTTCCCGCTCACCCTTGCTACCTACTAGTGCGTACGGCCAGGAAGGCGCACGGTGATATCAGCGTAGTTGGAATGTCCGACAGCTGGGGATCGTTTCGGGTATTTCAGAAGTCCCCCGTTATTCGCGTTTTGCCCCCGCTACCCGAGAGTACGCCCCTTGGAGGACGGCGTACGAGAGGCAGTTCGATTGCAGACTTTTATCGAGACAGTCGCAAGTAGCACTCTACTCTGAGACAACAGTTAACAAGATCGGCAGCATTGTATTTAGTCTTTGATTATATTATACATATCGCGAGAGACTAGGTGGTGAACGAGTGTTTCTGCCCATTCCTTTTTACCTCCTACATTCGGATCATCCTTTACGGTTTCACGACTCATTTTTTTTTAATAATCACACTCAGACGCGATACTAAACAACTACACCACGAGGCACCGAACTGTATACTATGAATAGGTCGTCCCTCAGCTGATTATGTGAAAATCTGTTACCGAAACCGTTATAGAAGCCGAATAATCGTCGGAAGTGCCCAGTATTTTTCAAAAAATAAACTAGCAAACTTATTTGGCTAAGAAATTAAACGGTAGAGGCCGTAAAGGGCGCGCGCTTGCTTACCTACTCTCGGTACTTTTGGAGCGCATCACTTCGGTGACTTTTTAGGGACTTTTTAGACTTTCTGTTGAGCTTAAAACATTGAAACTATATATTCTTTGAATACTAAATTATTTTTTAAAGCAAAAGAATTTTTTAAAATAATTTCTGGAGGAGGTTCCCCCTCTAAGGATGTTTCACCCCTATTATCAAAAATATAGGAAGTTACTCAAATTTTTTCCCAAGATTCTTTAATATCTTTAAAAGCCGTATGCAAAATGTCAAGTCTCTTGACTAACTCATTAAAAAGTTATAATTGAAATAAAGATGCCAATTTAACCCGTGCTTTTATGGGAAATTCACAGAAACTTAGAAAAATCCTGCCTACCTGCCTGCCTGCCTGCCTGCCTGCCTGCCTGCCTGCCTGCCTGCCTGCCTGCCTGCCTGCCTGCCTGCCTGCCTGCCTGCCTGCCTGCCTGCCTGCCTGCCTGCCTGCCTGCCTGCCTGCCTGCCTGCCTGCCTGCCTGCCTGCCTGCCTGCCTGCCTGCCTGCCTGCCTGCCTGCCTGCCTGCCTGCCTGCCTGCCTGCCTGCCTGCCTGCCTGCCTGCCTGCCTGCCTGCCTGCCTGCCTGCCTGCCTGCCTGCCTGCCTGCCTGCCTGCCTGCCTGCCTGCCTGCCTGCCTGCCTGCCTGCCTGCCTGCCTGCCTGCCTGCCTGCCTGCCTGCCTGCCTGCCTGCCTGCCTGCCTGCCTGCCTGCCTGCCTGCCTGCCTGCCTGCCTGCCTGCCTGCCTGCCTGCCTGCCTGCCTGCCTGCCTGCCTGCCTGCCTGCCTGCCTGCCTGCCTGCCTGCCTGCCTGCCTGCCTGCCTGCCTGCCTGCCTGCCTGCCTGCCTGCCTGCCTGCCTGCCTGCCTGCCTGCCTGCCTGCCTGCCTGCCTGCCTGCCTGCCTGCCTGCCTGCCTGCCTGCCTGCCTGCCTGCCTGCCTGCCTGCCTGCCTGCCTGCCTGCCTGCCTGCCTGCCTGCCTGCCTGCCTGCCTGCCTGCCTGCCTGCCTGCCTGCCTGCCTGCCTGCCTGCCTGCCTGCCTGCCTGCCTGCCTGCCTGCCTGCCTGCCTGCCTGCCTGCCTGCCTGCCTGCCTGCCTGCCTGCCTGCCTGCCTGCCTGCCTGCCTGCCTGCCTGCCTGCCTGCCTGCCTGCCTGCCTGCCTGCCTGCCTGCCTGCCTGCCTGCCTGCCTGCCTGCCTGCCTGCCTGCCTGCCTGCCTGCCTGCCTGCCTGCCTGCCTGCCTGCCTGCCTGCCTGCCTGCCTGCCTGCCTGCCTGCCTGCCTGCCTGCCTGCCTGCCTGCCTGCCTGCCTGCCTGCCTGCCTGCCTGCCTGCCTGCCTGCCTGCCTGCCTGCCTGCCTGCCTGCCTGCCTGCCTGCCTGCCTGCCTGCCTGCCTGCCTGCCTGCCTGCCTGCCTGCCTGCCTGCCTGCCTGCCTGCCTGCCTGCCTGCCTGCCTGCCTGCCTGCCTGCCTGCCTGCCTGCCTGCCTGCCTGCCTGCCTGCCTGCCTGCCTGCCTGCCTGCCTGCCTGCCTGCCTGCCTGCCTGCCTGCCTGCCTGCCTGCCTGCCTGCCTGCCTGCCTGCCTGCCTGCCTGCCTGCCTGCCTGCCTGCCTGCCTGCCTGCCTGCCTGCCTGCCTGCCTGCCTGCCTGCCTGCCTGCCTGCCTGCCTGCCTGCCTGCCTGCCTGCCTGCCTGCCTGCCTGCCTGCCTGCCTGCCTGCCTGCCTGCCTGCCTGCCTGCCTGCCTGCCTGCCTGCCTGCCTGCCTGCCTGCCTGCCTGCCTGCCTGCCTGCCTGCCTGCCTGCCTGCCTGCCTGCCTGCCTGCCTGCCTGCCTGCCTGCCTGCCTGCCTGCCTGCCTGCCTGCCTGCCTGCCTGCCTGCCTGCCTGCCTGCCTGCCTGCCTGCCTGCCTGCCTGCCTGCCTGCCTGCCTGCCTGCCTGCCTGCCTGCCTGCCTGCCTGCCTGCCTGCCTGCCTGCCTGCCTGCCTGCCTGCCTGCCTGCCTGCCTGCCTGCCTGCCTGCCTGCCTGCCTGCCTGCCTGCCTGCCTGCCTGCCTGCCTGCCTGCCTGCCTGCCTGCCTGCCTGCCTGCCTGCCTGCCTGCCTGCCTGCCTGCCTGCCTGCCTGCCTGCCTGCCTGCCTGCCTGCCTGCCTGCCTGCCTGCCTGCCTGCCTGCCTGCCTGCCTGCCTGCCTGCCTGCCTGCCTGCCTGCCTGCCTGCCTGCCTGCCTGCCTGCCTGCCTGCCTGCCTGCCTGCCTGCCTGCCTGCCTGCCTGCCTGCCTGCCTGCCTGCCTGCCTGCCTGCCTGCCTGCCTGCCTGCCTGCCTGCCTGCCTGCCTGCCTGCCTGCCTGCCTGCCTGCCTGCCTGCCTGCCTGCCTGCCTGCCTGCCTGCCTGCCTGCCTGCCTGCCTGCCTGCCTGCCTGCCTGCCTGCCTGCCTGCCTGCCTGCCTGCCTGCCTGCCTGCCTGCCTGCCTGCCTGCCTGCCTGCCTGCCTGCCTGCCTGCCTGCCTGCCTGCCTGCCTGCCTGCCTGCCTGCCTGCCTGCCTGCCTGCCTGCCTGCCTGCCTGCCTGCCTGCCTGCCTGCCTGCCTGCCTGCCTGCCTGCCTGCCTGCCTGCCTGCCTGCCTGCCTGCCTGCCTGCCTGCCTGCCTGCCTGCCTGCCTGCCTGCCTGCCTGCCTGCCTGCCTGCCTGCCTGCCTGCCTGCCTGCCTGCCTGCCTGCCTGCCTGCCTGCCTGCCTGCCTGCCTGCCTGCCTGCCTGCCTGCCTGCCTGCCTGCCTGCCTGCCTGCCTGCCTGCCTGCCTGCCTGCCTGCCTGCCTGCCTGCCTGCCTGCCTGCCTGCCTGCCTGCCTGCCTGCCTGCCTGCCTGCCTGCCTGCCTGCCTGCCTGCCTGCCTGCCTGCCTGCCTGCCTGCCTGCCTGCCTGCCTGCCTGCCTGCCTGCCTGCCTGCCTGCCTGCCTGCCTGCCTGCCTGCCTGCCTGCCTGCCTGCCTGCCTGCCTGCCTGCCTGCCTGCCTGCCTGCCTGCCTGCCTGCCTGCCTGCCTGCCTGCCTGCCTGCCTGCCTGCCTGCCTGCCTGCCTGCCTGCCTGCCTGCCTGCCTGCCTGCCTGCCTGCCTGCCTGCCTGCCTGCCTGCCTGCCTGCCTGCCTGCCTGCCTGCCTGCCTGCCTGCCTGCCTGCCTGCCTGCCTGCCTGCCTGCCTGCCTGCCTGCCTGCCTGCCTGCCTGCCTGCCTGCCTGCCTGCCTGCCTGCCTGCCTGCCTGCCTGCCTGCCTGCCTGCCTGCCTGCCTGCCTGCCTGCCTGCCTGCCTGCCTGCCTGCCTGCCTGCCTGCCTGCCTGCCTGCCTGCCTGCCTGCCTGCCTGCCTGCCTGCCTGCCTGCCTGCCTGCCTGCCTGCCTGCCTGCCTGCCTGCCTGCCTGCCTGCCTGCCTGCCTGCCTGCCTGCCTGCCTGCCTGCCTGCCTGCCTGCCTGCCTGCCTGCCTGCCTGCCTGCCTGCCTGCCTGCCTGCCTGCCTGCCTGCCTGCCTGCCTGCCTGCCTGCCTGCCTGCCTGCCTGCCTGCCTGCCTGCCTGCCTGCCTGCCTGCCTGCCTGCCTGCCTGCCTGCCTGCCTGCCTGCCTGCCTGCCTGCCTGCCTGCCTGCCTGCCTGCCCTAAGTTCAGATCGGTTATTTCGATAACCGATATCCGTATGACCGATGTCCATATGACCTTGAAATTTACCTTCGGCCGGGCTTGGTGGCCAGGGCGAATTCGAGCAATTTTTACCGGTAGAAGTCGAGTCGGTAGTCAGAGTTTGTGTCAATTCGGGAGATCCAAGCGTCTAACCTCGAAATTATGAATTTGTGAATAATGGAAATTACTCACCATTATTATATACTATGGTATAGATTATTTCGACAGAAATACAAGTGTTAACTGTTTACGGAGCGCTTGGGGAAGCTAGGAGAAAGTGACTAGGCTTGTATGCGTCACCAATGCTAGCTGCGCTATTAGTAGGTTGTATAGCGATCTACTATATCGACATCATCGACATGAAAATGTAATGCCACCTTAGGTCGCAAGCGCTGAAGTAGCTGCGCACGAATCACTGCGCACTAAGCACATCCGGTTTCAAATTTCCGTCCCGTTTCCCGAAGTTTACCCTCATACCGCCGTAATAGATGTTTACACATCAAAAAAACTTTCAATACTTTCATCAAACTCAGCATAATTGATTTTATAGTCCTTGCACCCATTACATATTTTAAATAGACTACTCTCAGTCTTTTCAGGGCAGCATAAGCTTTTTATAATATTTGAAGGTGTGTTTTCTTTAATTACACCGAATCTAAATAGTAAAGTCACAATTTTTTCCAAATTAGCATGTATTACACATTTGCATGTTTCTCTGTTGGATGCTTTCATTTGTACTATGTAAAAAGGTTTAAATCTACAAAAGGATCTATAGCTGATATAGGCATGAGTTTTGATAAAAGTTCGGTGGAATTTTTTTAGGCTATCGTTTAAAAACCGTTTTTGCATTTTCAGTTTATTCTTTGTAACGCAGTCTTTTTTACCAGGACATACCCTACTATTGATATCTAGTTCTAAAAACTCTCGAATCTCGTTTTTCATTTTAATAATAAAAGCTGTTGGTATATTCTTCTTCTTCCTATGATAACATAAAATATTGTTTTTTTCATTCACTGAGGACAATGGTAATAAACGCCCCTTTAAGAAAGTACATTGATTTTCAACCGATATTTTTTCAAAATTTTACCGCCCACAATTTTTTTAAGTAGTTGCTTTTCTTTGCAGGGACGTAAACACTTGTAGTTTTCGGTTAATTGTTCCTTTATAGTTTCTGCAAAAAGCAATTCTTTAAAAACCTTTTCAGGGTTTTGTTTTCCCTGCACCAACAGTTCTTTAACACGAGAAGAAGGAGACAGGACGCTTGTAGAAGTCTTTTTTTGAGTTGATTGTAATTGTTTTTCTTGTATTCTACTGTACCGAGCTTTATATTTTCGTACTTTACGTTTTAATTTCTCAATTTCTTTGTCTTTTTTTGTTGTAAGTCTGCTTCGTTGTTTTCTATTTCTAAGCGATCTTCTTTTTCCTGCAATCATTCCCGGAGTTAAATTTTGTTGCCCCTAAAAAAATTTTTTAATAATAAAATATGGTGATACAGAAATCAGATGCAATCTTTTACCTGCTGCTGCATTTCATCGGCATTTTCAACATCCGAGGCTAGTGGGGTGTGTACATTCAAAGATTCTTGCATACGCATTTCAGCTTTCTGCCTTTCTCTGTGCTTCTTTGTATTTTGCCTCCACTATTTTCGTTGCTGTCTCTGTTGTCTGGATGTCATTTCAGCGATTGAGCGAACAATTTTCTTTTCTTTTTTCTCATGTACTTCAATCTTTCCTTTTCTTGCATCAGCTTTTTCTTTTCGGGATCAGCCATTATTCTCTTATATCTTTTCTTCTCTGCTTCCCGTTTTTCTTTTAGTTTCTTTTCTCTGCTGTCACTTTTTGATTTACCCATGTTTAACGCTCAAAAAGTTGTCCTATAAAAATATTGTGTACTTACGAGCTTACCTTTCATAATGCTCATTCCCCTGGAGAAACATCATTCCCTTGGAACGGTTCTTCCAGGGTAATGACACCAGGGGAATGACAAAATATGAGGTTATATTCAATTAAATTTGAACGGGCTGAGCGTCATTATAAGGCTTTCACCCAGACATATTAATATTAACCTTAGTTATTTACTTCTAGTTCACAACATAATTTCAATATTCACTACAACTATTACTTACCAGGGGAATGACAGTTTCAATGTGACTACACAAAAAAATTCTGTAACTTATTGGTTAACTTGAGAATAAATGCACGTAAAGCAATCGGTTGTTGGAAACCAAATGAGCATCACTTGCTACTTACTCTCACCTGGTAATAGTTATTTTCGTTATTAGGGCGTGAAGCGCTGTTTCTAACGAGAGTGAAGTTTGCCGCACGAGCGAAGCGAGTACGGCAATCACACTCGTTAGAACGGCGCGAAACAACCGAATAACGAATTCTATTTTTTGTCACTAAGTGTCAAACACGAGATTGACGATTTCACGCACTGCGCAGGTTATTTCACGCACCGCGCAACTTTTCACGAATTGGTGTGTGAAAGATGATTTCACATGCGTCGAGGACGCCCATGAAACCGAGTATTTGACACTGAGTGACAAAAAACAAATTTCTGGCTCCATCTCTCAGGCATTAATTGAATTTTTTCATGTGCAGGGGAATTACATGCATATTGTGGGCACGCAAGTTTAACATTTCTTTTAGACTTACTAGAGTAACTTTTTTATTTATTTATCTACTACGACTTTTAAACAGAGTTTTTTGTAGGTAGATCTTAATTTATAATTGCTTAAACATACCAAATACTCCTTCACTTTATGTCTAATGGCTGTAAAGCGAAGGAGATACAACCCAGGGAAATGACAATTTACACCTGAAATATTAAATAAAAACGGAATTTTATAAAACTATAAAAAATATAATCAACGACCCAATAAAACAAAGGAAAAGAGTGCTTAAAACATATATGTATCATATTAGAGTTTAAACCCAAGAACAGTGCACCACTGATATTGCATATTGTGCACTTTACAGGCAACCACCCATATATGACTGGAGTTGACCGACATCACTTGAAGAGTCGGTGGCTCAATTGGTAGAGTGCGAAAGCATTCCCAGTTTCGAAGCATCTCGTCCTAAAGATTGCAGGTTCGAGTCCCGGTAGGGTACGAAAAAAAAAACAAAACGTGTGGCCGCCACACGCGGAAGAAGTGAAACTTCGATACCAGTTTCTCTGAATTTGATTCCAATGGTATTAGTTTCAATTGGCTCTACGAAGAAGCATTATAAAAGACTTGTATAGAGCCAATTGAAACTAATACCATCGGAATCAAATTCAGAGAAACTGGTATCGAAGTTTCACTTCTTCCGCGTGTGGCGGCCACACGTTTTGTTTTTTTTCTTATTTTCATCCAAGTAAGCCATCCTTGAAGTTTGTCGCAATATTAAAGAATCACCCAGTATATTTACTTACTTGGTCCAACAAAATATTTTTTCCGCCATAATCAAGTATACACTTATTAATTGCAAATAAACTCTTTTCTCAGTATACGAAGTAACTTTGATCGAACGAACAAAGTATTCACTAAACTGACAAATTTCTAGAAAATCATAAACGGAATCAAGGAATTTTACTTCCAAATTTGACAGTGATAAAACATTAATCGCTGTTTCTCAGATTTTCAAATACATTACAAATTCTATTATAGTGCACATTATAGTGCACGCAGTTCGGGTGGTACATTTCGGCAAACGAAGACTGCTTATGTATTCGCAGTCCTGCACCTTTCCCGGAAGGCTAATTACCGAACGAATTGTAATGAACCACTTCTCGCAGATACCGCTATATTTCGAATGCATTCGAAATGCATTCAGCTTTGTAAAGGAGAGAAATGGCGATTTCAATAGATAACCGAATATTTCGGCAAAGGTTCATTCCGATTCGTCCAGTAATGAACCTTTTCAGGGAAGGTGCGGGACTGCGAACTCATTAGGAGCCTGGATTCGCCGAAATGTACTGCTTCGCTGATGGCGAGATGAACCCTAGTTTGACGAAATATTTATGATCGCGATGCTATTGGGTTGGAAAATAAGTTCGTAGCGTTTTCTTTTATTTTCTTTCATTTTACAACGATTTCTTTGCTGTTCCGCAAAGTGTTTAAATATTAATTCGAAAGAGCTCTTTCTGCGCTACAAAACTGTTATAATTGTTTATTCGAATAACAATTTTTTATTATTTTTCAGGCTTAGAAATGGAATATCCAGGAGGAAAAAATCAGAATTTTCGACATCTTTTTTATCAAAGACTCACCTATAACACCTTCTCCGTATACGGCAGTTTTTTGACCTCGATGAAAAGCAAAGAAAAGCAGATGTCGAAACTGCTGATTTTTGCCCCCTGGATATTCCATTTCACTTCAAAAACCGACATCACTAGCCGGGTTGGCAGGCGGCAGCACCGCACGCGCGCACAGGCAGCAGCATCACACGGACGCGGCACATTCGACCTACCATCTCAAAGTGAAAAACCATTGTAAAGTCATTGCGTGCGTTCCCTTTTTGCAAAATCCACCCACAATAATTTTAAAAGAGCACCGTGTTGCCCCAGTGTTTTTCATTGCACAGACATCCGGGTCTTGAAAACTAAATTTCAACCAGAGGTTCAAATTAGAATTTAAATTTCGACTCGAGTAGAGAGCTTGGTTGTTTACTGGGCCGCAATCGGCACATATTACTCGTGCCACCGTCGTACCAATGCCGCGCAGATTAGAATCTGTGCCGGGGCGGGCGATGAACGTCAGCCCGCTTATCGGCCAGGCGGACATAACCATACTATGCGCCATTGCCGTATGCCAGCATCGCCCCATTGCCGAAATCGTCGGCAAATAGCCACTTGCCGACGTTGGCCCGTAACCTCTGTGTTTGTTGGGGAGTGTCTTCGGGATTTACGACTCTGTGGAGATCTAGGTTTGATCGTACGGCGTCCGAACAAATATGAAATTACAGTAGTCCCTCGATTTGCAGGAAAGCTCGGGGGATATTTCCGTAGAATCGAATTCATTAAAACGTGAAGAAAAGTAGCAGGAGTTCCGACCATCGGTTCCTCAACAGTGTCGTATCAATGAACTGAGTGACCAAGTCTTTCCAAGTATCCTACATATTCACCACTTTTCTTCTTCGCGATGTCTTTCTTTAATTTGTAAGTCAGACGATTACTTCTTTTTCTTCCCGACATCGTGTTCATACTTCAAAGTTTCAACGAAAACTGACTAAAATTTTCTTCCATCTGCTTGTCAGTAAGGAATAGGTACAGCACTGCTATGGAAAAGTGTAAATTACGGGACTCGACCGTCTACATACCTTGGAAGGTCCGGAACGTACCTTTCGACCGTTACGCTTCATTACAGTCCACGAAATCGAATTCCTGCAAATCGAGGGACTACTGTATGATATGAAACGCCAAAACTTATTTGACTCTTGTGAAATTTGGTAGACAATGATTTTTCTGGACAATACACCTTTCTAATGATGCTTAGTTGTGCCTATTACGAAAAAGGAAAACTTTTTTGCTATTCAAGTTTCACGCCACAAAATTTTAACAATCGTCGGTCGTGCTTAAAATAAAGCATACTAAGGACCGTAGAGTCCAAAATATCTGAGAAGCTTCGCCCTCCAACGAGACCGGCGAGCGAATCGAGACCAGGCTTGTTATACAGTCGGTACGATATTTGTATCCTAGAAGACTACTGTGTCACTTTCTTGGAATTATCCTCATTCTGCGCCCGAGTTGGAGACATTTGCGGTGCAGAGTTTACCGTAGCAGATTGCAGTTAGCATTATCTACATACCGAGCTTTGTAGTCGATTTATCCGTAGCGTGTTTTTTTTGTGAGTGTATCGTCCTGTGAATTTTTAGTTTAATTTCTTATTAAAAGAAATCAATAGAGGCGAAAAAGAAAAGGAAGGAATTTAAATTTAAAGGTACGCCACTATTTGCAAAGCGTCAGACTGTTGCGTTCCGAGAATACCGCCTTATCGTTTCTAGGAATTTTTGCTCAACAAATATGATATCGACTGTATGCTGAATCGAAATCTATAAGCACAAAGTAGCTGGAATATCAAATTTCCGAGAAAAATAGACAAATAATTATATATGAGTAACGTCGCGTATATCTTGATGAAATTTAGTTCATATTTGCTTCAGCAATATTGCATCAGGAAAGATAATCAATTCTTTTAATAGCCTTCTAACGCTTAATCACGGTCTCTAGCAAAATATGAGAAAGAAATTCCATGACTTCTCCAGGTTTTCCAGTTTGAAATAGCCAAATTTCCCTGACCGTTATGGTTATAGATGCAGTATAGTGTTACACATCAATAATTTTTCGTCGAGTGAACAAAGTAACCAATATTCATAGAACGGGTTATGATAACTGGAGAAATAAATATTAAAATAATTCAATTTTGTCAAATCATATTTTTATTTAATGGCTTGTTTTAGAACAAAGAACTTAGATACATACATACATACATACATACATACATACATACATACATACACATACATACATACATATAAAATGTATATGGAGCACTTTTCTAGATTTCTATACCGGGTGTTCACGCCCAGGCTTCGAGACTGGGTGGAGCTTAATTCAAATGTGTCACATACGCGGACCAATAGAGGCCCTGCCGTCGGTACGACCATCTGTTGATCGGTAATCGATCTATGCAGATCTCGAGGCGCCGAAATTATTAACATCTAATCGAAGAATACAACCTGCTAATAAAATGTCAACGTAACCAAAAATCATAACCTGTACCTGCTCAATGACTCAGTGGTTGTTTATTTTCCCCAAAATACGTATCTGCTGCGAAATTAATGAGTGACTTCAGGAGGGAAGACGAATTAATATTGGATACTCCTAAAGGTAAGAACAACTGTTTTCACGTTACCCTAGGTATACACGTTCGCAACACTCTACCCCCAGGGTGACGTGGAGAAATGGGATTTCTTACCTTTAATTTAGGAGTATCCAAAATGAATTCGTCTTCGTCACTCCTAAAGTCACACGTTAACTTCGCGGCAGGTGCGTATTTGGGGAAGAGAAACAATTATTGAGTCACTGAGCAGGTGCAGGTTGTGATTTTTGGTTATACAGTAAAACCCCGTTTATCGCAAGTCTCACTTATTGCAAGTTTCCCTTATTGCGAGGCAGAAGTCTCGTTAAGGCAACCCCTCCGTCTCCCACCGCGCATGGCAGTTGCAACCCTTCCGACTTTCACCGCGCACGGTGGCCAATCACGAGCGACCAGTGCGAAATCGCGTTGAGTCGAGAAGCGGAGTTGGAGTCCCTCTCGAGTTGCGATAAACGAGAGGCATACGATTCGAGGGGTTTGCAATAAACGAGGTTTTACTGTATCGAGATTTATTGATTGTTTTCGATGCTCAATTAGACGTCAATAATTTCGACGCCTCGAGATCTATGCAGTTCTGTTACCGATCAATAGATGGCCGTACTGACGGCAGGGCCACTATTAATCCACGTATGCGGCAATTTTGAATTAAGATCCACCCAGTCTCGGAGCCTGGGCGTGAACACCCGGTATAAATTCTTAAAAATTTTAACTGACCAAAAGTCAAACTGTTGTGAGATTTGAGTTTTTTTTCGAAAAATTTCAGAAAATTATTTATTTTCCTTAACTTTTCCCCGACCTACATAATTCCATGACAATTTCAGATTTTCCAGAATTCCTGACCGCTTGACACCGTATTAATCCGAATCCGTAAGCAGCGTAGGAATAGCGCGTCAAATTTTTGAAAAAAATCCAATGGAAAGCGTTCTAAAATGAGATTTATGGTTTTTACGTCAATTTTTCTCTACAATGTGATGAGCTAGAGCAAAACTGAAAAAGATTTGAGATCAGTGACTCAAGATCTGCTTAATCCATTTGATTTTAATTCTGATGATCTTTTTTATTAACCCGTGTAATTTATTTGATAGAGTGTAGAGCGTTACACTCTGCAAAAGAATTTGGAATAACCGAGGGAGAATATAAGTGTATATACATATTCGAAGAAGTATCAGTATCGAAGAGGAAGGAACAGGAGCCGAACCGTCAGAGCATCGAAAAAATATACAGAGTGTAAATTTACGAAGGGCTGCATCTATTTATTTCAGTTACTTATCATTTTACGGATACTTCTAATAAAAGTTATTTGGTGACGAGGGGGGCGTATAATACATGTAAGTGGTTTTTGATAACACGCGTTATTTATGAGATATAGAAATCACCTTTATTTTTTTTAATGGAACTCGAAATGTTCGTTTCTATAAAAGTTGTAGAGCTCGTAGAAATGAATATAAAAGATAAGATGAGAAGCTTATTCGTTGGGTCATTATTGAAATATTGACGTTCAAAGTATAAGAGTATATAAAAGTAAGAGAGAGTGAAGTCCGGGGATCTTATCTCTCATACTCTCATTAGAAATAATTATACATAAACTCCTTATGAGTTTCACCCAACCGTATTCTATATCAATTGAATGACTATCATTACATGACATTTCAATTTATTTCTTCACTACGCATTATAATATTCTATACGTTTTACTCGATATTCAAAGTATACTAAATTCTACAGGCAGCGCAAAAATAAACAGCATCCTTATGATCACCACACAAACACTTTTGGTACTTTATACGTATCGAATAAGCCTTACAATCATTATCAACGCATAGTTAGCAACGAGCACCGCTGATATTTTCCTTTTTTTGGACCTTAACGAACCTGAAGGTCCAGCAACATCGTCAATAGCAGAATAATTTAGTCGTGTATTACTATTTACCTCCAGTCGGGTATTCATTTTTTCTTACTACACAAATACCCACCCACAGCTAATATTTCCTTCAATACTAATTTTATGAAATCACTGTTTAGTCTGTGATCTCAAACAATACTGTTCAGATCTCTTCAACAACAATTGAATTGCTACATCAAAAATGAAGAAACAAAAGAGTATCTATATTATATATAATCATATACCACATGTCCTATGGCCAACTGCGCAGGTGAGCTACGACCTTAATTCTTGACTTCGGCAGTATTTATGGTACAGTTAGAGTGGGCTTCAGACGAGTGCGCTGCATAAGAACGAAAAGTGTCGACTGCTCTTCTAATAGCTGTCAATTCGGGAGATCGAAGCGTTTCATGTAACCTCAAAATCGTAAAGTTTTGAATTAGTAGTGAATAATTTGTAGAAGTGATGAGAAATAATCATAAATAATCTTCCGAATTGACAGCCATCGTGAAATCAGACGACGCTTTTCGCTCTTATGCTGCGTTCTTACGAAAAGTGTGAAACGTCTGATCTCCCGATGGCTATCAATTCGGGAGATCGAAGTCTAAGCTCGAAATCGTGAATCTTTGAATAAATGGTAAGTAATGTTCAGAAGTGAGAGTTAACAATCATTCGGGTTTTTTCGATGTCCAACCGAATTACACGCCTCATGCCTATTTGTTTCAGAAATTATTTCCGCGCTAGCACCGCGCGTGTCTAGGAAGTAGTTTTACGAAGTGGCGTGAGCGATACCTAAGGTGTCAATTCGGAAGATTATTTATGATTATTTCTCATCACTTCTACAAATTATTCACTACTAATTCAAAACTTTACGATTTTGAGGTTACACGAAACGCTTCGATCTCCCGAATTGACAGCTATTAGAAGAGCAGTCGACACTTTTCGTTCTTATGCAGCGCACTCGTCTGAAGCCCACTCTAACTGTACCATAAATACTGCCGAAGTCAAGAATTCAGGTCGCAGCTTACCTGCGCGGTTGGCCATAGGACATGCGGTATGTGTGGTTATATATATGACTAGATCGCGCCAATTTTCGGATCTGATTATATCTGATTAGTTATATATAATTATATATGATTATATATAATCATTTTTTCCCGGGTATCTCTGATTTCTCGATTTTATATTATACATATATCGCGAATTTATATCAACGAGCATCAGCGTCTAACCACAAAAGCGCACATAAATAAATAGATGACGATCCAGATTAATTACGTATACCGAGTGTCCGCCGAGAAGCCCCACTTTTTGAATTTCCCTGACATTTGACTTCGGTAGTGGTTGGGTCGGCGCTCTAGTCCTGATACGCCAACTCTAACTATCAGGCCTATCAGGACTAGAGCACCGACCCAACCACTACCGAAGTCAAACGTCAGGGAAATTCAAAAAGTGGGGCTTCTCGGCGGACACTCGGTATGTCCATGTAACATGCTAATTTGTTTTATGTTTTTTTAATTTAGGCTATCAATATCGTATTTTTCTGTCGTAAGATTATGCTTTGAACAGATCCATTGAAAATCAATTCTACAGTTTATAAATTGGGCAAAAGAGAACTGATCGAAATTGAAAATGAATGAAATATCACTCAAGGAGAGCGTATGAAGATTAATCACGCGCGGAGCAACTTACTCTTGTCGTTTGAGCGGCAACATCTCACAAACAGTTCAATGAAAGGGCCTTTCATCTTATATCTTTTTTGTTCATCTTGACGAGCTCTACAACTTTTATAAGGACAAAAATGTCGAGTTCCATTTGAAGAAATAAAGGTGACTACATATCTTGTTAATACCACGACACCAAATAACTTTTATTTTAAAGATTTTTTCGTAAAATGACAAATAACGGAAATAAATGGACGTGCTCTTTTGTAAATTTACACTCTATAAGTACATCTCTAGTTTATATAAAATATAACAAGAACACATCGAGTCTTTCTTTTTAACGTTAAGTACAATACCTTACTGCTTAATTACTCTATATTTACAGCAGACGTTCGCATATCTCTCTCTCTCTCTCTCTCTCTCTCTCTCCCTCTCCCCCCTTCCTTCTCTCCTTTCTCCCTATGCATTCCCTCGCAGTATTCCTTTTCGGCTTGTAGAATGCATCGCGTTTGTGTGAAGTTTATTTCTACCTTTATACTAACGCGATAAGTCGATTCATGTTACATCGATAAATATAATCTTTATATCGCATCGAATGCATGGGATCACAAGCATACTTACCGTTTTCTCTGTATTTCTCTCTAAGTCACAGCATCGCCCACGATATAAAAATATAAAATACATTGGAACCTCAGTGTTCGGAAGCGACGTCGATTGCCAATGGAAATCAAGAGTCATGATAACGTAGCTCCTTTGGAATTGTTTCCCTGATGTTTTAAATGGGGACAATCTCGGATAAAAATATTTATATTTATATAATCATATATGATCACTTTATCAGGTATGATTTGATATAATCGAATCAAACATCTTTAATTCTGTTCAGATCTGATTACAGATATAGGATATGTATGTATAACCATATCTGATCATATATAACTCGTATATGATCGTTATGTATATTATAATTGTTATACATAACGAGATGGAGGTAAATTTCGGAACTAATTATATAAAATTATATATGATAATATATGACAATATATGTACAAATATTTTTAACTAAATAATCTTGCCGTTGTCTCTGCTTGAAACGAATAAATCAGCTTTCTCGACAAATGAATGCGAAGCTTTGAGAGAAGTATCGCGTTCCTGGCAGAGACTTTTTGCGCATTTAAAGTGAGCCAATAATGAAATATAAAAATTATGTACATGGTCATATGGGATTACTCGATTTAAATTGCCTACATACGATATCATACATTATTCTAAGTATGACTATAACTTTCATCAATACTTTTGGAATCTTCTCGAAATGCTATTTGAATCCGTTCACGATAAGAGGGAAACATTTTCTATCGTATGGATTACTCTTTACTTCGAGATCAAAATCAAAGGAAATAATGGAAAGTATTGTATATTACGGTGGAATATACCGAGGCTTGGAGATTCAGATTGAAAAACTGACGAGTTTTCGTTCGAAAGTATATATAATTTCTAGGTAAGCGAGGAAAAACTCGTTGCTAGTCAAGAAGCTGATTAACTATCATCAGTCGTCGTCATAGAGTTCCCTCTCTCAATAATTCCCTTGGCAAGTGACGTCAACCCGTCGTGAGGAGTTCAATTGTCTTGTACCGAATAAAAAATCTATAAAATACAAGTTAACTATTGATTCTGCTTCTTTCGCAGTCTTTTGCGTTTCGAGTTTCGCGCGTATATCACTCTACCTGTTTCTTTATCTTTCTTCCTTTGTATCCGATGAAAGACTCTCTTTAAACTATGGCTTCTTATGGCGTTTCTCGGTCAGCCTCGCGCCAAACTCATTTTATCATCAACGCTTAACCTTAACTATAGTACAGTTGCTTGTAGACCAGTCGACGAAGAGTTTAATTACTGAATGAATCAGGATTGACATTAATTTCAAGACATAAAAGGATGGTTCTTAATTTATATCACGCTCGAGATTAAATAGAAAGAAAAATTAGTTAATATATCAATATAGTGTTTTCTACAAATGAACCTCAATACTTTTTACCCATAAGATAGATATTTCAACAACTAGAGCCACGATAAAAGGTACATTGTACCTCAATTTTCAGCCAAATATTATATTTATTTTATGAAAGAAAATGCCAAAGATTTTTTGTAGGAAATTTGATACTTTTCGCTAGTAATAATTAAATTGCATTTGCTGAATAACCCACAGCACAGAAGAAAGAAATTCAGTCTAACACTTTACACTTGTTTTTTATATATAATGTGCTTGTTATTTACAGTTATTCACTGATACAATACTGTACTCTCTTATATTGGTATTATACCTACATATAAATGAGTTGAAATGAAAGTTTCCTTCATTTATATA
This sequence comes from Xiphydria camelus, assembly GCA_963678675.1. Taxonomy (NCBI): domain Eukaryota; kingdom Metazoa; phylum Arthropoda; class Insecta; order Hymenoptera; family Xiphydriidae; genus Xiphydria; species Xiphydria camelus. The sequence continues at coordinate 17,778,645 of OY783192.1, read as the reverse complement.
ATCGTAATGCACTGTTACGTTGCAGTAGTATATATAAATAAGCTGGAAAAATTGTAAATAATATTCCCGTTAACTCTGGTAAAGAAGTGTGATATATTTGGCAGTGCATAAATTAACCCTGAAAAATAAATTAATTCCATCCTAGGAGAGTTTTCCAAAATGTACTCGTCAATTAAACTCTTTTTCATTCCTTCGGCGACTAGTTCATTATACAAGGTGACATTTTGAAAACTTGCCACCCCAATGTCTCAGAAAGTTACAGATTTTCTAAAAAAAAAATACGGTTTCGGCAGTGAAGAGGGGAACCAAAATGACATAATCGGAGACGCACCCCCTCCAACCCCCTTAGGGGTAGCCCCCCCAACTTTGTAATCTTAAATAGCAACCCCCATGTGTGATACAGCGTTGGCTTTAAAAATGCTTTATCACACATGGGGGGTTGCTATTTAAGATTACAAAGTTGGGGTGGCTACCCCTAAGGGGGTTGGAGGGGGCATGTCTCCCATTATGTCATTTTGGTTGCCCCTCTCCACTGCCGAAACCGTATTATTTTTTTTTTAAATCTCTATAACTCTGAGATATTGGGGTTGCAAGTTTTCAAAATGTCACCCTCTGTATGTGCCAGTACATATATTTTGTATATATACAGGGTGTTATGCAGGTCGATGCAAACCTTATATGAGCTGATAGAATACCTCATTTAAAACCTATTTAGCCACAGTTACCTTAGTACAAACTCTGATAGTTTTCGAGCTATTCGCCAATGAAAGAATGAAGATAATAACTCTTACATTCATTTTTTCAGTTTGAATTCTTGCTCTAATCTGTATTTTTCTATTTAATATGGTAAGGATTGTCTAAAAACGAAGTAGAGATTAATAACATCATTTTAACACTTGAAAACGGGTGATAACATTATCACTTTTTTGCGAATAGCTCGAAAATTATCAGACTTTGTACTAAGGTGACTGTGGCTAAATAGGTTCTAAATGAGGTATTCTATCAGCTCATATAAGGTTTGCATCGACCTGCATAACACCCTGTATACTCTAATTTTTCAATATATCGAATAAATTTAATTCGTAGTCTCTATATTTTTCCCCCCACGAAAACACTTTTAAGTCTCGGATTTTACAGTGTTCTAAAATTATTTTGCTTCGTTATTCCTCCTCGAAGTTCTTACCGGTGGTATACTTTGTCTTTAGAGCTCATTTCGAATAACGGGAAGTCGCACTCGTCAGATTGCCTTCATTCTTTTGAATTCTGAAGAAAAACACACGATTGGCTCGAAAAACACCGCGAGAAGCCTTCGCTCACAGCTGTTCCGAAAGGATAATGACTCTGAGCGTTTGAATACTATCGTCCTGCGGCATTTTGTAATTGCAAGCCTTGTAGGGGATCCTCGCCTCCTCGATGTTCTTCACAGCTATATGCTCACATCCTTTGGCCTCAGCTCGCTCACTTTCCGGTACACAGTTGTTTCTGCTAAATGATGGCGATGAGCCGTGACCCATGATAACATCAAGAATCGGTGAGAGTATAAGCGGCGACTGTCCATCGGCTCGCGACGGCCTGGGGCTGAATTTTCCTAGAGAAACATCCGCAATAGCCGCAGATTTCACCATCTCCTCTGTTGATTGGAGGATACATAATTTGGGACATTTTTTAATTCTCCGCACGACTATCGTTTTCGGCTCCCCTCTATCGAAAAGTTTTCTCCGCTAGAAATTGAAGTTCTTTCATTCTCAAGGCCGCAATTTCCCAGCACCAGTGAGGTTCTCGCTATTGAGAAATTGGGGCTGAGACTGTGTCTCCTTTCTTGCGACCAGAAGTGGCCAGCCGAAAGAGACGAGGTGCTTCGCGATGTGGCATAAAGATATTGACAGGAACATCGAGGATCGACGACCTCTTTGAGGGTACCGCGAATCCTAGGTATGTCGGCGCAGGACCTCGGTCTATTCAGATGAATCGACTTGCCGTCGTGTGGTTTAACGATCTCCGCTCTAGTCAGATGTCTCTCCCGGACCAACGGCGCTACAGGCTCGAACTTACGCGTCGGATGCTGATCCGGGACTTCCGGTACAGCTTCGAGCAAACCAGATCGGTCGATGCGCCGCGATTGTCTGCACCTATTGCTATCAACCTCCGACATCTCCAACAAACCGGATCTATCGACCCGCCGTACCGGATTCAGCTGCGAAAATGGAGTAGATTCAACCTTACTACTGGCGATGAAGCGTGGCGGCAGCAATAGCTGAAGTTTCAGCGGAGGCTGGCATGGACGATGCCAGTGCACCGCTGACATATCGTCGGGATTCTTGATGATGACTTTCATATGGTGGTAGGGGGCCCACTGCTATAGCCAGGTAGTCCGCGTATTTCCGGGACGCGGTCCGGTAGGCTGATCTCAGACGATTATTTCTCTGATGATTCGGCGGCCACGGCTGTTCGGGGTCGAGTAACCGGATTCGAGGCTCTCGTCGTAGGAGAGGCTCACCTGTTGAGGTGGTTTCGTGTCCTCGTCGTAGCCCTCTTGGTACGGTAGACCTGAGACATCGTAGGGAGAACCTGTCAAATGAAAAACAATACGCTTGAAAGGAGGAAGCTACAAAAAATTCGGCGATTTGAGAAGACGAAGAGAAAAGAAAAAGGGAGAGAGGGCGGGAGGCATATTATAAGATAAATTAGGGCAAGCAGTGTGCGTTGAACCAAGCATAAAAGGGCTTTCACTGCCGCTCGACATTTGTGAAAGGAGAAACGCAAGTGCATGGTACACAGAACTGGAGTCCAGATAAGCTTTGAGTGTGTTAAGGTGTGAGCGAATGGAACTAGCGTTTAGACAGCAGCAGTGGAGACTATTTTGTTTAAGTGTTGGGCGTATCAGGCGGGCAGGTTACGAGCGTCATTCGGCCCGGTTCGAGTACATGTGAGCTATCCGTGGAATATCAGCCAATGAGTTGACAATCTGAACTACCCCATCATCCGTAGCCTTAGCAAATACAGTTAGATTATGGTACATCTCGGAGATTATGGTGGTAGCTCATTTATGTTAATGATCGGGTCGCCATGTTGACCAATAGAGAGCTCCGGGGCAGTGAGTGTAGCTGTGTCGAGTTCGGAATATTTGAGCAGACCGTGTGACCGCTTGGCACCCTCGATACGAGACATTATGGACATGTCTTTACAAACGACGGCGAAGGTAGTCTTTTTTAGCATCATGGCCGAAGTATTAGATGCAGGCTGATCATTCTTTCTGAGCAGGCGGGCACTGAGTAAGTCCCCTGGTGATAATTCCACCTTGAGCGCAATAGCAATCGCATTGAAAAGCTGGAGCAGCGCATTCTGCCCAATACTCCCGAAGGAAAGGCCGGAGATGGTCAGTTCCGCAGTTGATTGGTGAATAGAGCGTTGGCGTTGAAAGCATAGGGCACTGGCGTTAGTGGCTGCAGTTAACTTGGAAAGCCAGTCAGCACTAGGTACAGACCCCCACCCCCAGCCGCTGGTAATCTGTCGACCCGAGCCTCCAGTTCCACAAACGACGCTCTCAAGTCCGAGTTCTCACGTGTCAACTGATCAGTTTTGGCCACAAGCAAATCAGTAGTGACTGAGAGACGACTCTTAGTTTCTTTTAAAGCAGCTATGGCATTACTGATGGTATCTATGGCGACTCGAATAGCCGGCAACTCCTGCAAAAGAGAACTTTGCTTTTTCTGGTTTGCAGCAATTGACATCAACTCATCTAAGACTGGGTCAGATGTAGCTTTCTTGGGGCTTCCAGATTTATTAGGAGGTTTCCTGAACGGGTCTTTAGTATCATCATCCTCTCGGTGACGCTTCCGGCTGTTGTTGGAGGCAGCAGAGGAGCATGATGCATCAGAATCATCATCATTTGGCGCACTAGCCATGTTGGGTTGAAGTACACAAGAGAGTGACGAAATACGCAGGAGACGGCTGATTCAAATTGGCGCCCAGTCACAAGTAGCACCGTGGTAGGGGAAGGGGCAGTCCCAGCCGATCACAGCTAGAGAGTCAACAGTGTCTAGAAATGCCACCAGGCGGCGACACTGCACTATTCCAGTCCAATTCTTTCACAGTGGAGTGAGGACTGCGCAGGATCCGTGCGCAGTGGCCAGAAAAATAGACGGCAAAACTTACCTCAACACTGGATCTTTGGCTGGCAACTCAATATTTGTAAATTACGGACTCTCCCAGAGCAGAGAAGGCAACAGAGAAGTCCCCGCAAAAAGGCACATACAACGCACGCAAACAGAAAGCGCCCGCAAACGTGAACAGCAAAACGAGTCCAAAAAGAGCAGCAGCAAGCAAGAGCACGTCCACACCACACTCAGAGAGAAAGAGAGAGGGAGGGAAAGAGAGGGAAAGAGAGGGAGAGAGAGAGGGGAAGAGGGAGGGAGAGAGAGAGAGAGAGAGAGAGAGGGAGAGAGAGAGAGAGAGAGGAGAGGGAGAGAGAGAGAGAGAGAGAGAGAGAGAGAGAGAGAGAGAGAGAGAGAGAGAGAGGAGAGAGGAGAGAGAGAGAGATGAGAGAGAGAGAGAGAGAGAGAGAGAGAGAGGAGAGAGAGAGAGAGAGAGAGAGAGAGAGAGAGAGAGAGAGAGAGAGAGAGAGAGAGAGAGAGAGAGAGAGAGAGAGAGAGAGAGAGAGAGAGAGAGAGAGAGAGAGAGGAGAGAGAGAGAGAGAGAGAGAGAGAGAGAGAGAGAGAGAGAGAAGAGAGAGAGAGAGAGAGAGAGAGAGAGAGAGAGAGAGAGAGAGAGAGAGAGAGAGAGAGACTAACCTGCGTGTTTCTGGGATTTTACGACGGCAGCGAAGGGCTCCGAGCAAAATTGCTGGCGACTCAAATTGTGGCTCTCGCGGTAATCTTCACGCTGGGGTGGATAATGCGGATGCCCCGGGTAATCAGGTTCAGTGGTACCATATCCTAGATCATACGGAGGATTGACGCCGTTCGTCCCGGCGGTTTTCATTTGCCAGATGGAATCCTGAGAATTTACTGAGCCACCGTTATTCGAGTTTGAATAACTATTATCCATGTAAGCCATATTGACACCTATAGACAAAGAAAATGAATGAGGTAAAAGTATTATTGAAAAATGTTAAATGCCCAGGAAAGTGTAATACATATATTTATCACATAACCTCTTGAGCATTTGCAGGGAACGTAATTATTAGGTATACTAATAAATTTTAGGACACTTCAATTCCGTGTCATAAAAGTAATTCAAAGTTACCGCTCACATATGATACGGTGGCACTTGTTATGTAGTATCAACACATAAGGGAGTCATAGATATAACCTTTAAATTCTGTGAATAAAACATGCTGACCGATAAGCTCTTTATCAGACACTGCATTCGTTATGAATTCCATCAAAAAAAAAAAGTATTAGGAAAGCATGTGAATCAATCTGTTCTATTCTTGGAGATGACATTGTATCTAAAAGTACATGTGAGTATTGGCATAATAGATTTTCCTCACTCATGCCCATTTCGAGGCATTTTCCAGCCTACTTTTAGACCGTAAGATGGCGTTTTTCCCGCGTAACACCGACGAGGAGTCCGCAGACTGTTAAAAGATTGCTTAGACCGAAGTGGGTCCTTTTTCCAAACTGATAAACGCAACGTGAAATGAGCCGTGTATACTTCTGTTTGTTTTATTTTGAGAAATGGGCATTCGTGAAAAAAAAATAGTATGTAATTCGGCTGAAATCCTCGGATTTTTAAGACTGTGTTTAGGTCGTAGCACGAGGCATGTGCAGGGGCCTTCGGTGTGAGCCTCGTCCTCCCACCATACCTCGTGCTACGACCCAATTAAACACAGAGATACTATTAAAGATGGTGATTTTGAAGTTTAAGCCGGGTTCTCACTAGTCAACTTCATTGATCAATGTCGTTGAATCTATGCAACTGAATATAGAATTGAAGGCAAAATTCGTTCATATCATTCAAGGACATTGAATATTCAGTCCAGAAGGTGACCGTTTTAAAGATGGCTACAAAGAAGGAAATTGTGCGTTCTGAAGTTCTTATTGTGTATGGATATTTGAAAAACGTTATCAGAAACTGAAAAAAAAGAAAACCTCGTCGTTGGAGGGTGAGGCCATGGATTGTAAGACGGAGATATGAAGGTGCATCAATAAAACTTAGTGGAATTGGCTAGAGATGACTTGGATTCTCTATTCTGTATTGGCATTTACCAGGCACTCAGTCCTTCTGGACCATTATGCCCGAGCCACATTTGGGGCAACTCAGACAGAGAGGGGTCCCCTCCTCCGCTCTCAACCACCGGTGAGCCCAGGACCTCCATGCAGAAGCTCCTTAGCCCTCCCAAGTGTTTCAACCAGAAGGGGGGCCTTTCTCACTATTCTCAATCTGGGGGGGGGGGTCCTCCATCAAAAGCCCCCTCTCCCCTCCCCGAGTACAGTCGGTCTTAGCTCGAATCCCGGATCCCGGAAAAATTATTTTTCCGCAAGCCGGGATTCGAACCCTAGACCTATCGCCCAAGCAGTCTTCGAGAGGCCAGCACTTTGACCACTCGACCACTGCCGGCGACTGATGACTTGGATACATACAAAAATCATTCAAGGATGCTCAAGAAAAATTCGAGGCACCTTGCTTGCCGAAGAATACCGCCCACCTTGCCGTCGCAAGCGGTACCCTCCCGTGAGGCTCCTGAAATTGGAGAACAGGGGCGACGCGCCGTTGCGCTTGCCAATCAACGCGACTGAATGCTTGTTCTCACGGGCAATCACTGTTCAATGTCATTGAATCAATTTCGTTGATCAACCAAAAGTAGAAATGCTTTTCACTTTGATTGAAATGCATTTCCATTGAACAATATCGTTGAACGGATGTTCATATTAATCTATTTTCTTTCAATGGCCTAGATTCAACGAAATTGATCAATGAAGTTGACTAGTGAGAACCCGGCTTTAGTAACCGTGAACTTACCGTGGCCCCTGTAAAGGTGGATGACCAGGAACTACTAGCGTTGCTGGATGAAAACTCTTGCCATATGGAAAAACAACTTCCAGAACAGCTAGGAGTAACTCAACAAACTATTTCCTATCGCTTTGAAGCAATGGGAAAGATTCGAAAAGGAACAAAGTGGGTGCCACACTCTTTGACTCAAGTAAATAAAAATAGCCGTTTTGACAAATGTTTGAATCTTTACAATAAGCAACAAAGAAAGCCTTTTTTGTGGAAAATTGTGACCGGCTTTGAAAAGTGGATTTATTTTGATAATCCGAAACGCAAATATCGTTGGGTTGACCCCGGCGAGCCGACGACATCGATGCCAAAGTGCAATATTCACAGTAACAAAGTCATACTGTGTATACACGGAAAGAAAAAATCAGGAAAAATTACTGTGCTTGGCACTGTAATCGTGGTGCAAGCGGCACTTTCCGGGATTTTCCTTGATGAAAGAAAACAAATAAACAGTTAAATTGCATTAATTATTATACATGCTAGAATTTTTACTGCACTGCATAAAAAATTCTTGAACAGCACAGTACAATTTCTGTGACATAGATATTTTTTCGTGCTGCGAAATACTTAATCTTGATTTTTTGTTAGATATTATAAGAAAATCGAGAAATTTTCGGGTGCTAGAGCATAAGAATTTTTTTCTGGTGCTGTCGCCGACGATCATTGCCGATTATTGCCGAGTGCCATTCAGGCCAGTTCATAAAGGTTCATAAAGGCAATTACCTGATGGATCGTAGTGAACCGTCTCCCGCAGTGCCCGCTCAAAGGGGCACTGCCAGAACGCGAATACCGAAAGTCCCGTTTTGCTCCGCTACCCGAGGGTACGTCCGAGCACCGAACATATAGTCGTACTGGCGAAAGAGTGGTCTTCGGGAAAGCTCGGAGCTACGCTCTCCCATCATTGTCGCAGGCTCGTAGCGGTGATCATGTATTACTCCGCCAGTGAACCCCATTGGGGATCAGGAGAGCGAGTTTTTGCCGTTAGGGGCGCCACTACATACCGCCACCTACCACACAGTTCTCATATATCCTGATCCCCATTTCATTCAAATTTGAATTTGAATTTCATGTTACTCATGAATGATGATATGCGCTGCTATAATAAGAATGTTAGTTTAGAATGAACTAATTAAAAAAAAGAAGTTACAACTGAATGATGTCAATGGGGGAAAAACATTTACATACTTTTATGTTGTAAAATTTCAAAATATAACCTCAACGATGGATTTTCGAGATATTTACTCATAATAATGTCAATGATAATGATAATATGTCGTCATTCTTTGACTTTCTAGCCTCCTCTGAAAAAACTTTGCCTTCCTAGTTGATTCAGACAGTTTAGAGACACTTTTGGAGGTTTTGTATATTCTTTCCACCAATTACTTGATCGTAAATTTGATAAATGGTTTATCTTTGGTAAGGATAGAAAGGAAGAAATAATTACAGAAAGAACATAATATATCCTTTTGTTATTCATATAAACTATAGGCGATTGAAATAAAGAATATGAAAAGACAAGCATGTGGGAGGTACTTCCCCGCGAATATGTCGAAAAATCGGTGGATATTATGCCCCTTGGAGATGCCAAGCGATTATCGATGGTGGTGATTGGACTCATTAAACACAATTGCGCATTGCCTTGGAATATGTCAAACGTATGTATGTGGAGAAACGATAAATTATACATTTAAGGACCGGTTTATTTACCTCCTGGTAAATTTACTTAAAAAATAATTTCTGTTGAAGCAATTGTTACTACACACCCGCGGCGTAGTACGGCCCTGTATCTCATTGATTTCAATGTAAATTTCAGAACCGAATATCTCTATTCCTAAAAGTCAGAATGATTTCATTCATAAGGAAAAGTTATCAATTTTTTTATAATCTAAAATCTGGTAAAATTTTTTAAAAATTGGTCGAAAAATGCTATAGCGCTCCAAATACCTTAAACAAACCCCAAACGATTTAGATCAATATACGTAAAATACATTTATAGATATCTAATTCCATTATTTTATGCTCCAACTGCTAGACTACCAAGTTCGAATCATCAATATATATGTAATTTTTTAATAAACACTTCATTGTTGTATTTAACCCTAGACCGGTATCGTACGTAAAATTTATGCATTCCAACTACAGATTATAACGTATCATTGAATATCGATACCGGTCTAGGGTTAACAGATTGAAATGCGCGCGGAAAAGCCTAGGCAGTGGTGGTGCCGCCAAGTGGTAAAGTTTGGCAGTTCGGATCCCCATTCAAAAAAGGGAACTACTTCATGTGGCGGAGGCAAGACTTTGCCAGTGTGCATATACATACTCGAAAATTTGATGTGCGCATGCCTAACTCGCTTGGTGGGGGAAGACACATAGTGGGGGAACGTTGCACAGTGGTCGGTTTCGCCCGTTGAGCACCAACTTTGGGTTTTTTACGTATAGAATATATATCTCAAGACCAGAATAACAAATATTAGTGAAAGGTACCTACTATAAATTTATGAAACCAATTTGCTAATTAAAAAAAATGATATTGCATAAAATTAACTTATTTATTATATTGATAAATATATAATACATATTTAGTCACAAAAAATGTCGTCATAACATTATTGATGTGTATATGACTCGTCACAAAAATTATATTACATAAAATTAACTTATTTGTTATATGAATAAATGTATAATACATATTTAGTCACAAAAATTTTCGTCATAACATTATTGATGTGTATATGACTCGTCACAAAAATTATATTACATAAAATTAACTTATTTGTTATATGAATAAATGTATAATACATATTTAGTCACAAAAATTTTCGTCATTACATTCTTCATCTGTATTTGACTCTTCACACGCGTCAGGTATGTCAAGGAGATTCAGTAACTCACGCGGATATGGTTCCTTAGGTTTTGTTGGTATTTTCCTATAGGAGTTAACACTAATGGATCTGATGAAAATAGCAAAGTGTGGAATAGGTCTTCCCCATTGTCGATATGCGTGATATTTTTCTTGTGTTTAACTCTCTGAAACGTTTAGAATCCTCATGCTTCGCTTCTAAAGCTTCTTCAGATAGTAAACCAATTGGTAATACGGAGGCCTGAGCAATCTGTGCACCATGAATTAAAACTTTGTGTAATGTAGTTGGCATATAATACCAATTATAGTTTTCTACGTATAGCTTAGCAGTGTCATATGTGTATTGTCGATAATTGTCGATATTTATGTTATATTCACAGGAAATTACTTTTAACGTAATATTTAATCTTTTTATAAGCACCATGTCCACCCCAGTAATTTGAGAAACCATCTCGTAAGCAGCAAAAAATCTTCTTGCCGAATTACCGTCATTCGTTGTGCCGAAACCGGGTTTCGGTACATCTACTAGTAATCCAAGTTCAGATTTTAATTCATTTTGAATTGAAGTTTTACGTTCTTGAACTCTTTGGTAGTATCTTCTTTTCTCACCTGCCATTTTTTATGTCTAATCGATAGGCAATATGGAGGATACACTCCATACACTTAATGTAGGGAAAAATAGTGTGAATATTCTTGGAACTATCGTTCACCTTCAATAACCATGAATCCAAGATGGCAGATCCAATATGGTGGATGATAAATTCCAGAAATTTATCAAAATTTGGACATCACCATCGTAATGAGCAACCCAAAAAGCCCCCCGAGTAACAAGTTTCGGACCACAATCTTGAAATTCTATCGTTCTATTCCGTCTATCGTACGACAGAACACACCTTTATGAGCTAAAAAATTAATAACTTTTTTTACGGCATATTACGGCAATGCGCCTCACACTCTGCATAGCTAATAAAATAGGTAATTACTACATATATAGTTTATGTAGTTCCAATTAGTTCCAAAAATGAAAATCCTCTTTGAAATCGTTACATGACAAGAAAAATGCACTTTTCAATGTCACAAACTACATAACATAATCGGTGATAAATATCAATAATATCACATTATTTCCTATCGTTTTTCTAGTCCTATATCTGAACTTTCTCTTTCCATGGTTATTAATGTCACACTTTTCATTTGACAGTTAATATTCTCTAGTTTAGGAGCACAACATAATAGCCGCGAAAAGAGAAAATGTACACGTCACACAGTTGCCCAGATTTTAGACATAAAATACATAAATCAGGGGTAGTTTAGGAACATTATTTTATTGCATCTCGTATGTTGGCCTTTTAAACTATCATCTGTTTTAATTTGAACAAGTTTGGAAGTAATAGCTTATTACTGAAATTTGGTGCTAAATGTGCGAAACCGACCACTGTGCGTTGCCCCGAGCTTTCCCGAAGACCACTCTTTCGCCAGTACGACTATAGACTAGACCTATATTCGGTGGTCCGAGGTAGGAAGGCGTACGAGAGGCACCTCGATTCAAGACTTTTAGCGAGACAGTCGCTAACAGCGCGCTACTCCAAAATCTACAGCAATGTATTTTGTCATTGAATATATGTACCGTATGTATCATGCCAAATTAAACAAGCAGAATTACCGACATTGCCGAAACGTTACCGACGGTCAAGAATTTTATAGTTAGAGTTGGCTTGAGAAGAGTGCGCTGTGTGTGCTGCGTGAGAGCGAAAAGTGTCAAACGTCTGATTTCCCGATAGCTGTCAATTCGGAAAATCGAAGTATTGAATAATAGACGAAACACTTCGATCTCTTGAATTAACAGCTATCGGGAAATCAGACGTTTGACACTTTTCGCTCTCACGCAGCACACACAGCGCACTCTTCTCAAGCCAACTCTAACTATAAAATTCTTGACCGTCGGTAAAGTTTCGGCAATGTCGGTATATCTGCTTGTTTAATTTGGCATGATACATACGGTATATATTATATATATGTAGAGTGTATTCATTGGGGACGAAATCCCGGGTGGACGTTCACTTCGGGGACTGGTCTCAAAGTATTATGAATTTAAAGCACACTCTGGGGACTTTATGCATATAAATAATACGCACTGTTTGGAGCCACGTCAGTTGACAGAGCGCTGTCGCTAGATGGCGCAACTATGACCATATTTAGAAAATCCCAGTGGTTGAAGATATCAAAGTTGATGTAAACTGAGCTGATATCATAGTGATATTATGAATGGTTCTTTGCTATTATTCGATACAGAATAAAAGTCGATTTGTACATAAAATGTTTAAATAAAATTTTCATAAGTCGTGTCCCCAAACTATGCATTACATATGTATTATACTAGATATGAAACGTGTACAAAAATGTTATCACAATTTTTTATTTTGTATTCTTCGGGAAAATATTTCGAGTGAAAGCTGCATTACTTTTAAAGAGCGTATTTTAAATTCGTTCGAAACACCATGTTCTTAGCAATTATGTCTACATTAGCAATGGATTCATGATACCGATTGACGATAGATTTGACATCGATTCTCTCATTCACCCAAATTGCCTAATGTGTTTATGATAACACCATCGGGCAGCAATCACACAATAAATTACTTCCACAGTCATAAAATATCTTTGGGCATTTCGTTTTGCTGAAAGAATTAAATAGAAATTGAAGAGTAGATATAACAGCAATAGCCGACTGTATGGTTTGAGACCAGATTTGAAAAATGCATGAATAAGAAAACTATCGAAAGCGACGCGTTTGATTCAGTTCAGCATCCCTTCGCAAACTAGCAGTATTATTATCTCGTAACTCGGTCTATATCATATTCGGGGTAACGTCATTTACACACACAAGAGTGCCCAGTGAATATAGTCGAAAAAGACAATGGTATGGAGATTCGATAGATTAACGGTATAATGGCCTGTAACCAAATTTGAAAAATGCATAGATGAGACAACTGTCGCAAGCGACGCATGTTCCTGCTGAACAGCTTACCCACATAGTACATGAGGTTTCAACAATATTTTTAAAACGTTTTTATCCTTTCATTTCATTTTAAATATTTTTGTAACGTTTCATAAACGTATTTTTTAAAACGTTTATTTCAAATATTTCTGAAATGTTCTAAAAGTGTATTTCCTGAAACATTTCAAAAATATATATATTCATTTCTTGTCAATTGATCATTATAAAGGTTCCATTTCTGGAGAAATGAATCCATATTGTAAACAGTAATCAAGAGACATGCGGCAGTGTCTCGCGGCATGTTCGTTCAACGTCGCAGCACCCGTGTATCTTTACGGGAAAAATATCTGCCCCCTTCACCCCTCAATTTTTACATCGAATTTTCTCAATAAATATATGGTTATAACCAAAACTATGCTTAGTTACGCCATATAAATTGAGTACTCTCTATTGATAGAGACCAGAATAAATTTTATAAGTTACATATTAACAGAGATTCATCCTTAACACAACGCGAAGCCACGCCCCTCCCGCCTAAAACTCGAGAATTTTAGATTTCTCGGCCGATATCTATATGTCAAAATGTCAGAAAAATTCCGGCAATCTTCGACGATAGTCGGCCATGATCGGAAATGTGTATATGTCGCAGGCAAATAGCAACTTTGGGCAGATAGTATCTGCCTAGGCAAATACTAACTGCCTGGGCAAATAGCTTTATTATGTTTATTTCTGATTAAACACCATTTGCCTAGGCAAATAGTATCTGCCGGAACCGTTGTTAGGCAAATAGTATCTAGTCTATTTCAGTTCAATAATTTGTGGTTATATGCATATCATAAGAGTAGTTGCTCCTCAGATAAACTTCAGTATTTTAGTAATTTATTAGGTGTGGGTTTGATAATTTTAGATGGATGTTTCTTTATGTTATCCAGTGCGGGAAATTTCTAAATACCTAATCAAGGTTTCATGTCGTAGGCAAATGGTCGTTTCAGACAAATAGGAAAATAGCTCTTGTGGCTTCGCTCGCTCCTCCGACTCTAATCTAACTTAACCCAGTCCAATGCATTAAAATATAAATAAATTAGACTTGGTAAGATTAGGTTAGGTTAGGTTAGGCTTGAATCGGTGGAGCGAGCGAAGCGAGCGGAGCCACAAAAGTTATTTGCAGGCAAATGGCTTTGCCTAGGAAAATATCTCTTGTGGCTTCGCTCGCTTCGCTCGCTCCGCCGAACCTAACCTAACCTAACCCAGTCTAACGCATTAAAATATTAATAAATTAGATTTGATAAGATTAGGTTAGATTAGGTTAGGCTTGAATCGGCGGAGCGAGCGAAGCGAGCGGAGCCACAAAAGTTATTTGCCTGAAATGACCATTTGCCTAACCAACCGCTCGCATGTTTTAGAAATAATTTGAAAAAATCTTGTATGCAACACGTTAGGAAATGCATTCTGTATAACTCGTGTGATAGATATTGCAATAATCTCACTCGTTACGCAAAATGAGGCATTTCCTAACTGGTTATATAAATAACTAATCTCTCTATATGCTATATGCCTAAAGAACATTTAGGCAGATACTATTTGCCTAGTCAAATAGTATCTGCCTAGTCATTTAGGAATGAATTATAAAGAAAAGTTATTTGCCCAGGCAGTTAGTATTTGCCTAGGCAGATACTATCTGCCTAAAGTTACTATTTGCCTGCGACATATACATAGATGCAATCAAACACACACACGCGCCATTGAATGTGTGAGATATATTCCGGCTTTCATCGTCGACTGTTCGGCGATGATCGGAAATGCGTACACAAAAGCGATCACAAGCATACGCCATCAAATGTATGGGAGAGAATATATATGTATGACTTCTCAAATGCCTGTATCTCCTTTCCTAAAATTACTTTTAAAATATTTTTTTTTTCCTTGAATTCAGAAAATTATAGCGAGCCTTTCCATTACTGCAATTATTTCCATGCAATAACATACAGTGTGTCCGTAAAGTCCCGCAACTTGCAGTTATTTCGAGAACGGAATATTTTTTCAAAAAACGCCCTGACACGTCAACTTTTTTATTTTCCTAGCAATATTTTGGCCTAGGTAGTTTTTCCAAAACTTGCCGCATGAAGGCGCCACGATCGATGTTATTTTTTTCTTAAATTGCAACACCTATTTTTTATTGCATTTTTTGGTAGCCACTGTTGTCCTGAGTACAGCGGTGTGCCACGTGTGGGGGGTTACATAAGAAAATTTTTGAGAAAATGCAGGTTTATTATGACGAAGTAGGTTTTCATGCAAAGTTGAATCGCTGCGACCGCTGTAAAAGAAGGGGAGGGCCACCTCTGCTTATTTGGAGGAGCGCGCATGCGCCGTTGGCTTTCGTAAGGATTCAGTGCCTTATTGCGATTTTGACTCGCATTGTTTTCTCAACTCTCAATGAGATTGGACTGCCTAATACAGCAGGTATTAGCAGAGAGCAGCTCTCGTACTTATTGCGTTTTTTGCTTTCTGCTTTGTTCAGCTTATCGCTTTTTTTCGAGTTTCATTGAAACTCGGTAAATCAGTCTTTTTGAAGACTCTCTGGTAGTCTTGTACTTTGTCAAACCTTTCGATATGGCTAATTTTCTCAGCGAGACTGATCGGATTCAGATTCAAATGATGGTCGGTTACGGTGATCGAAGAAGAACCTATGACCAAGTTTGCACATTGTTTAATGAAACGCATCCTGATAGGCTAATATCAAAATCTACAGTAGGCAGGCTACTGCAAAAATTTGAGGCTTCTGGTCATGTGAAAGACTTGCCAAGATCAGGCCGACCATCTTTGTCCGAGGATGATCAGCTGAACGTCTTACTGGCAGTTCAGGATAGCCCTCATTCGTCATGTCGTCAAACGGGCAGGGATCTGCGCATAAGTAAAACGTCAGTGCATAAGGTTCTCCGTAAAAACAAATTTCACCCTTACAAAAGGTAAAATTAGTTCAGGAGTTGTCAGACGACGACTTCGATCGGCGAATTGAATTTTGCGAAATAATACAAGAACTTTGTAATAATCCACATACGAATTTTGCTGGTAAAACATTCTTTTTTCTGACGAGGCCTCTTTTACATTGAATAGCACGTTAAACCGACACAACTGTCGATATTGGTCGGATCAAAATCCTCACTGGGTGGAGGAAGCACATACCCAACATCCAGAAAAAGTCAATGTTTGGGCGGGCATTGTAAGAAATACAATTATAGGGCCGTTTTTTATTGAGGGTAATCTGACTGGACAACGTTATCTTGAACTATTGCAAAATGAGGTAGTCCCTGCTCTCGTTCAAAGATTTCCAGCGCCACAGCCGGGTGGAATTGATCCTCAGATCTGGTTCCAGCAAGACGGGGCACCACCGCACTATGCGTTGCTAGTGAGAGATTATTTAAATCAGCTGTTCCCCAATCGCTGGATAGGTCGAAGGGGTCAAATCGAATGGCCAGCGCGATCACCCGATTTGACCCCTTTAGACTTTTTTTTATGGGGACATCTTAAAAGCCGCGTTTATGTAAACAGGCCTCAAAATTTGGAAGACCTGAGACATCGCATTCGAGTCGAGATCCAGATGATCACTCCAGCGGTACTAGCGAACGTACAGCGCTCGTTTGTGGAGAGAATGGCCCACTGCCAAGCAGTTCACGGTGGCCACTTTGAGCAACTGCTCTAATTGGTTACTCTTATCAACTTTTCTTCATTACTTTTTTCTTTCAGCGGTCGCAGCGAGTCAAGTTTACCAAAATACGAAAACCTACTTCGTCATAATAAACCTGCATTTTCTCAAAAATTTTCTCATGTAACCCCCCACACGTGGCACACCGCTGTACTCAGGATAACAGTGGCTACTCAAAAATGCAATAAAAAATAGGTGTTGCAATTTAAGAAAAAAATAACATCGATCGTGGCGCCTTCATGCGGCAAGTTTTGGAAAAACTACCTAGGCCAAAACATTGCTAGCAAAATAAAAAAGTTGACGTGTCAGGGCGTTTTTTGAAAAAATATTCCGTTCTCGAAATAACTGCAAGTTGCGGGACTTTATGGACAGACTGTATATTATGGTTTCATGCCGATTATGTATGTTCAATTGCTCGTTTCATATGGTGACAGTAAATGTATCAAGCTGTCAAAATAGCTTAAAAAAGGAAGGAAATGACATGACTATATTATCGACTATCGGATTATTATTTATACCTTACCGACTGCCGAACTCAAATTTCAAGGTATCGGCCATAGGTATGACTTTGATCGATTAGCCCGCGGCATACGGCAGTTATTTATGGAAATCCTTTCACGAACGAATTATTCTGGGGAAAATATATATATTATCGAAACATTAATTATAAAATCATTTCAAAATATCACGAGAATAAATCAAAGTAACGTGGTTATAAATAATTGACTCGTATCGGTATAAAACGTGAGACTTTAATTTTGTGGTAATAAAAAGCTATTCTAATACATGTACATATTCTCCTTGTTACGGGGAAATAGCTTCAGGTGACTTTTTTAAAAAGGGAGGCACTGGCTATACCTAAGTACAGTTAGTGCTACTTTATTTCCTTTACTTTATTAAGTACAATTATCACTATTTCTATGAGTACTGTCACAATATGGCACGTATGTAATACTGTGAAGAGGAGGACTCTCGAAGCAGGACTGCCGGTCTAGCTATTTGGGTCGGTTTATATAGGTCATTTGGAGTGAGATAATGAGGTGTTTATCTACGCTTAACACTCCTCATGCATAAATTCCAAAAAGTAGTGAAATCCCCCCACAAAAACAGATTCTCTGTAAAAAAAAAAGGCGGCATGTTCATTCAGTGCCAACAAAAACTGATACGTAAAATACTCTCCAAAAAAGATTTGAAATCAATTAAGATCGCCATGTTCAAGATTTATATATAAAAAATAAAAGACATCATTTGAAAGGAAAATTATTGTCAATCAAGTTACTAAAAAATTCGACGACAAAATTTATAAACAAATTTTCATAAAAAAGGACTTGCCGCGTTTTTTTCCTTCAAAATAAAAAATTCAGACAGATAGAAAATGATATTCGATGTTTATGCACTTATGATTTTAAATAAATTCATACACTTATATGATACCACCAGTATATAGTGGACAAAATATGAAAACTTAAACGCGGCAAGTTCTTTTTTATGAACATTTTTTTATAAATTTTTTGCCGTCGAATTTTTTAGTAACTTTTGATTTACAATAATTTTCCTTTCAAATGATGCCTTTTATTTTTTACATACAGTATGTCCCGTGGATAACGCAAGTATTTGAATTTCCCTGACATTTGACTTTGGTAGTGCTTGGAACGGTGCTGTAGTTAGAGTTGGCTTCAGAAGAGTGCGCTGCGTTCTTACGAGCCGTGTTTCGAGAGCGAAAAGTGTAAAACGTCTGATTTCCCGGGAACTGTTAATTCGGAAGATCGAAGCGTCTAACCTCGAAATTAACTGAATTTGTAAATAACGGTAAATCATGTGTAGAAGTGATGAGAAATAATCATACAGGTTTCGCGGAAACACGGCTCGTAAGAACGCAGCGCACTCTTCTAAAACTAAATTTAGAGAGTATTTTACGTATCAATTTTGTTAGTATATAATACTTGAAATAGATCAAATAAATACTTGAAATTTTCAAGTATACATTGCAGTTAATTTTTTTTAATTCGTAGAGGTCCTACTATAATTCTAAAACTATGTAACGAAATAGTAATAAATAAATTAATGAACCGATAAGTTTTTATTCACACTGCAAGTTACTTGATATATGATAAAATCACTACAAGTTTTGACAGCTTGAGTAACTCCGTGGTTGAGGCTTCGGTCTCCGGCGTAGAGAACCTGGGTTCAAATCCCCGAGAACCTCCACTATGATACGAAGAATCATATAGGTACCAATCCGATTCTTCTTCTTTTTGTAATATTTGAGGAATATACCATTAGCAAATCTTATTCGTTACCCTAAAACACTTTTTTAATAAGTTTGTTGGTGTTTTTTTTTTGTAAAACATAATCAGAAATATTTTTAAAATAGTGCTGAAATCAGGTTTATGAGCGGAAATTTTTATATTTTTAAAATATTTCTAATATGTTTCAAACATATTTAAAAATATTTCCGCAATATTACAGTCTTTCAAGAAAATATTTTATAATATTTTTTAATATTTTTGTGCTATGTGGGTATAGACTTAGACCACTTGTAAAGATTTGAGACTGATTGTAAGAATTCCGACTAATATCAATTCTCTGTGTGTAATGCAAGCTGCTCAGCGGAGATTCATGTCGCTTTTGACACAGAGTGCTAATTCTACAGAGATGGACCTAAGTTAATCCTATGTAGCTTAATCTTATACATATACTGTATTATCTTTGAAATCGTACATAGGACGATATGTAATAAAAGAATGTACACTCTATTAGAGCTGTATACCGAGGATGTCGATCGGTGTAACCAATTATACGGCACCCCCCGATATGCAGTCATCCATGTATAGCCTATCTCTTTATTGCAATCGTCCAATATACGATCTCAAAGATAACACCATGTATACTGCTAAGGTCAGTTTGTACAATGCAGTATGTATGTGAGTTCAGGGCTGCTTAGCTTATACCGTCGTTTTTGGTATATTATGCGTGACACAACATATACAAAGAAACGGCAGTTCAAGCTAAGCAGCCCCCTGAACTCGCATTGTACAACCGGGTCTTATAAGTATGTATATAAAGTTCAGCGCTAGGATTATCTTTAGTTCATCTCTATAGAATTGGCACGACGAGGTTGAAATTCAATCGTAAGTGCGCTTTCACATGGGACCGATGATCAGCGCTGACGATCAGGAGGGTCCATTATTTCAAATGTAGCTTTCACATGAATGCATACCGTCGGTCGTAAAACATAAAAATTATATAATACTAGCAGCCCGTCCCGGCTTCGCACGGGTAGATTGTGGATTGATTTTGTCCGTCCACCATTGTTTAAATACATTTTTAATACAAAACTTTTAGTATTTTTCCCGGGCTACGCAATGGTCATATTGGATTTGACCTTGACCATGATCTTCAAGGTTATATCGAGGTCAAATTAATTTTTTTTCACGTTCAAATGTGTCCTTGACCATTTTTTTCATGTTACCTTTATTGTCAGCGGAGGTCAAATTTAGGTCAAGTATAGTTCGACTTTTTGAACACCCTGTATAAGATTTACTAACTCAGAAACCTTCGCGGATATGCGTCCAACTGTTCCCCAAATTTTTATCGCAATCGGATGAACGGTTTAGGAAGGCATAATAATCATCCGTATCGGTACTTTTTGAACACCCTGTATAAGATTTACTAACTCAGAAACCTTCGCGGGCATGCGTCCAACCATTTCCCAACTTTTCATCGCAATCGGATGAACGGTTTAGGAAGGCATAATAATCATCAGTACCGGTACTTTTTGAACACCTTTTATAAGATTTACTAACTCAGAAACCGTCGCGGGCATGCGTCCAACCATTCCCCAAAGTTTCATCGCAATCGGATGAACGGTTTAGGAAGGCAAATAATCATCCGTACCTGTACTTTTTGAACACCCTGTATAAGATTTACTAACTCAAACCTTCGCGGATATGCGTCCAACTGTTCCCCAAATTTTCATCGCAATCGGATGAACGGTTTAGGAAGGCATAATAATCATCCGTACCGGTACTTTTTGAACAACCTGTATAAGATTTACTAACTCAAAAACCTTTGCGGGCATGCATCCAACCATTCCCCAACTTTTCATCGCAATCGGATGAACGGTTTAGGAAGGCATAATAATCATCAGTACCAGTACTTTTTGAACACCTTTTATAAGATTTACTAACTCAGAAACCTTCGCGGACATGCGTCCAACTATTCCTCAACTTTTCATCGCAATCGGATGAACGGTTTAGGAAGGCATAATAATCATCAGTACCGGTACTTTTTGAACACCTTTTATAAGATTTACTAACAATAAGAAACCTTCGCGGGCATGCGTCTAACCATTCCCCAAAGTTTCATCGCAATCGGATGAACGGTTTAGGAAGGCATTTGATATTACCTTAAAAGTCACGGTCAAGGTCAAATCCAATACGACCACTGGGTAGCCAAGGGAAAATCCTTAAAGTTTTGTATTAAACATTTTTCTCTAATATGTTTTCCCGCTGAGATAATCGGCCGTACCGGGACTTTTTGAACACCCTGTATAAGATTTACTAACTCAGAAACCATCGCAGGCATGCGTCCAACCATTTCCCAAAATTTCATCGCAATCGGATGAACGGTTTAGGAAGGCATACGAGACATACAGACAGACAGACAGACAGACAAACATTCATTTTTATATATATAGATTTCTTTTCGTATTCTTTTCTGCAAGAATGGTGAACAACACCACTTGTCTTACTTCTGGAACCTTTCTCTTTCCCATCTTTCCTTAACACACTTGCCTTCACTAATCCAACTATCCCTTTTTCCCCGACGTTATATAAATTACTTTCAACTTCACTGTCACAAATTAAACACTTCTCAGCCATAGTCACTTACTACGTGAATGCACTATCGACGATTCGCGATACCTTAACTTGACTGGGAGTGAGGTTGAGACGCGGAACACGATACTATGATGGGTGATAATACACTGATGAAGATGCGGTTTGTCCCAGCTTATATATTAGCGACGTTTAGTCGACGGAGGGGATTGCGTGGGCGACGCTATGCACCCGGATTGGCCGAAGGAGGAATGGCGGTTGAACGGACGATGACGCTCATTACGAGCCATCCGGTAATTACCTTCCGGGGGGTCGTTAGGTAATCACGGTCCGGCAAAAGCGCGGGACCGAGGTATTAATGAGCTATGTTCCCTGAAATAAATCTGCTTCACCGATCGAAAGATTAACCCCAGGTGATTACCGGACGATCCCCCGGAAGGTAATTAGGATTATCATTTAGGATTACTTTTGAAGGAATGTCACATAAATCAAAGAGAGATTCCTAGTTAAAAACTGCCAAGCGGCATATAGCAGGTTTTAACTTGACAATGTCGATATATTACACTTACATGCAGTAAAGTCATTAAAATGTAGTCTGAGCATAGTTAATTGATCATTAAAATTTGATTTTTAACAATAAAAACCAATTTTTTTTTAATGTTCCATCCCCCCCCCCCCCCCCCATATCTCCTGAAGTACTGATCCTAGTGAGAAAGTGTATAAAACCTTTCTTGTAGAGAATTTTATGTAGATTAATTTGGTATTTAACTTTTTTTCGCTAGAGGTAGTAGTTTACGAGTTATTAACGGAAAACTGAAAAAGGGGACCTTTAGACCCCCTCCCCCCCCCCTAGCTCCAGTCCCACCCATCAGGACTTTTAGTATATTGTTAGTGACACCTTCCCCTACAACTGTGCCAAAAATTGGCTCCCCGTCAATTTTTCCCCCTATTCGGCCTTTTTTAGTTTTCGTTGCCTGGACTATATAGGGCCTTCAACAAACGAAGCTGTTCACATACAAGCAGATCATCGGTCGCGTATGGAGGAACAGCGTTGTCGATTTTGCGATTTTTTTTCGCCTCTCTATTAACCTTTTTACGCACAAAGCGACAACGACGCGATGCTCTTCACTTTCCAGATACATATTGATATACGGCTCATGTGAAAGCATTTGGATAAAACTGATGATCAGTTGCGACCGATCGTCAGCGCTGATCATCGGTCCCATGTGAAAGCGCACTTAGGGCCGAAACCACCAACTCTGATTAAATTGTTAATTCCCGATTAGCTTAATTTAATCATGCTCTTGCGTTCCACCAATTTTTAAACCATGATTAAAGTGAGATAATCACCGTTGAACTTAATCAGCCATTTTTGGCCGATTAGGAACCTAACCAGTGATTAACGTGGATCAACATAACCTCAAAGTCGAAGTTTCACTGCTGTGCAATACTATATCGGACATGAATTTATTTTACGACGATATTTTATCATCATCTGATGATGAAAATGGTATCGAAATTGATAGAAGGCCACATTTAATTAAGGAACGAATTAATTATTTCCAAACTTTGGATGATTTGGATTTCATTACGCGTTTTCGGTTATCGAAAGACAGTGTTGAAGCTTTGCTTCTGGAAATTGTACATAATTTGCAACACGCTACAGAAAGATAAATTACTTCTTAAATAATATATAATCTATTTTAAAATATCGCAACATTATCATATTACGTTAAAAATCGCGTAGAATTTTCTGTATCTTTACTGAATAAAGGGAGTGCACATTTCAAAAATCACGCTATTGCACCCAGAGTACAACTCCTGCTTGCTCTCCGGTATTATGCAACTGGTTCCTTTTTAAATTCTGTTGGAGATTTCGGCAGCTCACTGAGCTCGGCTTGCGGCGCGTCAGTTGATCACGTCAGGTTTTCCTCCTACTCCATTACAAGTTCCGTTGATGAACCAATCAGAATCACCGTTACAACAAAACCAAAACTTATTGCGAAGAGGGTATATGATTAGATAATCGGGGGTTAAAAATTCATAGTGGAACGAATTGTGCAGTTAATTATGATTAGAACGCCGATTAAATATAGTCGTGATTAGGTAATCAAGCATTTAATCAGTGTTGGTGGAATCGGCCCTTAGCATTAGATGTATATCTACCAGCCGACATCACGATTCCGGAATTTCGATGCTTCCAATAATTAGTCTATCAAACTCGGTTAAGTTAATTGATCAGTTAAACAAGGTGAAGGTGATGTCGACTTTTGAGTGAAAATTGTAAATCTATAAGTAATTCTAAATCTAAATTGTAAAAAATGAAAAAAAAGTGATTTTAAACAATCTGTAATTAACTTAATATTTAATATTTTTCTATAAAACTTGTTCCAATTTGTTAATTTGTCCTTCGTTAATAAAACGAGAGTATGATAACTCTCCTCAGTCTATTATTTATACTATTTTTTAATAAAAATGGGCAGGGAGATCTGAGCGTCTGAAAACCGAGACCTCATGTACCGAAACTTCGAGTTTTATTTTCAATTAGAAAATTACGAAAATTTTTTTTAATGTTGAGATCGTTAGGCAATATCTCAAGCTTAAAATAAAAAAAAAGTATTAAAAAATTTCAATTTTTCACTAAGAAAACGTTAATTTTTAACTGGGGTGTAGGGTACACCCCAGGTGAGCTCTTATGTTTCAAAAACCCACGTGAGTAACGAAGGGTTAACTTAACCAGTTATTGAACTTCATTCAGATCGTTAAAATTGAGCTTAAGTATTATATTATTCCGACCAGTCTCGGCTCACTATATGGTTTAATTATAGACCGAAACTTCGAGTTTTATTTTCAATTAGAAAATTACGAAAATTTTTTTTTAATGTTGAGATCGTTAGGCAATATCTCAAGCTTAAAATAAAAAAAAAAGTATTAAAAAATTTCAATTTTTCACTAAGAAAACGTTAATTTTTAACTGGGGTGTAGGGTACACCCCAGGTGAGCTCTTATGTTTCAAAAACCCACGTGAGTAACGAAGGGTTAACTTAACCAGTTATTTAACTTCATTCAGATCGTTAAAATTGAGCTTAAGTATTATATTATTCCGACCAGTCTCGGCTCACTATATGGTTTAATTATAGACTGTAGATAGCAAGAACACGCGTCGTATTTGACAGTTTTCTCATCTATACATTTTTCCAATTTGGTTCCAAACCATACGATAGGCTATCGCGTCTAGATGTAGTGTTAGTTTCGACGTTATTTAGTGGGCGCTTTTGTGCATACGACGTTACCACGTATAACGAATAACGAGGTAATTATACGGCTAATTCGCAAAGGAATACTGAAGTAAATCAAACATCTAAATTATAATTTTTATGCAAATACCATAGGAAACATTGATAGAATTTTAAACGTACGAGGCAAACTACCAATGCCAAGAATTATACTATGGCATAACGGTTGCATGATATATGTACATATGACACAAGGCGTCGCTTCAGTCCGTTCGGTACCTTCACAATCATGCGGCATCTCATCTTCGAATGCTCTATAAGCGGCAACGTCGCATTGATCTACTGTCATTAGTCCAGTGCATTTAGGAATATTTTATAGGTGTGACCCAAAAATTTCAGATACATTTTTTCTTTTGTTGCTCATTCGAAAGGGTCTTCGATGGAGACCTTATCCCTGAATTTGCGCATTGCTCAAATTGCCCCGTCCGCCGCCATCTTGGATTCTTTTTTTTTCAACTACTCATATCTCGCGTTCTAATAATCCTACAGCAGTCGCTTTGGGGTCGTTGGATTCGTCAGGATTTACTCTTTAATTGAGTTTATATCAAGTAAAACTACAACGTACTGGAAAAAAGTTATTCGCGTTCAAAGTTCAAAGTTGTTTGCCAAAAGTTCTTGCGCCCGGGTTTTCCGCGCGTAGTTCTTTTCCAGTGCATCAGAGACCCCTATCGATACTTAACTATTTAAACTACACTCAATTTTTAGTATTACAAAAAAAGAATCATCCCGATCGGTTGATTCCTCGCCCGCCAATCCACGCTCGAAGTTGCGCTGTTTATTATCGTGCTATTTTGAAGCCTCTAATACTCGCATGTCGCGCTTTGGCGAGTTCGCGGTTCGCGCTGCATTTCTCGCTTTTGTAACTAATATAACGCAAATTACTTAAGATCAACGACATATTCGTTAAATCTACGCTAAGAACACGCGTTTCACATTAATTTTTTACTTAAAGGGTCTAGCCGGATAAGCACTTGAAAAGTGCCCCTAAAGGAAATAACACGAAATGGGCACCAAAACACTCTCTCGGACGTGAAAAAATTTTAGCAATTTTACTGTTCCAAAAAGTCAAGAAGGAGCTGAGATTTTTCGATAAATGTAGTTGAATATTAAAAATTTCTTGCTGCTCACGTAATGGTCCAAAAAATTGGAAAAAATTCTGGAATATAGGCATCCTTAAAGGGAACTCAGAAAAAAATATTGTATAGTATTTGGCGCAAAATTCAAAATTTTTAAAAATAAACAATTTTAAAAAGTGCTTTTTCCACCACTTCTTGAAAAGGTGCTACCATAATTCTTTTTTTTATAAACGCGTCTTCGCATCATTATTATTCTCAAATTTTTTCAGATTTTTTGATTTGGTGGCACGTGCAAAAAAAAATACAAACAAACCTTATGGGAACTGGGTCCCGGTGGATTTGGCTGGGCTTTACATATGTTGTAGATCTTGATGTTCTGATCAAAAGTTATCATTGCCGCAACAACGGAAAATGGGCAGTTTTTGAGTTTTGAGACCTTAAAGTTCATACTTTTTGCTTTCCGTCATACGGTCTATTGGATCGAAATAATCATGTAAAATCAGGTTTTCTGTGAATTTTGCTAAAAATCACGTATTTTTGTAGTTGGTGAGCTACCGATTCAGGTATCACCCGGTCAGACAAAAATAAGTACATAGTTCTGGGGGGGAGACTTTAAAGTTACCGCTTTTTACTCGAAACCATACGCTCTTTTTTAGCCAATTCAAGCACGCATTTAAGATCATCTGCGATCTTGTGAGCACGTGTTTGCCTCCGTATACTTATGCGCAAGTGTGTGCGTACGCATGCACAGATTAACATTTTTTAATGTCTGATTTTTCCACTTTTTTCTAATTTTGTCCGTGTATCTACATTGTTTTAGGGCACAAATCTTATGGAAACTGGTTCAGTACTGAAATCCTCACGTACTTCACATATATTGTAGTTTATGACCTCCTGATCAAAAGGTACCATTGCCATACACTCAAAAAATGTAACTTTTGATCAGGAGGTCATAAACTACAATATATGTGATGTACCCGAGGATTTCAGTACTGAACCAGTTTCCATAAGATTTGTGTCCTAAAACAAAGCAGATACACGGACAAAATTTTTTTCTGAATTCCCTTTAAGGATCCCTATGTTCCAGAATTTTTTCCAATTCTTTGGTCCATTACGTCAGCAGCAAGAAATTTTTAATATTCAACTATATTTCTCGAAAAATCTCAGCTCCTTCTTGACTTTTTGGAATAGTAAAATTGCTAAAATTTTGTCACGTCCGAGAGAGTGTTTTGGTGCCCATTTCGTATTATTTCCTTTAGGGGCACTTTTCAAGTGCTTATCCGGCTAGACCTTTTAAGTAAAAAATTAATGTAAAACGCGTGTTCTTAGCATAGATTTAACGAATATGTCGTTGATTTTAAGTAAATTGCGTTATATTAGTTACAAAAGCGAGAAATGCAGCGCGAACCGCGAACTCGCCAAAGCGCGACGCGCGAGTATTAGAGGCTTCAAAATAGCACGATAATAAACAGCGCAACTTCAAGCGTGGATTGGCGGGCGAGGAATCAACCGATCGGGATGATTCTTTTTTTGTAATACTGCAAATTGAGTCTAGTTTAAATAGTTAAGTATCGATAGAGGTCTCTGATGCACTGGAAAAGAACTACGCGCGGAAAACCCGGGCGCAAGAACTTTTGGCAAACAACTTTTAACTTTGAACGCTAATAACTTTTTTCCAGTACGTTGTAGAGTTTTACTTGACATAAACTCAATTAAAGAGTAAATCCTGACGAATCCAACGACCCCAAAGCGACTGCTGTGGGATTATTAGAACGCGAGATATGAGTAGTTGAAGAAAAAAAAGAATCCAAGATGGCGGCGGACGGGGCAATTTGGGCTATGCGCAAATTCAGGGTTAAGGTCTCCATCGAAGACCCTTTCGAATGAGCAACAAAAGAAAAAATGTATCTGAAATTTGTGGGTCAATTCCTAAATGCACTGGACTACATTGCAACATTATGGATACCAACCGCACGAGCTACTCTCACGAGTCAATCTTACCGGAATATTCCGGTATGGATAAGCGACTCTTACAGTTGACTTACAGGCTCCTTTCATATTAAAAGATGTACAACTTTAAACGGTTCGGCAGGAACATGCGTCGCTTTTGGCAGTTTTCTTGTCCATGCATTCTTCTTTGATCTCAAATCATACGTTAGGCTATCGCATCTCGATGAATTGCCCATTACGACGTTATTCAACGGATACTTTTTCGTATACGTTTTTATGTACACCAAATTACGACATAATAGTACCATTAGTTCGCGAAGGGATATTGAGCTGAATCAAACATCTAAGGAAATCTTAAACCTACTTATAGGGTAAACAGCCAATGTCAGTAGATTGGGAGAAAAAACTACTGCAGCGTAACTTTTGCATGGTATGTACGTTGCGTCGTGCAAGCTATTTAGTGCCTTCAAGATCACGCGGTACCCTACCTCCGAATTCGTTATACATGGCCACGTCGCATCGACAATGCCGTTGTTGTAACATTGTAGACGCCGACAGCAACAGATTGCTCTCATGAGTATCACTGGTTTCGACAATCTTCGCTGAATATTTCGGTACGGATAAGCGTTTGTTACAATTGATCCATATAGACTCCCTTCATATAACGAGTGATTCAATCTTGAGCTATTCAGCAGGAATACGCCTCATTTTTGACAGTTTTCTTATCTATGCATTTTTCACGCTTGGTCTCAAATCGTACGTTTGGCTACATATAGAGGTGAATAGAAGTTAATCTAACGATACGTTCACCTCTATAAGAGTCAGTTCCATAATTCGAGTTTATATCTTAAAGAGAGTTTAAACCATTATTCTCGGCCGCTTATTGGTTAAACAGTTGGTTTAAACTCCATTCAAGTATTAAACTTAAATTGTAAAACTGACCCTAAGGCCCGATCGTATAATGCGAGTTCAGAGGTGGCTTAGCTTGAACCGCCGTATTTGGTGTATGTACCCCTACAAAAACAGATTCTCTGTAAAAAAAAAAGGCGGCAAGTTCATTCAGTGCCAACAAAAATTGATACGTAAAATACTCTCCAAAAAAGATTTGAAATCAATTAAGATCGCCATGTTCAAGATTTATATATAAAAAGTAAAAGGCATCATTTGAAAGGAAAATTATTGTAAATCAAGTTACTAAAAAATTCGACTAAAAAATGTATGCAAAAAATTTAATAAAAAAAGAACTTGCCGCGTTTAAGTTTTCATATTTTGTCCACTATACCGAATAATTGGTAGTGCTTGGACGGTGCTAGAGTGATTCATAAATTGCACTGCCGAAGTCAAATTCAGAGAAATTCAGAAGGCCCCCGCCTGATCGGTTTCTCGTGCGACATTCGGTATACTGGTGGTATCATATAAGTGTATGAATTTATTTAAAATCATAAGTGCATAAACATCGAGTATAATTCTGTTTGCATTTTTTATTTTGAAGGAAAAAAACTCGGCAAGTTCTTTTTTATTAAATTTTTTAGTCGAATTTTTTAGTGTCTTGATTTACAATAATTTTCCTTTCAAATGACGCCTTTTACTTTTTACATATAAATCTTGAACATGACGATCTTAATTGATTTCAAATCTTTTTGGAGAGTATTTTACGTATCAATTTTTGTTGGCACTGAATGAACATGCCGCCTTTTTTTACAGAGAATCTGTTTTTGTGGGGGGATTTCACTACTTTTTGGAATTTATTCATGAGGAGAATACGTATACATGTACGAGAATAGCTTTTCATTACCACAAAATTAAAGTCTCACATTTTATACCGATACGAGCCAATTAAATATAACCACGTTACTTCGATTTATTCTCGTGATATTTTGAAAAGGATTTATAAAAAAAAGTGTCCTTATATTTTTCATTTTGTCTTAGTATTTTGGAGAAATAAAACATGCCGCTTTCGAATTTACAGGCCATCGGATTTTTCTTATATTTTGGTCGTCTACAGAAATCCATGTAGACATTTTACCTTTAAGTGTCTAAGTATACTCTTCCAATAACCGTGACGAATTGTATCATCACATGTAAAGATACCACCTATGACAGTATATATGTTGTTACATATTAACTCGAGATGTTTTGGAATAGTTTTAAGAAATCCTTTTGCATGCACCGCTGAAATTTTGCCCTTACTCGTAAATAAATTTCTAGCACAGAGCATCGATATTTTGCTGCACCTGTATTCTTCTAGGATGTCCTAAAATAATTATAAAAACCCCATATAATTCAGCCCTAATAAGTGCAATCTTATCGAACTGTACCTTATCGAGGAGAACTTTCGACTTAATGATTCCGAAATGTTTCTATATTTTTCAAAATTCGCGAATTTATCGATAACACAGGCACACAAAAAAAAAGGCCTTATTCCCAGAACCAGACCAGCATATCTTTATGTTTTTGGGGTTGCTGAATCCGAATCCGGTGTCCGTTTGTCTCCATCACGTCACATTTTTTTTTAATCTCAAAAAACCATCAATAGATCATGATTTTCAAAAAGTTAATGGACTTAAACCAAATTCGCTGTAAGGGGTTTTTTGGGTCGCTGATCACGAATCTGAAATCGGATTTCAAAAATTCAATATGGCGGATCCAATATGGCGGACGAGATTTCTGAAAATCGACGGATTCATGTCGAATTTGGTATAAGGAGGTTTTTTGGGTCGCTGATCATGAATCTGAAGTCAGATTTTAAAAATTCAAGATGGCGGATCCAATATGGAGGACAAGATTTTCGAAAATTTTGAATTTTTGTAAATATAACTTCATATTCGTCATTAGCGATCGAGAAAAAAAACCCTATACCAAATTTGGCATGAATCCGTCGATTTTCGAAAAGCTCGTCCTCCATATTGGATCCGCCATGTTGAATTTTTTAAATCTGACTTCAGATTCATGATCAGTGACTAAAAAAACCCCCTTATACCAAATTTGGTATGAATCCGTCGATTTTCAAAAATCTCGTCCGCCATATTGGATCCGCTATTTTGCGTTTTTGAAATCCTATTTCAGATTCATGATCAGCGACGCAAAAAAAACCCTATAGCGAATTTGGTTTAAGTCCATTAACTTTTTGAAAATCATGATCTACTGATGGTTTTTTGAGATTAAAAAAAAAGTGACGTGATGGAGACAAACGGACACCGGATTCGGATTCAGCGACCCTAAAAACAAAGATATACTGGTCTGGTTCCGGAAACAAGGCCTTTTTTTTTGTGTGCCTGTGTAATATATATTTCTTTCTTACACATACGGTAGTGTTCACGAATATTGTAAAATATTGTAGGAATGTTACAGAAATATCACTTGCAAAAATGTGCTTTGTGGGGTGTAAATGATGATATTTTGTAATTTCCATCGTTACACCAGAGGTGAAGAAGACATGAAATAGAAGTGAGGTACATATACACTTCACGTTTGACAGGTCGGTATATAAACTGGAGCTTGTGATAGTATAATACAAAAGAGGAAATATATCGATAAAGAAAAAATAATAATAAAGTAGTTACTCCATTATTGTAATCCAATAACATTGTATCACTTACTTTTCTGCCACGACTTTAATTGCTGATAGTGAAGAAAAATCAAATTTATTAGTTGATCCATCCACTATTAACAATCAAGGTCGTGGCAGAAAAATAAGGGATACAATGGAATTGGATTACAATAATGGAGTAACTACTTTATTATTGTTTTTTCTTTATCGATATATTTCCTCTTTCGTATTATACTATCACAAGTTCCAATTTATATACCGACCTGTGTCAAACGTGAAATGTACCTACATGTACCTCACTTCTCTATTTCATCTCTTCTTCGCCTCTGGTGTAACGATGGAAATTACAAAATATCATCATTTACATCCCACAAAGCACGTTTTTGCAAGTAACTTTTCTGTAATATTCCTGCAATATTTTACAATATTCGTGAACACTACCGTATGTTAGAAATATATATTTCTCGATAAAAACCTTTCGGAATCGTTACGTCGAAAGATCTCGATAAGGTACAGCTCGATAAGGTTGTATTTGTCAGGGCTGAATTGTATGTGGCGGTTTTATAATTATTTTAGGAAATCCCAGAAGAATACAGGTGCATATTTCCAACATGGTGCATAAGAACCTTTTGTATTTTCGCCACCATACTTATAAATCTAGGGCCCTATAGAAAAAAAAAATAAATTTCTTTGTTGTAAGGAATCGGCAAAATCGGAAACTTATTATTTTCTTTTTTTTTCTATAGGGCCCTAGATTTATGTTTTTTAAGTGTGGTGGCGAAAATACAACAGGTTCTTATGCACCATGTTGGAAATACATCTTTACATTTTTCCAGACAGCGTGTGTCGGTCTCTCAACCCTCCAGTACTAACATGAATTTTGTAATGCCAGGACTAACGTCAGTCTGTGAGACCGAATTCACAAAAGGCTATTTTTGTTCGTTTCTTTGCATTCACAGAGTAATTTTATTTATAAAAAAACAATATAAGTACTGTCTTTATCAATTGGCCAACTGGCCTGTCACTAAATAAAATTAAGATAGCTAGGCGCGCGTCCCCATCGAAGCGCTACGAGCGATGAATTAACAAAATAAGTGGGGGGTCGGTCTAGGAGACGGCATGTTAGCACTGCAAGGTTAAGAAGGCTAGAAATGTGTAAATAGATGTTGAAGGTAGTACTATCACGATATCGATTCATCTACGGAAATTCAGAAATTTTTTTCAGACGTAGATCTCGACAAAATAAAACATTTTTGTTAGTGAAAAAAAACGATCCACCGTCGGAAAATAAAGATATTAAATTTTAAAGATGTGCATTTCTCCCATTTAACCTCACGTAAATGGGCATGCTTTGAAGTATTTTTTACATTTTGAAGCTAAAACATCCACCGATTTATTAAAAAAATTCACACACATAGTTCTACAGGGTGGACCAGGTTAAACGTCATTTTTTTTGATATGTGATAGAACAACAACAAAAAAGTAGACTTTCATCAGAAAATTTGTTTCAAAAATGTTTCCTAACAAAGATACAGGGTGTCAAAGTTTCGAAAAAAAATGGTTTTCTCATCATAACTTCTAAACTACTTGATCGATTTCTATGAAATTTCGCACACAGGCTAATGTAGAACAGCTCTAAGTAATAATTAAATAATTTTTAAAAATTCTCCAGTGGCGTAGATACTAGGGGCCGGTACCCCCCTTTCCCCCTCCCAAACTTCGGCGCCACTGGATATTTTGCAAAGAAAATTTAATTATTGGATTCCCCGTTTAATTTAGAGAAAAAAATCACCCTTGTAAATTTTTGATTTATGGCTTCGT
Organism: Xiphydria camelus; assembly: GCA_963678675.1. Classification (NCBI taxonomy): domain Eukaryota; kingdom Metazoa; phylum Arthropoda; class Insecta; order Hymenoptera; family Xiphydriidae; genus Xiphydria; species Xiphydria camelus. The sequence continues at coordinate 17,745,548 of OY783192.1, read as the reverse complement.
TTTTGAGATATTTATTTTAATTTATAGGGTTGCGAGCAGGCCAAAGCTAGGTTGAACTCCATTAATTGCGATATGTGATAGAGCAACAAAAAAAAATATATTCTCATAAGAAAATTTTGTTCAAAAATGTTTCCTAACAAAGATATAGGGTGTCAAAGTTTCGAAAAAAAAATTGTTTTCTCATCATAACTTCTAAACTACTTGATCGATTTCCATGAAATTTCGCACACAGACTAATGTCGTACAGCTCTAAGTAATAATTAAATAATTTTTAAAAATTCTCCAGTGGCGTAGATACTGGGGGCCGGTACCCCCCTTTCCCCCTTCCCAATCTTCGGCGCCACTGGATATTTTGCAAAGAAAATTTAATTATTGGATTCCCCGTTTAATTTAAAGAAAAAAATCACCCTTGCAAATTTTTGATGTGACTTCGTTTTTGAGATTTTTTTCTTTACATTAAACGGGGAATCCAATAATTAAATTTTCTTTGCAAAATATACAGTAGCGCCGAAGATTGGGAAGGGGGAAAGGGGGGTACCGGCCCTCAGTATCTACGCCACTGGAGAATTTTTTAAAATTATTTTATTATTACTTAGAGCTGTACGACATTAGCCTGTGTGCGAAATTTCATGGAAATCGATCCAGTGGTTTAGAAGTTATGATGAGAAAACCATTTCTTTTAGAAACTTTGACACCCTATATCTTTGTTAGGAAACATTTTTGAAAAAAATTTTCTCATGATATGTCCTGAATAGTATATATATTTTTTGGAGATGGTAAGAAATTATAAGAAAGAAAGCAATCATTGGTTTTGTATTCTCCATATCGGTATCTAAACTTGTTTCGTTTGGAATGATACATACGGTACTTTCACGCGGTGCATTCGAGTGCATGCACTGGGGTGTCCATCTGTCTGTCCACCGTGAAGCTACACTGCAGTCACGCAAGGTGTGGATAAAGTAGGATTTTGCAAAAAGGAAGCGATAAAGCAGGACTCCCCGCCTACTACGGTATATATCATCCCAAATTAAACAAGCAGATACCGTATGTCCCACTCTGTACGGGCCAGTTTGAAAGTTACCTTCAGGGAGGCTTGGTCGGTAATCGAAACATTTAATACCGGTAGAAGTCGAGTCGGTAGTTAGAGTTGGTGTCAATTCGGGAGATCGAAGCGTCTAACCTCGAAATTATGAATTTGTGAATAATGGTGAGTAATTTCCATTATTCACAAATTCAAAATTTCGAAGTTAGATGCTTCGATCACGTTAAATACGTTATAAAATAAAATACGTTATGTATTATAAGCGTGACTTAGCTCAAAGATTATTTTATTGTATTAGTATACCGGGAATACAAGGAAGATGCTTTCTTTTTAACTGCTAAAACCCGAATGAATCCTCGCACAGCGTCATCCAAGGCCCGGAGGGCCTGGTCTCCCCCTCGACCCAACGCTATTAGTAGGGGAGCCCACGATGCTAAATGGGGATTTATACTCGAGCGACTTGGGGACTTATTGGATTTTGAAGATTAAGTGGTAGAAAGAAAAAAAGGTTATATGATGTATACTCTTTCAGCGGTGGGGGAAGCGTCTACAGGTTTTCAAAAATGTAAAAAAAACAGTCACATGGAAATACTCGAGCGCGTCAGATATTGATAGTGTATATGCCCCATGTGTCTCTGATAACGAAGGTATGTTAATCTGCCGGTTTGCATGGTGGGGGTGGCCGTATGGAAGGGTAGAAAATGCGAAAAAAAAAGTTATTCGAGCGCGTCAGATATTCAGAAGGGATGTTAAGTGAACCCGAAAGAAGCTCCCATTCAAAAGACTGACGATTCGGAAGTGACGCAAGCTCTTGGCGGCTTTTTGAAAATGCAAAAAAAAATCGCCATTTTGAAATACTCGAGCGCGTCAGATTATCATACAGACGGTTCAGCTTGGTGTCCTAGATGTGCTGACCCATAATCTGACGATTATTTGGAGGGATTGTCGTAATCTGACGATTTGAAAAAGGGAAATTATCAACTAAGTTAAAAGGGATAGACGCCCCGATCTCTATTTAACTTTGAACGCGATTATCTCGAAACACAGTAGAGATATGCAAAAATGTAAAGTAGTTTTTTTATAGTAAAAATATAGAGGAATATTTTTCGTTTAAACTTTTCTTCGATATCTGCAATCAATTTCGAGATAATCGATTTTGAACTCACTCTTCAATTGAGGCATCTATCCCACTTTTACCCTACTAGTACGGTGTCAACTACTCGTACATTTACCTTATATATTCAGATAAAAATAGTTACAAATTAAAAATGTTAAAAATAATTTTTTTAAAATCTTTTTTAAAGAAAAGAATCGGTCCGGTTTAGATATCACAAGAAAGTCATACATTCACTGAACGAAAAGGATACACAGAAATCGTACGAAATTATAACTTGGAAACACGAGATTATTAATTGGTTCGATGCACACTGATTACGAAAGAAGACTCACGACTGTAGAGATACACTGATGGATGAAGAGGCACTGATCACTTGATTACACAGAATGCATAACGTGCATTCGTGGTTGCGGTTTATATATCTTACAACTAACAGATAGTGGGGATAGCGTGGGTGATGCAGTATGCTCTGATTGGCTGAATGAGAATTACGCTGTAGATAGCATGATCTATGCGGGGTGCTCTGATTGACTAGAAAAATGGTGTGATAGCGAACCTGGAAGCTGACTTAGCATTCTAAGTATAGCGGTATTTATCAGAATCGGTATATTGCGGGAAACAGTTCATTACTATTCGTCTAGTAATTAACCCTTTTAAGAAAGGTACGGGACAGTGAGCTCATTAGCAGCCTGGATTCGCCGGAATATACCGCTTCGCTGGTGAACGGTGAACGGTACGAACGGATATTCAGAATTGCGTCTATCGCGTGACGGAACAGTCCCGTATCTTTTTCGGAAAGTAATATCCATACGATAATCCTATATACCCGATTATGTATAAATATAATATGACGGCCACGTCCGACATTCAAGTCTTTTGTTATAGGCACTTAAAATCACTTTTTCTAAGCTTATGTCAAAATTTGCATGGCGAGATGGTGGAAAAATGGCGGCACCATGTGCGTCATCGGGCACGTTGCCTTGCGCTGACTTTATTGACGATTTTTGTTACTTCGGCTTGTGGAAATCGGTAGATTATATTTTTTCCGTTATCCTTGAATTATTTCCTTCAAAATAAATCAACATTCGACCGCGCTCGAGAATGTCCAGGTCACGTTTTTTTTTTGCAAGTTTGTAACCCTCCCACTCCCTTACGTCACGCTCAAATCGTCAGATTATGGAAATGTACACTTTTCAGCATGTAATTAACCGACCTTACCTTAATCTGACGCGCTCGAGTATTTCTGACGATCGATTTTTTTTTACAATTCTGATCGGCTGCCCTAGATGCGCGGCCCTATATAAAGGGCTGATATATGGTGGAGGTACTCAACAGGGTGCAAGGTATCCCCCCATATGATATTCTGACGCGCTTGAGTAAATCCCAAAAAATCCCCTATTGGGCTCCCCTACTATATCGCCATCATATAAACATCCTTCGAGCGAGGGGTGTCAGGAATACGTTGACGGCATTCCCATCGACTCCTTCAAGAAATATTCCTCACACTATGACATACATATGTATGGCAAATGCAAAACTGTAACGTCTTCGTTTTAGTTTTTTTTTATGTCACTATATACCAAACCAATATCGGGTTTAAATAATTGCTATATATAGCCGTTTTATTTTGAAAGTGGCCAAAGTCCACTTATTAATTATTTCCTGTTGCCAGTAGTTACATGAACAACTTATAGTTATTTATCAGTACACCATTTGAGGTTCAGTATATTCAGAATAAATACGGTAATTTTGGGGTACATAAGTTTTCGGAGTTACTTCAATAATTAAAACCATCACTTCGAAGGTGGCCTAAGACCAATCAATTATTGATAATGTCCAAGGCAGTGATGGAGGTAATTTTAATTAATTAGTATTTAACAAGTTAACTTCATTTTTTGACAATTGCTTTAGTTGAATAATCAGTACGTTTCATTAATCCAGTTAAGAAAAATGTACGCAATACAGATACTTACAATTAAATATCAAACTTAAAATTTAATAATAAATTTTATAAATTATTTCCCCCACGGGGAAGAATAAAACGACAAGACCATTTAGTTCAGATAGTGAAGAGTAATTAGTAACTAATGATTTCAAGGAAAATCGAAAAAGGAAGATAATTATAGAACAATATTCCTCGTCAGGGGATGAAGATATAGATAACAATGGAGAAAAGATTGATGAATCGTACATCCAAAAAGTACGAAAAATTGAACGGAATACAGGAAAAAGATATTATACTCAAACTGCAAACATGATTTCTTCAAATCCCTTTCACATACCGCTCGAGTTGCCGCACGAAACGCCGTGGCGACTGAGAGCCATCTCTTGAATGGAAAGGATACCCAAAAACCATTTTTTTTACATTCCTTTGCAATGTAATTAAACCGTTTATAACGTTTTATGAATTTATTTTGAGATAGAGCTTTCACGCAATGCGAAGAACATGGCGCCATCGCATACGCAACAATATATCGTCGTCTGGCACTAAAAGTGTTAAATCAGTCGAATTACACAACGCGGCGATATGACTGAGATCGAAAGTAACTTCAATTTAAAGGACTTGTACTTGATTGCACTATGTACATTAACGTTCCGCGATACCAAATTGACTCGATGATGATTGGTAGTACAACGCGGTTTATCCCTGGCTATCGATTGAATTCGACATTCCTCCCTTTAAACAGACTCGGCATTCGCGTACATGCAGTGCCCCGTCGAGTGGGCCCATTCGAGTAAATGGGTATTGCGAAAAACGGCTCGCGACGATTCGTACCGTAATTACCTCCCGAGAAAGGTCGAACCATGGTAGGGGACTCTACTCGACCGTTAAAATAGAATCAGATGGATCCAGTTGACTAAACTACTATACTAAACTACTCTACTAAATTTTACTGTCCGCACGCACTAAATTACTAAATTACTCGCTACTCGACTAAATTACTAGCCGTGTCTGAATTAGGCATACAATCTTACTCTACTAATTTTTACTGTCCGCACACGCTAAATTACTAAATTACTCGCTACTCGACTAAATTACTAGCCGTGTCTGAACAGCCTTTAGCGTCATACCGCCCGAGCGAGAAATCTTATCGCGCGTCGGAAATAAACATATCGAGTTTATAAACACGGGAGCCGTGCTGCTCTAGTGGACGAGTCAAACAACCCGGTCTTTTATTTTTCTCACCGTGTCCATACCCTTCCAATTTTAGAATCTTGAAATTACCTTTATTAGACAGAGAAAATTGCAATCTACAAAATGATACCAAGATCAGCTCCCCACGCCCACTCAAACGCCCAGGGGTCGCGACCGAACATTTGTTACATTTTAAAGTTTCGTGCACTCCTACCTCAGAATACTGATTCCTTAAACATTTCCAAAATGTTAAAATTTTGCTATCGGGGTTTGAAATCAATTAATTGTAAATTGACAACCGCACATGCGCAGATCAAAATTGCAAAAGAGCCGCGGATACGCAGCGAACGAACACGTTCCCTGCGTATCAAAATGATTGAGTTAACCCCCGTACTAAAATCTTGAAATTTGCGTAAAACTATGTTGGCGTGCTGCGGGAGCCGCATGATCCTCCCAGGAGACACAGCCACCTCACGCGGGAGCCGCTTGTTCCGCAACGAACGTGTTAACAATTTTGTGAAGACAGTGAATTTACCGATATTCATGGTCGGTAAATTTACGAAGTGTGCACGTCGAAAAGGCACCGTGACTGCACTGAGTGTAAACACTGTGTCTTCACGCCGTGAACCACCAAGTGTGTTCACTGTGTAGCCACGGTGCTCTTTTAGTTTGTGTACGCCACGCGATCATGCAACGGTGAGACTACAGTGATGCCACTACGTGGCAGTACTGCGTGCGGCTAGCGTGTAAATGAACGCTTTGACGGGGTCGGTTCTGCGCGGGACATGCGGTAGGTACCCCGATAGCCAGGTGACTTCACAGTGGTGGCACTGTGAGACCACGCGGTGACTTTGAGAAACATCACAGTGATGTCTTGGTGCGTGCCCACTGGGGTACCACTGTGGCATCGCGCAGTGTACACAGTGGATAAAGTAGGATATTTTGCAAAAGGGGAACGCACGCAGTGACTTTACCGAGGTTTTTCACTGTGTGCCCGTTCAGTGCCGCCGCCTGCCACCCGCTAGTAGTGTCGCTTTTTTTTCACACCTTACCGGGATTCGAACCTGTGCTCTTTAGGATACGAGATGCTTCGAAACTGGGAATTCTTTCGCATTCTACCAATTGAGCCACCGACTCTTCAAGTGGTGTCGGTCCACTCCGGTCATAATATAGAAACCGGACATGACAGTGACTACTCTCGAAGGTTCTCATTAAACTTTTTAAAATAATTTGATATTTTTCTTTTTCAAAATAAATGTCAACATAACCACGTAACATAAACAAAGAATTTGTAAATAAAAGTAGTTTTAAAAGTGCAAGTGCAATAAACCCAATTCATAAGTGATGAATATCGGTATCGAAGATATCTTATCAATTCTAGGAGAGTCAAAAATGCCGCTAGTGGAAGGAGAAGCGGTATTGTGAAAGCAGGGTTTGTATTTTCCTGTGGAATCAAAAAGAGAGACCAAAATGCAGTGAAAATCGTCGCTTCTTGCGTACAATCGTCACATGGTACTATTTGCCCTACCGATTTATATACAGAAGCGTTGCAAAAACATGTTTGCGTCTTCCTCTATCCCAGCTGCACTTGCACGTTACTTCTTTATTGTTGTTTACCAGTAAGATGTTTACTTCAACTTCGTGAGGAGCACTTGTTACATGTGACGATTGTATGCAAGAAGCGACGATTTTCACTGCATTTCGGTTTCTCTTTTTGATTCCGCAGGAAAATACAAACTGCTTTCAATACCGCTTCTCCTTCCACTAGCGGAATTTTTGACTCTCCTAGAATTGATAAGATATCTTCGATACCGATATTCATCACTTATGAATTGGGTTTATTGCACTTGCACTCTTAAAACTACTTTTATTTACAAATACTTTGTTTACGTTACATGGTTATCTTGACATTCGGTCCGTAACGAAAGCCATCTTAGGAAGAACGAAACGCCACCATACGGTGGTGTCCAACGCGAATAAAAATTCCGTAAGGCGTCAGCGAATAGACCAATCAGGATCAAGTATTCTGTTGTGGCAAAAACTCGCACTTCGGATCCTCACTGTGGCATCAGAGTAACATCACTCAGTGACGCTTGGGTGAAAGTCACGCTTGGCTATCGGGGTAATAGGTAGTGCTATCACAGTCGCACTAATAGGTATGCTCGCCTGGCAGTCACTTGCAACCAGCAGAATCACCTGTCCTTTTACATAGTTCCTTAAAATAGATGAATGAACATCCCCTATAAATTATAGCTTTGTAGAAGCAACATAATTTTTGTTTTTTTTTAACTGAAAAATTAATTTTTCAATGACGCAACCCGGTATGGCTTGACAGGTCATTACTGTTCCCATTAACTACTATTTAAACATCTATTTACAAATTTCTAGCCTTCTTAAAACACCTTGGTCGATTTGGTCGCTAGCTCTTGGACTATTACGCTAGTTTTTCGTTTCGGCACCAGAATTCTTGGCCATAAGCCACGCCCCCGCCAAGGATCCCAATAGGAAGATTGATACCGGGGCAGACGCATTTGACGAGACCAGTCTACAATGTATTGCGTGGTACGTACATTTCAATGGATAAAGAACTGCGCGGTGACTTCATCGGCCGCTTCCAAGCCGAATATCTATCGTTAGTTCCTATAATTTTTCATGTTTATTTATATTTTCCATGGTTACTCATAAGCCGTGCGGATAGTGTTTTTTATTTGTGGCACAGGCCATTCCAAATATATTACAAATGGTTTGCTTATAAACGTATACTTCTCGCATCGTATCCCTGTTACGTATTAATTTAAAATTCGATACGGTGTAATTACGCGGTAAATTTTTCTCCTTTATTCGCAACGCTGCTGTATTATACGTGCGTATCTCGTTTTTGATTCGCACAACGTTGAGTACGCAGCAACGATACGGGAAAAAAAATGTCCGCCTTTTGCATCGCCTCTTTATGTTATAATAAATCGATACGCAATGGCGATACGATATGAAAATGTGCAACAAGTCTAGAACGGCCGTTACGTATTCTAACAGTTAGGGCCGAAACCACCAACTCTGATTAAATTGTTAATTCCCGATTAGCTTAATTTAATCATGCTCTTGCGTTCCACCAATTTTTAAACCATGATTAAAGTGAGATAATCACCGTTGAACTTAATCAGCCATTTTTGGCCGATTAGGAACCTAACCAGTGATTAACGTGGATCAACATAACCTCAAAGTCGAAATTTCACTGCTGTGCAATACTATATCGGACATGAATTTATTTTACGACGATATTTTATCATCATCTGATGATGAAAATGGTATCGAAATTGATAGAAGGCCACATTTAATTAAGGAACGAATTAATTATTTCCAAACTTTGGATGATTTGGATTTCATTACGCGTTTTCGGTTATCGAAAGACAGTGTTGAAGCTTTGCTTCTGGAAATTGTACATAATTTGCAACACGCTACAGAAAGATAAATTACTTCTTAAATAATATATAATCTATTTTAAAATATCGCAACATTATTATATTACGTTAAAAATCGCGTAGAATTTTCTGTATCTTGACTGAATAAAGGGAGTGCACATTTCAGAAACCACGCTATTGCACCCAGAGTACAACTCCTGCTTGCTCTCCGGTATTATGCAACTGGTTCCTTTTTAAATTCTGTTGGAGATTTCGGCAGCTCACTGAGCTCGGCTTGCAGCGCGTCAGTTGATCACGTCAGGTTTTCCTCCTACTCCATTACAAGTTCCGTTGATGAACCAATCAGAATCACCGTTACAACAAAACCAAAACTTATTGCGAAGAGGGTATATGATTAGATAATCGGGGGTTAAAAATTCATGGTGGAACGAATTGTGCAGTTAATCATGATTAGAACGCCGATTAAATATAATCGTGATTAGGTAATCAAGCATTTAATCAGAGTTGGTGGAATCGGCCCTTAATCGGCGTTCTCACTCGTACTCGTGTGATTCATAGGGCTGTACATCACTAGTCGAAAGCTCAAGAGTATCGTATGATTGGCTGTGGAGGCGTGCACTCTCCAGCGAACGTTTCGAAAGATCGTGTCACCATTACATGTCTAATCATATCGCACACCTAGATCAAAAGAGTATCAACTCAAACAAATTGTTTTTCAGAAAAAGTAAACCCCTTATCAAAAATCGACATGAGAGTCAGTTTTTTGCCATTTCTGAAAAACAATTTTTTTTGAGTTGATACTGTTTTGATCTAGGTGTGCGATATAGTAAGTAGAGCTTCATTTTGGGGCAGTGGGAGTAATGCGATATAACGTCGCACCGCTCGCACTCGCAGAATTTCTCGCCACTCTGATGTATACTCTTTCTTCGATCTTCAACCAATCATATAGACTACTTTCACGCGTGCTAACGGTGGATATTAACCCGGCATTGGTCTCTATATGAGCATTTTACTCGCGTTTATACGCGACCGCCGGTCTGAGAATACATACTTCTAGCGACCAATGTCGGGTTAATGATTGAATTTGACTTCAGCAATGTTTAAACGGCGCTCAAGCCGTTTATAGGTAGTACGCAGAAGTTTAAAACGTTTAATTTCCCGATAGCTTTCAACAGGGCAGATCGAGGTATTTGATTTAACCTTGAAATCGCGAATTTTTAAATAACAGTGAAGAATTTTAGTTAGTCTTAATGAATAATCATTCGAGTTTTTTCTGTCACTGTTTTCGTCTACTACGGGAACGATTCCATTTCTCATGAACATTTTATTGAGTATTTCAGCTGGTCGAATAATTTTTGATAAGTATCTTGCATTTGATAAATAGTACACAATAGCAGCAACATGAGAACAGCAGCCAACTGTTCTTCTACCATTAGCACATTCACATGCACAGTTTATTATGTCCGAAATCTCGATACTGTTAGGTTTGTATCTAATGAAGCTTCTATAATATGATATCCGAGAAAAGTGTCGTGATGGTACTTTGAATTTGAGTACATTTGGTTCAGTCATCATATATTTGAAAACCACTTTTCCTTCTTTATTTATCATTCCGGCTAAATACGATAAAACTTGGGAAAGTTGATATGTACCAGTAAAAAGTATTTTCAATACCTTTTTGGTCATTTCTGGAAAGTCAAGGATTTCGTCAGAAGTGATAGTTTTGAAAGGAATCTTTCGCCGGATCCAACCTTTCGTTTCTGCCTCAGTAGTTAGGTCATTTTCCGTGCCATTCAGACTGTGCATTCTTTCTAAAATTTCATCTGTGTATTCTACATCAGATTGTAATCTTTTGCCGTACGAGTTATTAAAAAATGATGCAATTATAAAATAAACTGCAACTTGAGGTATCAGTTTGTTGTCGACTTTGTGATCTAGAAGACGAGATTTTTGTTTGAGAATGCCGTGAACAGATTCAACCACCCAGCAAATTTGAGTCACAAAACGAGATTGGTTAGATTCCTGAGTAGTTGGCTGCTGTTTTCACGTTGCTGCTATTGTGTACCTACTATTTATCTAATGCAAGATACTTATCAAAAATTATTCGACCAGCTGAAATACTCAGTAAAATGTTCATGAGAAATGGAATCGTTCTCGTAGTAGACGTAGTAGATATATATATATATATATATATATATATATATATATATATATATATATATATATATATATATATATATATATATATATATATATATATTGTATACTATCTGTCCCTTTCAATACACGCCAGCGTAGCGGGTTGCATATCGGTTGACGCCTCCGATCCGCTGCAGGGGCCATGCGCCTGTGGCGCCTGTGTCTGGCGCAAGGCGGATAACCGATATGCAACCCGCCACGCTGGCGTGTATTAAAAGGGACAGATAGTATATAAAAATTCCTTTGTAGTGAATGTACAGTGTATATATATATATACAGTATATAATATATACAGTGTATATATTATATATATAATGTAGGTGATGAGCCATCTACATTTGTTAATATTTTTCACCGAGGTACACTTCCGATGTAATTTTAAAAAATTTACAGGGTGAACCACGTTAAACGTCATTTTTTTATATGTGATGGAACAACAAGAAAAAAGTAGACTTTCATAAGAAAATTTTTTTCAAAAATGTTTCCTAACAAAGATACATGGTGTCAAAGTTTCGAAAAAAATGGTTTTCTCATTATAACTTCTAAACTACTTGATCGATTTCCATGAAATTTCGCACACAGACTAATGTAATACAGCTCTAAGAATGATCAAATAATTTAAAGAAATTCTCCAGTGGCGTAGATACTGGAGGCCGGTACCCCCCTTTCCCCTCCCAATCTTCGGCGCACCTGGATATTTTGCAAAGAAAATTTAATCATTGGATTCCCCGTTTAATTTAGAGAAACAAATCACCCTTGCAAATTTTTTATTTATGGCTTCGTTTTTGAGATATTTATTTTAATTTATAGGGTTGCGAGCAGGCCAAAACTAGGTTGAACGTCATTAATTATGATATGTAATAGAACAACAAGAAAAAAGTAGACTTTCATAAGAAAATTGTTTTCAAAAATGTTTCCTAACAAAGATACCCTCATAACACCCCTCCTATAGCGATTGGGGGACTAAAAATTTAGGAGATTCTTTGAAATTCCTACTATCAAATAATACCAAAACTTCACACGTGTAAAGTAGATAGCACTTTGGTTTTGCGATTCAATGCGTTCTACTGATGAAAACGGGACGAACTTTTCCATCAACCCAATACAATTGTCGCATGAACTGTGTAACAATTATATAACGTGCTTGTTATATAACTGCAATATAATAACAATGCAGCAGAGGGAAATTGTAATATAACTGCAATATAACTGTTACTCTTTGTGTTTACTGGGAAGTAAGCTCTGATGGTGACTTGAGTTAATGCTTATTTATAAATCCTGATTATGAATACAGCTTTAAAATATAATTATCAGGTCTTAACAGGTCTTCTTTACGATTTCTTTGAAATGCTTTTGTCATTTGATGTCATTTTATTTATTTCCGCAAATATCTACAATATGTTTATTTTAGGACTATAAACGCTAGTTGCTATGTACTTCCGGCTCACTTATACAACTGCAGTAAGTCAATAACAATCTACAATATACGTAAAGTATGAATTTTCGGTTAGTTAAAAACACTTAGGGGCTATAAAATTAATTTTAAAAAATTAATTCAGGATTAAGTTAACACATTCACTGTCCAGACCGCCCCAGCGGCGTTGACCTGAAAGGTCAGGTGGGTGCACCAAAACATCCCACCCAAACCGCAATAATTGTTGCCGAGTTATCAGAGAAACGTGTGGCCTAGCGTTGTCCTAGTGGAACACAACGCCCTTTCTGTTCGCCAATTCGGGCCGCTTCTGATCAATTGCTTGCTTAATTTAGCCAGTGGTGTGCAGTACTTGGTGGAATCAATCGTTTTGTTGGGTGGCAGCAGCTCATAATAGAAGATTCCTTTATAATCCCACCAGATACTGAGCATGACCTTCTTTGGATGTAATCCTTCCTTTGCGACCGTTTGAGGACCCTCTCCGCGCTTCGACCATGATCTTTTTCAGCTGATATTGCTGTAGACAATCCACTTTTCATCGCCAGTAATCATCTGCTTTAAAAATGGTTCATTTTGATGGCGTTTGAGCAGCGAGTCGCAAGCAGAAATTCGGGCTATTAAATTCTTTTCGCTCAGTTTGTGCGGCACCCAAACATCAAGCTTGTTTACCATCCCAAGCTTCCATAAATGCCTCGAAACAGTTGATTGGTTGATGTTGAGGTTATGTCCGATCTCTGTAGTCGTCAAATGCCGGTCGGAGTCGATTAAAGCCTTGACTTGATCGACATCAGTAGTGACTGGCTGACCAGAGCGAGGAGCATCTTCGAGATCAAAGTCTCCGCACCGAAATTTCGCAAACTACTTCCGACACACACTTTCGCTTTCTCTCCGTACACGGCGCATATTTTGTTGTGGGTTTGCGATGCGTTTTTGCCTTTTCGGAAATAAAAAAGCGAAATGCACCGAAAATACACGTTTTTTCCGTCCACGTTCAAAATATAATTAAACTTCGTATACGTCACGGATCTCGGTGAATACTTTCTTAAAATGTGGGCACAAATTTCAGCATTCATTTAATGTACGACACTTCATACTTTTGACACATGTGAGAGCGGAAAAAACAACTGCAAATAACATCTGTCGAGATTTCGCTACGGAATTATGCATAGACCCAATAATTAGTACATGTAGACGTATTTACCAGTCTCACTATTGATGTTATGGCTGGGCTGATGGTACCCGTAGCCAGGTTGAGCATAGGCAGTGCTCTTAGAGTCTTCTAGGGCTAGAGCGTGGTCGAGGCTGTGCTCCAGTGCTTTGTTCTCTGCGTAATACGGTGGTGGTGCTTGGGTCTGCTGACCGCTCCCGGCAACGAGGCTGGGACGAACTCTGTAAGGTTAAATCTTCTATTTATAGAATATATTATACACATTCGATCTAGTACGTGAATGCTTTTCGTCGGGTGTAAACGGCGAGGTACGCGAGCCGAAGAAAATGCGGAGTATTAAAAACCGCGTTGAACTAATTCCTTTCATGAAATGTAGTCAGCAAGCACAAAACACCACCAAGTTAATTCATTAGTTAATAAAGTTACTCTTGAAAGAACACCACTCGAGATATTGCCTTCGATGCCTATCTCTTGATCTCTGGTGCGCTCTTTCAGCTTATTTCGCATTACAGCGTTAAAAGATAATCACTGCACTTAAAAAGCTACTCTCTCGAAAAATGACTATTCTCTCGTGTTCTCCTTCTATCCCTTTTTTATGCATAAAACTAAGTCCGAACAATTTTATACTAGTAGTAGGTGATAACATTTGTTAATCGAAATACAGATATAACCAATAGATAGACAAATATGTCAAAAAGTGAATTCGAAAAAATATACGTGGCGCATGTTCAACAGACTGTTCGCAAAAAGTAGGTATAACATGTCTTTTACCTCTTTAGAAATAAGTAAATAATAAAGGAAATGCCGAAGATTACATCAATACCAAATGCTACGGGCAAATTACGTTTGCCGGTATGAAAAGTCTACCTGGAAATGTAAGTCAGGTTAAACTTTGAATCTGAAATAATATGAGTATCCTAATGTACTCTCTCTTCTGGCATTCCATAGATTTCCAATAACAACGACTTATGCGAAAAACTGATGAATAAGTCTGCGAGAATAGAGAGCGCAGAAAGTATAAGCCTACACAGATTTTGAGAAAACTTTTCGGAAGTACGACGAAGACTACCACTCACGTGTTCGAGTCCATTTCATAGTCTTTCGCCTTGGCGGCATGTCTTCGACGACAACGGCAGAAGAGGAGAAGCAGAGCGGCGAACAATAGAAAGACTGCACCACTGACGACGAGGGCAATCAGCGTTGGTGTTGCGAGAGCGCCAGCTTGGGCGATGTAAGACGGCCCTACTGAAAATTATAAAAACGAAGTGTGAGGTTGAATAGCAAACTTGAGACACGAAAGTTGACGGAGATCTACTTACTCTCGGCTTCCACGTATTCGCCGCATTTGTGACGATCAGCCTTCAAACACAGTTTTACTCTAAGTCGCGGCTCAGAGTTCGGATTTTCCAAATCCAGGCTTCCCTCTCGTTGAGTAGGCGCGCTTCCTAGCACTTCCAGCGGCCACTCGTCGATGATACTCCAAGTATTGTCGGTATCGTCCGACTGCTCGATGAGGGCGATCAGAGCCAAACAAGTTGCTCCTACATTGATAGCGAGGGTACCACTCTCGGGATCATAGCTGACTCTCAGCGGCGTAGGAATTTTTGCGACCGCCGTCATCACATTCACCTCGTCCGAGTAGTCCGAATGATTTTTCGTATTGTAAACCTTGACCTTAAAGGTGTACATCTGATGTTGTTCAAGATTCGTAACATTGCAGGGATTACTGCGTCTGCAGTCTAGTTCCAGCCATTGGCCGGCTGGTCCGCGCGGTGCCGCGCAGTCAGGTGCCATCACCTCGTCGCCTCCTGACACTCTGCGGTATGATACGAAGTATTTGCTGATCGGTAAGCCACCGTCGAAGCCGAGTTCCCACACTAAAGCTACGAAGGTCGGTCCCACGTCCATCGTCGTGATCTTGGTGGGTTTTTCTGGTGCTCCTTTTGGCTGCAGTCTGATCGAAGACGTCGTGCTACCCTGTCCGTTGGCTACGCGGCAGCTGTAGTCGCCGTAATCGAACTCGCGAATATTCGTTATGCGGAGAATCGAGGTGTATACATCGTAATTATCGCTTGTTGTGGAGATTTCGTAGTGGCCGTCGCTGGAGGAACCTTGAAGGGGTGCAACATTCGTACCAAAGCTCCACTGAAATTCTGGCTTGGGCCAGGCCTGAACTTTACAGGCTATCTCTGCCTTTTCGCGCAAATTGTAAGCCACTTTGCCATACTCATGAAGTACGATCGGCGCATGTTCCACTTTCAACATCATTGTTGACTCGACTTTCTTTACTTCGTTCTCGAAAACGCAGGTGTACTTGCCCCTATCGCTCGCAATGATCTTGTCAGTTTGTGGACGAGAGCCACCTACGAAACTTAACGTGGAGTTCACGGTCACCACGTTATTGCGACTCTCCGTCGAGGTGGTGCTTACTTCGTAGAGATTCGCTCCAGCGGTTAGCTCCTTGTCGTCCTTTAGCCAGCGTACGTTCGGTTTCGGCTTACCTTGGGCGATGCACGAAACGAGAAAGGATGACTCGCCAACCCTGGAAAGAGGAAACGCAAATCGTTATACATTATCCAACTGAAAATCCACGTCTAATGGTTATTACAATTAGCTACGGATTTAATTATTATCAATGGAGATGTCCAGAATAAAATTCTATCATATCTTTAGAATTCTCATTTTTGGTAGACGATATTTCATTTCACTATAATTTCGTTTATCTTTTGGACAGAAATAAAACTATTGGCGTCATGTGAAGGTAGTATCACTTGTATTTTTAGGCACACTTAATTTACCGCATATATTTTAGATATCGTATATTTTTAATTCCGCGGTCCAATGAGCGTGATTTTATTAACAAGCCTGGACTTATTTCACTTGCAGTTCTCATGAGCTTCGCTATCTTGAAGTAGCTACGACGTATTATCGTTAGAAAGGCACACAGACTCAAAGAATATCTGTTTACAAAATTTCACAAGAATTACACATTTTTTGCATTTTAGTCCACCATATTGGCTTTGCTATTTCGAATTTCTAAATTTTAACTACAATCTGTTTCCTTATATACACACCAGAGAAGCGGGTTGCATATCAGTAAGGCGCACCCGATCCAAGATGGTTCCCTCTAATTCGGTGGTAATACCGACAGCCCAGACGTGAACCAAATAGACGTTTCAGTCCGAAAAACATCGGTCATCTCAATAGTGGTGAATGTGACAGACGCTCCGTATAGTTTGATAATCGTTTAGATTTTTTTCGAATAATCAAGACAGTGAAGGGAAGCAGTGCTATTTTTCTCTGGTTGCTTGTGCATAAAGAGCAGGAAAGGAGACATCAGTATCTCAGAAGAAGTGTCATCAGATAAGTTACTTCCTAACTGATCGTTTTATCCTCATTTTGATCACGTATGAAGGACAAATATCTTTGTGGTTATTCTATTTTTTTGTTTTCAGCGTCATGCGAGAACGAGACGAATCGATGAATAATCAATAAATTTGATTTTTCTTCACTGTCAACAATCAACCCAGATAGAAAATAATTCTCTACAGAATTGCGGTACAATGCTACGGTAGGAATATCAGGTTCTACCGACACGACGTGCTTCCACAAGGTCTGCATCAACTTTGGCGGTATATCGGCGGCACTGCACTAATCCTGTGGCACACTTTTCTATCTGGGCAGGCACATTATTACGGTAGTACAGCTGTACAGCATTTCGATAATATATCGTCTTCCTGTACTGACAGTATACATGCATTTTTTTTACCTCCAATATGCCGGAATTAAAAATCTTTAGAACTGTGGTACAATGCCACGGTAGGAATATCAGGTTCCACCGACACGACGTGCTTCGACAAGGTCTGCATCAACTTTAGCGGTATATTGACGGCACTGCACGATTAGTGGCAGGATGGTGGTGGTTAGGATTACTGTGGTACACTTTTCTATCTGAGAAAGTCGTGGAAGAAAAATAGGCGAAACACAATGGAATTGGATTACAATAATGAAGTAATTATTTTATTATTATTGATGTGTAAACATCTATGCTATGGCTCTGCGGTACGACCTTCCTGGGAAATTGAGCGTCAGACGTAAGTCATGTAGATGTGACTGCGTCAGTGTGTGTGTGGCGCTACTGCGCATACTATTCGCGCAAGCTGGATTATCTCAACGGGAAAACATTTTAGAGAAAAATGTTTAATACAAAACTTTAAGGATTTTCCCTTGGCTACCCAGTGGTCGTATTGGATTTGACCTTGACCGTGACCTTTAAGGTAATATCAAATGCCTTCCTAAACCGTTCATCCGATTGCGATGAAACTTTGGGGAATGGTTGGACGCATGCCCGCGAAGGTTTCTGAGTTAGTAAATCTTATACAGGGTGTTCAAAAAGTACCGGTACGGATGATTATTATGCCTTCCTAAACCGTTCATCCTATTGCGATGAAACTTTGGGGAATGGTTGGACGCATGCCCGCGAAGGTTTCTGAGTTAGTAAATCTTATAAAAGGTGTTCAAAAAGTACCGGTACTGATGATTATTATGCCTTCCTAAACCGTTCATCCGATTGCGATGAAAAGTTGGGGAATGGTTGGACGCATGCCCGCGAAGGTTTCTCTGAGTTAGTAAATCTTATACAGGGTGTTCAAAAAGTACCGGTACGGATGATTATTATGCCTTCCTAAACCGTTCATCCGATTGCGATGAAAATTTAGGGAACAGTTGGACGCATATCCGCGAAGGTTTCTGAGTTAGTAAATCTTATACAGGGTGTTCAAAAAGTCGAACTATACTTGACCTAAATTTGACCTCCGCCGACAATAAAGGTAACATGAAAAAAATGGTCAAGGACACATTTGAACGTGAAAAAAAAATTAATTTAACCTTGATATAACCTTGAAGGTCATGGTCAAGGTCAAATCCAATATGACCATTGCGTAGCCCGAGAAAAATATTAAGTTTTGTATTAAAAATGTATTTAAACAATGGTGGACGGACAAAATCAATCCACAATCTATCCGTGCGAAGCCGGGATGGGCTGCTAGTAAGTTATCAATCTAATATAATAATAATAAATATTTTATTATAGAAAAAAATAAACTTCTTTATGTCGAACTACGACGTCATATTCCCCAATTAAACTCGGACCGCAGATAATTGTAAGATGTTTACACATCCTCCGTGAGTACAACGGCACTCACACCTATTTTTTTCTTTTTTCTTTATTGATATATTCCCTCTTTCGTACTATCACAAGTTCCAATTTATACACCGACCTGTCAAACGTGAAGTGTAAATGTACCTCACTTCTATTTCATCTCTTCTTCGTCTCTGGTATAACGACGGTCAATGAGAAATCACTGATGCCGATTAGACAGATAAGTGCTGAATACGGCTGTACAGCTGTACTACTGTAATAATGTGCTTGTCCAGATAGAAAAGTGTGCCACGAGATTAGTGCAGTGCCGCCAATATACCGCCAAAGTTGATGTACAGACCTTGTCGAAGCACGTCGTGTCAGTATAACTTGATATTCCTACCGTGGCATTGTACCGCAATTCTAGAGAATTTTTTTCTATCTGGGTTGATTGTTGACAGTGAAGAAAAATCAAATTTATTGATTAATCCATCGATTCGTCCCGTTCTCACATGACGCTGAAAACAAAGAAAATAAAATGACCACAAAGATATTTGTCCTTCATACGTGATCAAAATGAGGATAAAACGGTCAGTTAGGAAGTAACTTATCTGATGGCACTTCTTCTGAGATACTGATGTCTCCTTTCCTGCTCTTCATGCACAAGCAACCAGAGA
The DNA here is from genome assembly GCA_963678675.1 of Xiphydria camelus. Taxonomy (NCBI): domain Eukaryota; kingdom Metazoa; phylum Arthropoda; class Insecta; order Hymenoptera; family Xiphydriidae; genus Xiphydria; species Xiphydria camelus. The sequence goes on along the minus strand of OY783192.1, from coordinate 17,726,218 downwards.
AAAATAGCACTGCTTCCGTTCACTATCTTAATTATTCGAAAAAAATCCAAACGATTATCAAACTATGCGGAGCGTCTGTCACATTCACCACTATTGAGATGACCGATGTTTTTCGGACTGAAACGTCTATTTGGTTCATGTCTGGGCTGTCGGTATTGCCACCGAATTAGAGGGAACCATCTTGGATCGGGTGCGTCTTACCGATATGTAACCCGCTTCTCTGGCGTGTATATAAGAAAACAGATATTGTATAGATTCATATTCGGATTCCGAAAAACCGATACCTACTACATATAATAGATGGTACAAAGATCAACTAAGTTTTGGCATTCTAGTCTACTATACTAGGTTCGCCATTTCAAATAATTTTGACATTTTCTAAGAACTCCATTTTTGAAACTGCCATTTGGAGGCTGTCCATAAATTACATAAAGCGTATTTTGGGAATCACACTCTCTGCCTCCCCCGTATAAGATTTAGTAAGATTCTCCCCTCCACCCCTCCCACCTCATATAATATTAAGTAAGAAAGTTAAATTCGACAAACTTTTGATACAAAAAGGTTTGTGGAGGTTCTCAGACCTGTTTCAGTTACTTGTTCAAAATGCATGGTATCACTTTAAAAATATCGCAATACTATCCAAAAACTATTGTTGATTCTTTTGCAACATTTAAATGGTCAACTATTTTTCAATTCATATATAAGGAATAAAGGAAGAATTTCTGTAATATTTCTCACATAAAACTACCCCCTTCTCTCCTCTTCTACCCCCTAGCGAAAGCTACCATAGAGATTTATACAATATTTATATATACCCCTCCTTCCCCCCTTCGCCTTACGTAATTCATGGACAGCCCTAAAACCTTAGTGGATTATTTGTGACTCGAATGTAATTTTTAGAGCTATAACTAGATGAAATGCAGTCAGCTCAGTCGTTTAATCGCTAATATGGATAAAGAAATACACACACACACACATCTTTAAAATTCATTAGAACTTTTTAAGAAACTTTTAGAACAAAAAAAAGGTGTGAGTGCCGTTGTACTCACGGAGGATGTGTAAACATCTTACAATTATCTGCGGTCCGAGTTTAATTGGGGAATATGACGTCGTAGTTCGACATAAAGAAGTTTAATTTTTTCTATAATAAAATATTTATTATTATTATATTAGATTTATAACTTACTAGCAGCCCGTCCCGGCTTCGCACGGGTAGATTGTGGATTGATTTTGTCCGTCCACCATTGTTTAAATACATTTTTAATACAAAACTTTTAGTATTTTTCCCGGGCTACGCAATGGTCATATTGGATTTGACCTTAACCATGACCTTCAAGGTTATATCAAGGTCAAATTAATTTTTTTTCACGTTCAAATATGTCCTTGACCATTTTTTTCATGTTATCTTTATTGTCAGCGGAGGTCAAATTTAGGTCAAGTATAGTTCGACTTTTTGAACACCCTGTATAAGATTTACTAACTCAGAAACCTTCGCGGATATGCGTCCAACTGTTCCCTAAATTTTCATCGCAATCGGATGAACGGTTTAGGAAGGCATAATAATCATCCGTACCGGTACTTTTTGAACACCCTGTATAAGATTTACTAACTCAGAGAAACCTTCGCGGGCATGCGTCCAACCATTCCCCAACTTTTCATCGCAATCGGATGAACGGTTTAGGAAGGCATAATAATCATCAGTACCGGTACTTTTTGAACACCTTTTATAAGATTTACTAACTCAGAAACCTTCGCGGGCATGCGTCCAACCATTCCCCAAAGTTTCATCGCTATCGGATGAACAGTTTAGGAAGGCATAATAATCATCCGTACCGGTACTTTTTGAACACCCTGTATAAGATTTACTAACTTAAACCTTCGCGGATATGCGTCCAATTGTTCCCCAAATTTTCATCGCAATCGGATGAACGGTTTAGGAAGGCATAATAATCATCCGTACCGGTACTTTTTGAACACCCTGTATAAGATTTACTAACTCAGAGAAACCTTCGCGGGCATGCGTCCAACCATTCCCCAACTTTTCATCGCAATCGGATGAACGGTTTAGGAAGGCATAATAATCATCAGTACCGGTACTTTTTGAACACCTTTTATAAGATTTACTAACTCAGAAACCTTCGCGGGCATGCGTCCAACCATTCCCCAAAGTTTCATCGCAATAGGATGAACGGTTTAGGAAGGCATAATAATCATCCGTACCGGTACTTTTTGAACACCCTGTATAAGATTTACTAACTCAGAAACCTTCGCGGGCATGCGTCCAACCATTCCCCAAAGTTTCATCGCAATCGGATGAACGGTTTAGGAAGGCATTTGATATTACCTTAAAGGTCTCGGTCAAGGTCAAATCCAATACGACCACTGGGTAGCCAAGGGAAAATCCTTAAAGTTTTGTATTAAACATTTTTCTCTAAAATGTTTTCCCGTTGAGATAATCCAGCTTGCGCGAATAGTATGCGCAGTAGCGCCACACACACACTGACGCAGTCACATCTACATGACTTACGTCTGACGCTCAATTTCCCAGGAAGGTCGTACCGCAGAGCCATAGCATAGATGTTTACACATCAAAAACTATTACGCTATTATGTTTTCGACTCGTTTTGGCATGGTAATAAATTTCTTAATAACGACAGTAGGTATAAGGCACTTTTCATTTTTATACCTATATCTATGTCACAAGACCTAGATACCGTGTAGCATACACATCTTTCTGTAGTACAGGCAACCCTCCCAATATTCTACCATCCAATAGTTCACACTCTACTCCTAAAAAAACCTCTCAATAGTGCACTACTTTACCACGCTTACCAACGTTTGCACATCTTCAAGCGCGCAATACTGTAACCGCGCATGTACAGTATCCTCAATTCGGTAAAGAGAAAGTAACGAGATATGAGGAGAGGGGATTTAGGGAAGGAATGAACTATTGAGCCAGATTCGACAATATGGACTAATCGGGGGAAGGTTGACTGTAATTACACGCAAATGAATAAAGTAACGAAAAGCTAAATTAATTTTGGTTCAGTATTACCAAAAATTTATTTGCCACATTAATCGCCAACCGGTTAAAAATTGAATTACTTAGCGTGTTATTTCATTCACGTCTTTTAACTGTAGAATGAGTGGTTTTAATTATAACTAAAATTGATATTGCAGTTACCATTAAAATTAGCACTGACAATTGCAATTCGTGTCAATAATCGAAATAAAAATGAAAATAGACGTTAAATGGAATTTACTCACTTTCTTGTAACATGTGGCTGCAGCTTCGTAAGTATAGTCGGTGGTTGATGGACGGTTAGTTTGACGGAAGCTGCCTCGCCATTTCCAATTTCATTCAATGCGTGGCACTTGTAGGTACCTTCACTGACTAGATGGACCGAGTCGATTTCGTACCTGGACCCCAGGATCTCGCCAGAGACGCCAATTGCTCCATCGCCTTCCCTCCACCATTTGTACTGAGGCTCGGGGTAACCGGCCGGACTGGCCATGCAAGTGAGGATTACCCTGGAGCCCTCGACGGCCACGGGTGAGTCTGGGGTAACCCTGGCAGGGCCAGGCTTATGTCGTACTCTGATCGTGATCCGTGCCGATGCCGAATACTCCCTGCGTTCACCGCCACTGGGATGAATCGCATTGATAGCACGACAGGTGTAGTTGCCCGCGTGATCGGCAGTCACCCTATCTAAACGAAGTATATTGCCGACTTTACGAAAGTCGGGGCGACCCTCACGTAGCCACTCTACGATGTGAGGCAGAGGATTTGCAGAGACGTTGCAGTGAACTCGTACGGTATCTTCAACCTCCTCCTCCCGCATGTTTCCGCCCTCGATTCTGACAGATGGCGGATAGAGGACGTCCAGTACCAACGAGTTCTCGCCATTCTTTCCCAGGTTATTATCCGCCCGGCAAGTATAAGATCCGGCGTCTTGCAGGGTCACCTTGGGGATGACGTGTTGGAAGGTAGTGGCGATGAAACTGTCGTCCCTCATCCAACGAACTGATCTAACCGTGGGTTTTGAGTCAACGTTACACATGAGCGTGGCAGTGCCATTAGCTTCTACTCGAAGGGGGTTCTCTGGACCGATCGTCACTCTAGGAAAGTAATTTACATCCAATGTCACCGTGGCGTTCAGAGTTTGACCCTCGGGCATAGCTCGGTTCCGTACGACACAGCGAAAGTTCGCCCGGTCATCTTCCTTTGTTGGTATCACCACCAGTGTCCGCCCGTTATGAAGGGGCACTGAGTTAGTACCGCGATACCACTTAACTTCGGGCTCTGGACTACCTCCGTTGGTATTACACTGTAAATTGAGGCGCTGTCCTTCGGTGGCTGGAGTGGACGTCGGTGATATTGTGGGCGGTCCAGGCGCTTTGAGTACAGTCACAGTGATAAACTCGTAATGAAGATTTTCACCGGTGCCGCTGACCTTGACTCGACACTCGAACTTGCCGTTGTCCCGCTCGTACGATACATTCTTGATCTCGAGGTCGTAACGACCCTCTTTTAGGTTCATGTCGATCTGATAATCCGGTGAGAAGGGCGCCTCCTCTACGACGGCGTTGTCATGACTGGTCTTCGTGTGAAGCTGCCAGAAGCATGTTGCTTTTTGAGTGGGCGGTGGAAAGCGGCATTGTAATAGAACAGTGGAACCCTCGTGCGTATCCAATTGCGTTTCCTCGGCGAATCGTGCATTCGTCAAAGCTGAAACGAGAAAAGACCGTAACGAGATAAATAAGAACTTTGAAATTTTGCGAGGTAAAGTCGAGTTCGGGGAGAAAAAGTCTACCATTTTCAATCGTCTCCTTTTACGCTCCAATTCTATTCATCTATAATCCCACGTCATTTGCCGATAGGGGACGATAAGAAATATAATAACGATTACAGGAATATCTCCCATAGGGACACTTGATTAAACGTCAGAGGTTCGATTCAGAACGTCTATCAGATAATTTGATTCATGTTTTTTTTTTTAAATATTATCTATTACTATTATATACATTTAAGTCGATTTTGCATCATTATTAAACAATGAATGGAAAACTTTGGAATGGAGATATTTTTAAATGTTGTTATATATCATTCCTACACTACAAAGAATTTTGATAAATACAGTCCGTTAAACTTTCAATGGTTATTCTAGTAAATACGCTACGTTCACAATGAATTAAAATAAAATTTTTAAGTTGATAAGTAAAATATTCAAAACCGGAACATTATCAACAAAACTTAAATTAATTTATAAATAAAGATATCTTCAGCGTCCGAGGTCTGACGCTGATGGCACATTTAATACGGGATCCCCCATAAGAAAACAAATGATTACCACTCCTCTCTAAAACTTTATGAACAGCTTCATTTTGCCGAGTCTGCCAGCTTTTTTATTTGTGAAAAGTCTGGTTTCCGCCGGGGTTTCGAGATGTTAATAAACAATCATATCAAATTTATGAATATTGTTTATTGATGACCAACAAGCTTATTCTTTGCCCGAAGTAAGACAAATATTTATGAAATCAAACGGTAACATTGTCCGACAAATTTTCTGCCAGGTATGTCCAGTCTGACACTCTGAACTATGAAATTGATAAAATCGGTTAACTAATTCCCAACGATCTGATTTTTTCGCCAAAGATAGATAATTATTTATAAAATTTGATGGTAACATTATCCGACAAGTTTTCTGCCGGGCATGTCCAGTCTGACAAGATTTTAGAATACATAAGAGAAAATACGTGGATGTCAAAATATATAAAGCAGCTATATTGGTCAACGAAGGGAGTAAACTAGAGAATTATATGACTCATCATTTTTGTCTGTTCCTATTTTTAGGTAATAATGAAGACGAGAAGTCATCGAACTTAAATGAAAGCAATAACTTCGCTACATCCAAATATTTTGAATGTATCTGACAGTTCAAGCGGAGAGGAAGTCAACGATTTTTCAAATCAAGAATCGCAGTCAGTAAAAAACTCGAATTGTATTATAAGAGATGAAATAGACAAGAATATCGAAAATGATATCGAGGTCGAATATCCTGTTCCAAATCAGCCTAAGAAGAAAAAAATTGATCATTCATGTGTTCATTGGGAAAAAAAACATACGAAGAGTGTTCAATAAAGACTGACACTATTGCGGTAGATCTCTTTATTTACAAGCTTTGCACGTAAATGCCCCTTTACACGCTTCCCAAGCCTCGGCCAGCACAAGCACAAGCGTGTGAATAGGGGTGGTTGGGTTGGCTTGCGGTCGCTTGCGTGAGCTTGGAGAAGCTTTTTGCCATTTACATGCTTGCCAAGCCTCGGCAAGCATCCACAAGCACAAGCGTATAAAAACGGGGGTGTTTGGCTTGGCTTGGCTTGTGCCGATCCAACCGAGTGTCAGTTTTTGAAGACAGATCAAAGGGCGCTTGCGAGAAGACTTGCGACGCATTGACACGTTGGTATAGTATATATGGGGCATTCCATGCCAAGTCACTGAGTTTTTGACTCGACACTCTTCGATTTCGCTCATTTTTTGATATGTTTTAGTACTTATTAAAAGCAACTTGTATACCAATTTTTAGCCTTTTATTTCAAACCGTTATTGAGTAATCGATTTTTTTAATTTTGAAGCAAAAAATGTTCAATTAATGATAGACTAGTAATAAATATCGATATCTATAAAAAGTAGGGTATCATTTTTTTCGTCTTTAAAGTAGTATGGTCACTCTCCAAAGTGATCGTTGAGTGTCCGTAAAAAAAGTCATTAAAAAACTATGATTTATAATTGAAAATTCTCTTCGTGAATTATAAAATTTATGACCATAAGAATTAGTCGATTATTTTGATTATATTTCACTTATTATTCAAATAATGTGCCTCCTTTGACTAGCGTCTTTTTATGTGTGGCAACGCATATTATCAATGGGCTCGTGGCCCAGTAGAGAAAACCACGGCACACTCAAACGTTTGAGTGTATCGTGGGGAAAACGAGATCTGAAATGCACGCTTGAACCCTCTCCACTGACACGACGTTGCCGCATCTACTCGACGCGCTATTTCCGAACACCGAGAAGCAGAAATTAGTTATAACTAAAGTATCAAACGGTCAATAATTTTCATCAATGGGTAAAAATTTTTGTTTTTTTCCCCGTTTGTTGGTATATTTTTTATATTTTAATCTTGGATTTTACACACAAACCCCAAGAAACGTGTCTTGCCCATAAGACTCTGGGTTATTTTCTACTCGGTAATTAATTTTTATCAGACATACTAAACGGTCAATCTACCCCAAATTGCATCAGGAGGTTTCTATTGATATTAGCTTGCATACATAACTATTTCATATTTAAATCTTGGAAATCGATTCGTGACAATACTACTTTAAATGTAGTTTTGGAAAATAAAGAAAAGAAAATTATTCGAAGTAATTATCACTTAGTTATTAACGTTTAAAAATTAAAATCGACATTTTCAAAAAGTCCGACCCCTTCGATCTTTTTGAAATTTTCCCAAAATTCTACTCCATATTACGCAACTTTTAAGCCGCAGTTTGAGATGTGATCACAATTTTTTCTAATTTTTATCGAATATTGAAAATTTAATTTTTTTTCTTTTTGGATTAAATTATCTATAATTTTACTCTCTTGACTAAATATCGTCCAAAAACATTATAAACAATTTTATTGAAAGCGATCAAATTATTTTAATCAATTTAAAATATTTTATTTGGTCATCATTTTACAGTTGAGTTGCTTGGTTTCAAAATCGGCCAACTCCAAGTAAGCAAATTTGTCAGGACTTCAAAAAATATGTACCATAGAAATACAGGCATTAATTAATGCGATTCTTGGTACATATACCTATAGTATATTGCTTCGGAACAACTAATCCATATGTGTATACAAAAAATTCTTGGAAGATTTTGCTGCATTATAATTTTTTTAATGGAGATGGCCAATTTTATCAAATACGGAGGTGGCCGATTTTGAAACCAAACGACTCAGTTCATGTAATCTTTTTTATTATTTTTTTTCTCACTTAACGATTGTTTTGAGCCGGCAGTGGTCGAGTGGTTAAAGTGCTGGCCTCTCGAGGACTGCTTGGACGATAGGTCTAGGGTTCGAATCCCGAGATTGCGGAAAAAATAATTTTTCCGGGATCCGGGGATCGAGCTAAGACCGGCTGTACTCGAGGAGGGGAGGGGGGGCTTCTGCATGGACACAGAGATGTACAGAGTTTGACCGACTCACTTACTGTACATGGCGAACACCACTTCCATGCAACATTGTTCTGCCAGATGTTTACACATCAATTACAAGTTAGAATGACTAATTGATGTGTAAATATCTGGCAGAACAATGTTGTATGGAAGTGGTGTTCGCCATGTACAGTAAGTGAGTCGGAGTAACTCCTCTTCGATCGGCTCTACTTTGACTCACTTATTTATTTTAGCTAGCGCGGCATTATTAAATGAAAATGAAAATGAAAAATATTTTTCTACAGTTATAAGATTTAAAATTGTTTGAAATTACTTCGATTACAGATACCAATATTCACAAATCCCAATCACATTTCCGTTCCATAGTTACCGCTCACGAGATGTTTACACATCAGTGTCTCGAGTACTAGCAGACTCGTTTTGTTTTTTTCTCTCGTACCTGGATAAGCCGGGTACTGCATTAGATAGCTCGCGACGATCCGTCCGATAATTGATTTCCAGGAAAGGTATAAACCGCGGTGTTCGCAGCTTACATTCCCGGAATATGCCGTTTCGGAGAACTTAGGATTAGCTAAGGATTGGCGAGGTATTTTAGTCCAGTAAAAATCCTTCTGAAATCGATGTTTCGAGCCTCAAAGCTGAAAATTTGGTCAAAGGTCCATTCTGGGTAGTTGAAAACAGGGGTGAAGTTTAAAAAGTTCTATATCCCCGAGGATTTTTGAAAAACAATAAAAACTACCCAAAAATGGGCTCTACGAAAATAACTCGAAAACTAAGCGAGATATCGAAAAAAGTGTCAAATAAAAGTTGTAGAGCTTAAAATTCTCTATAAAAAAGGTTTATACAGTTTACCCCCACTCCTCACGGTTTACCCTCTAGAGCCGCGCGAACATTGGAAGTAGAAAAAAAAATCATGAAACCTCGAAAATTTAACATTTTTGAATGCTTTTTGTTTTAAATTGCTTAAAAAATTCTCTACTTTTTAAATAAAATGATGTTTTCTTCCCTCAATTGTTTAAAAACTGCCAAGTAACGATATCTCTCGATATATTGAATGATTTTTTCTTCTTTGTGTTCCATAATTTTGTTAGTTAAATTCCCTGCACATTACACCGGTTATTCTTCTGTAATTGTCGTAAGTTTTTAAATAACTCCGTTTGGAAAATTGCTTTACAAACCTTGGTGCGTCCGGAGACCGAGCATAGACTAGACAAGAAGGGTCACTCCGCGTCGGTACTTTGAAGTTGGGACTACAAAGGCGAGCCGCGTTGCTGGACGCCACATGTTCGGTGTCGACGTTTATGGTACTTCGTGAGCGACTACACCGGGTGGCGAGTAGAAATGAATTTTGAAGTATCGGTAGAATTTAATTATTTATTAAACTGTTCAATCGAATTTTACTTTTGTTAAAATAAGACTATATAATGTTATTAGTTCCCTTAAATATAAGCAATGATATAATAGAAACAATAGATATTTAAAACCTCAAAAGTAATAGTGTTTAATAACGTATATATAATATAATACAACAGGTATATACATAAAAATACAAAGGTAGTTGAATTTTGAACGAAAATAATTTTAACAGAAATCCAAAATTATTATATTTAAAGCACCCCGCAGGAATAATACTATGCAATTAACGTCACCAATCAACCATAATAATTGTGTTTCATTATTAACCGCTTAACTTAAAAGCTCGAGATAACTCGGGCTTTTAATTCTTGCATAAATTTAAAAGCCCGAAAATACTGGTGTATCATGAAAATATCCTGTTTATAATTTTTTCCCTAAATACGAGTATACTCGGGATTTTAATATAACCTTCCTTGAATATTATTTAATTACCCCTTGCATTAATTAATTAGTGACATTATTGTTTGCAATAATCTATATTCATAATAAAGTTTGAAATTTAGCAATTAAAAAAATTGGAAAAATATGGACAACGTTTTACAAAATAATTGTTAAATTAACCGGTTAAACACACCGGTATAATCCGATCGTCAATGCCCCCGCGCGATATGTACGACACCCCGTATAAGACTTCCGCCACCACGCGCGCTGAAAATACCCCAAAATCTCCCAAAAAAGAGTGGCGACAGAGAGTAAGCGAGACAAGCAACACTGGGGGCGTGGCTTAGAATGACCCTTCTTGTCTAGTCTATATTCGGTAGTCCAGAGAACCACTGGTGGCCTGCTCCTTCCCCCCCATGGTGATGGGACCCGAGCCCGCTACCTTTCTGGGTCTCGTTCTCCTCCGTTTAAACTTTCCTAACCTCGGCCGCTTCGCACAGCAAAATATATGTTATGCACCATCATGTAGCTATATTATAAACAAAGTATTGGATTGTTTCGCCCATAAAGAAAGTAAATAGAAAGTTTTTCAATAATTTTTATTTTGCATACTAAAAATAACACCACCGCCGTTTTTTTTATATAGATTCAAGCATGTGATTAAAGTATGACATATAATTTTTACGAGATGATTGGTGTGGTAGAACAAGTCGAAATAAATTAATGAAAATGAAACAACTTTGCTTTCGCCGTTTTTCTAACGTAAGAGATAGCGGAAAACGGTGGAAGCAAAGTTGTACACCTAATTATTCGAATGTTTACAAAAATAATAGTATTTATTTACAATGACTTATTACTAATGAGAATACAATTTACTGCACGTGATATACGTACATATAAATCGAAATTAAATCACATTAAAGGTATTATTTTATGAACTGACACAGAATCTTCGTTTTAATCTTCATCGCTTTCGTGATTTATTGTGGATTGAATATGTTCTTTGTGAAATAGTTTCCTTAATGTTTTCGCAGGTTTAATAAGCTTTGTTTGATATCGCGCAAATGAAATAGTTATTTTCGATACGTGTGCGTTTCGCGCCGCTTTTAACTCGTGTGATTGCCGCACTCGCGGCGGAGCCCCCCCAAACAGAAAGATCATAAAACATTTTTTTTAAAGAAAAGAAAGAAAAAAATTAACACATTGAACGTTAGAGTAAAATTATAAACTTTTATCAATATAAAAAAAATTAAATATGCCTTTTTTCGACAATAAAAAAAATCAACAAATTCATAGTTGGACACTGATAAGCAATAACGTGTCAACCAACACTGGTTCCATTGTTCAATAAAAACGGGATCCATTGTCACGAGTTTTTATTTATTTCACACTATAAAACTACAATTCACCGTTTTGTGGTTTTGTGTACTGGCTTTCTGTCTCACCGTTTTGAGGTTATGTGTACCGGCTTTCTGTCAACTGTGTAGTCTCTCGGCGCATGCGCAGTGTTGGACATTCGGTTGGATTCACTGACTGCTAACTTCACAACTATTTCTCCAGTGCAGAAAAAAGTGGTCACGCACTGCGCAGGTACTTTCACGCACTGCGCAGGTTGTTCACACACTGAGTAGCTTCAGTGCGTGAAACACGATTTCACAAGCGTCGAGGACGATCGAAAAACCGAGGTTTTTGACACTGGGTGACAAAAAAAAATAATAAATAATTGAAGCTATATGGGAACAACAACCGACCGTTCTTTTGCCATTTGCGCACTCGCATGTGTCGATAGAATGTGAGTCGATACAAATGTAACAGTAATTGCAAGACGGTGGAGGTAGCGACTTTCTATCCCTGATAAGCCAGGTGTTCCGTCGCGCGTTAAGCGAACGTCTATATCGGTTCTTATTCATTATTATAATTATCGCGATCTATGTAAAGCATTAATGTAGAGTTAATCCCGCCATCGGTCGCAATTGTGAATTATTCCGGGATTTTATACTGTTACGTTTTCACCGTTCCATTGCGGTCACCGAGACTGCACTACGGTGGTTAACCCTTTGAAGCACACATTTTCCTGACATCCTTATTTTCATAAACATAGTTGCTCTTCAGGTTTTTGGGGTCGCTGATTTCAAATTTGCTATCTGATTTTCAAAATTCAAAATGGCGGATCCAATATGGCGGACCAAATTTGTAAAACTGACTCCGATCATGGTGAAAATTGGTATACATGGGTTTTTGGACCCAAAGAACTGTTTTCTGAGTTACCACTCATAAGGACCGAATTAGGCGTTCCAATAATCGGAATTCGCTGTCTCAATTTTCAATACTAACAACGAATTAGGAATCAAGGACCCCAAAAACCAATGTGCATCGAATTTCACCATGATTAGAGTCAATTTTGATAATTTCTACTGTAATATTGAGTTCGCTACTTTGAATTTTAAAAATATAATAACACATTTATATAAAGCATCACGAGATACCCATGTGTACCAACTTTTACCAAGATCAGAGTCAACTTCGGTACTTTTGTCCGCTATATTGGATCCGCAATTTTGATTTTTAAAAATCTAATAGCAAATTCGAAATCAGCGACCCCAAAAACCCATGTATACCAATTTTCACCATGATCGGAGTCAATTTTACAAATTTGGTCCGCCATGTTGGATCCGCCATTTTGAATTTTGAAAATCTGATAGCAAATTGGAAATCAACGACCCCAAAAACCTGAAGGGCAACTATGTTTATGGAAATAAGGTCAGTCAAATAAAGTAATCATCATCATGTTCAAAGAATTATGATGATAATCTAGGTGGCATATTCAATATGCCACCGTGCTTGTAAGGGTTAAGGGTTAATCTTAAGATCTTAATCGTAAGTGCTTTATTTAGATCGCGATGATAATGAACAATAAGAACTGATATAGACGTCCGCTATATCTATATGTTCTAGAGTGTATGAAAGGCCCTAACTGTGCACCTTTCTCGGAAAGTAATTACCAGACGAATCGTAATGAGTCGCCTTCCATAATATCCATTACGATGATCGAATTTACCATAATTAATAATTCCGGGAAAGGTTCGCCGAAATGTGTAGGTATATCGCTCACCTGGCCACTGCGACTGATGGTGAGATTAGCATAGATTAGCGCATTATTTAGATTGCGATGATTATGAACGCCATGAACCGATATGTAGACGTCCGCTTGTCCACTCAAATTTGTCCACTTTCTCGGAAATGTTAATTACCTCCAGCCAGTCACTTTGTTTGGGTGTTTAACTCATTTATGTATATCAAAGCGAGGAGTATTCCGCGAACCGCGACTGTCTGCTATCACCGAACGCGGAATATTCCGCAAGCCCGCACTTCGCGTTAGCCCGGCGTCATTCCTCCTCCAGTCAATCAGGGTTCATGGCGTCAAGAATATGGCACAATTAGAATAAAACAAAACAAGAATAGAAAGGCATTTTTTAATAAAATTGAACATATATTTAAATATTTAAATATTATGGAGCAATGGGGTTGTATCGATGATACCCCATCAGCATTACTGGTTCGTTTCCTGCACGTACAATCAACCCTCCGCGGTGATAGGGGTTAGGGGTCAATTAGTCGTTCTTGATACCTACCTGAGTACGGCACGCTAGGTAGGCGCATGATGTGCAAATGGGTTTATGTCTTTTCTGGATAACATCTAGGCTTAATCAAGGTTAATTACAGAACGGATCCGAAGAAGCCATCTCCTCCTCCTCCTCCTCCTCCTCCTCCAAGAAAGAAGATATACATATTACAAAAATATGCATATTATTATAATATAGAGTTTTTAACTGTAGAGTTTTGTATGTATGTTTTGTATATATATATATGTATGTATATTGCGTTGTTAAAAGTTAACTGTATCAGTGCTCTATGTAAAAACGTGTAATACCATATACTTTAAAGTTATTACTACAGTCATATAATCATATTCTACCCACAATAAATCACGAAAGCGATGAAGATTAAAACGAAGATTCTGTGTCAGTTCATAAAATAATACCTTTAATGTGATTTAATTTCGATTTATATGTACATATATCACGTGCAGTAAATTGTATTCTCATTAGTAATAAAAGTCATTGTAAATAAATACTATTATTTTTGTAAAGTAAAAATTCGAATTAATAGGTGTACAACTTTGCTTCCACCGTTTTCCGCTATCTCTTACGTTAGAAAAACGGCGAAAGCAAAGTTGTTTCATTTTCATTAATTTATTTCGACTTGTTCTACCACACCAATCATCTCGTAAAAATTATATGTCATAGTTTAATCATGCTTGAATCTATATAAAAAAACGGCGGTGGTGTTATTTTTAGTATGCAAAATAAAAATGATTGAAAAACTTTCTATTTACTTTCTTTATGGGCGAAACAATCCAATACTTTGTTTATAATATAGCTACATGATGGTGCATAAAGGCCAAAGCACATCTAGGCGAAGCGAAGCTACCTTTTATATTTCCATTGATTCTTACGAGGTAACGCACACTTGAGCGAAGCGAAGCGCGGCGAAGCGAAGCGCGGCGAAGCGAAGCGCGGCGAAGCGAAGCGCAGCGAAGCGTAGCGAACTGAAGCGCAGCGAAGCGTAGCGAACTGAAGCGCCGCGAAGCGAAGCGCCGCGAGAAATGTTTATCGTGGACGGAATGTAATTCGTTAACGGATGTAAAGTTTCGTCGATCACTTCCGTTAACGATTCGAAAATCCTTTCCAAGATAGATCTCGTGAACGAAATGAATTTTCTCACACGAAATAGTATCTTATATCATAAGGCGGAAATTCGAGATTTTTTCACACTGTGTTTAATTAGGTCGTAACACGAGGCATGGTTTGGGGAGGAGGCTACGATCTAAACACAGTCTTAAAAATCAGAGGATTTCCGCCGAATGACATATACTATTTTTCCTCACGAATGCCCATTTCTCAAAACAAAACATGTACACGGCTCATTTCACGTTGCGTTCATCAGTTTGAAAAAGGCGAAAATGAATGAAAAAGGCGAAAATGACTGATATTTCACGGCGCTTCCCTTCCCTCCCTTCTCTACCCGGGTATTCATATATGGATATTTTCAGGTATAGCTGTTTATACCTGGTAGAGAAGGGGATAGAATTCGCCGCGCTTCGCTTCGCTTCGCCCAAGTGTGCGTTGCACAGCCGCGCTTCGCAGCGCGTCGCGGCGCGTCGCTTCGCCTAGATGTGTTTTGACCTTATGCTGCGTTTACAGGCTGCTCACTGCCGCGGCAGTGAGCAGGGAAGTGGGCAGGGAAGTGGGCAGCGCGAGTCTGTAAACGGGTCACTCGCGCTGCTCATGCCCACTGCCGCTGGCACTGCCGGCAAGCTGCCTTCGAAAATCTGCGGCAGTGAGCAGGAAATAGGGCAGGGAAGTGAGCAGCGCGAGTCTGTAAACGGGTCACTCGCGCTGCTCATGCCCACTGCCGCTGCCGCTGCCGCACATCCCTTCGGTGGCGGTATTTGGAGCGGCAGTCAAAGGACTGGCAGGATCGTCGTAAATTGTCTCCCGCAGTGCCCATTTGAAGAGGCATCGCCAGAACGCGAATACCGAATCGGCTAACCCATTTGCATCATGCGCCTACTTAAGGTTACCGCACACTAGGGCGTCGCGTCGCGGCGCGGCGCGTCAAAATACCGACTGGGATAAAATACATACAAATAAATGTACTACCGCACACTAGAGCGGCGCGGCGCGGCGCGTCGCGTCGCGTCAGGGACGGGGTTCTTGCCCAGAGCGGCTCTTCGCGTCGCGTCGCGTCAAAATACCGACTGGATAAAATACATACAAATGAATGTACTACCGCACACTAGAGCGGCGCGGCGCGGCGCGTCGCGTCGCGTCGCGTCGCGTCGAGGACGGGGATTCTTCCCTTCGAATCCTTGGCGTCAAACGACGCGTCCCGACGGGACGGTCATAAAGACGGGTCGTCTTTGTCCGTCACACAATAGACGAAATTCGGAATATCGATTCTTACCACTCACTATCATCGCGATCGAAATACCTCGTGGTTAATATCGCGACTAGACAAGCGAATTCTCCAAGACTGGCGCGTTTTTTATTGATAGGATGGATCCACGTTCTCTTCTTTCTATTTCTTTCTGACATCAATGCTATCGTAAAAGCAAATTTCCTCATTAGAACTACTGCTGCCGTCATACATCTTGTTGCACTGCTAGATACCGTCTGATTATAATATATTTTATAAAATTTACGGACATTCAAGTCCGAATCTGTCGGTTGCCGCCGGAAAAGTGGGCGATGCCACCATCCATCGCGGAGCGTCACCGAGCCGTGACGTAAAATTTACTGACATTCAGGTAAGAATCGCCGAGCATCGCCGGGCATGTCGTAAAATTTATGGACATTCAGGTAATAATCGCCGGGCTTAGACGCACCCCAACGCGACCCGACGCGACCCGACGCGCCCCGACGCGACGCGACGCGCCGCGACGCCCAAGTGTGCGGTAACCTTTAGCGTGCCGGACTCAGGTATCAAGGACGGTCAATTGACGACTAAGTAATCCCTATCGTCGCGGGGGGTTGATTGTACGTGTGGGAAACGAACTAGAAATGCTGATGGGGTATCACCGATACAACCCCATTGTTGCATAACATATATGAAATATATGTTCAATTCCTTCTATTATATGAAATAGTTTTTGAATAAAGGCGTGGACAAAACTGTGTCGCCAAAAACCGAATGACGAATTTAGTCGATAGACAACCGGGAAAACTTAATTCAGTTACGAAGTGCATGGGCTGAGTATATAGCCGTTCTGCACTTGTCCAAAGATAGTGCCCGTGCCCTCCCGCGAGGCTCCCGAAATTGGAGAATAGGATCGAGGCATCACCTCGCGCTTTCCGAGACACATCGGCCGCGACCAGTGTCCCGCCGTGAGGGTCCTGAAATTGGAGAGCAGGGTCGCGGCGCCTTGCGCTCGCCGCGATGAGAGCGGCGAAAATAAACATGCTTGAACGCTTTGCTTTGCTCGACTATTGGCGTATTGCTCTGCGCTCCACTATACGTGTTCCAATAAGAAAGTACAGGTTTGTATTCGCCGCTTTGTTCTCCGCTTTCATCGCTGCTTTGCTCTCCGCTCCACTAGGTGCGTAGCCGTAGAAGTAAACAAATTTTGAGAAATTGACCATTAAGCCCCGGCAGACGGTCGGTTTTTGCTACATATATGTGGTACTTTTACTATAAAAACTCAAATCTTATATCCCGATGAGGTAACTTATTTGCCACTTGGCCGTAGGTCTAGCAGGGAAGTGAATAGCGCGAGTGGCAGCGGCAGCGGCAGCCTGTAAACGGGGCTGCCGTAAAAATATTTAGGGCAGGGAAGTGGGCAGGGAAGTGGGCAGCGCGAGTGGCAGCGGCAGTGGCAGCCTGTAAACGCCGCATTAAAGCCGGTCCCAGACAATGCGTGCATTCTGCGAATGCGCAAACGTTCGGGGATCGTACTACGCCTTTGGCTACCCTCCCACACGCTACAGTATTTGGAAAATGTTCCTGCTTTCGGCAA
Source organism: Xiphydria camelus (assembly GCA_963678675.1). Taxonomy (NCBI): domain Eukaryota; kingdom Metazoa; phylum Arthropoda; class Insecta; order Hymenoptera; family Xiphydriidae; genus Xiphydria; species Xiphydria camelus. The sequence goes on along the minus strand of OY783192.1, from coordinate 17,708,621 downwards.
ATGCGCGAACGTTCGGGTTCGATGCCGCTCTCCAATTTCAGGGGTCTCGCGGCGTCTCGTATTACGTCTCGTATTACGTAACGTCCTCGGCTACCTCCTCACACGCTACAGTATTTCGAAAATGTTCAGGCCACTGCTTCAGTTGAGAAATATTTGCCGTTTAGTGTAGATCAGTGACGGAGAGCGAAATTTCATGGATAGTGAGGATGAGCAAGTAGCTGCGGTTACAGCACTTTCAATAATTATATACTGCAGCAGTCTGTTAAAAGTGAAAGAAAAGAAGAAAAATCGCAGGAAAAGAAGATGGTGGATGCTTTCTGTAAATAAAAGTCGTTCGAGGTAAGTCAAATGATACAGGATTCAGAAAAAAATATTTAAAGAACGCGTGCCTATGAATACTGCAAATCACAATCCACAAAATAACAAGGCGTAACTTTAACTTCACTTCATTCCATTGACCGTAAATAGAATTGAGGACATTGCAGCAAAAACGAGGCAGCTGCATTGTTAGAAATTTTTCAGCAGGGACAAAACGTGTTTAAAAATTCAAATTAATTTATTTTCTTTAGTTTTTACTGTAAAAATGGTCAACACGTTGGGTAGGAGTACAGTGATAGATAAAACAATATTTTAAAAATCTGTAGTTTTATGAAAAACTAAAAAAAGTTTGGTAGCTACCTCGTTTTTACCACCGAAACCATGACAAAAAAGTTTTTTTTTAAATTAATGATAGTAATATACATGGAGTTTACATAATCCTTTTAGTGGCGAACGACGATATATCGTTGCGTATGCGATGGGCGCCATATATATCGATATATTGCGAAAAGTGCCAATAACGATATATCGTTGCGTATGCGATGGCGCCATCTTAAAATAAATTTATAAAACGTTATAAACGGTCTAATTTCATTGCTAAAGCATTTTAAAAATTGTTTTTGGGTTTAACCCTTTGCATTCGAGAAATAACTCAGACGCCACGGCGTTTCGTGCGGCAACTCGAGCGGCGCTGCTCCGACGCTCGGGCGATTTAATGAGTTATTTAAATAAAAATGTTTGAAAATGTAATACTTATACTTTATACCATGTGATCTACATAAAATTATGATCAAGCGATGGTTATTGTTATGTGCAAATATTGTTCATAGAAGAGAAACTTGTTTATGTTTTTCATCATGTTTAATATTTATGTTATTCGTATGAATTGAAATACAATTGACATTCATTATTCTCTCTTTCTTCCGTTATACGCTGCATTTTGAATGTTTTAAATATCATTCTTAGTTTGGTTTTTATGAGCTTTTTCCAAACTTACAATTAGTTAATTCGTCCAATTCGTCCTGTTATCTTCGCATAAACACCCGGTTTTCGCTCGGCACTAAAAGGGTTAACTGAAAACAAACTTTAATATTCACTGAACATAATTGAGGCATCTGACATATCGTCGCTGCTGTGGAAAAAACTTCTATATAGTAGATTTTATATTTTAAAAACTATTAATAAAGGAACAAATATATCACATAAGATATTCTTCCACAAGGTGAATACACTAATTCGCCTACTTTCATAAAAATGTGCACATAGGAGATTTTTCCACGGCAGCGACGATATTATACCTCGTTTTTGTAACCAACAATATATGAGGATATCTGCACAGTTTCCTTGCATCAAATGTTTCGGAGTAAATAGAGAAGGTAGCTACAAGAAATTGTGGCATGACTGAAACCAAGTAAGGTAGATGTCTCATTTTAGACCCAAACGACAACATTAATATACTTTACCGATTCGTGTATATAACTCCATTTGGCCAAGAAGTGCAAATACCTCGTTTTTGCTGCAATGTCTTCAATTATCATTTGTTCAAAATTGCTCTTTTGATAATATAATACTTCTTTAATATTTCAATATTTGTTGTAGGTATAGTGCTTCGAATATGATGGAAGACTTAACAAAAGAGCCATGCGGCAAATTCGAAAATTTTTGCAGAATGTCTGCAACTGATTTTGAGTTTCTCCTAAACAAAACAGGACCGTATATAAAAAAGAAAGACACATGCATGAGAAAAGCCATTCCAATTCAGGAAAGATTAGCTGTAACGCTCAGATTTTTAGCTTCTGGGGACAGTTTTGTTAGTCTGTCTTATTTATTCAAGATGTCTAATCAAGTGATATCAGATATCGTACATGAAGTTTGTCAAGCTTTAATAAAAGTACTAAAGGAAGAAATTAAGGTGGGTAAGCGTTATTTGAAGTAGTATTTATTTCAGTCTCTTAACAATAAATTAAAAACTCTTCATTTTGGAAATTAAAAACTCTGTATTTTTTGGAAATTAAACACTCTTTATTTTTCATCATTCTGCGGTTCTAGTCTACCACCACCATTAACAATTCGAAAGGTTGTAGTGGTAGGTTGTATGAATGTGCTGGTTGATAATTGATATATTTTTCATTAACATATTGGGTGATAATAACGGAGTACAAGTTTATAAAGCAGTATTACAATGAGAATAGTGTAATGAGTTAGGAGGCGAAGGTCGTGATTGCAAAATTGTCTGAATCCCTGTGTTTGATCGTAATTGTTCATTGAAACTGGTGGATGGATTATGAGAAGGCGACGAGATATGACGCCGTTTCAAGTTAATGATATTTTCAAAAACAACATTATCTATTTGATTCATAACAATTTCCCTATTAAACTCATCTAGTGCTCTCAATTTTGACGCAAGTAGTTCTCCATACAGTGAACTTTGGTCTTTGGCTGGTTTTTTCGAAATTTTATCCAGTACACTGGCTGCTTCAGATAGGTGGCTTTCGATTTGATCCACCTGCATTGTTTTCATTTTTTTTGCTTTGGTTAATTTTGGAGCTGGAGACTCCGATGACTCCTGTAAACCTTCCTTGCTATTGGTACCCATTTCTTCGTTAATATGTTCTTCAACCTTGAAAAGAAATTGTTGACTACAGTTATTGTACATCAGCCATAGATAAATTTTTTGTATACAGGGTCTTCAAAACTTAAGTCGGCTCTATTGGTGAAATAATGAAATAATCGGCTCTATAACGAAAGACTAATCTTACAAACAGCACGTTTTCAGGAAAAGTTTTAGTCACTCTTGGTCTTATTTTTCAGATGCCAGAGACTGCCGAAGAATGGAGAACATTAGCAGACGAATATAATAAAGAATAGAATTTTCCCAATTGTATAGGAGCAGTAGACGGGAAGCATGTGATCCTTCAGTCTCCGATGAATAGTGGATCACAATATCACAATTATAAGGGCACATTTAGTTTACTCTAACGTTCAATGTGTTAATTTTTTTTTTCTTTTCTTTAAAAAATATGTTTTATGATCTTTCTGTTTGGGGGGGCTCCGCCGCGAGTGCGGCAATCACACGAGTTAAAAGCGGCGCAAAACGCACACGTATCGAAAATAACTATTTCATTTGCGCGATATCAAACAAAGCTTATTAAACTTGCGATAACATTAAGGAAACTATTTCACAAAGAACATATTCAATCCACAATAAATCACGAAAGCGATGAAGATTAAAACGAAGATTCTGTGTCAGTTCATAAAATAATACCTTTAATGTGATTTAATTTCGATTTATATGTACGTATATCACGTGCAGTAAATTGTATTCTCATTAGTAATAAGTCATTGTAAATAAATACTATTATTTTTGTAAACATTCGAATAATTAGGTGTACAACTTTGCTTCCACCGTTTTCCGCTATCTCTTACGTTAGAAAAACGGCGAAAGCAAAGTTGTTTCATTTTCATTAATTTATTTCGACTTGTTCTACCACACCAATCATCTCGTAAAAATTATATGTCATACTTTAATCACATGCTTGAATCTATATAAAAAAACGGCGGTGGTGTTATTTTTAGTATGCAAAATAAAAATTATTGAAAAACTTTCTATTTACTTTCTTTATGGGCGAAACAATCCAATACTTTGTTTATAATATAGCTACATGATGGTGCATAACATATATTTTGCTGTGCGAAGCGGCCGAGGTTAGGAAAGTTTAAACGGAGGAGAACGAGACCCAGAAAGATAGCGGGCTCGGGTCCCATCAACATGGGGGGGAAGGAGCAGGCCACCAGTGGTTCTCCGGACGCACCAAGGTTTGTAAAGCAATTTTCCAAACGGAGTTATTTAAAAACTTACGACAATTACAGAAGAATAACCGGAGTGTAATGTGCAGGGAATTTAACTAACAAAATTATGGAACACAAAGAAGAAAAAATCATTCAATATATCGAGAGATATCGTTGATTTTACTTGGCAGTTTTTAAACAATTGAGGGAAAAAAACATCATTTTATTTAAAAAGTAGAGAATTTCTTAAGCAATTTAAAACAAAAAGCATTCAAAAATGTTAAATTTTCGAGGTTTCATGATTTTTTTTTCTACTTCCAATGTTCGCGCGGCTCTAGAGGATAAACCGTGAGGAGTGGGGGTAAACTGTATAAACCTTTTTTATAGAAAATTTTAAGCTCTACAACTTTTATTTGACACTTTTTTCGATATCTCGCTTAGTTTTCGAGTTATTTTCGTAGAGCCCATTTTTGGGTAGTTTTTATTGTTTTTCAAAAATCCTCGGGGATATAGAACTTTTTAAACTTCACCCCTGTTTTCAACTACCCAAAATGGACGTTTGACCAAATTTTCAGCTTTGAGGCTCGAAACATCGATTTCAGAAGGATTTTTACTGGACTAATTTATGACTGTGATACTATTAAGGCGCGCCCTGACTTGGTCGATCGACATGTCGACTGGTTTTCAACGAGTTGTCGGTAAACATCAAAGGGTAGTCGAGTCGAACGCAGAGGGTTCGGCAAGGCGGGCGGTTGTTTCGGCAGCGGTGCGGTGACATGGGAAAACAATTTATCGTTAGTTAATAAATGTAATTTCAAGTATTGCGAAATAAATATTTCGTTAGGACAAGAAAATATACGTATGTTAATCATTAAAATGTTTATTTTGTTGCCTTAACAGTTGCTTTAAAAGATTTTATTATGTCAAATAAAAAATTGTAATAGTTAATGAATATTTTTTTGGTCCACCAAAATGACTATTTTGCCATGTTCAAGCAAACATTTATTAACTACGAATAAAATGTTTTCTTGGTGCGTAATGTATGTATTACTTATAATTTTCTACTTACATTGCAATATTTCATTGTATAGTTACAGGAGGAAGAGAATTTAACTAAAATGTAGGCTATTCTGTAGTGAAAAACGTTATAAGTTGTTGGGAACTTGAGGGAAATTGTACATGGCAAAGCAAGAAGAATTCGCAAAAAATTATTTCAATGAAATGACGTTTATCGTCTCCGTTTTTTCGTTTATTATTTTATTTCGCTCGAATTTTATTCACCGAGATGAATTAAGACATTTTTTATCAAATAATTTTCCATGACTTTACTCTACGCAGGAAATAACACAACTGTGCGTGACAATATGCGTTTAGCCGGCTCAGCCCATAAATTTCGTGTACTGTGTCGTCTGAGCTGGTTTTTGGCGATGCTCATAGGCCGCCCCAAACTGTTCGCTTCGTGTAGACGCTAAATTACTTGGCTCATGCTCGAAAATGCTTCTTTTTTTATTTGTGTTCCATCGTACGATAGACGGAATTCAGAATATCGGTTCGTACCGTTCGATAGCACCGCGATCTGAATACCTCACTAGCTAACGATATATTTCGGCGAAAGCGGCAAATGCACTTGCAGTTCCGCACATTTCCTGAAAATTTTAATCGATACCGCTATACGTGAAATACTAAATCTGTCTTGTAAAGGAGAGAATGACGAATTCAATAGATGACCATTCGGGAAGACCAATCCAACCGGGGGCCCGTTTACGCCGAGGGTCGGAACATACCGCCCGCCTTGTAGACCCGTTGACTCGACTACCCTTTGATGTTTACCGACAAACCAGTCGACATGCCGTTCGACAAAATCCAGTCGACAAATTCTAGTCGAAAGTGTCGATCGACAGAGTCGACTCAGTCAGGACGCACCTTTAAACGGTGCGAACCGTTGTGTCGAATTCCATTTATCCGCTCGTTATTTCTCGATAGAATAGCAAAACTAAATTAGTATAGAATATTTTAATTTTACCGTTATATAAAATCTAGTAACCTTTGAAGGTTGTACAGCCTTAGGATCTAATCTAGTTGCATATGCGACACTGCACAAATTTACATGTACCGTATGTCCGCGATCAATCAAACCATAGCAAATTTGCGAATTTTGCATGAGCACCCCCGTGGGTCTCCTCGTCCAATAGAAGCACCGGAGAAGTAGGCCAGGCAACAGGCCAAAAAAGGGGGTGTAGGCGAAATAATCCTCGGAAAGCTGGAAATGGTTTTAATCTTTTCATTTGCATGTAAAAAGAGTTTTTTAAAGTTTGCACCAATTTTCTGCTTGTGCTGTATGAGGAGTGTCCCAAAAACTTCCACATTTTTCGACTTTTTTCAGTTTTTCACTAATAACTCCTAAATGATGCATTTCTAGGAAAATTTTACTCTTTTATAAATTAAAGTACATAAAATTCTACGTAAAATGAGCTCCACATATTTGAAAATAAGTTAAGTAGTATAGACGATATGCATGTTTGAAGAACAACCATTTCTTAAATTTTTGAAGGAAAAATCATCTACGGCACGTAGTGGCAGGCACATAGCGGTATTCTAAGGAGAGAGAAGCACTGTTGCCACGATTATCGGGCCAGGCAGTGTATATGTATGAGGTACATTTGTACACAGGAGGTCTCTGTGTAGCAAGGAGCTCAGAGTACAGTTACTCAAAAGTTTCGTTCGTGCGTAATACAGTTTGTGATCAGTTGTACTAAGTCCTGAAGCAAAAAATTTGAATACGACTGTCACCATTGAAATACCTTAAGAAAAGTAACACATTTCCCAACGTCAGTCAGTATTGAAAAATATTACTTTAAATCTCAAAATTTGAAAAATAAATTGTGTTGTAGAAACAAAAAATTTTTATTTAAACTTTTGAATAAGTAGGTACCTATAATAATCTATATACCTACCTATATAATTCTTATGCCAAATAGTATATTACACTGAAATTATTGTAATAGAATAAAGAATAAATTGTAACTACTGTAGTAATGGTAACAAATTCAGCGTTCTGGTGTTAAACAACTTTAATTTAAGACCAAAATCGCTGACATAAAAATAAACAAATAATCTCAAAAAAATCAGTACAAAATCTAAAACTTATTGTTATTAGAATAGGTAGGTAATAATTAATATAAATCTACTTATTTCGGCAAGGATTGCTTGAATGGCACCTGCTGTTGCACAAATGATTGACTTTGAAACAAGCACATCGCTTGGTATTGCATTGACTTTTTGAAGGTTGGCATTGCCATTTTGAAAATCCCTGACTTGAAGACATTGAGGGCGAGGCGCAGGCTCTCTTAGTGAAATTGATTTTTCTTGAGGAACATCAATTAAATTAAAACTAATAGATGATACAGGCGTTAAATCACCTTTGGTAAACCAGTTTTTCAAAATACCGGATTTTGTGCCAATTCGGTACACATTGTTTTTCTTATCAATGATTATACCATCCACATTCTTTTTATCCAAAGGTCCTCTATCGAATTTGAGTACAGCAGCAGTCACAGATTTTCCAATTTCTAAATCGCCAAAAGTGATCTTGCTTCTTTTAATCATTACTTCTGCAGCTTTGACTTGTCCTTCGTAAGACTTTTTCCTGTTTGATTAAAGTCCTCTGTAGTTCCTAATACTGCTGTCTCGACTGTTCTAGTATTAAGACTTTCTTCTATAACCGTGTTATTGCCATTATTTGATGAAGTATCCATGTTATCATCACTCACGTTGCTCGTCTTGTTCTAAGTCCTCTGTAGTTCCTAATACTGCTGTCTCGACTGCTCTAGTATTAAGACTTTCTTCTATAATCGGGTTATTGTCATTATTCGATGAAGTGTCCATGTTATCATCACTCACGTTGCCCGTCAATTGTTTCAAGTCCTCTTCAGTTACTATTTTATCAATAAGGTCAGACGGTATATTTGTAGATCGTAAACCTATTTTTGGATCAGCTCCATAAAGACTCTTGTACGGTGTCCTTCCAATGATACGATGAAACGATGTGTTTTTTTGCCACTGCATAAAGTAGCACCCGGTCGAGCTAATAAATTACAGAAATACTTAACCTCAAAATGATATTGTTTTGTTATACAGTCAAACATATATATAGAATATAGCTTTTGCCTAGGCAAATAGCTTTTGTGGCTTCGCTCGCTTCGCTCGCTCCGCCGATTCTAACCTAACCTAACCTAACCTAACACATTGAAATATAAATAAATTAGATTTGGTAAAGTTATATTAGGTTAGATTAGGCTATAATCGGCGGAGCGAACGAAGCCACAAAAGCTATTTGCCTAAAAAGTTACTATTTCCCCGCGACGTGTATAAATGATAAGTAGGGGACCTAGCCAATAACAACTTAAAACAATATAGCAACTACATATTTATACTTACGTGACTGTAGACTTTTAACCCGTCAGCACTCGCGCTCCCGTGCCACCGTTCTGTACCCGCGTGATGAGGGATTCTCTCATATTAAAATTAAATATTTATTTCCCTTGTTTCCCTTCAACCACCAGCAGTGGCGAGAATTGCCGAACGCGGCCGACTACGTGCGAAGGCAGCACGGCTCCCAGCCTACTCGTGCCGTGAGAGAAACTCTCACATTTTTAGTTTCGCGTCAAGAAAAAAATTCTTTTCTCGAAATTGACTGAATCTTTTTGTTTTTAATTTACACTAAAAGAAAGAGGAATAGTTGTTTAAGAATGAAAACAATTCTCGAACCATTTGAATGATTTTTGTAAAAGTTTCCTTTCCCGTGAAAATTTGCGAGAGAGAAATGCTCATAGCACGAGTGCTGACGGGTTAAATCTGAAGTTTATCTGAGGAGCAACTATCTGAGGAGCTCCTCAGATAATCTTCAGATTTAACCCGTCAGCACTCGTGCTATGAGCATTTCTCTCACGCAAATTTTCACGGGATAGGAAACTTTTACAAAAATCATTCAAATGCTTCGAGAATTGTCACGTAAGTATAAATATGTAGTTGCTATATTGTTTTAAGTTATTATTGGCTAGCTCCCCTGCTTATCACTTATATACGTCGCGGGGAAATAGTAACTTTTTAGGCAAATAGCTTTTGTGGCTTCGCTCGCTCCGCCGATTATAGCCTAATCTAACCTAATCTAACTTTACTAAATCTAATTTATTTATATTTCAATGTGTTAGGTTAGATTAGGTTAGGTTAGGTTAGAATCGGCGGAGCGAGCGAAGCGAGTGAAGCCACAAAAGCTATTTGCCTAGGCAAAAGCTATATTCTATACATATGTTTGACTGTATAACAAATCAATATCATTTTGAGGTTAAGTATTTCTGTAATTTATTAGGTGTGGGTGTGATAATTGTAGATGGATGTTTGTTTATGTTTCAGGCAGATACTATTTACCTAGGCAAATAGCTTTTGTGGCTTCGCTCGCTTCGCCGATTCTAACCTAACCTAACCTAATACATTGAAATATAAATAAATTAGATTTGGTAAGGTTAGGTTAGGTTAGAATCGGCGGAGCGAGCGAAGCCACAAAAGCTATTTGCCTAGGCAAATACTATCTGCTTAAAAAGTTACTATTTGCCTACGACGTCATATGCAACACGTTAGGAAATGCATTCTGTGTAACTCGTGTGATAGATATTGCAATAATCTCACTCGTTATGCAAAATGAGGCATTTCCTAACTGGCTATACAATCCGTCCCTTTCAATACACGCCAGCGTAGCGGGTTGCATATCGGTTATCCGCCTGGCGCGGTACACAGGTGCCTCCGATCCGCTGCAGGGGCAGGCGCCTGTGTACCGCGCCAGGCGGATAACCGATACGCAACCCGCTACGCTGGCGTATATTGAAAGGAACGGATTGTATAAATAGCTAATCTATATGCTATATGCCTAAAGAACATTTAGGCAGATACTATTTGACTAGGCAAATAGTATCTGCCTAGTCATTTAGCAATGAATTATAAAGAAAAGCTATTTGCCCAGGCAGTTAGTATTTGCCTAGGCAGATACTATCTGCCTAAAGTTACTATTTGCCTGCGACATATACAGTATTACCTATTCAAAAATGCGCGCTCCCGCTTCTTCACGGTATATCTCGAAAACGGTTGATCGTACAAAAAAATGTATATAACCAAACTTGTAGAGAATACTGTTTTACGTAAATTTTATTAAAACTTCTTAAGACATCAGACTAGCCGGAAGCGAGATTTTCGCAAAAAACTGACTTTCATGACCTTTGACCTCTCGAGACGCACAAGGGTGAGCATATGAGACTTTTTGATGCTTCATTAGAACATCAAAACGAAGATCTCTGCAAAAATCTAGCTTGCTTTCTCTCATTCCGCACAGATGGGGTTTTTATATACCTTATTTCCCTGGACATGTAGTGCTGGTGGAGCGCTGGCGAGGCGAGTCGAGACAGCAAGGCAAGGCGAGGTTGCCTTCCGCACTCTCGCGCTCGGCTAGCCTCGCCTTGCCTCGGCGAGAGTGTAGTGCCGGCATAAAAGAGTGAAGCGCCGTGTGAGCGATGTGTCTTCGAAGCGCGTTCTAAAGCCCGGTCTAGACGTACCGTCTTGTCGTCCGTTTTGCCTGTAGGCAAGACGGAGCGCAAGACTATCCTTGTCGCACTTGCGAGAGTCCGTCTTTTTGCTCCGTCTTCCGTCTTTAGTTTTTCTGTCCAGACGCTACGTCTTACCTGCACGAAAAAGACTGCGCAGGCAAAACCGTGGATAAGACGGTGCGTTTAGACCAGGCTTAAGGGGCCATCCATATATTACATAAGACGTTTTTGGCCTCTTTTTGACCCCCCCCCCCCCCCCTCCAGTATAAGATACTTGTATATACAGCGTAAATGTATTTACACTGTAGTGTAAGAAATATTCACACCCCCCTCTCACCCTCAAACGTCTTACGTAATATATGGATGACCCCTAATAACAAAAGAGATAAAAATAATAGAAGAATTATCAGCCGCGGAATTTTAAAGGTATGTAATTCATATGCAAATGTCGGCAATCAAATTATATAGTTATATATGTTTGTGCACTGTAAAAAATCAGGAGTGAATTTTCACTCCCATCACTCGAAATTTCGGAGTGACAAAAAAAGCACTCCACAGACGGAGTGAACGTGGAGTTAAAAATATTATTATTAGTACTAAAGTACCTAATAATAAAAATAATAATATAATTTTATTATTTGTATTATAATTTTATATTTTGTGAACGATTCCTATATGAAATTCATCCACAGAGTTAATTTTATAAATAATTTAAATAAAATCCTTTTCGGAGTGAATTTCACTCCGGACGGGATTAAATTAATTAAAAATCATCCACTCCGCATTCACTCCGCAAATTCACTCCCGATTTTTTACAGTGTGTAAAACATAATTTTTTAACATTAAAAGTTAATTCATTTATTCGTTATTATGATATTCTACTGGCATATTGAGATTTTTAGTATGGGTACCCGAGTACCGCGGACATTGAAGAAACGAATATTTGACTTTGACTCATCTTTCTTTTTTTTTTATATTTAAAAATAATATTGGATATGAATCGATTGGAAATTGATCAAATAATGGGGATCTGGGCGGATTTAATGATTTATTGATCAGTATATAAAATATTTAAGTAAGAATATGCAAAAGGGTACCCGGATATTGACATAAGGGTTAATCGAATATATTGTTACTTAATATAGTGAGTGCACAGAGCTTTACGTCCCGGAGAAGATCCTGACAATTTATCGCGCAGCGACCGAACAAGTAGTTCACAATGTCGGAAGAAATAGACATCGAAATTTTGATTACCTTGGTGGAATCTTGGCCTGTCCTATGGGACAAGACTCTTGGAATATATAAAAATAGAATCTTGACCAAAAATGCGCGGAAAGACTTGTGCGAAGCGCTTGATCCATCATTTAAGGATATGAATGGTGAAGACAAAAACAAGTTCGGTGAGTAGTTATAATTCATTATTATTTTTATTACTTATTTTATTACTTAAATTACTCTTTTAAAGTTTTTAACATTTGCCAACTAACTGATCCGGCTTACGTTAGGAAATAATCCGCGAATGTATTTCTAATATCATTAGCTGTTGTTCGTCCTACTTTATTACTTAAATTACTTGTTAAATTGTTGACATTTGCTAACTGACTGATCCGGCTACCGTTAGGAAATAATCCGCGAATGTATTTCTAATATCATTAGCTGTTATTCGTCCTACTTTATTACTTAAATTACTTGTTAAATTTTTTACATTTGCCAACTGACTGATCCGGCTTCCGGGGGGTAGGAAATAATCCGAGAATGTATTTCTAATATCATTAGCTGTTGTTCCTCCACGTACTACTGCTGCGCTAGTTAATTCTTCAAGTCCAGTGACTATGAACGTGTCTTCAATTTTATAACCATCTCTTTCCCTCACAAAATTGTGTAGGACAACGCAAGCTTTCACTATTTCCACCGCAAAATCTGGTTTTAAATTTATTGCTCGGTGAAATATTCTCCACTTGCTCGACATAATGCCGAATGCGCATTCTACATACCGTCTAGCTCTGCTTAAACGGTAATTTAAGACCCTTTTGCTTATATTCAGATTAGGTCCATCGAAAGGTCGAAGAAGATGGTTGTGTAGGGCAAATGCTTCGTGACCGACAAAACAATACGGGATTTCATTATTCGTCATACCTGGGAGAAATTTTGCTTCCGGCAGTTCTTGTTCGCCATGTACAATTGATTTCCACAGCGAGCAGTTCTTCAATATTGAGGAGTCACAATCTTTCCCATAACTTCCTATATTTACATATACAGGGTGCGCCACGGGAAACGGATGTTTTTCAAATGAACGGTACTTCGGGTACTTAGGGTTTAAAAAGATTTTATTGGCAGAAATAAGTAGGTCAGAACATGCAGTTTGAGTTACCTATTTTCGAAAAATAATATCATTAAGATGGTGTCCATTTTCACGCTGACAAATGTGGAGACGCTCCCTGAAGTTAGCTTCCACTTTCTCCAATAGTTGACGATCGATCTGAGCGATGTTTTGCTCTATCGCTTGTCGCAGTTCGGCCAGTGTACGAGGCTTGATACTGAAGTGTCGGACATTCGTAGTGCTGCAGAATGCCGACGAGCTGAACGTCCTGGGCTACGTAACATAGCCTGCCTTACACGTTCCACGTTCTCCGGAGTTCGAACTGTGCAATGTGATCCAGGTGGCTTCTTTTTCATTAAACTGCCTCTACTTCGAAGGGCATTAACCCATCGCAGAATGGTGTTCCGGTTCGGTATGTCTCCATGGCGAGGAACGTTAAACTTTCGACGAAAGAGACGTTGAACTTTCGTGACTGATTCGCCACTCCTAACAAAACTATCATACACGAAAACGCGATGCTCCACGGTCCACAGCGGCATGATTGAAACTAAACATTAACCATTCACAAACTGCAAAGTTAGGGGAGGGCGCCAACGGCCTCGGCTCCCCTCTCCGACCCCTTCCGGTTTAGTACTACCTATCCCAAAAACGTCCGTTTCCCGTGGCGCACCCTGTATAAATTGATAATCAGAATCCGCGACAGCCATTAATATACCACGAAAGAGTACCCTTTGTAATTATAATACATAGATCCAATTGGGTTTGCTATCCTAATATGCTTTCCATCAACTGTTCCTAAGCAATTAGAAAAATTCGTTCCTTTTTCGAAAGTTGAAGCGATATCTTTCCACTTTTGCTTTGTCGGTACGGGTAGGCATTCCAATCCTAGCACACTCCAAACAGCTCTGCATACATTCATGACAATATAACTTATTCTTGATAGGCCTAGTCTGTAGGTGTAGTGTAGGTCAGTGAAAGTACAGCCACTCGCAAGATATCTGAAAGAAACAAAAATTTATTACAGGTAAAGACGTTATCAAGAGATGGTCTAACATTCGAGACTCGTATACGAAATCGAAAAAAAAGTCAAAGATGCAACAGAATCCGGAGCTGGCGCATCACCCCTGAGAAAGTATATTTATAATGATCAGCTGAAATTTCTGGACAAGGTTACCGAGGTGTGCTCAACTGAAGACAGTCTTCCACACGGGAAGGATTTATCTGATGATCAAGATAAAGAAAACACCACTCCTTTCAAAAAAATACGCAAAAATAGTCACTCTAAAACTACAAGTAATAAAATGGACCCCGTTGAAGAGAAATTACTACAGACGTTGGACAATCCCGAAGTAGAAAATAGACACATATCATTTTTCAAAGGCATTATCCCCTCTCTGAGTACTTTCGATGACGACATTATTCAACTACAAATTGACATCCTTCAGCTCATTTCAAATATTAGAAAACAGAAATCATCAAGAACCACAATCGAACCCATGACACCAGGGACAAGAAACTTAACATTACAGCAAAACGTATGACAGCCACCGACTGGATGCCAATATTATGTATCGCAGGGGCAGTCAGGGACAAATCAACGGTTTCCTCAGTCGGAATTGCAAGCAACTTCTGCAAGTCAATATTACTCATCATATGGGCAACAATGTTTCTCTCCTGAGGGAATGTTATCTGAGACATCATCCACATCGTCTACTGATTTCAGCAACGATTCATAAAAAGTGAGGCACCTACATACAAAACCAGATATTTCCTTTATAAGTGAAACTGAGGAAATCGCAAAAAACTGTCATTTTCGCGATTGTCAATTTATCTATTACATTGCTACATAGAGGGTTAAAAATGTGGCATTCCTTAGGGTTTGAAAGTAAGAATGTGAAATATCTGGTTTTAAATTTCGCTTGTCTAATAGTTTGCTATTAGCGTTAATATATAGACCTATTTTGATAGGCACTTCTCAATAATAAGTTACAGTTTTTTTTACTCAAGTACTTCGTTTATTTTACAATAAAAAGAAAAATGTGAATTTTACTATAAAACGTAATATTTTACAATAAAAATAAAAAGCCACAAAAGCTATTTGCCTGAAATGACCATTTACCTACGATCGTGACCAGTACTTGTATCAATTTAACTAATTTGTTATAAAACTCCTCACAAGCAATTATAAAAGAACTTTTCCTATCCCACCTATTTCCATAGTTTCGTAAATACGTGAAAAATACAGCTGATTATTCTTTCTTCTAATCTATATATGTATATAAAAACCAATGTGTGTTTATCTGTCTGTATGTCTCTTATGCCTTCCCAAACCGTTCATCCGATTGCGATGAAACTATGGGGAATTGTTGGACGCATGCCCGCGAAGGTTTCTGAGTTAGTAAATCTGAACACATGATGTTCAAAAAGTCCCGGTACGGCTGATTATCTCAGCGGGAAATCATTTTAGAGAAAAATGTTTAATACAAAACTTTTAAGATTTTTCCCTGGCTACCCAATAGTTATATTAGATTTGACCTTGACCGTGACCTTCAGGGTCATATCAAGGTCAAGTTGATTTTTTAAATGGGAACCCCTATTTTTGATACCGGAAATGAAAAGAGCGGGAAATTTCACGTTCATATATGTCCTTGACCATTTTTTTCATGTGACCTTTATGGTCAACGGAGGTCAAATTGAGGTCAAGTACAGTTCGGCTTCGTACCATGAAAGCTATGGGCCCTATAAAAATTCTTTTTGATAGTAGGGTTTAGGATTTTTCCGTGGCTATACAATGGTGATATTGGATTTGACCTTGACCATGACCTTCATTTGGAATTTCTTACATCTGACATAATATTCCAAATCAGTTACACGAAAAACCCCTCAGTGCCAACTAAATTTAATCGAGGCAACAATCATCGCTGGCAAATTTAAAGGCGAAGAGGTACTCATTCACGCATACCTATGATTTCCAACGATTTAATATTCGAATTCAAGCGACTCCAGTTCCCTTTGCGTCTTGCTTTTGTTATTACCATCAACAAAGCACAAGGTCAATCATTGACTATTGCTGGCTTATTTTAGAAAATTCATGTTTTTCGCACGGCCAATTGTATGTGGCTTGCTCCAGAGTTGGCACACCCAAAAATTTACACGTTTTTACTCCAAATAAAAAAATAAAAAACATTGTCTATCCGCTGGCCTTAAGATAAATTAATAAAAGAAATATACTTTCCAATTCAACAATTTTCGGCCAATATGTATTCAGTCGGCTATAGCTAAGGTATTCGAGAAAATTATTCTACCACAATTGTCATTTGCATTTAATAATGTTATTTCCACGAAGCAACATGGGTTTGTTTGTGGTCGTTCGACATCAACAAATTTATATTGGTATGTAAATAATATTCTCCATGCTCTCAATAACAGTCGCAGTGTACACTCGGCATTTGGCAAAAGGCATTTGACTTGGTAAATCATGAAATTTTGTTAGATAAATTAAAAGACTATGGTATTCGCTCGGTTGCCCTGAATTGGCTTGAGTCATACTTGACTGGTACAGTGTAACTTCAGGAGTCCCACAAGATTCGCATCTTGGCCCTACATTATGCAATATATTTATTAATGATATAGGTAATGAGTTTAGTTCGGATTTTCTGCTCTATACGGATGATATGAAAATTTTTAGAACTGTTGAAAGTGAGCGTGATATATGTGAGTTACAGAGTGACATCTCCAGATTAGAGAGATGGTGTGAGTCTAATAAATTATATCTGAATGTTAGTAAGCATGCTGTAATGGCTTTCTCGCGCTCGCACAGCCGGCTAATACCGAACTATATCATAAATGGTCAAGCTGTCAATATTGTTAGCGAGATGAAGGACCTAGGAATTCTGATTGACGACCGGCTCAGTTTTAATGCTCATATCAGCTACATAATCACTCGTGCTTATCGTGCGTTGGGATTCATTCGCAGGTCGGGAATGGATTTTGCAAATGCGCCTACCCTGATTCTGTTATATTCGACGTTTGTTAGATCAATTCTCGAATACGGTGCAATTGACTGGTCTCCGTTCACGGATGTACATATTAATCGGGTGGAGAAAGTACAAAGAAAATTTTGCAAGCTGTTACTGTATCGTTGGCGCATACGTATGCGATCTTAGCGAGATTTATAAGATGTACAATATTAGTATAATAGTTTAAAGAGTCGTAGACTCATTGTTGAACTGCTGTTCTTCAAAACAGTTAACCGGTTTATAGACTCGCCGGAAATATTGGCGGACTTCGGTCTCGTATGTTCGAGGGTTGATCTGAGATCGACAAGATTACTGGAGCCTCGGAAATCTAACAAGAATTATATAGCGTATGGCCCGTATAATAGAGTTGTGCATATCAAGAGACACGGCAGTGTCTCGCGGCATGTTCGTTCGCCTCCTTCAAAATTCGCGCTCAGAAATGACAGCGCTGACGTCACCAACCGTGAAGCGGGCACCCGTGTCTCTTTACAGGAATAATGCCTGCCCTCTCGATTGTTAATACGTGTCATCAGGATATCAACTTCTTTGGTAGCTCGGTATCGAGTTTCACTGTGAGAATCAAAAAGTTGGTCGGATAATTGGATGAGTGAGCATGTTGGATGATACATCGCGTCATTAATTATATTAATTTGCCTTATTAAAGGATGTTGTGGACTTTGTATATTGTCGGTTGGCGTTTATCGAATAAATCAAATCAAATCAATTTAAATTAAATACATGTGTTTTTTTAGCGTAGCATGGCTCCCTACCTATAGATATCTGCTAAGAATTCGTCAAATGACGGCCAAAATCAATCCACAATCTACCCGTGCGAAGCCGGGGCAGGTCGCTAGTTACAAACATAAAACACCTTATCAACAACAATTACAATTCGCCTTGCATACCGTCAGTCGTATTATAATATGGCGGATTTCATCTAGTCGTATTCTGAAACAATCGCGCGCACGTTTCTCTTCACAATAACAATAACAAGCGGCAGGCGTATTACAATACGCCTAAAATTATCAGTCAAATTGTGAGATTCTTCATGATTTCGGTAGTATTACGTCTAGGCGTATTGAAAAAGCCTTGGCGTATTATAATACGACTGATATTACAATAAGCTTGCGACATTTACAATGAATTAACAAAAACAATACTGATTCTTGATTTAGTAACACCTCCACCGGAATGCGGATATAACTGGTTTTGATTGTTGCGTATGACAAGCATATGGAAAATATCTGATTTTGTACGTTGCTAGATATATCTGCATTTGGATGTTTTATATGGTTGGGTATAACTCGTTTCGAACTTCAGGAAAATATTTAATGAAGGTATAATAAGAGAAATATCTTTTTTTGGGAGTTGACTACACTTATAATCGACACGTTATTTATCAGCGTAAAATATCCATACATTTACCGCGAAAATTTAAAAATTGGATATGTCTGGTCTTGCATCTAGGTGCCTCAAGTATTTCCGTTCTACTACGTCCTTTAAATTCATACTTACATTTAAGTCTATGCTATTAACAGTTATAAAATAATAAAAATGTTTCACTTGCCTTATTGCTACTGCTAACATCTGCATAGGTTCAATGCAATCCCTCATAACAGTGTTCTGTCGTTGTAAAACGCCTTTCAATTTGTCATTCAACTCGTGGAAAGAAGCGATGGATATACGAAAATAATTGATGAATTTTTGCTCATGTAATAGTAAATTTTGGAACAAAGTGTGAAATGCCCCCACAAGGAGTCTTTTTTTAACTACAGGGTGCACCCAATACACTCTGCCTTTTTTTCTGAGTCGACGACGTCGTCGGTACAGAAGCCACATCACCACAACACGTTTTGGATTCATACTTCCTCTCTTCTCTGCCACCGAAATCACTCTGGTCCGTAGTGGGAACTCGACCGGACCGGGAAAAAACCGGCTATACGTGTGAAGGGTTGTCGCAGCTGGCCCGGAATCGGGCGCGTTTATCCGGCACGTGTGAAGCGGCACTAAGGCTGGCCGCACACTTACTACTATCGGATCCGATTGTCTGAAACGATTGTCGGATCCGGAAATCTGAAGTTCAAAATACTCTAAGTTTATATGATCCTACCGCACACTGCCGATCCGATGTCGGATCGGACGTCCGAGTCGGATGCAGGCCGGAGGCGTTCGACCGTCCTACCGACTATCGGAAGGCGCGTTCTCTACGATTGTTTTTATATACTACGCAGCAAACATACGATTGTGTTTCGGCAAGCGCAACAGCGCCTCGATCCAGTTTTCCAATTTCAGGGGGGCACGGGCACCCTCTGCCCTTCGCTATCCTTGGACAAGTGACCACCGTACCCCTGCCTCGTTAGTCGCCTTCCAAGCCAGTCGTCTCAAGATCAGTTGTGGTGTGCGAGAGTCGACTTTTGAATGCAAACTGGTGAAATCATGTGTGTTCCGTCTCACGATAGACGGACATTACACATCATTTCGTACCGTTTGATATATCACGACCACGAAAATACCTCGACACCTATAATTAATATCGCCATCAGCGAAGCATATACGAAGCGTATCGCAGAATATGTACAGTGCATTCAGCGTGTAGGCACCTAGACAAGGAATGTAAACATCTGGACACAGAAAGTTGAACTTTCCCGATCGAGCCTCCCGTTGGGTTGTTACCAAGGACGGTTTCAGCCTTTTCACGGGCGTTTTTTAATGCCCGCAATTTCGAGTTTTCTTTCACGAGTCCCGCGCGTGACGAGGACTTGGTCCCTAATATCCTTGCGTCTCAATACCGTTTCCGACAATCGGATCCGATAGTAGTGAGAGTCTGACGAATTTTGTCGTATGTCTGCGGTAGTCTTCCGATCCGACAACACAGGTTTACAAAAAAAAATAAGTCCGGACTATTTGACCAGACCATGGTATTCCGAGGTATTTTTGCGTCCTGAATCCGATCCCGAGGTCATCTGTGCCACATCACGTCAGAAAAACGAGATTTCGAAATAAATAAATAAGGAAATGGGACTGCCCTGAGCAGCACCCAGAGCATGACTCCAAGGTTCTAAGGCCATTAGGGTCAGTGCTGGGTCCACTGTCAATATGTCACAGTGAACGGATCGCCGGAATTGGATGCCTTGACAGGGAGATCGTAATCCGCGAGATACAATGATCATGGCAACATTTTATCCACTGGGGTGGTTCTGTGATAGTCCCGGTCGAGATTTAGAACTCCATTCCAATGTTTGGAAGGTATTCAAGACCTAAACATCTACCCTCCAACTCAACAGGTCGCTTGAGAAATTGTCCCGGGTCCAGTTCCAAAAAATGGTCATTTTAACCCCTAAATGACCTTAAAATTTCGTTTTCCTGACGTGATGGGGCTCAGATGACCTCGGGATCGGATTCAGGATGCAAATATACCTCGGAATACCATGGTCCGGTCAAATAGTCCGGACTTTTTTTTTGTAAACCTGTACAATCGTTTCAGACAGTCGGATCCGATAGTAGTAAGTATGCGGCCAGCCTAAAGGTCAAAGCACATCTCGGCGAAGCGAAGCGCGGCTGTGCAAAGCACACTTGGGCGAAGCGAAGCGACGGGAAGCGCGGCGAATTCTATCCCCTTCTCTACCAGGTATAAACAGCTATACCTGAAAATATCCATATATGGATACCCGGGTAGAGAAGGGGTTATAATGCGGCGTTTACAGGCTGCCACTGCCGCTGCCACTCGCGCTGCCCACTTCCCTGCTCACTTCCCTGCCCTAAATATTTCTACGGCAAGCCCCGTTTACAGGCTGCCACTCGCGCTGCCCACTTCCCTGCCCTAAACACTTCTACGGCTACGCACATAGTAGAGCGGAGAGCAAAGCAGCGATGAAAGCGGAGAGCAAAGTGGTGAAAACAAACCTGTACTTTCTTATTGGAACACGCATAGTAGAGCGCAGAGCAATACGCTGATAGTCGAGCAAAGCGAAGCGGTCACTACGCAAATAGTGGAGCGGAGAGCAAAGCAGCGATGAAAGCGGGGAACAAAGCGGCGAAAACAAATCTGTACTTTTTCTTATTGGAACACATACATATAGCGGAGCGTAAAGCAATACGCCGATAGTCGAGCAAAGCGAAGCGTTCAAGCATGATTATTTTCGCCGCTCTCATCGCGGCGAGCGCAAGGCGCCGCGACCCTGTTCTCCAATGGGGAAATGACATGAATTTTAAATCATTTGGAATTTCTGTTTAAGGATGTATCACCTATATATCGAATCCTAACAGAACTTTATGAAATTTGCACAGACAGTGTATATGATTAAAACAAGTTAACCTGCAAAATTTGAAGTCGATTGTCTGTCTAGTTAAAAAGTTATGCAGCAATGAAATTTCACTAATTTTACACGGGTTCATATGGAAAAACATTAAATCGACCGATATTAAACGATGAATTAACCCGAAATAACTAAGAAAAATTCTTGAAATTGATCTGGTTTACTAAGAGGTTAGGGGTTAATGTTCATGCCAAATTTCATGAACTTCGTCTATCCCATTTTCGAGTTATTCCATAAAAATGTCAATCTTGATAGAAAGGCACGTTAAACGTGGCAACAACGCTTGCATGTAGTGCAGTGAAGGAGGTACTACTCAAGAAACCCCGAGAAAAAATTCTTATGACAGGGGCGTAAGAATACGTATGACAGGGGAGTGAATTTAAGGTTATGCACGCATCGGAGTCGCAGGTTATGTCGTATGCATCATTTTCGATGTTTCCTTCTCTTTCATCGATATCCTGACATTTTTAAAGACATTTTGGTTCAAATATGGACCCTGCAGGGCCCCCTTTCTCGAGTCACTCGCAAGAGAAACGTATACGCTTCTTAGCGAATAGACCAATCAGGACCCCCATCACAACGGAATACTTGATCCTGATTGGTCTATTCGCTAAGAAGCGTATACATAACTTTGCGAGTGACTCGAGAAAGGAGGCCCAGAACTGGCAACTGTGAGGCACGTAAACATAAACTTAGCGTTGTTGCCACATTTCGCGCATTCATAGGGCGCAGCTTATCAATTTGATTAAAAAGTTATTGCTTATCATTTTCTCTTTTTAATTATATAAATAAATGTTAAATAAATAGTGCTTCATTCTTACTATGACGCGAAGAGCCTAGTATGAATATACTATTTCTAAATTTTTATTTTTTATAGTTTCATCTATTTGTACAGAGAGTTACAGATAAAAGTTTTTCTCAAGAAATTAAATATTTTCAAATTAGCTTGAATACAT
Source organism: Xiphydria camelus (assembly GCA_963678675.1). NCBI lineage: Eukaryota > Metazoa > Arthropoda > Insecta > Hymenoptera > Xiphydriidae > Xiphydria > Xiphydria camelus. The sequence continues at coordinate 17,686,310 of OY783192.1, read as the reverse complement.
TTTAAAAAGGGTTAAAAAATGCATTCGACAGATATAATGACATTCATTATATCATTTAAGATGCTTTTGTCATGTTTTTATGCTAATCAAATCGAAATCGACACATCCTGATTCAACAAACTTCTGGCTCAGACTATATAGGTGGTACATCCTTAAGGCGATGTAGTAGCCTTCTTAAGATGATATCAGATAATTGTTTCCCAAAAAAAACGGGCAACAAGCGAAATATTTGTAAATTTGTTTCGCAGCGGAACGCCTACTTTGTCACGTGATCGAAAACGCTTCGTGAGTGGCTAGTCGGCTGGGTGACGTCACGGATCGTCCGCGGCAGCCGTAGTGTCTATTGCGTAGACTGCGTATGTCGGTCGTGAAAGTGTATATTTTACTTTCAAACGCATTAGATATTGCTACTCGTACAAGGCAAAAATGGTGGAACCTGGTTTTGTTCAGGGGCAGTCCGATAATTTGCCAAAAATTGACTCGTTTATGTTGTCCAGTTTTATAGCAGGCCAGTCAGACTTTGTTAGCGCTGAAATAAGAGGCGTTAAAGCTGCCAGGTTAGTATGACCATAATTTTCATTATTAGTAGGTACCCCTTTCTGAATGCTAGATGCTCACCTGCCACATGTGCCATAAATCTTATAGGTAGGTAACATTAAAATAGCTAATTATCAAAATCCATTACAGATCGGCGCGTGAAAATTACGGAGACAATGCAATCGATAGAGTTTGGGTCACAAAAACGTTAACCGAAGTTGTAGCGCAAAATATTAAGAGTTAATCGTGCTATAAATATTTAAAAATCATGGATAGACGTGAAGCTAGTAAACGGTACCTCGACACGAGGCTACGTTGCGTGACGTCAGCTGCCAGACACCCCCGCCACAATAGGTGCCCATACACACAGAGGTCGAACTGTCGGTTTGGAACGGCAGTTCGAACCGTCGCACAGTGTTTCAAATCTCGAAAAATCCGGCGAAATATCAAGGAGATGTCGGATTCGATTGAAAATGTGTATACGGGGGTTTTTTGGGTCGCTGACAACGAATCTGGAATCCAAATTCCGAAATTCAAAATGGCCGACATTTTTAGTAAGTAAATACTTGTTGGATTCGATTGAAAATCAGTGTGAATAAAACAGATTGCTTCGGATACATAGTTTATGTTTATTATATAGTTTATTATAAGAAAGTAATAGTTTAGTAAAGTAACTTATTTAAATACAAAATAAAGCCAAAAATACACTAATTTAAGAATATATGTCAACGGAATTATCTCCATCACTTGATATGCTCATAATGTCATCGTCATGCGTCAGCAGGGTACGGAAAACCATCGGAAGACAGCAACAGCTTGATCGCGTCATGTGATAAGTTTTTGCTCTTCTTGGGACTTATTTTTCTAAGGCTTGAAACTAGAGGATCCGAAGATGCCATAAGCCAATGGAAAACATCTTCCATGGTTTTCTTTCGAGAAATTTTTCGGGAGAAGTTCTCTCGATATTTTTTTAAATCTTTATTTCTAGCCTCCTGCGCTTCTTCGGATAATTCCCCAATTGAAAGCTCGGCTGCCTCTATTATTTGAGACTCGTGGATAAGAATTTTGTGCACGGTTGTCGGCATGTAAAACCACGGATATTTCTGCACAAAAAATTCCGCTGTACTCACGCAGTAATTGTTGAAAGCAGCTATGTTTACGGGAAAGCAGCATGCGAGTACTTGTAAGATAACATGGAATCGGTTTATTAGCTCAACATCCACTCCTAAAATTTGAGCAGAAACATCTGCAGCTTCAAAGAAACGCCTAGCAGTATTGCCATCGTTTGAGCTTCCAAATCCCTGCTTCGGAATATCAACTTTCAGAGATAATTTCGTTTTAAACCCATTCTGAATGGCTTTCTTCCTTTCCGCGACTATCTCTTTAGCTTCTTTCCCGCGCGCTTGCCACTGCTTAATGCCTAGCTTGTACCCAATATGCAGACAACATTCAAATAAGCGAATCCACGCATGCAACGAGGACAAGCCAAAACACAAATATGAAGAGTCGATTTTTTTTTTCACGAACAAGCTCAAGGTTATTGAAATCTTTTGACTTGGCACCGCACAAATAGCACCTCATTGTCGAACTTGTACCAGTTACCGAATAGCACACTTTACCATCGATCATGGTGAAGAACATTTTATAATCAATTGCAATCGATTTCCCATCAACAACAGTTTCGTAGGGAATAAGACGTTTAATTTGTTCGTCAATAAGCTGCTTTTCGTTTCGAATCGACTCTACAGTTTCATGCGCAAATTGTACCTTTATAGGTCTGCAATAGCGAGGAGACGAAGGTCGCGGATTTTTCCACACCTGTATTTTCGTTTGCGTTTTTTTGCACGTGGCAACAATTCGCAATGGATCTAGCGATACAAGGAAAATACTCGCGTCTGAGCTATTCTCATCGCTAAAACTCTGTTTATATTCGCTTTGCCCAGAACTCCCATCGCATCCCCATTTTGCAATTAATGTAAGATTTGCTACTGTTTCCGGATCTAACGCTTTAATGACATCACTTTGTGCCAGTACAATCCTTTCAGATGTGTGATCTAAAGGCGCGTCCTGACTGAGTCGACAGTGTCGATCGACACTTTCGACTAGAATTTGTCGACTGGATTTTGTCGACCGGCATGTCGACTGGTTTGTCGGTAAACATCAAAGGGTAGTCGAGTCGACGGGTCTACAAGGCCCGACCCTCCGGAGGTATGTTCCGACCCTCGGCGTAAACGGGCCCCCGGTTGGATTGGTCTTTCCGGACGGTCATCTATTGAATTCGTCATTCTCTCCTTTACAAGATAGATTTAGTATTCCACGCATAGCGGTATCGATTAAAATTTTCGGGGAATGTGCGGGACTGCAAGCGCATTTGCCGCTTTCGCCGAAATATATCGTTTGCTAGTGAGGTATTCAGATCGCGGTGCTATCAAACGGTACGAACCGATATTCTGAATTCCGTCTATCGTGCGACGGAACACGAATAAAATAAAATAAAATAAAATAAGCATTCAAGCATGAGCCAAGTAATTTAGTGTCTATACGAAGCGAACAGTTTGGGGCGGCCTTTGAGCATCGCCAAAAACCGTACGCCGTACGCCGACCGTCATCGCACCGCTGCCGAAACAACCGCTCGCCTTGCCGAACCCTCTGCGTTCGACTCGACTACCTTTGATGTTTACCGACAACTCGTGGAAAACCAGTCGACATGTCGATCGACAAAATTTGTCGATCGACCAAGTCGACTGCCGCGTCCTGACTGAGTCGACAGTGTCGATCGACAATGTCGACTCAGTGAGGACGCGGTTTTCAATGTTCTGGTCGACAGTGTCGATCGACAGTGTCGATCGACACTGTCGACTCAGTCAGGACGCGCCTTAAGAGTTGCTGTAATTTTACTTCCGCGCTGGTCTCAGTTATCTCGATTCCTGATGGGTAACAGCGCTTTTTGGCGTCTAAAACTTTGTGATAAGAGGGATATATAGGGGCATTATACTGTATCGCGAGTTTTCTGTGATTTAAATAAGCCGATACAGTTAATTTAGACTCGACAATTAGTGACAATGCGACTTCAGGAGGCATTTCAACGGGACATGGAATTACCGATTTTTTTAAAGCGGCTTGGAACTTTGCAGCTCGCGTTGGTGACTTTGTTATAACATCCTTCATAACATTTGAAGCTTCAATAGCCCCGGATTTGCGTAGGCCCAATTGAGTTGCATGCGCCAGCTGTGCAGTGCTGTTGGTTGAGAGCAATGCTTCCGATTTACGTCTCTTTGATCTCTCACTAGCTTCTCCAAACGTCGAGCGAGGTCGACCCGATGTACCCGGTTCCGGGGAAAACGACGGTGAAGGTGCAGAAAGTTTTCCAGATATTTCGACTCCTTTGGTCACGGTCGTTAAGGAATTCTGCAAAGTAAACAACAACGTTGTAGTCTAAGTTATTAGATTCATGCGTGTGTGTGCGTGTAATAGTGTGCGCGCTTGTATTTTACAGTAATCTCTTCATCGTTCTCACCGTAATAATTATTGTTGCTTTTAGCCAATTTTCATATTTTTTATGAAAAGTTCCAACTGTTCTATTAACTGCTTGCCACTTCGATCTCATTCTGCTCAACAGCATTTTTAGAGAAGCCTTTTCATCTGCATGTATTTCGAAATGAGCTCCAATCTTAGTACACAAATTTGTTTCGACTATTGAAAGCTGCTCATTTAAACTCAGCTTAAACTTGTCCTTAATCATGTGGAATATTTCATTTCTAGTGTACACCACACGCCCGGTATCTGAACCTGTAATATGAACAAAATGTAATTTAACGTGGAACAAAAGAGTTATACAATAAATTACAATTGAAGACACCTTACAAATACATTGAAATATCGTTTATTTGAAACGTATCAAAATTTCATTTTCGCTTGACCGATTAAGCGAAAATGACTCCTACAGTCTTATGACATGCTGTGCGTTTATACCTATTCACGAGCGTACGGCTCGACATAAAGTTGGTTGGAATTACGATAGGCAGCTATAGGCAGCTACTTCTTGCAATATTTGATGAAAAATAGTCTAACCTACATATTGCATTTTAAGAGAAAGCGGTAATAAGCTGTAATAAAAGTATAGCTCTATAATACGACACGTTCGATTGTAAGTTTAAGATTATGAAAAGCCGATCTTGTACATTTTTTTAGTACGGATTAAATCAACATCTATTAAAAAGATATATATTTAAATTCTACATACCTTCAGGGACACTCTCCATCAAACCGCATAAAAATCGGACACACCAAACACAAAATATACACTTTCAAAGAACTGACACTATTTCGGAGTAACTCGGCCTAACCTGCTTCGTTCCACGAGCGTCAACTTTGAACTGATGTACAACAGCAGGTATACGAAATTAGCCTTTTGGGTTTCCGGCATAGTGCGTGGCAAAGCCCTCCCTATAATATTCTACCGTTACTTACATTAAAAGAAAATATCGATTTTTCCGATTTCGCCGGAATTTTCGACATTTGAAACACTGTGCGTCGGGTCGATCCGTCGGTTTTAACCGTCGTCGTCCACTAACGCAGAATAGAAATCCGCGGTTAAAACTGACAAGTCGAACCGCCACAGGCCGGCCGGCCGCAAAACTGCAGATCGACCCGTAGTGTCGACCGACAGCAGACGGGCTGAGAAAATCAATTTTGTTGCACTTTTACTTCATAAGTGTACGATTTTAATTTTTCTTTTTTTAAAATACTCGGAAAAATATATAGAACAAATGTGTGACATAAAGCCAAAGTTTGCTTTTTAATTTTTAATAAAAATGTATTTTCTGTACGGCTTTTTCTTTAAATATCTCGAAAACTATTGAGAAGTTATCGAGACATGCTGCAGAAAAAATTTAGAGAATTTCAAGACGAAACGATTGGTTTTTATCTCATTTTGTTACGATGAATAGTTCTCGAGATATTGAATTTTGTACATAAATACGCGCCGTAGCGCCCGCGCGCTCTTGTAAACAAATGCCTCTAACTTCACTAAAAAAATTGGTATTTTTGGATGATTTTTGTCTTGTTTTAACTTAGCGGATACTTTTCAACCGCTTCAACAAGCTTCATACAGAATTCTTGTTCGCCGGTTTTGAGCATTTTTCTCTAATAAATATTAACATAAAAATCCAAACGTCTACGACGATATTTTTAAATAGGTACCCATACACAGAATTGTCGGTTTATCTTGTCGGTGAACGAAGGGCCTAAATAGCGCTTTTGCTTAGATTAGGATGATATTAAGCGGTACGAACCGACGTTCCGTCTGTCGTGCTAAAACGCATGTTAGTGGACGGCGGCAGTTTTTCTCGTCGGTCTGGACTGACGGGTCAGCCTGACAGTTCGATCTGGCGCGTGGCGCGCCCACTAACTGAAAGGTAAAACTGCCGGTTTGAACCGCGCCGTTCCAAACCGACAGTTCGATCTCTGTGTGTATGGGCACCTAATGTCCAAACTATGCTCGAAACGAGTAGATTTACCGTAGAAAACGCTCATCTGGGCCGCTAGGCTCGCCGGGTTTTTTCCGGTTGTAAAGTATTGAAAACTTTTTAGCAAGGGTAGAGTTATAAATCTGTACCCTCTCTCTCTCTCTTACTTTTCCTTTGCGGTAATAAATCATAGTCTTAAACTTAGGATTACAAATATCTAACATCGAGCAGTTTTTGCTTATTTCAATACTCTCACTCAAGAAATAATCGATTAAATTAATGTAGAAGTTGTCTTATCTATTATAATTTGCTTTTGGGGAACATAACAATGGTCCAACATTCGTTGCTACGGATTAAGGAAAAACCCCAAAAGAAAACCTTAATCAGACCAAATAATCATTATCATTCAATCTTAAATCTATGCTGATACATACATAGTTTGTAGATACAAATTACTCTTATATTCTACACTGAGCAAAAAAGTCTGTTAGAAGGATAATCTGAGTACGAAAGGTAAAATAGATCAAAAATTATCCTTCCAGGGTTTAAAATTTAACCTTCCTTAGGATAATTTTTGATCTATTTTATCTTTCGTACTTAGATTATCCTTCTAACGGAATAATTTCACAGTAAATCACTAAATTGGGTATTGAAATCTGACTTCAGTTTATGTTTCGGGCTGGTCTACCATTAACAAAACTGATTTTGGTTTGGTTTTTGCTGCTCAGTTAAGCGTTTTTTTTTCAATTTTGTAGTTTTAGGAAATATGAAGAGAAAACGGTCATTATTAAATTTAAAAACAATGTTTTTTTTCACAAAATAGTTGTGGTGGGGGTTTTTAGGTATGAGGAATTTTATTTTTGCTAAAAATATCCGCCAGATGGCGCTACAGATAAGTTTCCTATAAACTTTACGTATTTTCTATGAAAGATCATGCTTGTTTTATATATTTTCATACATTTTCTTACTATTTCTGTTTTATTTGCTCCTTTTTTTTGCAAATAATAAAAATTAAAAAAAAAGAAAAAATATTTTTAAAAGTGTTTATTATTTATTCTTAGTCGCTGTCGCTACTATAAATTACAGAGCGGTTTTCTTCTTCTTCGCCTTCAGCAGCCTCCGCTTCTATTTCACTCTCCTCGTCTTATTGTTAGTCCGTCAGATAGTGACAGATTCTGGTGCCCCATTTTCGCATACAAGCCTCAAAGAGGGTTGAAAAGTACTTCGATTTTGAGTAAAATGAAGGGAAATTTACGAATGGTCCCTGGGGATAACATATGCAAAATTAAATTTTTCTTAACAAAAAAATAAAAGGTATCTCGCCCATTTTTTCACGCAAGCCTTGTTCACTAAATGATTAATTAATAAAACCTGGCTTCGGAAAACCAAAGGCTTGAGTGTTGCAGGTGGCTAAAGGATTGAAATAAGGGCGTAATCTTGTAAGGAAAAATCGAGATTCTGACCGATTTTCCTACACAAGCCTTTGATTTCCGAAGCCAGGTTTTATTAATTAATCATTTAGTGAACAAGGCTGGCGTGAAAAAATGGGCAAGACGTACCTTTTATTTTTTTATTAAGAAAAATCGAATTTTTCATATGTTATCCCCAGGGACCATTCGTAAATTTCCCTTCATTCTACTCAAAATCGAAGTACTTTTCAACCCTCTTTGAGGCTTGTATGCGAAAATGGGGCACCAGAATCTGTCATTATCTCACGGTCTATCTGTATCATATGCGTCAGCATCACGTCTGAAAGTCCTGCATAGATTGGCGATCATAGAATTTAATTTCTTTCCTTGATAACGTGCTAAAAAATGTATGAAATATAAAAAAAAAGACAAAATTTATTACATTAATGTTATAAACCGTAAAAGCATTCTTTACCTTCAAAAGGCATGCACACTTGGTGAAATCTCTCACCCTGTTCATCACTTTCTGGTTTCGATATTCAAAATTTTATACTTTAAAAATGAGTAAATGAAACAAATAATGAGAAAATGATATTAAAATATATAAAACAAACATGATCTTTCATAGAAAATACGTAAAGTTTATAGGAAATTTATCTGTAGCACCCTCTGGCGGATGTTTTTAGCAAATATAAATATTGGAAATGAATTCCTCGTACCTAAAAACCCCCACCACAACTATTTTGTGAAAAAAAACATTTTTTTTAAATTTAATAATGACCGTTTTCCCTTCATATTCCCTAAAAACTACAAAATTGAAAAAAAATGCTTAACTGAGCAGCAACAACCAAACCAAAATCAGTTTTGTTAATGGTAAACCAGCCCGGAACATAAACTGAAGTCAGATTTTAATACCCTCTTCATGACCCCCAAAATGACTTACAGTGTTTTTAATCTTTTTTTTGTCTCAGTGTAATAAGATTACATAAAAATTGATAGTATTGTGATTAAATTTATAAAAAATTAATATTCAACTTATTCGATTCTCTTCGAATGTCTTTATTTCGTGGAATTGCGAAGTACAACTTATCAGGTGCAGTTACCGAAGTATTTCTGCACTTTGGTACGACACAATAATAATGTCTTCGAGACGGTTTTTTTTTCTGCGACACTATCGGTCATATTAAAGTAGGTACGTCGCACAAATTCTACAGTTTGCAATTGACCAAACTCTGGGAAAATCTGAACGAAGAATGCGCACAGCGCCAACTGCAAACGGTAAACTTGTAGCCGGCCGGCGACTAGGGAACGATCCGTGACGTCACAGCTGCTATGTACCTTTTGGATTTTTCTTCGTCATCCAGGAGCAATTTAAAAGAACTTCGGATTATCCGAGTTTTATTTTTAACCGAGGTACCCTCCGTCCCAATTACCTCGGATAATCGAGAGTCTACTGTATTTTCAGTTATACTGTGCGCAGATGGTCTGATCGAACCCCCAGTGCTGCCTGAAAGTACACACGGAAGGGAAGGAACGACCCCCGTACAAAATCCTCTCCTCACGTCACATCCAAATACCACACCAATCAACTAATAACCTAACTTAACTAATTCAATAAGCCAACCTGTCATCCTCCCCCCTCTCACCGCATAAATACAAGGAAACACGAGGAAAGCGCACTACGAATCGTTTTACGCGTGTGACATTTCCGTAGGACCTCGTTCCGTGCCACGACGACGCATCTTCCGACGAATTTCAAAAGTCCAGACCATCGAGGTAATTATTCAATCAACGTCGCATCTCGACACTTGCGATACTTTATCTTCTTTCTTCTCCATCACTCCCTCCATCACACTTGGTACCTCTTATGCGATAACGCAGTTGCAGCTGCCTAACAATATACCGCTGATGCGAATAGTTCAAAGCATCAAGCACACGAAACGACGCGGCTTCAAGATCCTGAAGGAAGGATGGATGGTGCACTCAACGAATCGCGATCCGATGGTAGGTCGACGACGTGGCGCTGATTCGGTTTCGCTTCTTCCGTCATTAAGACGCGCGTGTTTTCAGAGGAAGAGACACTACTGGCGATTGGACACAAAGGCCATAACTCTGTTCCAAAGCGACAGCAGTTCCAAGTACTTCAAAGAGATTCCGTTGGCTGAAATTCTAGTCGTCGACGCCGCCAGGAAACAACATTCTCGTGAGTACATATCGCTCACTCCTTTCAACAACGTCATATCTCAAAAATCGGCGATTTTTAGTTATGCCTGTTTTCAGAATGCCCTGAAAGAGTAGTATATCCTTGCAAGATCTCCTGAAAAATAACATTTTTTGAGATATGACGTTGTTGAAAGGAGTGAGCGATATATCGTTAGAAATTGTCTACGCGCGTTTAGTCGATGTATAACGCGCGCATTCTCTCCTTCCAGGCGCAATGCATTGTTTCGAGTTGAGAACGGCCAACGTCGATTACTACGTCGGCGAAGATCCCCTCTACGGAGGTGCGAGTGGTCAGCTTCCGCCGCCGGAAAGTGGCGTTGGCGCTCACTTGGCGGGGTCCTGAGAAACGAGTATCAGGCAGGCCCTATATTGATGCCCGTCACCTCCGGATCGGCAAGTACGTTCAGAGCTCGCGATTGTCCGCGCGAGCGCGTACCGACGCTATACCGAAAAACACGCGTCGTTTTCCGCAGGTCGGCAGGAGCAGTCGACGACCGAGCCAGAGGAACGCGTAACTGACATGTCGCAGCTCTATCACATCTTCCCGGACGAAATTCTCGGCTCGGGTCAATTTGGTATCGTCCACGGCGGAGTTCATCGCAAGACCGGCCGCGCGGTGGCGATAAAGGTGATCGACAAGCTGCGTTTTCCCACCAAGTAGGAGGCCCAGCTCAAGAACGAAGTAGCCATCCTGCAGAATCTCTCCCACAGCGGAGTCGTCAATCTCGAGAGGATGTTCGAGACGCCGCACAGAGGGGTATTTGGCCTATCTAGCCGGACAAAAAATCCCATTTCTCAAAACTATTACAGACAGAATATTAAGCTACGTGCTATGAGCCAGGAAGATGGTAAACAAAGTGTAACCTTTCCCATCGCCCTCTGTTGCGTCCAGTACATGCAGAGCCAGTAGAAAATAAGTCGTCGAAATAGGAAGAGGATATGGATTATCTTAATTCAGGTAAGAACACATACTTTTGTCATAATTTTATTTTAATTTCTTGTTGCTTATTGCAAAAAATAGCAGTTTGAATCGTGAAGTATTGTTGAACGATTTCTACTAATGTTTATGTATATATAGGACTATTAGTTACGCTTCCGGGTGCTTCTGAGTTGATTTGTTTATTTTGCCATACAGAATAGATCAATTTTAAGAAAGTGTTAGAAATCAGGTGCTACTTTTTGCTACTTTTAAGTATACCGACGTTTTAATGTCGACAGTAGGTACTAAATGTCGATTTTTTGTCACCTTTCCGTAATTGGTGTTATACAACATTTTTTTTTAGGGGCGCCTGGTAGTTCGAACTATAAGGTTATGACTCGGAAAGAATTATTTAATAAAATACAACAGCAGAACTTGCCTAATTTTGAGGAAAAATTTAATTATTTAGAAAACAATATTCTATCATCTGAAAATTATTCTGAAACCGAATTAAAGGATTTGAAGCATAAGATTTCATTTTTGAAGAATGAATTTAAAAAAAGATAAATTCTTCATTGATAATGCGACATGGCTGCAGGGAACATTTAAAATACCAAAAGCGTCATCGCAAAAATATGCCGGTCGGCCAACAAATCCATTTTATGAGCTATGTGATAGAAGCAAGAGAAGGAAAACGGATGATCTTCGACAATTTGTAAGCGAAGAAGTTTTAGTACATGCCGCAAAGACAACCTTACAAACTTCTGGTTATAGAACTGTGGCACGTTTACTATCTGCAATTACTGAGGCTCCGAAACGAGCTGATGAATATAGAAAATCGTATTCAACATCTTTGCAAGCAAATAAGTCTCAACTAACACCTCTCTAAAAGCACTGTCAATGTTTGTAGAAGCTGACCTTTGTAGAAGGCAATATGACATAATAAGAAGTTCGAACAAGAAATTTTACCCCAGTTATAATATTATACAGAGAGAAAAACTTAAGTGCTATCCACCTAAAGAATCATTTACAGTAAATGAAACATGTGCAGAAGTAAATTTGCAAGATTTATTAAATCACACAGTAAGTCGGTTATTGACATATTTAACAGAAAATCTTACTAATTTGACTCAAGAAGAACTCGATTCATTAGAACTTATATATAAATGGGGTTGTGATGGCTCACAGCAATCTCAGTTCAAGCAAAAAATGCAAGACGACGAGGAAGCTACAGATGCAAATATCTTCCAAAGCTGCTTCGTCCCTCTACGATTAGTTTGTGGTAAGAACAAAATTATCTGGCAGAATCCAACCCCATCGTCAGCACGATTTTGTCATCCAATAAGAATAATATTTACTAAAGAATCAACAGATATAATAAACCATGAAATTAAATATATAAAATCGAAAATTGATACTTTAGAAAACAGTAAATTTACACAGGAAGGCCTGACTGCTAGTGTGGAACATAGAATGATTCTCACAATGGTGGATGCTAAGGTGTGCAATGCTGCCATGCAAAACTCTTCCACAATGAAGTGTTTATATGTGGAGCAACCTTGAAGCAATTCAATAACCTAAATATTAAAAAAGATGTTAATGTAGAAGCCTTGAGTTTTGGTTTGTCCATTCTGCATGCCAGAATTCGCTTGTTCGAAAGTGTTTTACACCTTTCGTATAAACTACCTATAAAGAAATGGCAATTAAGGTCTCAAGCTGACAAAATCACTGTGAAAGAAAGGAAAACCGCCATACAACAGAAATTCAGACAGGAATCTGGTTTACTAGTCGATGTGCCTAAAGCTGGGTTTGGAAATAGCAACGATGGCAATACAAGCCGAAGATTTTTTGCAGATCCACAGAAAGCAAGTGAAATCACTGGTGTGGACTTGAATCTCATTTATATATTAAAAATAATTCTAGAAGTGATTTCAAGTGGCCATAAAGTCAATGTGCAAAAGTTTGCAAATTATTGCTTAGAAACTGCAAAACACTACGTCTCTCTATACCCTTGGGATCCCATAACACCAACGTTGCACAAAATTTTGATGCATGGCGCAATAGTTATAGATAATGCATTATTGCCAATTGGCTTGCTATCCGAAGAAGCTGCAGAAGCCAGAAATAAGCATTTCAGAATTTTTCGTTACAATTTCGCCAGGAAGTTCTCCAGGATAGAATGCAACGTTGATGTCGTTAATCGCCTATTGCTATCCTCTGATCCACTGATGTCATGTCTCAGGCCAAAACCGAAGAAAAAATCACAGCCTTTCTTAAAAGAGACAATAGAAATGCTGTTGCCCGCTGATCCTTATTCCGAAGCATCGGAAGACGACGAAACGGAGGAGTAATCTTGCCTGAGTAATCTTGGAACTCGTATAATCATCTGTATTGATAATGTATATTCCAGCTGTTTTAATTTTTAATTTTTTTTAGATAAACAATTTTTTTTATAAATTAAACTTTTTTAGTTTATTAATAAACTTAATTTTTTATTTTTATGGCGATATATGCCTTATACGTTCGTTACAATGTCCACGAATGTACTTCTTGTGAACACACAAACGGTTAAAATTATAATTTACGACCTTAAATAAACATTTTTTATGTTATGAACTGACTCAAACAACTAATTTAGATACACAAACCAACAGAAACCCTAGTACACAATAAAAAAATAAAAATATAATTTTGTCCGGCTAGGAAGGAAAAATACCCCTCTGTGTGCGCCGGAGAGGATATTCGTGGTGATGGAGAAGCTCAAGGGAGACATGCTGGAAGTGATACTGAATTTAGAGAAGGGCCGTCTCAGCGAAAGGGTCAGCAAGTTCCTCATCACACAAATATTGGTGGCGCTCAAGCACTTGTACAGCAAGAACATCGTGCACTGCGACCTGAAGCCTGAAAACGTGTTGCTGAGCAGCAACAGCGACTTTATACAGGTCAAGCTCTGCGATTTTGGATTCGCGCGAATTATCAGGGAGAAGAGTTTTCGGAGGAGCGTCGTCGGGACCCCGGCTTACCTCGCCCCTAAAGTTTTGCGCAACAAGGGTTACGATCGATCGTTGGACATGTGGAGCGTCGGAGTTATCGTTTACGTCTCGCTCAGCGGTACCTTTCCTTTCAACGAGGACGAGGATATGAACGAATAGATTCAAAACGCGGCCTTTAAGTACCCACCCAACTTTGCAGTCAAATAACCTTAGCTTACATGAAATGTGACTCAGACCATTCTGGTTTTCAACGGCTCATATAAAGTGCATGTAAAAGATTTTGGAGCCTTCATTTTATCAAGCAATTCCATCTCCATTCTTTAGAAATGAGTGTAATGTCTGCAACGAATTAATTATATCTTTGCTCATGTGTTGCAGGAGAAGAATAGAAGCCTTCATTCGGATGATTTCGAGGGGACTGTTGAAATTTTCAAGTTACCCCGCTATTTTCAAGAGTAGCCCTATTTTACGGTACCTAAACTGCGTCGTACAAATTTAGCGATGACGAGTATACTCGTCAAATATAGTAGTGGAATCAATCTAGACATTGGATGCATGGTGTACAAGAAGTTGGGTATCAGGGCATGAAAATTAGACCAATCGATAGCTGGAGGTCTCAATATTAACATATCAAAATATATTATCCCGATTCGAGTTGTAGAAATCATCCAGATTGAGTTGTGGACTACCTCTCCTACCTATCTGCTATACATTATCTTTATTTTTTAGATATTATCCTGCACATTTTTGTCTCTATTTTATTATTGGAATGCATGAAACAACATTGCATTGCATAGGATATATTTCACGATCACAACGACGATATTACACATACTCTGTAGTGGAATCAATCTAGATTTCGTACAAGAAGTTGGGCTTCAGGGCATGAAAATTACACCAATCGGTAGCTGGAGGTCCCAGTATTAACATATCAAAATGTATCATCTGTCAGTTCCCGGGAAAATTTATAATTAATTAAAAACTATCGAAGTTTTGGCCTTAAGCCATTTTAATCATTCATTTTTCCTATATTATTTACTCGATCAAGAAAATAAAGCTACCAATTTGTAGCGGGGAAAATTTACTATAAAATTGATGCGAGAACCTACATGACAAAATTCACGGTTAATTTGTAATCATTTTTTGAAAGTCCCGGTGTACGAAAGTAATTTCTGAGCATGTTTCGTCAAGCAATCAGCTGTTCTCATGGCGACCACGTAAAACGCGCCATGCGCAGCTTATTGTACTTTCGTACGCCGGGATATTAAAAAAATCACACACAGCGCACTCTTCTCAAGCCAACTCTAACTATCAAATTTTCGACCGTCGGCAAATACTGCCGAAGTCAAATTTCAAGTTATCGGCCATAGGTATCGGCAATTGCTCGAATTCTCCTGGCCCCGATAGCCAAGCATGACTTTTACCCAAGCGTCACGCGGTGGCACAACGTCTTGTTGACACGGGAGCTTCGCTGTGCCACCACTGAGTGATTGTCACTGAGTGACGTTAAAGCTCAGACAGATGGGTGTGGAAGGCTTGCGGAGTGCGGAATGCGGAAACATCGTTAGCCAATCAGCTCTTCTGCGTGCGTACTGCCTGCCAATCCGCACCGATCCGCATGCCGCACTCCGCATGCCTTCCGCACCCATCTGAATCCCGCTTTACTAGGATGCCACTGAGAGATTGTCACTGAGTGACGTTACTGTGATGCCACTGTGACTTCATCTTTGAAAAAATCCAAATTGTGCAGTAAAAATTATAATATAAAAGTTCCATCGTGAACTTAACCCATTAACGCCCAAATTAATTTTTGGTTGATTTTCTTTACGACAATTGCATGATTTGTTACTCATGAAGTTATGGGGAAAAAATTCCAAATGGGCGTCCTCTATAAATAAGACGCTGAGCGCTAATGGGTTAACTTTAACATGATTCTTGACGAATATTCTATAAATAATGAATGATTAATTGTCATGATCGCTACTGTTTTGAAAAAAAGGTCAAATTATTTTAAACAATTTAATGGGAATGAACGCTCAGGGGCCCCTTTCTCGAACTCGCTCGTATCTTTGCGTACACGCATCTTAGCGAATAGACCAATCAGGATCAAGTATTCCGTTGTGGTGGGTTACGGACAACGGAATACTTTTTCCTGATTGGTCTATTCGCTAAGATGTGCGCACGCAAAGATAAGAGCGAGTTCGAGAAAGTGGCCCCAGCGAGGAAATTAGAAATACCCGTCGTTGCAGTGGCCGCAATAAACTGCTATTTCCGGCAGAGGCAAGTGCGGGTACGTACTCCGATGCCACTACTTTCTCCACCACTGTTTTCCACAACTTACGCATAAGTTTTCTCCCCCCCCCCCCTTCCCCGCCACTTATTGTAACCGCTATGCGAATTTTCGGGACTTGAACGAACCGGCAGAACAACGCGGACGCTCGATTGTAACGGTCACAAATGAATAAATGAACTTAGCTTAGATATCAGGAAGAGAACTCATTCCCGATATTAAACAGGGAGGGACCTAAATTTTTATAAAAATTAGAAAAGTTCTATTGTGAACTTAACTTTAACATGACTTTTGACGAATATTCTATAAATAACGAATGGTTAATTATCAAAATCACTACTGCTTTAAAAAAGAAAATATCAAATTATTTTTAAAAATGTAATGAGAACCTTCGAGAGCAGTCACTGTCATGTCCAGTTTCTATATATAACCGGAGTCGACAAACATCACTCGAGGAGTCGGTGGCTCAATTGGTAGAATGCGAAAGCATTCACAGTTTCGAAGCATCTCGTCCTAATAGCCTAAGATCCCACTGCAAAAATATGTAGGCATCTGTTTTTTCAATGAAACTTAATTCAAATGAAAGATTAATGCCAATGTAATGTATTACTTCCGGGTTGCCTATACAAAATTAGCCGCAACTATGTGTAATTAAATATATTGTGTCATTTATTTGTATGAAATTGCACTATATGTTTTTTAAGTGAATGAAACGTCATTTGAAAGAAAATTATGTGAAGAATGTAAACAAATAGGGTTGCCAGCTCTCAGTTAGCCGCAACCTCTAGGCAACCTGGTGTAAACATGTATATTATTGTTGATTATTTACGGTCATATGTTTTTTAAGAAAAAATTATACCAAATTGATGCTAAATTGTTACTAAACACAATAATCTAGGGTTGCCTGTAAAAAAGTGGCAGCAAGCAGTGGTTGCCATGAGTTGAATTAATACCCTCGCACTCTAGATAAATGTGAGCGAGAGGGAAGAAATGCGCGCGCTGCTTCGTGCTGTAAACAAGGATATAGCATGGCCGATATGGTAGCTGTACGCAGGGCCGTTTCTAACGGGGGGCCATTTCGTGCTACACACGAAGGCGCACTAGCTATGGGGTGCCAAAAGGCCTCATACCTTCTCTAGAAAAGGGCGCTAAGCACGAAGGCGTCTCATCATCTAGAAGCGGCCCTGGCTGTACGTCAACGCGTCTTCACTTCAATAACGAATACTATCTACTGGGACCGCTATTTACCGAAGTCAGGTAGGTATTTAGGTATAATTTTAGAACTTCAGAGGTATACTCAGATTTCTTGCGTTTGCCGTCGGACATACTGTATATGTACAGCCAGGGCCGCTTCTAGATGATGAGACGCCTTCGTGCTTAGCGCCCTTTTCTATAGAAAGTTTTGGCGCCCCATGGCTAGTGCGCCTTCGTGCGTGGCCCGAAATGGCCCCCCGTTAGATGCGGCCCTGCGTACAGCTGCCATATCGGCCATGCTGTATCCTTGTTTACACGAACGCACGAAGCAGCGCGCGCATTCCTTCCCTCTCGCTCACATTTATCTAGAGTGCGAGGGTATTAATTCAAATCAAGGCAATCACTGCTTGCGGCCACTTTTTTACAGACAACCCTAGATTATTGTGTTCAGTAAAAATTTAGCTTCAATTTGGTATAATTTTTTCTTAAAAAACACATGACCGTAAATAATCAACAATAATGTACCTGTTTACACCAGGTTGCCTAGAGGTTGCAGCTAACTGAGAGCTGGCAACACTATTTTTTTACATTCTACACATCATTTTCTTTCAAATGACGTTTCATTCACTTAAAAAACATATAGTGCAATTTCATACAAATAAATGACTTACAATATATTTAATTACACATAGTTGCGGCTAATTTTTTATAGGCAACCAGGAAGCAATACATTACATTGGCATTAATCTTTCATTTAAATTAAGTTTCATTGAAAAAACAGTTGCCTACATATTTTTGCAGTGGGATCTTAGGCTATAAAGAGCGCAGGTTCGAATCCAGGTAGGACACGAAAAAAAAAACCGGCACAATTAGGTGGGTAAAGTCACTGTGTGCATTCCTTTTTTGCAAAATCTACATACCGACAATAATTTTGAAAACGCACCACGTGACTTTACAGTGCTGTTGTAGTGACGATCGCTGTGCAGTCATATTAACCTCACTCGCAGTTTCCACTACTTGTCGCCACCGTGACGTCCGCGAGGGTCCGCACGATAATGTCACTGTGATGTTTCGTAAATCCACCGCGTGACGGCACAGTGCGCTCGTAGTGACGAAACTTGGCTATCGAGGGGGACATTCGGTAGATCTAGTATAAAATCCCCGATAGCAAAGCGTGCAGTTAAGCTATACCGTATGTCCCGCTCTGTACCGCACAGTTGCAGCACCTTGAAATTGACCTTCGGCCTGGCTTGGTCGGTACTCGAGTCATTTTTTACCGGTAGAAGTCGAGTCGGTAGTTAGAGTTGGTGTCAATTCGGGAGATCGAAGCGTCTAATCTCAAAATCTTGAATTTGTGAATAATGGAAATTACTCACCATAATTCATAAATTCACGATTTTGAGATTAGACGCTTCGATCTCCCGAATTGACACCAACTCTAACTACCGACTCGACTTCTAACGGTAAAAGTGGCTTGAATACCGACCAAGCCCGGCCGAAGAGGTCCCTGCAACTGTGCGGTTCTGCCCGGGACATACGGTAGTGCACGGTAGACGCACGCAGTGCTGACATCCTGTGGCTCCACCGTGCAGTTTCTCCGTAGAGTTGCACAGCGTGAGCGCACGGTGTCTGCACGGTGAATGTTCTGGTGCTCTGGGCGGAAAGTCCCAACGTTTGCACTCAGTACAATCACTGTGTTTGCACTTTTTTTGCACCGCGTACCTAACACCTTGTGAAGGCGCAGTGAATGCACTGTGCCTTCATTCATTGTTTATAATAAATTATTTGCAAATTTAACAAAAGCATGGACTCATAGTGATTAAAAATAATTTACAAATTAAACAAGTAATTTTACTTTTTTATCTTGACCACAATAGAGTCTCAAAATATGCGAGGTCAAGTAAATCATAAAAAGGTGCTTTCCATTTAACTGATACCAGTCGACACAAAATTAAACCATTGGTTCTTTCTGTTGGAGCCTGCCAATCAGTTGGTGGATCTAAAAGAAGTGTGTCGACTTGTGTCATAAATGGAAAACACCCAAAGTTGAGTACGTGGACCTCAGTTGCGTCCAAAACCTCAAAGTATTTGCAACTACGTAAAAGATGCGCAATTCCTTTTTTCAATAATATTTTATGCAATTGTGTAAATAACACGTAAAAATGTGTTCGTAGGAATAGTATGTAAAGCAGTTTTCAAAAAGGTAAGGATTTCTAAAAATATCACTAAATTAATTGATAAATCGTGGTAAATATAGTACTACAGAGAAATTGAGGTTATATGAAAAATTTAGTTGGACATTTGTTTGTAATTTTGTGTATTTATTATAATTGGTTAAAAAAATCTGTACTTTGGTTTATTTTATGACATTATCGAATTAATTTTTTTTAGTAAATGAAAAAGAAGACTCAAAACAAACCAAAACAGACGTCGACAGGAAAGCGATACTGATGATGACACGACAATTCTTCAATCTCCAACTTTGAGAAATGTAGGTAGTTTCCTGTAGCTCTTTTGATTTATATTTTTCTCATTCCCGATGGTACTTTTTTCTCTGTTAGGATCTTGACGAAACTGGAGCCTCCGATTCCGAAGAGTTCGAGAGAAGGTATCAGAGAATCGTCGCACTTCAGGCGCCTTGGATGATAAGGACATCACAAAGGATAAGGAAGAAGATTTCTCTGATGTGGATCTGAATGACGGATATCCGATGAATGAAGGGGATCTTCTAACTTCACACACCGAGTAATCACAAGATACTTAGATAGTAGTAGATGTCAATAATTTCACACATTTTAAACTTCAATTTTCGTACATGAGCCGTTGAAAACCGGAATGGTGTAAGTCACATTTCATGTAAGCTGAGATTATTTGCCTGCAAAGTTAAGTAAAATTTGAAAAATCTGTCTAGATGATACAAAACAGATATGTACGATTTAACACTAGAACTACCGAATGGTCGCGCTTTATAAGACGGTCGTTTTGGCGGGTGATTATCTCGTTATCCGGGGATTTTTCGTGCACACTGCTATCGAACTTTTTTGTAGATCGAAATGTGCTCTACGAAAAAGTATTCTACCAATTTTGACAAAAACCTCATGGGTTACGAAATAATTGAGGTTGAATGGAACTCTGAATAAGACACCGGTCAAATTGACCGGTTGCGGTAGTTCTAGTGTTAAAATATCTGTTTGTATCATCTAAACAGATTTTTCAAATTGTACTTAATTTTGCAGTCAAACAATCTCAGCTTACATGAAATGTGACTTACACCATTCTGGTTTTCAACGGCTCTCATTACAGTGTATTCACTGCAAAAGTTAACACAATATCTGTGATCGCATACTCCTCGCACATCTTCAAAAATGTAAGGAAAACTATTCTGTCATCATTGGCTTTGAGTGTGTTTTCTTGTTTCATCATACGTTATGAATTATTTTTGCAAGAATCATTGAAATATATACTTTTATACGAATCTAACTGTAATGGAAACAATACAAAAAATGTGAATGTCGTCAAAGCTATGGTGATCAAGAGATATATGTTTATCCTTATGTTGATCATTCTATCAATAGGATTTATTGCCTTGACCGTTAGTCTCATCAAATTTTCAAAAATTCGGTAATGTTGAACTACAAAAATGATTAACATAGGGATAAACATATATCTCTCGATCACCATAGCTTTGACGACATCCACGTTTTTTGTATTGTTTCCATTACAGTTAGATTCGTATAGAAGTATATATTTCAATGATTCTTGCAAGAAATAATTCATAACGTATGATGAAACAAGAAAACACAGTCAAAGCTACCCCGATAGCAAAGTGTGGATTTACACGCTAGCCGCACGCAGTGTTGCCACGTAGTGACGTCACTGTGGTCTCACCGTGGCATGATCGCGTGGCGTACACAAACTAAAAGCACCGTGGCTACACAGTGAATACACTGAGTGGTTCACAGCGTAAAGACACAGTGGTTACACTCAATGCAGTCACGGTGCCTTTTCGACGTGCACACTTCGTAAATTTACCGACCATGAATGTCGATAAATTCATTGTCTTCACAAAATTGTCAACACGTTCGCTGCCGCCAGCTCCGATCGCTACTGCGATTATGATAATTAATCATTCATTATTTATGGAATAATTCAGTACAATTTGCACTGTTTGAAACATTATAATATCAATTTTGTTATTTTCTAATTTAAAAATTCTTCTATCGGTGTGTGAAATCAATTAATTGTAAATTTACAACCGCACATGCGCAGATCAAAATTTGATTTGATTTATATATATATATATATATATATATATATATATATATATATATATATATATATATATATATATAAACCGGCCTTTACACAATGCAACACTGAAATATCTGAGCAAAAATATTTAAATTAAATATTTATTTAAATATTTTTGCCGAGATATCTCAGTGTTGCTTTGTATAAAGGCCGGTTTTAGTTTACGTTTGACACATAGCTCGAAATCGGCTTTCGGGTTTATCTCACTAGTCACAGTACTGTTGCTTTCAGGTATCGATATTATATGTATAACTCTCTCTCTCTCTCTCTTAGTCGACTTCCACCACAAAGAGTCGATGGCGCTGCGAGAAGCGTTCCCAGTCTCCTAAAGAACGCAGGTTCGAGTCCTGGCCGGGTCGGGTTTGAGAAAAAAAAACTGACACTCTCTCTCTCTAGTAGGCGGATAAGGTAGGCGGGAAATAGTACTTTATTGCCCCCTTTTTGCAAAATTCTACTTTTACCATCGTACTTACACTGTGTGACTGCAGTGTGGCTTCACGCTGGACGTCCAGATGGACACCCCAGTGCATGCACTCGAATGCACTGCGTGAAAGTAGTGTGCAGTCACGGTGGCGCCACTTTGCTATCGGGGTATCGGGGTACAGAGACGGACATACGGTAAATGATTTGAGTACCGACCAAGCCTGGTCGAAGATAAATTTCAAGATTCCTGCAACTGGCTAGTACAGAGCGGGACATCCTGTACATAATTCTCTGACAATTCCATGTTGTCCAGAATTCCCTGACCGCCGGACACCGTGAAAATAATATTCTCTTATCTAAGTGAATGTCTTTTTCAGTAACTCCAATCACATAATCTACTCATTTATTCGATCCGAATAAATATTTATTAAGAATTTTTGAAAAGCTCTTTAAAAATCTAATCAGCTATTTAAATAAAAGAATTCGAAAGAGGATGTATCGAAATAGAGGAAAAGTTTGAGTGTGGGCATTTCTTACTTACCTATGCATAAAAAAAACACGCTCCACGAAGTCCTCTGGAGAACACGGATAATCCAACATTTTAGTAGCGTATCCATAATGCGAAATAATGTGAGTCGTCACGAAAATTCCTCAACCACACACTCGAGGGGCAAGCTCTTACCCGAAATTGGACATTTTACTTTCTCTTTTACTCGGAAATTGCATCCGTTATTCGAAGCACTTTATATATCCGCTGCACGATTGAAATATAAAAAAATCAGTCACTAGACTCTCAGAAAGAATTCACACCGTGAGATTAAACATCTGAGGACAACCATGCTCCCCAATTTCGGAGCACTAAATCATTTAGACGTTTTCAATATGGATCGGTCGCACTGTGATCACACAATATTCCAATATTCGCGTTGATCAATCCCCGCACAGACGAGCACTCGACTGATCCGTCGTTCAAGATACTTTCGTTGAACTCGCGAAATGGTCGAGGACACTTACGAGAGCACAAATTGCAACTCTTTTCTTTTCTTTCTACGGGAATACTGCAGAAAACTTTTTCACGGTTTTTAAATGCAGAAACTCCGGCGTCTCTTTGTTCTTGCACCGCGTCTTAAGCGATGGACAAGCGTAGGTATTCGCGCAGAAAGGCGACACACCCTTCTTTGAAACTACAAGCACACCATTCAACGGTCGCACGAAAACTGAGCGTCCGAACGCGCGCGGCAGCTTGCACCCCCCACCGCGCGCCATTCCTATTTTTTTCATGGTATGCTGGCTGCCGGGTGCATGGCCGGCGGGAAGGGAACGCGACGCCGCTCTACCCCCTCCCCCTTCCTCCGCCTTCTTGTGACCCATTGGCAGGTGGTTCTTTCTTCTACTGCAGGCTAGAGGGACCTAGAGAACCGGCTGTTTTGTACGCACGAACAGCATTTCGTTATTGACCTGTATTTCGTTTATTCGTTACATTCTCTTCTCTTTCTAAAGTGCATGGTGTCCTAAATTCTTGAAAGAATCCATTTTTAGACCATGTGACGGAATATAATATATTATAACGTTATGTATATGAAGGGCTTATTGGAAAAACGTGACAAGCCACAAAATCATTTTATTGAGAAGACGAGATTTGAAATTTCATAAAAATCTGTAAAATGCATATTTGATTAATATAACCCCTCAGTGTTTTTAACAAATGTACTCTAGCTCATATATTAACGTCTACAATTTTAAAGTATGAAAAAATAACGCAGGGGACTAATACACAATAAACTATTTATTTTTGAACAGTGTGGCTTGTCACGTTTTTCCAATAAGCCCTTCATATGTTAAAAAGAGATGTCTACGTTGAATCATAACCTGCCGAGTTGTACAATTTTTAGCAAATGAAATACAGTGGGACCCTGATCGAGAGCACGGCTCGAGGCTCTTGAGTAAACATTGCGCTCGATCAAGGCAGCGATAAATCGGGTGGAAACACCATCAGGTAGAAACCTCGAGAGTCCCTCACAGTGCCGTGCACACTCAGGCGTTCGAAGGGCCCGTGTGATACATATGTACTGTACACACCTCGATCGAAAACTTAATTTGTACAAAAAGGGCCCGGGCCCAAATACGACACTGAGTTAATGAATTTCCAGGCTTCTGGAATTCGCTACCTGCTGTGAAACTTAGAGCCGAACGCTTCACGGTAATCAAGAGTGTGCTCGATCGCAACGCGCTCGATCAGGGCCCCACTGTACTTAGTACGGGCCTGTCGTGAAAACGCTATAGGCCGTTGGTTGCTAAATGGCCGTTCTCCACAGGCCTGCTGCACCCCGCCGCAGCTCTATCGCGCTGGCAGGCCGGGCAGGCAGGCGGGAGGCCGTGTTAACCCTTCTGAGGTCGCCTGATGAGCGTGGCCCCGCACTTTTTTTTTAAATCGTTATAATTTCTTAAGGAGGTTCAACCGAGCCGATCGACTCTCGAGACACGTCAAAATTTTGGATGCTCTGGGTTGGCGTTACGCTCAGTAAAAAAGGTCCGAGTTGAAGCAAAAAGTTTTGGTGAGGTACAGTCTCGTTCTGTTCACGCACACCTAAAAGTATGATACATGAATACGTACGCATACAAGTAACGTCGGATGGTGACGATCGTGGCAACCGCGCGCAGTCTATCTCTCTCGCGTTCTATTATACCTCTTCGTCTGCTCCCTAGCCGGGTTCTCGCAAGGCAAGCAAGGTGCCTCGACCCCGTTCTCAAATTGCAGGAGCCTCGCGGAAGGGCACAGACACGGTCTTGCCCTTCGGTATCCTAGGACATATGTCAGCAAGCCATAAATTTAGCTGAAGTTATGTTAAAAAAAATTGCCGCTGATAGAAATGACATGAACAAACCTCGAGTTACCAAATGTAAGTTATTGATAAAATTAGGTCTTTTTTTTTACAAAATAGTGAGTTATAGAGTACATGATATTATATTATTATACTTTTTGATGTTCAAATATTACTACAATGTTTAAAAAAAACGAATGAATAAAAATATATGAGCCTGAATTACTTCATTTTGTACTAATCATTATATGAGGTTCTGAGATTCATAGTGGTGTGATTCAGATTATCCACATTTTCCAAAGCAATCGCTTTGTCATCCCAAAATATACATGTAACCTTTCTTGTAAAGGTAAGTCTATACCGGGATACAAAAATGTTGGCAACACGATAATCCGGTGTTGGCAACACGATAATCCGGTGTTGTCAACATGTATCCCGCCGACTTGCAACTCGCCGACGGATACTCGGCAACAGCCACTATCCGAATGTAGGTACAAACCGGGATACAAAATGTTGGCAACATGTTGGCAACACGAGTATCCCGTCGACTAGCGACAATTTAATTGCTACTCGTAAACTGCGGGCGGCATGACATCAAAGAAAGCTGTTGCCTGTTGCTTGTATCCGAGTTTCCCATTTGAAATGGGAAACATCGGAAACATCGCTCTCTCTGGACTAGAATCTACCTACCTACCTACCTCCCTAGCTACCTACCTACCTACCTATACCTACCTACCTACCTATACCTACCTACCTACCTACCTACCTACCTACATACGATAATGTTCCGTCGCACGAGGGACAGAATTTCAGAAGGTCGATTGAAACCTTTTAATAGTATCGATCATATAAATAACATATATTTCTTGCATAAATTTTTCATTGAATGCCACATTATACGGGCCGCACAGTGTTCACATGGCAGATCGGACCGCGTATCGTATCTCTCATTTTACAAAGCAGTACTCTCTCACTACATGTGTATGTTCTTTCTATTATAGATTGAAAAGAAAGGCACGTAATTATTTCTCTCGGCAGAGGCACTCTCCCGATGCGTGATTTCGCGCATACGGCTGCCAAGTGGCACGTGCGAATATCAAGCCACGTTTAGGCTTCTGTCGGTAAATTTGAGCCGCGTCAAAGGAGCTTCGAAATATAGCGGTATCTACTACCGCGGGCACTGTAGAAAATGACTCATTCTGACCTGTCCCATATCGCCCGCCTCGCCGGGGGTATGTTTCGGCGATCCTAGGCTACCTGAAGGGTTAATTGCCGGACGAGTCGTAATGAACCCCTTACCACAAAAAAATACCCATTGTAATAGATACCGCTATACTTTGAATATTAAATCAGCTTTGTAAAGGGGAGAAATGAATTCAATACATGACTGATGCAGTTGATGGCCAATTAGGGAACACTTAATGACAAGTAACTCCGCCATTAAATTGTCACCATAGCTTGTCCCGTTTTGTAAAAACTGTCGCTGCCTCCACCTTCTTTTTCGCTTCTGGGGGGCTATTATGATGAAAGCAGGACTAACACCAGCAGCAATAGACGGTTCCATTTTTTAACATCAAAACTCCGTTTCGTTTGAACGCTCAACTGGTTCTGATCGCATGTATCCGGATACAAGTCGATGTATCCAACAGTATGTTGCCAACAGCGACATCGTGTTGGCAACACTCAATGTTGATGTTGCCAACAGCGATGTTGATGTTGCCAACAGCGATGTTGCCAACAGCCATAAACGTGTTGCCAACATGTTGCCAACATTTTGCATCCCGGTCTAAACGTACCTTTAGCTACATCATACGCCCAAATTATAGCAGTACATATTCCGACGGTAATACGCCACAGAAACTGTAATCTTAGGAAGGGCTTATGTATGTTGGGACGACAAAGCGCGGTTGCTTTGGAAAATCTGGGTAGTCTTACTTACACCACTATGAATCTCAGCCCCTCATAAATAACCTCCTCACTTCAAACTCTCGCACGCGCCCCCACTCTCCAACTCCCCACTCCAATGGAAACTGTGCTCTATTGCCAAGTCTGCGCTCTTACATCAGTCGTCCCAGCTATTGAGAAAGAGAAATGAACTTTCACTAATTATTTCTCGATAACCAAACGGTGAAATACTTTTATTTTTGTTTTGCTGTATTAACTGATACTTTTTCTACACTATATGTTTATTTCATTGAAAAATGTCGTGCCGTTGATTTAAAAAAAAATTAAAATAGATGAAGTCCTATCTAAACACATGTAAATTTAATTATTTTCAAAAATTCATAACTACAGTTTGAGACGGTCAATCGTCGTCGGGTTTCGCTCATTTTGTACTTAATTTTTTGAAGTATCTACCATAAAAATTTCAAACAAAAATATCGACGTGACCAGTTACGGTTGAACCTCCTTAACTACTTCGATTTGAACGATCACCGGCTACGTATTCCTTCATTGAAGTGTCGCGAATACGATAATTATAATATGATAGCTCTGCATTCAATAGAAAAATTGAAAAAAATATATTAATGAAGCGTGAGACCGAAAATGCGGGGCCATCCTCACTGTGCGACTACATTCGCAGTAGAAATTTGGTCTGCGACGTTGCCAGCGACAACGCAATGCAAGTCGTGTCTCGTTTCTGATCGCCGTATGACGTGGCAACATCGCGCCCCACAATACACGGGCGGGACGGTCCTCATCATGCGACCAGAAACGTTGGGAGAAATTTCCCGGCGGACGGTATATTCCGGGAATCGTAGCTATTCTTTCACTAGTAGTCCGTTTTAATGATATCCGTTAACCTGAGTACACGTAAACAGGTACCGCTAATTGCCGGGCCTTCCGGACCCTCGAACCTCGAAGTATTCCGAAAGGGATTATCTTTGAGTAATTAGCTTATTTCCTCTAACGGAACTTAGTGCGTCACGGGGAATTCCAGGTACAGAACGCATCTGCACTTCAAATTTGCAAAACTAAATTAAATTTTTAACAAAAATATCAAGTATGAGAATAAAAAATGTAAATTTATATCGCAATTGTATTGCAGAATCGAATAAATCGACTCTCAATTGCAAAAACCGAAAAAATTGAATTACGTCGATTATAGCGCCATCTGCCAAGAACCGAAAAAAATGTTTCAAATAAAAGTTATGTAGTTTTTAATGTAGAATGCGAATATGCAATCAAAAGTGGGGGTTCCTATTTAAGATTTTGAAGCTTCCCCCTGCCCCACCTACAGGGGTTGGGGTGTGGGATCAATCTTGGTATCATTTGATAGCTTTTAAAAAAAATATCGGATACATATTTTTTCGTTTCCCGTTCTAAAGCGTACTTTTCGAGATATTCAACCGTTTCCATACTTTACGGACACCCTGTATATACAGACTGTCCCTTTCAATACACGCCAGCGTGGCGGGTTGCATATCGGTTATCCGCCTTGCGCCAGACACAGGCGCCACAGGCGCACGGCCCCTGCAGCGGATCGGAGGCGTCAACCGATATGCAACCCGCCACGCTGGCGTGTATAGCGGGGGACAGTCTGTATACAGGGTGGACCAGGTTAAACGTTATTTTTTTTAATATGTGAGAACAACAAAAAAAAGTAGACTTTCATAAGAAAATTTTTTTCAAAAATGTTTCCTAACAATGATACAGGGTGTCAAAGTTTCGAAAAAAAATGGTTTTCTCATCATAACTTCTAAACTACTTGATCGATTTCCATGAAATTTCGCACACAGGCTTATGTAGAACAGCTCTAAGCAATAATTAAATAATTTTTGAAAATTCTCCAGTAGCGTAGACACTAGGGGCCGGTACCCCCCTTTCCCCCTTACAATCTTCGGCGCCACTGGATATTTTGCAAAGAAAATTTAATTATTGGATTCCCCGTTTAATTTGAAGAAAAAATCACCCGTGCAAATTTTTGATTTGTGACTTCGTTTTTGAGATTTTTTTCTTTAAAATCTCAACCATCTCGCCAACCTAGTAGCCCAGGCAGTACCTATACATTATCTTATTTCCATTAGCGTCTTTCCAGCGTCTCCTAGGTAAACGGTTCTACTTTTGGTTGATCAACGAAATTGATTCAATTTCATTGAACAGTGCTTTGAGAAACAAATTTTTGAAAATTGCGTCGCGCGCGCGTTCCAAGTGTTTGGGATTGGCGTACATTATATCATCAATGCTTCGATAGCACAACGGTCAAGTTGCCGGGCTGGGAGTATTGAGGTCGTGGGTTCAATTCTTGTTGGGTTTTTTTTCTTTTTTTTTTATTAACTCTTTTTTTCATTTGATTGCAACCCCTTCTTGTTATAGAAAGTGATCGTAAATATCTGCTTTGCATCATCTAGACAGATTTTTCAAATTGTACTTAACTTTGCAGTCAAATAATCTCAGCTTACGTGAAAAGTGACTTACACCATTCTGGTTTTCAACGGCTCAATTCAGAAAAACTGTTGTATTTTATAATGTGTTAAAGTGTAGATACGACGTCCTGTCTTAACACGGCAGTATTTGTTTACCTCAATGAGGGATAAAAAAATGTATAACTATGAAAGAATTGAAACTATTATTTTATTCGATAATGTAAACCGCTTTCTATAAGAAGAAGGGGTTACAATCAAATGAAAAAAGAGTTAATAAAAAAAAAGAAAAAAAACCAACAAGAATTGAACCCATGACATCGAGACCCCCAACCCGGCAACTTGACCGTTGCGCTATCGAATCATTGGTGATAAAGTGTACGCCAATCGCAGACACTTGGAACACGCGCGCGACGTGATTTTCAAAAATTTTTTTCTCAAAGCACTGTTCAAGAGATGATTTTTTCTCATAGATATGTTCAAATAGCCAAAAAAGAAAAAATCGATGTTTTTGCAGATACGACTTCCTTAGCAGGGCAGAATATTATTTGTATGAATAGTTGGAAACCTCGTTGCATTTTTTTGCTCTTACATATCGTTATGGGAATTTTCAGCTGCCGAGGATTTTGTTCATGATTTTGGATAATAATTGTCGAAAAAACATTTGAAACACTGAATGAAACAATAAAATTTGCTTTCCCATAACACTTTTAAAGTGTAAATGTGCGTGTGGCAATGTTCCATTCGTCAAAATAAATGCTCATGGTGTCAAAATACGGTGTGCTTCAAATGTTTTTTCGACAATTAATATCCAAAATCATGAACAAAATCTTCGGCAGCCAAAAATTCCCATGACGAAATGTAAGAGTAAAAAAATGCAACGATGTTTCCAACTGTTCTTACAAATAATATTGGTTCACTTCAATGAGGAAGAAAATAATGGAAAACTATGAAAAACATTGAAACTATTATTTTATTCGATAATGTAAACCACTTTCTATAACAAGAAGGGGTTGCAATCAAATAAAAAAAAAGAGTTAATTAAAAAAAAAAGAAAAAAACCAACAAGAATTGAACCCACGACCTCAAGACTCCCAGCCCAGCAACTTGACCGTTGCGCTATCGAAGCATTGATGATACAATGTACGCCAATCCCAGACACTTGGAACGCGCGCGCGATGCAATTTTCAAAAATTTGTTTCTCAAAGCACTGTTCAATGAAATTGAATCAATTTCGTTGATCAACCAAAAGTAGAACCGTTTACCTAGGAGACGCTGGAAAGACGCTAATGGAAATAAGATAATGCATAGGTACTGCCTGGGCTACTAGGTTCGCTACGTTGCTACGAAACCCCTGCAACGGAACAGATACTCCGGAACGCCGAGAGCAACCCTCAGCCTCACTAACACTCGCAGCAACTGCAGCAGCGCGCGCACACAAACGTCAGGGCGACGTGAGTGAGAACGGTGCGACACTATATATGTTTGGCACAGTTTGCGTAGTCAGTGGTGATCATCGCATAAATCTCCTTCCTTTTCAATTTAGCATATCTTGCAAACCAGGTGAGATACGTTGAATTGTTATGTATGTTTTTCTTCACAAACAATCCGAGATAAACGATGGTATAATTAAAAAATGTTTTAATTGCAAATTTCTATGTAAATTTAAGCATTTAAAACTTTAAAAATCAATCATGTGTAAACAGCAATGAAAAACAAAATTTGGTTTCGCTAGGAAAAATGATGAGATTTTTCTAAACGGGTTACAAAAAAGAAAATTGCAAAAATCTTAATTTTTGGATTTGTTTTGAATATTTGAACATTTCAACTCATCTGGAGGTCCTAGATTCTTAGGCATTGAAGATAGGGTAAAAAGTGTAGTAGCTTTTTTGTAGGTAATTTTATTATCTACAACTTTTGTTTTAACTATTTTCCAATATGTCACGTAGTTTTCAAAATATTAGCGAAGAACCGATTTTTTCAACAATAAATAATTTTTTACAGCCGTACCCGGTTGGTGAGATTGTTCTTTTAATATGTTCCCTCCATTAATAACACCAAAATACACCTTTTCCCAAGTTTTCGCCCGTATGTCTCAATTTTCGATTTAAACGGAAATTTGATTGGACTATAGAATGAGTGTGAACGGTGTAGCCACATATATATTGTTTCGCCCATAACTGAAGTAAAACAACAAGTTTGAATCTTTCAATAATTGTTATTTTGCATAGTAAAAATAACACCACCGCAGTTTTTTAATATAGATTCAAGCATGATTAAACTATGACATGTAATTTTTAAGAGGTGATTGGTGCGGTAGAACAAGTCGAAATAAATTAGTGAACATTAAACAACTGCCTCCACCGTTTTTCTAACGTAAAAGATAGCGGAAAACGGCGGAAGCAAAGTTGTACACCTATTAAGGGCCGGTTTTACCAACAGGTATAAACGCGGTATAACGCTATAATGAGAATAACCATAAGGCTTATTGCTGGTTATTCTCAGTATAGCGCTATACCGCGTTTATACCGTGTTAGTAAAACCGGCCCTAATTCGATCGTATCGGGCGGTTCGAAATTTTACGCGTACATCGTTTGTAAACCCGACAGCAGCGAGAGCGAGGTGTGCAAGGTAAAAGGTGTATCGTTAAAATATGAAAATAGTAATGTTATAAATTTTGCGTCCATTCGTTTGTTTGTCATGGGCGAGTACGAGGAGCCCATAGTCCTCGAGTACAATGCAATAAGGCGAACGGCGTTTCACCATGTCATTACACGGAAAGAAACCCAAATATGTAGGATAGGATCCTATTGCAGATACGACTTCTTGTCTTAGCAGGGCAGTATAGGCGGTGAGCGAATATAGTGTTTAGCCTTGTTGGCAATGGATACTATAATTTATTTCGGCTTTCAGGCTGTACAATTTATGCATCATAATAATGCTTCGTATAAAAATGGCCTAAAATTAGTCTCTTCTAAACATGTTTTCAACATTAAAAAGGAAACATGAATACTACGCACAGATTCAAACCAATTTGCCACTTTTCAATCTCAAGGAATGTGACTTTATAGTGTATTGTTCATTTGATAAAACATTTATTAATATTTCAGTAAAAATTGATGAAAATTTTTGTAGTTATTCACAAAATTTGAAAATATTTATTTCAATAAAGTGTTCCATGTTATTTGTTGTGAAGGGGGTGTAAATGAAAATAAATAATTGTGCAGGTTGATGTTTTTTTTTTATTTATTGTCACAAACGTAAAACATAACTTACACAGTAGTCACATTTATCAAGAGTTACTTGAGTGTAAGGCCTCATTTAATAATATAAAAATCGTGCAGTTACCTTGTGAAAATACTAATCAAATAATTCTGAGAACAAAAATAGAAAATTGGCATTAAGTTGTTAAATTGATAGGTACATTTCAAACATAATGAATGGGTGATGAGTGACAAAAATTACTGTACAAGTATAATAATTCCAAAAATGTTGAATATAAAACTAAATACAAATCAAATAATTCGACGCTCGCAAATAAGAACATCGTATCTCAATAATGACAGTTTCTCAGAAAGTAGGTTTAAGGTAGTTCCTCCGCGACGACCTCAACCAAAAGTTACATGCCACATGTTCACGTTTAAAATATTGATAATTGGTTTAATTAGTAGTAAATAAAATTAAAAACTACGCAA
Source organism: Xiphydria camelus (assembly GCA_963678675.1). Classification (NCBI taxonomy): domain Eukaryota; kingdom Metazoa; phylum Arthropoda; class Insecta; order Hymenoptera; family Xiphydriidae; genus Xiphydria; species Xiphydria camelus. The sequence continues at coordinate 17,653,662 of OY783192.1, read as the reverse complement.
TATTGACTCGGTACTAATAGATAATACGATGGATATCATTTATTGCCGTAAAATATATTCTATATTGTGTTTTTGATCTACCATCGCCAGTAAACTTTTTGCCGGGACTGTCTGGGCTTTACCCCATACACGAAATAGCTTGTATATACAGACGACGCACTCTTCTGTGTGCGTGTGAGCGACGCTCGTGACTCGCTGTCCCGTTCCCCCTTCACGCACTCGTTTGCTTGCAGGCCTTGCAGATATATGCTATACGACCAAAATTGTGAGGGCTTCTCATAGTCCAGTAAAAATCCTTCTGAAATCGATGTTTCGAGCCTCAAAGCTGAAAATTTGGTCAAAGATCCATTTTGGGTAGTTGAAAACAGGGGCGAAGTTTAAAAAGTTCTATATCCCCGAGGATTTTTGAAAAACAATAAAAACTACCCAAAAAATGGGCTCTACGAAAATAACTCGAAAACTAAGCGAGATATCGAAAAAAGTGTCAAATAAAAGTTGTAGAGCTTAAAATTCTCTATAAAAAAGGTTTATACAGTTTACCCCCACTCCTCACGGTTTACCCTTTAGAGCCGCGCGAACATTGGAAGTAGAAAAAAAATCATGAAACCTCGAAAATTTAACATTTTTGACTGCTTTTTGTTTTAAATTGCTTAAGAAATTCTCTACTTTTTAAATAAAATGATATGTTTTTTTTTCTCAATTGTTTAAAAACTGCCAAGTAAAATCAACGATATCTCTCGATATATTGAATGATTTTTTCTTCTTTGTGTTCCATGATTTTGTTAGTTAAATTCCCTGCACATTACACTCCGGTTATTCTTCTGTAATTGTCGTAAGTTTATAAATAACTCCGTTTGGAAAATTGCTTTACAAACCTTGGTGCGTCCGGACAACCACTGGTGGCCTGCTCCTTCCCCCCCATGGTGATGGGACCTGAGCCCGCTACCTTTCTGGGTCTCGTTCTCCTCCGTTTAAACTTTCCTAACATCGGCCGCTTCGCACAGCAAAATATATGTTATGCACCATCATGTAGCTATATTATAAAAAAAGTATTGGATTGTTTCGCCCATAAAGAAAGTAAATAGAAAGTTTTTCAATAATTTTTATTTTGCATACTAAAAATAACACCACCGCCGTTTTTTTTTATATAGATTCAAGCATGATTAAACTATGACATATAATTTTTACGAGATGATTGGTGTGGTAGAACAAGTCGAAATAAATTAATGAAAATGAAACAACTTTGCTTTCGCCGTTTTTCTAACGTAAGATAGCGGAAAACGGTAAAAGCGAAGTTGTACACCTATTAATTCGAATTTTTACTTTACAAAAATAATAGTATTTATTTACAATGACTTATTACTAGTGAGAATACAATTTACTGCACGTAATATATGTACATATAAATCGAAATTAAATCACATTAAAGGTATTATTTTATGAACTGACACAGAATCTTCGTTTTAATCTTCATCGCTTTCGTGATTTATTGTGGGTAGAATATGACTATATGACTGTAGTAATAACTCTAAAGTATATGGAATTACACGTTTTCACATATAGCACTGATACAGTTAACTTTTAACAACGCAATATACATATATATATACGCAGATCCAACATGGCGGACCAAATTTGTAAAATTGACTCCGATCATGGTGAAAATTGGTATACATGGGTTTTTGGGGTCGCTGATTTCGAATTTGCTATTAGATTTTTAAAAGTCAAGATAGCGGATCCAATATAGCGGACAAAAGTACCGAAGTTGACTCTGATCTTGGTAAAAGTTGGTACACATGGGTATCTCGTGATGCTTTATATAAATGTGTTATTTTATTTTTAAAATTCAAAGTAGCGAACTCAATATTACAGTCGAAATTATCAAAATTGACTCTAATCATGGTGAAATTCGATGCACATTGGTTTTTGGGGTCCTTGATTCCTAATTCGTTGTTAGTATTGAAAATTGAGACAGCGAATTCCGATGATTGGAACGCCTAATTCGGTCCTTATGAGTGGTAACTCAGAAAACAGTTCTTTGGGTCCAAAAACCTTTGTATACCAATTTTCACCATGATCGGAGTCAGTTTTACAAATTTGGTCCGCCATATTGGATCCACCATTTGGAATTTTGAAAATCAGATAGCAAATTTGAAATCAGCGACCCCAAAAACCTGAAGATCAACTATGTTTATGAAAATAAGGATATCAGGAAAATGTGTGCTTCAAAGGGTTAACCACCGTAGTGCAGTCTCGGTGACCGCAATGAAACGGTGAAATCGTAACAGTATAACATCCCGGAATAATTCACCATTGCGACCGATGGCGGGATTAACTCTACATTAATGCTTTACATAGATCGCGATAATTATAATAATGAACAATAAGAACCGATATAGACGTTCGCTTAACGCGCGACGGAACACCTGGCTTATCAGGGATAGAAAGTCGCTACCTCCACCGTCTTGCAATTACTGTTACATTTGTATCGACTCACATTCTATCGACACATACGAGCGCAGTTACAGTATCAAATCAAACTGAAGAAGATATAGATTGGGAGAGTTCAGGGGGAGAAGAGGAAGAAGAAGAAGGAGATAGGGAAGAAAGAGATGTGGACGAAGGCGACGAAGACAATGAATATGATAAATCTGATCCTTATGAGTTCGAAACATAATAAACATAATAAAATAAATATAATAGTAAAACATAATAAAATAATGAATAATTTGCTGCTCCCAAATGATTTGAATTTCGGGAAAAAAGCGACATTGTGATGTTCAACTCAGTTTACTTTTCGGGAAAAAAGCGAAAAATATATTATTGGCGAACTATATACTCTAATTTTTATCAGGAGGAATGAGCGAAGGAAAAGGACAGAAGAGAGAGAGAGATATTGATTGATTTGATTGATAAACATGTTTATTACCCATAGTTGGGCAAAGGTTGCAGTATGACTGCATGTACAGCGTGTAAAATATGAAAAATTAAAGGAAATTAAAGGATAACAAGTAAAATATGAAAATATTTTCGGCTATAAAAGACGAGATGGACAGCTCCACCCGGTGCAAATGACAAAACCGCCTTTGCCAAATTCTTTAATCAGGCCTTGCAAATGTAATGCTGATTGCAGAACAATGTCCTGTAGTTTCAAAAAAACAAGATTAATTGTATCTCTCTTTGCAAATGCATCCACAACCATTGTAAAAACTTACCTGCGTAAGTGTCCAATTTTGTTATTTTTCAATACTAATTAATTATGTAAACCATTTATTTCTTTTTCCATTAACAATTAGATTTGTATTGCATTATGATGATGACGTTTTTTTTTATTTCATATCTTACCCAAATAACCTTTTAATAGTCAAGAACAACGTTCTTCTCACAGCTACAGCGACGAAATCGAAAACTCCTATTATATTGCCTAAAAAAATTGACCACTAATTCCGTCCGGTATCCTCGACGATATCATTTGTTAAGCCTTTCTGAACTTAAAATCATCAATCAGAATGTGATGAGCGGTTTTTGTATACTCAATGTCTCTCAGCTCCCGGTTTAGCGGAGGAAAAGTCCGGTCAGTTAGCCGTGAGGTGCTTTTCGTAAAATGTAGGTACCTACCGAAGAATAGGGACGGGTTCCCGGTCTGGGAGGGGGTGCCTCTGCGCGTAAAGGTCCAGATACACATGCTAGTAAAAAAGCATGCTTATGAGCATGCTTAAAAGAAGCATGCTCTTTTAACTGCCACACTTGCTCGATATGAGCATGCTACTTTTAAGCATGCTTCTAAATAAGCATGCTTAAAGCAATCACTCGGATACACATGCTATTTACTAGGAGGCTGTTTGTAGCAGGCAGGCTGTAATTCGTGAAAAACTGCAACTGGCGAATATTTGTTATCACGCTCAAAGATAAAAGAGGAAATATAATTTGTAATGTATGTCACATTCTGAGAAACAGCGATTAATTTTTTATCACGGTCAAATTTGGAAGTAAAATTCCTTGATTCTGTTTATGATTTTCTAGAAATTTGTCAGTTTAGCGATTACATTGTTCGCTCGATCAAAGTTACTTCATATACTGAGAAGAAAGTTTATTTGCAGTTAATAAATGTATAATTGATTACGGCGGAAAAAATATTTTGTTAGGTCAAGTAAATATAATATTAATTATTACACAATGTCTCTTTCATTCAAACAAAAATAGAGTAATAGCTAATGAATATTTACTTGGCCCAAAGAAACATTTTTTTCGCCATAATCAAGTACTCTGAGGGAAGAGGTCTAGTTAAATACAAACCTATATAAGACAAAAATTTATTTGAGATAAATAGACATTTATTTCTATCGAATAAAAGTTTATTTACATTAAATTAATGTTTTGCATATCTTTTTAATCGACTACGAACCTAGTAGAACATTTATCTCATTCAAATAGAGTCTTATTCAATGAGAATAAACTCCTTTTTATCTCAAATAAAATTTTTATTAGGTTCAACTAGACACGACGGAACACGACTAGACGCGACGGATATGAGCATGCTTATTAGCAAACACCATCTACACTTGCTCATAAGCGTTCCCCTTTTCACCCCCGCCTCAGGAAGCATGCTCGAAAATCAACCGTCGGTCGATTTGTGAGCATGCTTATTTTAAGGCCTGATTAAAGAATTTAGCAAAGGCGGTTTTGTCATTTGCACCGGGTGGAGCTGTCCATCTCGTCTTTTATAGGCGAAAATATTTTTATATTTTACTTGTTATCCTTTAATTTCCTTTAATTTTTCATATTTTACACGCTGTACATGCAGTCATACTGCAACCTTTTGCCCAACTATGGGTAATAAACATGTTTATCAATCAAATCAATCAATCTCTCTCTCTCTCTCTCTCTTCTGTCCTTCTCCTTCGCTCATTCTTCCTTATAAAAATTAGAGTATGTAGTTCGCCAATAATATATTTTTTGCTTTTTTTCCGAAAAGTAAACTGAGTTGAACATTACAATGTTGCTTTTTTCCCGAAATTCAAATCATTTGGGAGCAGCAAATTATTCATTATTTTATTATGTTTTACTATTATGTTTATTTTATTATGTTTATTATGTTTCGAACTCATAAGGATCAGATTTATCATATTCATTGTCTTCGTCGCCTTCGTCCACATCTCTTTCTTCCCCATCTCCTTCTTCTTCTTCCTCTTCTCCCCCCGAACTCTCCCAATCTTTGTCTTCTTCAGTTTGATTTGATACTGTAGCTGGTAGATTAGAACACTCATCTTTATCAGAACATTTTTTACATAGTGGGGTGCAATGGAGTCCAGCCTTTTTACACACACATCGGGATGTGCTGCAGTTAGTAGAGGCGCAGTTGCAAGACACCTGGAAACCATTTTTTAACAATTTAATAAATTGTAATGAGGAAGCAAATGATTTAACGCGATGAAGAGTGAGAAGGATAACAGAAATGATGCGTGCAATAATTTTCATGAGTGATATAATTAAGATTGGTCTAAACTGCTTCATTCTGTACATTGAATTTAGCTCCGCGGCGTAGAAGTTATTAGAATAGAAATTCGGTGAATCTTCAAAACGTCAGAGTTTTTTGGACATATCATATATAATATTACACATAGAAACTTTTTGAAGCACAAATTTCATTACCATTTTTCAATAATTAAGGGGGTCTTATCATGTAAAAACTGATTTTCCAGCTCTATTTTTGAAAATGCATTATGTTTATTACCCATAGTTGGGCAAAAGGTTGCAGTATGACTGCATGTACAGCGTGTAAAATATGAAAAATTAAAGGAAATTAAAGGATAACAAGTAAAATATAAAAATATTTTCGCCTATAAAAGACGAGATGGACAGCTCCACCCGGTGCAAATGACAAAACCGCCTTTGCTAAATTCTTTAATCAGGCCTTGCAAATGTAATGCTGATTGCAGAACAATGTCCTATAGTTTCAAAAGAACAAGATTAATTATATCTCTCGTTGCAAATGCATCCACAACCATTGTAAAAACTTACCTGCGTAAGTGTTCAATTTTGTTATTTTTCAATACTAATTAATTATGTAAACCACTTATTTCTTTTTCCATTAATAATTAGATTTGTATTGCATTATGATGATGCCGTTTTTTTTTATTTCATACCTTACCCAAATAACCTTTTAATAGTCAAGAACAAGGTTTTTCTCACAGCTACAGCGACGGAATCGAAAACTCCTATTATATTGCCTAAAAAAAATTGACCACTAATTCCGTCCGGTAACCTCGACGATATCATTTTTGTTAAATAGTAAGGGATCCCTCATATAAGAAAAAAAAATTGATTACCACTCCTCTGAAACTTTGTGAGTAGCTTCATTTTGCCGAGTCTGCCAGCTTTTTTATCTGCGAAAAGTCTGGTTTCCGCCGGGGTTTCGAGATATTAATTAACAAACATGTCAAAATTATAAATTTTGTCAGACTGGACATACCCGGCAGAAAACTTGTCGGACAATGTTACCATCAATTTTACAAATAATTATCTACCTTTGCCGAAAAAATCAGCTCGTTGGTAATTAGTTAACAATTTTTATCAATTTCACATGTTCAGAGTGTCGGACTGGACATACCTGGCAGAAAACTTATCGGACAATGTTACCGTTTGATTTCATAAATATTTATCTTACTTCGGGCATAGAATCAGCTTGTTGGTCATCAATAAACAAAATTTATAAATTTTATATGATTATTTATTAATATCTCGAAACCCCGGCGGCAACCAAATTTTTCGCAAATAAAAAAGTTGGCAGACTCGGCAAAATGAAGCTGCTCATAAAGTTTCAGAGGAGTGGTAATCATTTTTTTTTCTTATGAGGGATCCCGTACTAAAACCTTTCTGAACTTAAATCATCAATCAGAATGTGGTGATCGGTTTTTGTATACTCAATGTCTCTCAGCTCCCGGTTTAGCGGAGAAAAAATCCGGTCAGTCAGCCGTGAGGTGCTTTTCGTAAAATGTATGTAGGTACCTGCCTAAGAATAGGGACGGGCTCCCGGTCTGGGAAGGGGTGCCTCTGCGCGTAACTCCGGCGACCGCTAGAATGTGTGCGAACGGCACCAGTGGTTCTCCGGACGCACCAAGGTTATCAAAGTAATTTTTAAAGACTGAGATATCTTACAAATCACGACAATTACAGAAAAATGACCCGAGTGTAATGCGTCGGGAATTTAACTAACAAAATTATGGAACACAAAGAAGAAAAAATTATTCATAATATCGAAAGATATCGTTGACTTTACTTGGCACTTTTTAAACAATTGAGTGAAAAAAATATATATAATTTTATTTTAAAAGTAGAGACTTTCTTAAGCAATTTAAGACAAAAAGCATTCAAAAATGTTAAATTTTCGATGTTTTACGATTTTTTATTTCCCCCTAATGTTTGCGCGGCTCTAGAGAATAAACCGTGGGAGTGGGAGTAAACTGTGTAAAACCTTTTTTATAGAGAATTTTAAGCTATACAATTTTGAATTTACACTTTTTTCGATATCTCGCTTAGTTTTCGAGTTATTCTTGAATAACCCATTTTTGGGGTATTTGTTATTGTTTTTCAACCAAACCGCAAGAGGAAAAACCGCGATACTTCACCCAGAGCTTTATAGGGTCAAATGACAACGTTAAACAAAAACGCAGCCTGTATGTCAAAAGTTCGTATTTCAGACCTTCGTTTACTGGACTACTCGGCCTTCCGGAGTAACTGTTCCGGAGTGCCAGACTATGTGCCATCGAACGGAACAAGTAATAATGAGACGGCGCAATGTCTGGGGAATATGGCGGGTGGGGTAGGACTTCCCATTTGAGCGTTTCCAAGTAGGTTTTAACGGGTTTGGCAACGTGAGGCCGAGCGTTGTCATGCAGTAGAATCACTTTTTCGTGCCTCTGCTCGTATTGTGACCGTTTTTCGCGCAGTGCTCGGCTTAATCGCATCAATGGGGTCATCCGGTCAATTTTTTTTTTCGGATTATGAAAGTTCGGGAAAAATTAAAATAGCCGTATTTTTTCGTTTTTCAAATTTTTTCCTCCTAATACGCGAAAAAAATGGAAATTAACAAGAAAGTCGAAAAGTGCGCCTTCGTGTGACGTCTTATATCCCACCGCCGTGATTGGTTAGTAAGCGACCTCTTTCCACAGCAACAGTGTTGCCAGACATCTGGCAACACTTCCCGGCAAGATGGAAGTCTTACTTCACAGCTGAGTTGGTTGTTGTTGTTTTGATTTTCTGTTGCTGTCGTTTAGTTTTTGTATTTGTACAAAATGACCGGAACAAGTATCCTACAGGGACATTTTAATAACATTGAAAAAGTTACGCCTGAACGATCCATACATAAGGCTAGGCCATGATTTTGACTTATCGTCTTCGCAGATCAACAGAATATTCACTACAACAGTACCAGCATTGGCGGAGTACATGCAAGATCTCATATTTTGGCCTCGTTCAGATGATATAAAAAGGTTACTTCCACTGCCTTTTAGGGCTCGTTTTGGTAAAGTGGAGTCGATAATAGATTGCCTGGAAATCGAAATCGAGAAGCCATCAAATGCTTTGAAGCAAACCATGACTTGGTCGGAATATAAAAGCTGCAACACAATAAAGTATCTAATATCATCAACACCTAATGGTATTATCAATTTTGTGTCTGGTGGTTATGGTGGCCGTATATCAGATGCAGAAATTTCTCAAGCGAGTGGTTATTTCGACACGTTGCGAAATGGAACAAGTGTGATGGCCGATCGTGGATTTAAACACATCGACTCAATATTAACTGCCAAGAACTGTATTTTAATTAGACCTCCAAGTGTGAGTGCGGGTACAAAATTGTCTAAAGACCAAGTGCGACTGAACAAACAAATTGCAGCTCTGCGAATTCATATTGAACGCGTTGTCGTAGATTACGGGAGTTTAACATATGTGAACCACACGCAACAGTAAACCATGAACTTTTGTATTTAATGAATCACATAATTGTTGTAATCTGTGGGATTGCCAATCTTCAAGGGCGATTAATCAAATGAAAAACAATTTTCATACATAATGACTAACTTAAACTGTCATGCAATGCCGCAAATATTGCACTTTTCCAAAAATCACCACTCGATTCCAATAAGTTGTCACACACGTATTTGTCAAATTTCAGTTCATAAACACTCACTTCTCGATTGTCTTCAAAATTTGGCGAAGCCACACAAAAAAGTCCTTTAGTTTTCCGCGCAAAAAACATCTGTAACTGAATTTGTGCGTTGTATTTTGGTTTGACAACTCCATTTTCAACATACTGGTGCACTGTGGCAGCTTTGCTTGGACACTTAACTTCCAATACATATTCTTCACTGATGCCATCCGGGGATGCACCAAAAATGGGAAATTCTTTGCTCAAAATCAATCCAGATGGTGAAATCTTCAAATTTTTCATTTTTGCCACTTCCTTCAGCACTTCTGGTTCCAATCTTATGCCCCGATTCATTGCATCTGAAGTTTAAAATGTAGAAGCTCCAAGAACCATTTCCTTTAAGGAACCTTCGAGAGTCTTGCATCTACTAGCTTCGTAAAGTTTTGAAGCAGTATTGCGCCCGAATCTCAGTTCGTACCAAGCACTGCACTGGGCTTGTTTACGAGATACTAGTTCTGCTTCTCGGCAAGATTCTTCTGTCATAGTATTTTTCATAAATACTATGAAGTCTTCTGCATTCTGGCACTGTCCTGTGATTTCGTCTCTGTACTTTAAGTACATTTGGTATATGGACGAATTTTCATATTCTGTTGGCTTGAAAACGTCCAACAGAGCAACTTCAGCATCGAGTCCTTCTACTACTCTTTTCAGAAATTCTTCGGATTTTGGTTTTATTTTCGGTATTGATCGTCCTGCCAATAATGCCAAGTCCATATACTTTATTGTTCTTCCGGCTTTGGACAGTACTAGTTTAGTCCAATACGAAACGGTTGATGTCACCGAAGGTTCTTCGCTTCTTCGGTGCAGCCAGAACAAGAAGGCAACTCCATGTTTACATCCACCTAGAAGTAGTTATGCATTAACAAAACATTACCACTAGACAAGCGTATTAATATTCTTCAAACTACACATTTTTTTTACTAACCAGAGAAGATGCTGAACAGCTGACACAATTACAACTAATGACTTTTTTTTCACCTTCATCGATTACTGCTTCCACCAAGTAATATGTAGAGTGTACTCGATGCTCAGGTGTGATTTTAGCTTTGACAGTGCAAATCGGACCACTGCGTTTAACTTGCACATACCAGATTGCTTCATCACCGTACGACTGTCTTGCAGAGCTGAAAATAAAATAAACCTGTAATACAGGAATCTGTAATAAATCTGTAATAAATAAATCTGTAATACAGGAATCTGTAATAAATCTGTAATAAATAAATCTGTAATACATGCTGGCCCTTGGACATATCAAATTAGTAACTTACCGAGCTGATTTTATATTCCACATCTCCGCACTCAAAAAACTTAAATTGTCCATATAAAAAGTGTCTATCACAGTCGAATCCACTTTGGGCAAGTTATCCGATGCGCCTTTGACATATCCTTCTTCCATTTTAATAAAAGCACCAGCCGCCAGTCAGGAATAATAAAAAAATTTCCAAAAACAATACCTACTCAATCACAACAGTCAGCAAGGAATCTCCGTTCTGTCAAATTTCGCGCCTACTGGAGAGTTAGGTTAGGTTAACCTACTGGAGAGTTAGGTTAGGTTAATAAACGCCATCACCACTCGACGCTTGCCGAAAACGCATGCGCGCGTTGGGATATATCACGTCACATCCGGCGCGAAATTTAATTGAAGATTTTCATATTTTACGCTCTCCTACTTGCAACAATAAACAAAATCGGTTTTTTTTTATGAGACAGAATCTTATGTCGTTTCAGTTTTCGAATGCAATTATCATTTTTATAAAATTGCGATTGACGGGATGACCCCATTGAGTTCGATACCGTTCTCCAGTGATGGTTTCGTTCGGTCTCAATAGCTCATAATAAATAACACCGACCTGGTCCCACCAAATACACAGCATAACCTTCGCAGCGTGAATATTCGAAATCACCGCCTTTGAAGCGACGGAACCAATCTCGGCACGTTGTTTCGCTCAAAGCAGCATCTCCGTAAACTTTTTGCAGCTCTCGATATGCTTCAGCCGCCGTTTTCTTCGAATAAAAGAAGAAAAGCAACACTTCCCGCAAATGACGATTGTTTGGCACAAAATCAGACACTAATTTGTCATAGCGATTTGTTTACCATATGCCTAAGCTTGGTTCATGACGTTTTGGTTATGCTAAAATCTTTATTTTTTTTTTTATTGAAAAGATAATGCTATGTACATTAGTGCGTTGTTGAGAACTTGCCCATATAACGCTTACTTAAGCCTCCTATAGTTATGTCAAAATCGACCAGCTCTTACTGCTGGAGCCATTCAGGCTCCGTCAGGGCGACGTGAGTGAGAACGGTGCGACACTATATATGTTTGGCACAGTTTGCGTAGTCAGTGGTGATCATCGCATAAATCTCCTTCCTTTTCAATTTAGCATATCTTGCAAACCAGGTGAGATACGTTGAATTGCTATTTATCTTTTTCTTCAGAAACAATCCGAAATAAACGATGGTATAATTAAAAAAATTTTTAATTGCAAATTTCTATGTAAATTCAAGCATTTAAAACTTTAAAAATCAATCATGTGTAAACAACAATGAAAAACAAAATTTGGTTTCGCTAGGAAAAATTATGAGATTTTTCTAAATGGGTTACAAAAAAAAGAAATTGCAAAAATCTTAATTTTTCGATTTGTTAAGAATATTTGAACATTTCAACTCATCTGGAGGTCCTAGCTTCTCAGGCGTTAAAGATAGGACAAAAAGTGTAATAGCTTTTTTGTAGATAATTTTATTATCTACAACTTTTGTCTTAACTATTTTTCAATACGTCACGTAGTTTTCAAAATATGAGCGAAGAACCGATTTTTTCAACAATAAATAATTTTTTTTACACACTTTGCCGGGGGGGATTCTTCTTTTAATATATTCCCTCCATTAATAACATCAAAACACACCTTTTCCCAAGTTTTCGCCATTATGTCTCATTTTTCGATTTAAACGGAAATTTGACTGGACTAAAGGCGGAAACAGACTGAGCTCACGTCACGTGAGCTCACGTGATAGCACGTAGCATGAGCCAATACGAAACAAATGGGTTAAGATATCAGTGTTTTCATTGGCTTATTCTACGTGCTATCACGTGAGCTCACGTGACGTGAGCTCAGTCTGTTTCCGCCTTAACCGTACGGTCGCGCTCGAAAGAACCGATTTTCGATCTTGCTCCGGTCGCCTGTGCAGGTCTGTCATCGCTCCCCATACACGCTCCAGTTTGCCTGCGCAGGTCTGCCACCGTACGGTGGAGCGTACGGTAGACCGTAGCGTGTATGGCCGGCATTAGTTAGTTCCGTGGAGAGTGTGAGAGTTTCTTCCAAGCCCATTCTGATAAAGAATATTGTTTGTAGTGAGAACACAGTGCTTTTGCTTAATTCCGAACGCCTATTTCCTACGTAAATGAGCACTGACCATTCTTTCGTGTGTATTATGTAGGTATATATGTATGTATATAATTATATTATGGCATTATGGCAAAAACCGGTCAAAAGAAATAAACTCCTGTAGGAGTTGGTGAAGTAGGAGGAAGAGGTGGAGGTGGAGAAGGAGGAGGATATAGATTGTCGTAGAGTTTTTTCTGTCATGGTAATAGAAGCAGACGCTATGTAATAATATGCTGGGCTGCTCGGCTGACTTGCAACGCACCGATCGACGATCGATAGCATACCGTATGTCCCACTCTGTACGGGCCAGTTTGAAGTTACCTTCGGGGAGGCTTGGTCGGTACTTGAGTCATTTAATACCGGTAGAAGTCGAGTCGGTAGTTAGAGTTGGTGTCAATCCGGGTGATCGAAGCGTCTAACTTCGAAATTATGAATTTGTGAATAATGGTGAGTAATTTCCATTATTCACCAATTCATAATTTCGAAGTTAGACGCTTCGATCACCCGAATTGACACTAACTAACTATACCGACTGGACTTCTACCGGTATTAAATGACTGAAGTACCGACCAAGCCTCCCCGAAGGTAACTTCAAACTGGCCCGTACAGAGTGGGACATACGGTACTAAATCCCGTTGGCGGCCGATATAAATTGTCGTGGAGTTTTTTCCGTCATGGTAATCATGTGAAGCCGACGATATGTAATGATCTGTTCGACTGGCTTGTGACGCCGGCCAAACGGGTAGACGGGCCTCTACTCGACTGGTTTGCACCGCACCGATCGACGACCGATAGCATACTGCATCCCATTGGCGGCCGACGTGTGGTGGGGGGGACGTACTTGGTGAGAGGACGCCGCGGTAGGCGATAGGTGGACCGATGCGTCAGTGGGCGATTGGTGGGGTGGGTTTCGGATAGTTCGGTCGGTCGTCGATCCGAAAAACTATTTTGGGTGCTTTCCATTTACACGACTCCCAACGACTTTTGTGTCGACTCGTGTCGATTAGTGTCGACTCTCACCACAAGGGTAATGGAACGCTCGCTAGGCTAGTAGAGCGGTAAATTCGAATATTTTCTATACTAATTTAGGACTGGAGGGGTATACCTAGATGCAAAACCCGCCAAGTCACATTTATAGCAATTTTATGAATATACTTATAGCATAAGTAGGTATATTCATAAAATCTTTGAACTGGCTACAGTATAAAAAACGTAAGTATAAAACGTTTTCAAACATAATAGTAATACTCATTATTAATATACATTTTTTAAGTATATATGTAAAATCTTACATTTTTGGAAAGATTATTAATGTAAGTAAATAGTGTAAAATTTATTTATTTCACGCATTCAGCATTTCAGATGAATGTGTATACAAAATAATGCTAACCTCAAATGTAACTCGCTTAAAAAAATACACATTTTTAAAGTATATATGTAAAATCTTACACTTTTTCAAAGATTATTCATTTATTTATTTCACGCATTCAGCATTTCAGATGAATATGTGTACAAAATGATGCTAACCTGTAGGGACATGTACAATCGACCTGGTATTTACGAATGAATAACTAAAATCTACGGATCTAATATCTGTAATATCTACAGATTACTGCAAATAATTACATTTTTCACCTACCTTCATTTTGTTCAATCAGACTTTGCATTAACTTTCCATTATATATTTTTCCTTTGCCCCGTTCCTTCAAACTTTCGCTCCTTTTACACTCAAACTCAGAGTGAACTCAGCTCTCTAGCGGAGTCTGTTTGAGGTGACTCGTGTCGCCGACTCACGGCAACACAAACTAAATGGAAAGCACTTTCGGCGACACGAGTCGACTCGTGTCGACTTGTGTCAGTAAAAGGAAAGCACCCTTTATAGAATAGAGAGATCTCTGTAACTCTTTCTGAGATATTGGGGTGGCAAGTTTTCAAAATGTCTCCCTGTATATGTCAAATTTCAACTATTTCTTAATTCAACGATCTCGTTGAGGTACTACCTTAAAGTCGTGTGTAGGTTTTATTATTACATAGATACGATTAAACTACTGTTTTTTAAAAAATCCACATATTTGCAAAAATAATTTAGAAATCATGGTTATAATTAAAAGAGGAGAATTTCTTATATTGAAAAGTGATATTAACTCATTTTGGCCAAAAACTGAGATACGATGGTCTTATTTGCGAGCGTCGAATTTATGTATACACATATTATTTTTTTAATTATACGAGGTTGCATATTTGTTAAGATACAGCACATACGAACTATGTCATCAATGTAAGGGAACAAGTCGTAGCTAATTTTCTGTAGAATTTCGTGCGTTTTAATCCGTTGAATACTGCGTTTGACGTGAATTCATACGCTAGCAACACTATAAGTTTCACGGACTTCCTCTTCAGAGAGTCGCCCATCATGAATAAAGGGTGGCATGGCCATTTTATGGCATTGTTTTATATTTTCAAACCGGGAAAACCTTTATCTGCCAATACTACATCTCCTGTTTCCAGCAAGTTTAAAATACCTGAGTTATTGGTTATAAATTTGTATCTAGTTCGGCCGCCATAGCACTTTAAAACAAATGACACAAATCCGTTTGGAGATATTCCTATTAAAAATTTTGCCGTAAATGTTCCCTTATATTGAGAATACGTATAAATCCTATTTTCAACAGAATTTGGTTGATCTACTCTTAATTCAGAACAATCTATAATAACTCTACGTTGGGGGTAATTTAATTTAAAAGATTTAGGCATACTTAAACAAACAGCTCCTCTGGTTGGCCAAAATACAAAATTTGAAGTCTTCAATTAACTCTCTTAACACCGAAATGAAAATTTTTGACGCTGATGTTCTATGAATTTCGAATAACACTGCCAATGCAGTTTAAGACAGACCTAATTTAATCTTCATGAGGAACAAAAGAAGTTTATCATAAATATCAAGTTTTTCATTTCCGTGGGTCACATTGAGAAATTGCCCATCGCTCGTTGCGACGAAACAGGATTGAAAGCTGGCACGTCGCATTCGCAATCGCAAACTCGCATTTGGCAAGTCAACTCATTCCCGCGGAAACTTTACAGAATTACCGACGGTGGCGCTAGTAGTAAATTCGCTCACCGCGTATACGCTTATCGGGGGTGCTCGCGTTTTATGGCTCCTCTACACGTTGGCCAATGCGTTCGCCAATGCGTTTCCAGCATGCTGGCCAACACACTGGCAAGGATATTGGAATATCTGGAAGGACTTGGAAGGACGTTCAGTTTGTTTCGACGCAGGCCGATATGAAGAACATGAACGTGATGGGAGTAGCAGCTGCTGCAGTTTATTCATTTAGCGTGGTACTACCTAAGTGTGTACCATTAGAGTTATGAAAACAAATGCAAGAAAAGAAGGTGGTGGATACTGACTGTACATAAAAATAGAACCAGGTAAGTAATAAGATAATCTATGTCACACACATTCGTTTACTTTACATGTTTTATTGTGTTTAGGACTAGCATGGAAAACCAACTTGCAGAACTTCTCGCTGAGCCATCCGGAGAATTCAGTAATTTCGTTCGAATGTTAGCTAACGATTTTGAATACCTATTACAAAAAATATCTTTAATTGTTGCAAAACAAGATACTGATTGGAGAGAGGCCATTCCAGTAAAAGTACGCCTGGCAGTAACATTAAGATATTTAGCTACTGGGGACAGCTACAGGAGCTTGTACTATCCATTTAAAATTTCAAGTCTGATTATATCGAAGATTATCCCTGAAGTATGCTTAGCGCTCAACGAAGTATTGAAAGATTTAGTGAAGGTAAGTAAAACTATTTTTACACTAATTGCTATTAATTTATACAAAGTAACATTTAGAATTTCTAATGTTAACATGTAAACAATCTTTTACAAAGCATATGAAAATGTAAGTGAACTTTAAAGTTAAACGCAGTATGATAGGAGCTTTTTGCGCCCTGGGGGGAGTCACTGCTTTATTCAAAATTATTTGTCGCTTTTTCGAATGCTCCATAAACTACATTATTTGTTGGTGTTAATGCCTCTTGGGATACAATTTCCACATTACCTGGTACCTATGAGTATAATGGGTACATTAAGTTCTGGTGATTGAACGATGTCATGGCAGGAAGATGTTTCTCGATTGACGTTTTGTGAAAGTGTTTGCGACGAGTATAAGCATGATGATGAAGGTCGAGTGAATAAAATTTGGGAAGGAGAATGAGAGTAAAAAGTAGGCTGCATAACAATTCTACGGCTTTTTGATGACACCAGGCGATGGACGACGTTTTGTGACACAGCTTCAGGGGATAGCGTTTGTGAAGGGGATGATGATTGTGAATAAGAACTTAGCGATGATGTAGGACGACTAAAGGCGTAGAAGTGGCCTGAATGGTTCGGTCGCGGCAACGACGTTTGTTGATCAGCAATCCATGTATGTCATATATAATGTCTTCTTGTTCAGTTTTACTGAAGTCTCTAAGCTGTGTTGACAGTAGTTTACGAAAAAAATCACACGCATCTTCGTCTTTCTTCTTGTCTTCATTTTGATTTTTAGTAGTTTGCAATACACTGTTTAATATAGTGAACGTAGTAGCCATGTGTTTACTCGCTTCCTGTAATTCCGGCGGGTTTCTTGCACGACGTTTTTGCGCTTATTTAGAGTTACTTGGAAGATTCCTATTCTGTGAAGAAGTAAAATAAAGAAGAAGTAAAAACTGTTCTCAGCTTCGGAATGGTTGTTGTTAGTTTGCATGCTGGAAATGCTGCTCTCTTCGTTACGACTAATTTCATCATCGAGTACAGCTTCCTGCTGTGAGTCCTGCTGTGAATCCTGCTGTGAGTGTGATTCAGCTTGTAACAAAAAAATAAAAATGAAAAAAGTATAGCTATCTTTCTAATCTAATTTTTTTTCCAGATTCCGACAACTGCGGACGAATGGCTTTCAAAGGCAGAAGGTATTAGCTTCCCTAATTGTATGGGTGCTTTGGACGGGAAACACATCATGATTCTACCACCACCGTATACTGCTTCCGAGTACTTCAATTATAAAGGATACTTCAGCATAGTACTTTTAGCTCTAGTTGACAGTGATTACTGTTTCATGTTTGCTGATATAAGTTGCCCAGGGCGAATTAGTGACGGAGGGGTTTATAAGCAAAGTGTTTTATGCACAACAATTGTTACCAATAGCATAAATGCACCACCTACTAATACTAACAATAACTTGCTTACGTATTTTTGGCTGACTCTGCATTTCCACTGAGCACACGTATCTTGAAGCCATTTCCAGGACATCATGCACTAATTACACCAGAGAGATTATTCAATCAAAACGAGTCTCGTTCCGTGTAGTTGTTGAAAATACTTTTGGGATACCATCTAGTGTATTCAGAATTTTTTAAAGCTGTATAGCTCTGGATGAATTTAAAGCTTTTACGATTACAATGACATGTACCTATCTTATTACATAATTATTTAAGAAGAAGTAAAACATCTCGAAATCTGTATACTCCTCCTGGTTCAGTTGATAGGTATGTTAATAATCACTTATTGTTAGTTCAACCAGAATCCTGGAGAAATTATAACAGAGAAACATGTTTCGCCCCATTGCAGGCAGTACCTCGTAGAGCTCCTATAAATGCACTTGAAACGAGAGTTAATTTTATGAACTATATTTACGAATAGTACCATTAAGAGGCCGACACACGCCGGCTGGAAATGTAAAGATATATTTCCAACATGTGGTGCATAAGGACCTTTTATATTTTCACCACCACACTTAAAAAACATAAATCTAGGGCTCTATAGAAAAAAAAAGAAAATAATAAATTTCTGATTTTGCCGATTGATTACAACAAAGAAATTTATTTTTTTTCTATAGGGCCCTAGATTTATGTTTTTTAATTGTTGTGGTGAAAATACAAAAGGTTCTTATGCACCATGTTGGAAATATATCTTTACAGCCACGCCAAAAATGCTGGAAAATTGTTGCGGCTGTAAAGATATATTTCCAACATGTGGTGCATAAGAACCTTTTGTATTTTCGCCACTACACTTAAAAAACATAAATCTAGGGCCCTATAGAAAAAATAATAATTTCTTTGTTGTAATCAATCGGCAAAATCAGAAATTTATTTTCTTTTTTTTCTATAGGGCCCTAGATTTATGATTTTTAAGTGTGGTGGCGAAAATACAAAAGGTTCTTATGCATCATGTTGGAAATATATCTTTACATTTCCAGACAGCGTGTGTCGGCCTCTTAAGCGTAAAGTTAGTTTCAAACAGTGTGGTGAGTTTCTTTTAAATAAATATAATTAAAAAATAATGTTTCGTTTCATTTACATCTTCCTCGCTATTTATGATGCTTGTGCATTCGTAAACATCCCTCAGAAACACTTCCATAGCATCGTAGAATATCCAAATGGGCTTGTATGCTTTTCCTCTCCAGGCCCCGACTTCAGCAATAACAATTTCTTCTTCAAGTTTCCTCTAAAGGATGTCATTAGACTTTCTTTTTTCTTTTTTAATTCATGTACCAGCACACCCATTGTGTCAGATACATTTCCAAGCATCGTTTACCTAAAATATATTAAATAGTTAAAGAAGGGTAAATAAATTAATTGTACCCTACAATGAACTAGAATATTAAATCATTGTATTATTTAATTATTTCTTTTTATTATTTCCACTTGAGAAATACTCTCAATGGCATAATTATGGTTCAATGTTTTATTTCATTCTAAAATTATTTTAGATCATACTTCCATAATCACAATAAGTACTTTTGCAAAAGTACCTTATTTAAAACCAAATTAAAATCAATTTTTTTATTAGCATTTAGTAACTACTATTACGTAATAAAACACAAAACAATTTATTACAAACTACCTACCGGAAATAATAATTATTGTTTACTTACTATATTTTTGTTTTTGTGGTGTTTGCTTCGAGGATTCCAACTACAATTTTCGGCTTCGTAAAGTTCTATGAATTGAAAAACTTCTTCGTAGCTCATCGCTGCCATTATGTATCACCAAATACACAAATGATGAACAATGCACAGTGTTATGACTGAAGGGAGGATGCGACTGGAGAGATCGAAAAGAGCCTTCGACGGAGATTCGCGCAAGAGAGTCTTTTCGCGTTGCCGATTTCGTGGCTACTGCCGAGAAGCGGCTCGCGAGGCGGGGGTATAGGCCAGTCAAATTATAATTTGAGTATCGAATAAATTATTAATGCACAATAATATCAATTAATCTTTGGAACATAGTCGATGTGGCGTCCCGTCACGCTACGACGGCCTGCCGCCAGATGGCGCCGACCCTCTTGGCCATCGACTCCACGGCTACCGGCCCACGGCTCTCAGCTTCTCGTTAGTGGTCCAACAACGGGCAAGTTACTATATAAGACCGTAACTGCCCGTCTCTCATGGACCACACTTCACTTCACTGCATTCACTGATAGTCTTACCGGAGCTCTCGCGCCAGCTAGACGTTGTACCAGTGCAGCAAGTGCAACTCAACTCAAGGACGGCCGTATCGCGGCCACGTTCCGAGCCAACTGCATCCTCGCCATCAAGGACCTGCTCCTCCGTCATCCTCGACCCTCTTCCCCCTGAGGAAGCTGAGGCTTCGCTGCCGGAAGGCAGATGCCTTCACCAAACAAGCCCTTATCAGGGCTAAAACTGTTCAACTCGGTTCGCCACATCGCAGCCAAATCGGCGCCCGCCGGTTCATATTTCTCAGCCACGATGGACCCTCATCAGGACGCCAACCTCCAGGGTTCTAACTCTGTACAGGTCATACAAACTCCTCAACAACAAGGTATTGTGCATTCGCAGCCGACTAACTTTGCCGACGCCCCTGAAGCTCTAACCGCCGATCTACACCGGCTCCAATCGAATAGAAAAGAGGTCGTAAACCGCCTTGCATCTCTCGACGCACAAATCGCAATGCTAACCTCCCGCATTAACCACCTCAAACCACCGCAAGCCGCGAGTTCATCCATCTCCGAAATGGAGACCAACGACTGTCCGCCAATAACGCCCCCGCCTAACCCTAATAAACGTGCAAGAACATCCAGCCCCTCGTTGGCCTCCTCTTCCGAGTCCGAATCTGAATCAGACTCGGAAGCGGATGAAAGCAGCACCTCAAACTTTCCGCTCATCTGCATCAAGCAGAAATTTAAATGGATTAAAATCCAAAAATGTCTGGCTGAAAAGGATATCCCCTTCCGCCGCGCTGTCAATACTTCTGACTCGGTCAAAGTATACCTTCAATCGGTTAACGATTTCCGCCTCCTAACATCCAAACTGGACGAGGACAAAATCCAGTTCACAACCAGCCAAATCCTCCAGGACAAAGACCTGAGCGTGGTGATCAGGGGCGTTCTGGAGTCTCTCACCGAAGACGATATATGCACTAAACTCGAAACCAAGGGCCTGCCAATCAAGTCTGTTTATCGCATGAGGAAAGGCGATAAAATACGGCCTCTCTGGTCTGCGTCTACCTCGACGCCAAATCCCCTTCCGCTAAATCCATTTACGACATTAAATCGCTTTCCGGTCTCAGCGTAAAAATTGAACCGAAAAGAAAATCCAAGACTACCCCGCAGTGCCGCCGCTGCATGAAATGGGGAAGTTCACTACCCAACTTCACCACTTGGCGGCAGCACTACTGCCTATACTTTTCCGCGCGCATTTCAATCCGTTAAATACAACAATTAATTATTTATTAAAAAATTACATATATATCAATGATTCGAAATCTGTAGTCTAGCAGTTGGAGCATAAAAATAATGAGATTAGACATCTATAAATGTATTTTACGTATATTGTGATCTAAATCGTTTGAGGTTTAAGGTAGTTGAACCGCTATAGTACTTTTCGAGCAATTTTTTAAAACTTTTGTCAGTTTTTAGATTATGAAAAAACTGATAACTTTTCCTTATGAATGAAATCATTCTGACGTTTAGAAATAGAGATATTCGGTTTTTATTTCTCCATTGAAATCAATGAGACAGGGCCGTACTACGCTGCGCGCACGCCCGCACGCGCGCGACTGCGGAGGCTCCAGACGGCCCTGTCTCATTGATTTCAATGGAGAAATAAAAACCGAATATCTCTATTTCTACGTTAGAATGATTTCATTCATAAGGAAAAGTTATCAGTTTTTTTATAATCTAAAATCTGACAAGTTTTAAAAAATTGATCGAAAAGTGCTATAGCGGTCCAACTACCTTAAATCGCATTACATTATGTTATGTTGTATACGTATGTCATTGATGGAAAGCACGTCGTCCTGTGGTTATTCCAAGGAATGATGGTATCTGCATTAATGTCTTTGTGTACTCTGAAGAATTTGGTGACCAAAACGTTGGATCCAAACTACTGCTATTATTATCATTTGAAGTTGAGGTGTTCGGCAAATTAAAATAGTTATTTGCATCGTACAAGCATAATATGAAATAAAAAATATATTTATATATTTGCTCATGATCTAACTGATCATTTCTTTACCATACGTGTATTCGAACGATTTCTTTCATAAATAATGAAATTGTTAAGGTTATGAGGATTGTGTCCACATATAATTTTGAATTTATCTAACTGTTCAGAAGATCTTTCTTCTTTCCTTGCAAAGAAGCTCCCCGATGATTTAATTCATCTTTTAACTGAGCTACTGTCCAATTAAAATATTTGTCACTCATTCTCTGTTCATATTTATCCGCGTAATGTACCAAGTACTGCAGTGCCCTCTGCGCTGAGCTTGACAAATACGGATCCCCATTCCGGCACACGACAAACTACTGCCACACCGCCTGGGTCTGCGCCTTCTGCGCAAAAGACCACGAGACTTCTACTGTCGTTCCAAAGATAAACCGAACAAATCCCCAATCTGCGCCAATTGCGGCGGCCCGCACCGTGCCACCTACCGTGATTGCCCTAAAGCTCCACTAGCACACTCGTCCTCCACAAGAATATCGCCCCCCACGCCACCGGTCTCCTCTCCGACCACTCTTTCACGTAGCCGCCCGGGTGGCGAATCCCGCACCCCCCGAATCGCACCTCCTCCTCCTCCACTCACCCGCTCGTACGCACAGGCCACCAATGGCCCCTCCTCCTCCCCTGCCCCGCTCTAACTCGCTCAACAACCCCCGGCCCCAGCTGGTCCGCACCAAAACCAGACTCTTATAGAGCTTTTTCGTGACTTCCCCACCAAATTCACCTGGGCACTCCAACAACCTAACGCCTAACTCCATTAAAGATCACCTCATCATCCTTAACTGGAACGCCAACGGTATTCTATCGGGCAGGAAACACAGAACGCTCTTCCTAACGCAACTCTTCGACGAGTCCTCCATTGATGTGGCCTGTATCAAGGAAACGCACTTACAACCTCTGCATAAGCTCTACATCTCCAGCTTCTCCGTCTATAGATGTGACCGCCCCAACTCCAAGCATGGAGGAGTAGCCACACTCGTACGAAATTCCATCCACCACAAGGCCATTAGTACTCCTACCCCCTCTCTGGAGACTTGCGGCATCGAGGTCATCCACAATAACAATCCTCTGAAAATCATTTCTTGTTACTCTCCCCCGGACGCTAACAACCTATCCGAAATTCCGGCCCTGCTTGACCAAAACACTCCTACGATCCTGGTGGGGGACTTCAATGCCAAGCATGTGACTCCTGGGGATGCCGCGCTATAAATTCGAAAGGCAATACATCGTTCAACGTCCTTAGGGCACATAGTTTCTCCGTCGACGCACCTTCGGATTACACCCACTTCTCTGGCTCTAAAAATCCCGATATTTTAGACATTTTCATCTCCAAGAACTTAACTATAAACAAAGGCCCTTGGACTATCCCAGCTTTAAATTCCGACCATATAACTCAGTCCTTCTTGAAATCTCTGGTAACCTCTCCTCCGAATCTCCGACGAAGACGAGAATCAACTGGTTGGCACTCCGCTTCTACCTTGAAACTACGTCCTTCAAATGTCCTTTCATACGGACCACGTATGACATTGATTCCGCCGTTGACTCGCTTACCCATGAAATTAAATCCAAAATGGATCTAGCAAGCACCCCGATTTCCGTCTGCTCTATCGACACCTGTCTTCCACCCGAGATCAGAGCTCCTATAGCTAAAAAGAGAAGAATTCGCTGACATTTGCAACGCACAGGCAACCCCGCCCTCCGCCCCCATCTAAACTCTATAAAACGCCACCTTAGGGCCGCCCTCCAGACATTTGGGAACGAAAAATTCAATAAGTACATATCCATAGCCGAATCCAACCCCAAAAGTTGCTGGAAAGTCATCAAGTCCCTCGGGAACAGACAGCCTTACTCCCCTCCTCTCCTAAAAGACGGAATCTCCTACGCGGTAGACAGCGACAAGGCAAATATCTTCGCTGAATCCCTTAGAGAACAATGTTCCCCGTTTCCTACCCGCGCCAAATTCGCCAATTTTCACACAACTGTAACAGCATCCATCCAAAATCTCAGTCTCGATGACCTCTCCTTCCCTCACACCTCTCCTAGCGAAATCGCGGTGACCATTCAATCCTTACAGAAAAATAAAGCTCCAGGACACGACTCAATCCCCAATGGGGTCCTCAAAATTCTCCCGCACATCCTTATCGTCGCCATTTGCAACATCATCAACGCTATGATGAAGCTGTAATATTTTCCACCTGCATGGAAGACAGCAACAATCCAGCAATCATCTGTCTTCCAAAACAGGGCAAGCCTCTCAACCAAGCCTCCAGCTACAGGCCAATTAGCCTGCTCCTCGCCCTAAGTAAAGTTGCGGAAAGTATCATACTAACCCGCCTTAACAGATTTTGCTCGAGGCCAACATCATCCCAGAATTCCAGCACGGTTTCCGTCGCCGGCATAGTACCTGCCATCAACTCCTCCGTGTAGCTGAACTCCTCGCGGACAACCACAACAAGTCACGCCACACCTCTATGCTCCTGCTCGATGCCAAGCAAGCCTTCGACAGAGTCTGGCACGACGGTTTAATCTTTAAATTAATTCAGCTAAAACTGCCTTACTATCTAATCTGTCTAACGCGGTCCTTCCTCTCAGACAGATCTTTCAGAGTACGTTCGGGGAAGAGCTTCTCGGTTGCGCAACCTATCACGGCGCGAGTTCCGCAGGGATCTAAACTCTCGCCCACTCTATTCAATCTTTATTGTCACCACATCCCCACCCATGACAAAATTATCACCGCACAATACCCAGACGACGTCGCTCTTATATTCCTCCAAAACCAAGAAATTCTGCTCCTCAGTTGTTAACAAATTCGTACCCTCACTTCTCGATTGGTATCATATGTGGGGTTTTTCCCCCAACGAAGCAAAGTCGGAGGCTATCTTCTTCTCCCACCGAAATATCTCCCCAGATCCTCTCTCAGTAAACAATCATCTCATCCCTTGGAGTAACTCTGTCAAATATTTAGGGGTAACTTTTGACAGGAAATTAAACTGGGTTAAGCAAATCTCCTCCGTGCGCGGCAAAGCCAACGGTGCATTCGTCTCCCTGAAACCATTTTTCAATAACCGGAATATCTCTCAGGGTACCAAGGTCAAGGCCTTCAACGCGTTGATTAGGAGCATTTGTTGTTATGCCATTCCTGTCTGGGGTTCTGCCGATCCTAAGAAACTAGCCAGACTTTACGGCACTGACACGAGACTCCTTAGAGGCTCCCTACACTCTCCATGGTTCATCAGGAACATCCAGCTGCTCCGTGAAACCGGACTCCCGTCTCTCGATACTGCCGCATTAAAATATGCTGGAAACCTTCGTAATTCCGTCAAGTCCCACGACAACCTCACTATTAAAGCACTTTGCAATTACTCCAGCAAACCCACGGACAAAGTCCGCAGACCCTGTATTCTTATCAATTAATCGCCGTCACGAAACCGAAATTGTTCCCCCTTACTTCGTACAACGCGTCATCCGCGCCAGCGGCCACATCTAGCTGCAGGGCTCTTACTATGTCGTTCACCCCCCCCCCCCCTCCCCCCTCCCCCCTCCCCCCGCCCCCTACTTCTTCTTCTACTTGGTTTATAACCCCAGTGGTTGGTAACCTCGAGGAGGGGTTTAGTCGGTAGAAATCCGACACTACCCCACTACCATCTTGGGTGTCTTGTCGAAGATTCCCCTCCTCGTCCCTTCAAAAAAAAAAAAAACGTGTGGCCACCACGCGGAAGAAGTGAAACTACGATATCAGTTTCTCTGAATTTCATTCCGGTGGTATTAGTTTCAATTGG
Source organism: Xiphydria camelus (assembly GCA_963678675.1). Taxonomy (NCBI): domain Eukaryota; kingdom Metazoa; phylum Arthropoda; class Insecta; order Hymenoptera; family Xiphydriidae; genus Xiphydria; species Xiphydria camelus. Next base: position 17,627,786 of record OY783192.1, on the reverse strand, counting down.
CTCTATACAAGTCTTTTACAATGCTTCTTCGTAGAGCCAATTGAAACTAATACAACCAGAATCAAATTCAGAGAAACTGATATCGAAGTTTCACTTCTTCCGCGTGTGGCGGCCACACGTTTTGTGTTTTTTGTTGAATTCAATATGAATTTTTTTATAGGCACAAAATGTAGTGTAAGGAATATCATATTCACTGGATGTATTTTCACCGATATTGGATCCTCCAGGAACTCGAAAATCTATTACATTCTCCAGGGTTTGGGACTGGTGTTGTGGTGTTGGTGGTGTGGGTATCTGCATTAGCAGATATAGCAATATTTGATTGTGTTAATTTAATTCTCTCTCTCCATTTTCGACTTCGTTCTGCATCAGTTTTAGGTAGTGTCTTCGTCATTGTTTTCTTTACGCGGTGCCTGTCACGAAACTCTTTTGCCCGTTGTTTTCCTGTTTTTGCCATAATAATTTTAATATAACACACACGCGAAAGAATGTTCAGTGTTCATTGACGTTAATGAAATTGAAAGTTTATTTTACACGTTGCCTGTCACTGTACTCTTTTGACCGTTCTGTTGTTTTTTTGCAACAATAATTATAAATTAATACACACACACACGAAAGAATGTACAGTAATGCATGGTGGTTACTCGAGAAAGGTCACGACTCCAATCGCAGACTACACGAGCTCCGTATAGCCGGTCATTCGACGAGGTAAAATCCGGAAAACTGAAAATGTACAAACGAAATACAAACAACTCACAAGTAACTCTACGCCTTCTCGTCTGGCTTCTCATGTCATCTTACGGATACGCCCAAAAAAGGGTCCTACACGCTAGATTTATGGCGAGACTAAACAGTCCTCTTAGTGGAGGTGCGACACTGCGCCGCCTCATAATACGAACAATAGCTTTCATCGCCCGAAGAAACCCTCTCGAGCAACACAAACCACCCGAGTCGAAATCTGAGAACTGAAAAAGTCCTGACAGAACTGAAAGAGCACTGAAAAAGCCCTGACAGAACTGAATTATTTTCATCAAAGAGGCCGCGCGGCCATGGGCCGCCCATAGAATTCGGAAGAACTGAAAAAGGACTGACAGGCCTGCATAAATGCATATTCAGGACTTTCAGTACTTTTTCAGTTCAACGATTTTCAGGACTTTCAGGGCTTTTTCAGTGCTCTTTCAGTTCTGTCAGGACTTTTTCAGTTCTCGGATTTCGACTCCGGGAGTCAAAATCCGCGGATTCTCGCGAGAACTGAAAAAGCCTTGACAGAACTGAAAGACCACTGATACAGCCGTACGACTATCACGTGATACCTCTGAATATATATTAGAGCACTATATATACTAAAATAATTTTCTTTCCGACGGAGAGGGGGAATTGGGAATAGTGGGGATATGTAATAGTAAAATATATATACAAAATATATATACACATGATTGCATTTAAGTAATTAATGTATTATCAATATACTATTCATTATGTACATCATATATGAATAAATAATGCTTAAAACTTTGAAGAAAAAATATATTTTATTATTGAAATATAACTGTTTTATTCATAATAGTATGGAGTGTTTGGTATTTCCCATTATTGAGTATTTCCATCGACGTTGTTATAAAACTCCCTTTCAATTGGAAGTCTTGATGCTCGCTACCTCGATCTGCCGTGTTCGTGCTGCCTATTCGCGCAGGTTCATCGTAAGGCGTTGATAGAGTCACCGCTGAATGATTGTCTGGAATAAAATTGCCTGTTTGAAATTAAGTAAAACAATAATTAATACAATCACATAAGCTACACCCGGGGGCACGAAATCTGTCGCTGGTGACTTTTTTAAATGTTATTTTTAAACGTACTAACCAATGAACAATTAATCCTCATGCCCTCGTTATCTACGGTGGCGTCTACTCTCATTAATGAAAGCATGAGGATTATTAATCATTGGTTAGTACGTTTAGAAATAACAATTAAATAGTCACCAGCGACAGATTTCGTGTCCCCGCGTGTATATTCGATCATACTAGAAAAAGATTATACACATTTCTCATATTATGAGAAATGTGTGAATTACCTGGAGCAACTGCATGTGGTACTGCCACTTTGTTGGTTGGTCTGCCTCTTTTTTCCTTGTTCATACCGTATGTATCATGCCAAATTAAACAAGCAGATATACCGACACTGCCGAAACTTTACCGACGGTCAAGAATTTTATAGTTAGAGTTGGCTTGAGAAGAGTCCGCTGTGTGTGCTGCGTGAGAGCGAAAAGTGTCAAACGTCTGATTTCCCGATAGCTGTTAATTCAAGAGATCGAAGTGTTTCATCTATTATTCAATACTTCGATTTTACGAATTGACAGCTATCGGGAAATCAGACGTTTGACACTTTTCGCTCTCACGCAGCACACACAGCGCACTCTTCTCAAGCCGACTCTAACTATAAAATTCTTGACCGTCGGTAAAGTTTCGGCAGTGTCGGTATATCTGCTTGTTTAATTTGGCATGATACATACGGTATTTATCTCCTACGTATTTCCCTTCCTTTTCCACCACCGGTCTAAAGCTTACCTACCTTACCGACTCTGACTCTCCCCCGATAGCAAAGTGGCGCCACCGTGACTGCACACTGCTTTCACGCGGTGTATTCGAGTGCATGCACTGGGGTGTCCATCTGTCTGTGCACCGTGAAGCCACGCTGCAGTCACGCAGTGTGAGCACCGAGTGGAAGCACTGTGGCATAACAGGGTGACTCCACAGTGCTTGTACTGTGAGATGATAGTGTAGACCCAGTGGCTTCGCTGTGAAGTTATCATATGGACTACAGGGATGTATTCTAATAAAATATTTATATTAAAAAACAACATTTCTTTTACTATTCCATTTATTAAATGAACATATTGTAGCTGGAGATCCCAATATAACCATATCAAAATGTATTATCCGTCAATTCCCGGGAAAATTTATAATTAATTAAAAACTATCGAAGTTTTGGCCCTAAGCCACTTTATAGTATAGTCTTATTAGATATTCGCGAAACAATTTATTAGTGTCAGGATAAAACCGGTACCAATCGATAGGAAAAAATCTCCTGAATGACATATAGAAATGGGTAATCTTCAAATTGACGAGAAATAATGTAATTAATTAAAAACTACCTGTCAAAATCACATGCCAACAAATCGCGAAGCTATATTTTTTCTGTAACCAATTTCATAAATAAAAATATCCCAATGTACAGGAGAAAATTCTTTACAAATTTCAAGTCGGAACTTATAGTCTACGATGCACCGTTTTTGTGTAATAAATTATTATACATATCGATACCTTACTTTGAAAACCTCGTAAGTGCAATTTTGGACAAAAATGCCATTTATAGCTTACTGCGTTAAGATTTAAAATCTGAACACAGTAAGCTATAAATGGCATTTTTGTCAAAAATTGCACTTACGAGGTTTTCAAAGTAAGGTATCGATATGTAATTCAAATTGGCTTAAATCGATCAGCTGATCGTTACGCGACGCTCCTTTATTACGCGTGCAACTAACGGAGGAAAGCGCGTTCCGCAATCTATTCAAATTTATACTCTTTTTCCTGGGCATCCTAGATTTACTCGATCAAACAAATGAAGCTACCAATTTGTAGCGGGGAAAATTTACTATGAAATTGATGCAAGAACCTACTTGACAAAATGCACGGTTAATTTATAATAATTTTTTGAAAGTCCCGGTGTACGAAAGTACAATAAGCTGCGCATGGCACGTTTTACGTGGTCGCCATGAGAACAGCTGATTGCTTGGCGAAACATGCTCAGGGGTGCTATTCTCGACGCGTGGGAAATGCTTTTCGTGGACGAAATATTTTTCGTTAACGGACGTAAAATTTCGTCGATCACTTTCGTTAACGATTCGAATATCCCTTCCAAGATAGATCTCGTCAACGAAATTAATTTTCTCACACGAAAAATGTGTTTACATCCCTTAGCGACCTCTTCTTTTTAGAATCTCGTTTAATCACTCAGCAACGACCCGTCGCATTGGCCCACCACCTCGTCATGCAACTCACCGGCATACAAATACCAAACAACATTCGTTGACGAAAACAGCGAGAACGACGAATGACAATTTCGTCAACGAAAAAAGTAATTTCGTTAACGAAGGAGTTTCGTATGGGAAAAAATTCCGTGTACAAAATTTCTCAAACGAAATAATAATTCCGTTCACGAAATCGTTTCTGACGTGTCGAGAATTGCCCCCCAGGGGCAATTGCGTTGTGGTTGAGAAATTTTGTACGCGAAATTTTTTCCCATACGCGCGAAACTCCTTCGTTAACGAAATTACTTTTTTCGTTGACGAAAGTGTCATTCGTCGTTCTCGCTGTTTTCGTCAACGAATGGGTTTGGTATTTGTCCGAGGCGGTGGGCCGATGCGACGGGTCGTTGCTAAGTGATTAAACGAGATTCTAAAAAGAAGACATCGCTAAGGGATGTAAACACATTTTTCGTGAGAGAAAATTAATTTCATTGACGAGATCTATCTTGGAAGGAATTTTCGAATCGTTAACGAAAGTGATCGACGAAACTTTAAATCCGTTAACGAAAAATATCTCGTCCACGAAAAGCATTTCCCACGCGTCGAGAATAGCTCCCCTGAAATTACTTTCGTACATCGTGTTCATTTCCCGCATGTCTCCCTTGAGCTTCTCCATCACCACGAATATCTTCTCCGGCGTCTCGAACATCCTCTCGAGATTGACGACTCCGCTGTGGGAGAGATTCTGCAGGATGGCTACTTCGTTCTTGAGCTGGGCCTTTTGCTCGGTGGGAAAACGCAGCTTGTCGATCACCTTTATCGCCATCGCGCGGCCGGTCTTGCGATGAACTCCGCCGTAGATGATACCAAATTAACCCGAGCCAAGAACTTCGTCCGGGAAGATGTGATAGAGCTGCGACATGTCGGTTACGCGTTCCTCTGGCTCGGTTGTCGACTGCTCCTACCGACCTGTGGAAAACGACGCGTGTTTTTCGGTATAGCGTCGGTACGCGTTCGCGCGCACACTCGCGAGCTCTGAACGTACTTGCCGATCCGGAGGTGACGGGCATCAATGCCTGCCTGATATTCGTTTTCCAGGTCCTCGCCAAGTGAGCGCCAACGCCACTTTCCGGCGGTGGAAGCTGACCACTAGCACCTCCGTAGAGGGGATCTTCGCCGACGTAGTAATCGACGTTGGCCGTTCTCAATTCGAAACAATGCATCGTGCCTGGAAGGAGAGAACGCGCGCGTTGTACATCGACTAAACGCGCACAGACAATTTCTAACGATATACATATGTACTCACGAGAATGTTGTTCCCTGGCGGCGGCGACGACTAGAATTTCAGCCAACGGAATCTCTTTGAAGTACTTGGAACTGCTGTCGCTTTGGAACAGAATTATGGTCTTTGTGTCCAATCGCCAGTAGTGTCTCTTCCTCTGAAAACACGCGCGCCTTAATGATGGGGGAAGCGAAACCGAATCAGCGCCACGTCGTCAACCTACCATCGGATCGCGATTCGTCGAGTGCACTATCCATCCTTCCTTCAGGATCTTGGAGCCGCGTCGTTTCATGTGCTTGGCGCTTTGAACTATTCACATCAGCGGTATATTGTTACTCGGCGATGAGCTGCACCTGCGTTATCGCGTACGAGGTACCAAGTGTGACGGAGGGAGTGATGGAGAAGAAAAAAAGATAAAGTATCGCAAGTGTCGAGATACGACGTTGATTGAATAATTACCTCGATGGTCTGGAATTTTGAAATTCGTCGGAAGATGCATCGTCATGGCACGGAACGAGGTCCTACGGAAATATCACACGCCTAAAACGATTCTTAGTGCGCTTTCCTCGTGTTTCCTTGTGTTTATGCGATTAGAGGGGGGATGATGACAGGTTGGCTTATTGTCACTTCGCTGTAGACTCCCAGCATAGCTCGGTCGTTCGCAAGGGCCTCTTCGGTGTCCCGGAGCTCCCGAGGCGGTTTCTCGCGAGGGTCGCTCGTCCGGTGTCTCTCTGCTGGCCTTTGCGGTCTTTCGTCAACCGACGCTATGTAGCGGCGGCCATGATGGCGTTCGTGCCACGAAGGAACTCGATATGACAGACTTCGCAATCGTCGAATACTGCCTAAACGCCGGCCTCGCCGCACTTCCATTTAACTCAGTGAGCTTCGCACTGCTCCGCGAACACCACCATGCACTTTTTATCGCACTCACTCGCGAAAAACCCGACTAAAGTTCCGAATTTCGTAGGAGCGATCCGCCACACGTCCGCACTGCTCGACCACCGAACCTTTAAATTTAATTACGAACACGTTCCCTGCGTATTAAAATGATTGAGTTAACCCCCGTACTAAAATCTTGAAATTTGCGTAAAACTATGTTGGCGTGCCGCGGGAGCTGCGTGTTCCGCAGCGAATTCATTAATTCGTTAACAATTTTGTGAAGACAGTGAATTTACCGATATTCATGGTCGGTAAATTTACGAAGTGTGCACGTCGAAAAGGCACCGTGACTGCACTGAGTGTAACCACTGTGTCTTTATCCTGTGAACCACTCAGTGTGCTCACTGTGTAGCCACGGTGCTTTTAGTTTGTGTACGCCACGCGATCACGCCACGGTGAGACCACAGTGGTGCCACTACGTGGCAGCACTGCGTGCGGCTAGCGTGTAAATCCACGCTTTGCTGTCGGGGTCGCTTATCTTCCTCCTCACCGCTTCACTTAACCTCACTTTTGACTTTTCCTCGCTTTTCCTAATTTCCTATCGTTACCCTCCCTTTCCTAACAAACCCTTATAATCTATCCTTTAACTCTTTCTCTCAGCTTTCTATCTATACCCTATACTACTCTTGCACTCTCTGTTGATCGCACTTATTACAATTTTTCTTCTCACAACTTCCAACACACGTTCTCACCATTCAACCTCCTGCAACCAAGTCCTGATTTACTATAATAATCTGTGCTTCTTAATAAACAGTTATAGTTTATAACTCGCTCAACATACTCTGAAAACTCGAAATCAAATAATTTGTTGATTTAATAATTGAACAAATTACAATTCTTGTGAATTTATTCACAAATAAAGTTTCAAGTCTACCTATATGCAGGAGACCGAAATTTTTCTAATTGTAAGTCCCTAAATGTATTCCGTTGCTGCTTACAGAGCTCTTCCACGAGTACCGCAAAATGTGCAACAGGCATTACTAGATAACGGGCTAGATGTTTAACAATATACAATGTGGAAATATTTGAGATTGCTGAAAAAAAATTGTATGTGGCTGCACAGTATGGAAAAGTTTTACAGACATCTTCATCTGCAATACAATACATTGACATGGCTGATAATCAGATGATATATGGAATCGTAGAACATTATTTAAAACTAATCAGTAATCGGTGTAGGTAGACATAATAATTGCAATTGTGAGTATTCACATTTGGTAATTATTCGAGAAATCATTTGCGATGGCATGTTTGAAGTTAACGGAAATCAGTACCCAGGTAACAAACTAACGTGAAATTAACGTCATTTTTTGGTCAGATCTGGTCATAGACGACGTCAGTAAAAAACGTATAAATGACGTTAAAAGTACGTTCGAAAGTCACATCCCACTGACGTCATTTAATGACGTCTTTCTAACGTTCTTTATGACGTGAAATATGACGTTTAATTTTAGCGATTTTCCAGGTAGCACACTAACGTCAAAATGACGGTTTTTGAAGGTCAGCTCTGACGGCAGATAACGAAAAATATAACGTGATTGTGTAAAAAATGACGGCTCTGAAAGGTTAGGGCTGACGTATATCTTTTCATCGGAAGCGGTCACCCATCCAACTACTGTCCGCACTTTTTGCTGCTTAACTTCGTCGATCGGTCGGTGTTTTCGAGTCCTCATCTGCGCACGCTCCTGTGGTATTAAGTATTACTATTGGTGTTCATATGAAGTTTGATGAATAAATGTATGTTGCTTTTCCAGTCAATAAGAAAGAGCTTAAATAAATAAGATTTTATAATTGTATTATTCTTTTCTCAACATTTTTCTAAATTTATGATTGCATCTTTTGATAAATATTCTTGCATAGACGCAAATTGATATTAATAAATAAATAATTATATGAATGTTTATAGAAACGACCGCAATATAAAAAATCTTACTTTTATTTATTACAAAAAAACGTACTGGTAAAATGGTACAGAGATATAAGAATCGAGAATTAAAGTAGACCACACTATACAAATATTTTTATATTATACATTATAAAAAAATATAAAAATACTCAATGTATATTGTATAATAAGTAGTTATTTTAAAATTTTATTACGACGTAAAAATAACGTCTTTTTAACGTCATATTTAAGGCGTCTTAAAGACGTTTCTTGAATGACGACATTAAAACGTCATTTTTTGGTAGAATGACGTCGCCGACGAAATATGCCCTAAAAGTGACGTCAAGTTTACGTCAGCTTGCTACCTGGGTATCGATTTATGTCGACGGGATTTATGTACAAATGTCATACAATAAATAATATAAAAGTTATCCCGATAAATCTAACACAAGCTCCATGTCTTCAAATTACGATCAGTGGCCAGTCATATGTATCAATGCCATGATAAAGAATTAGAATAAATTGTAATTCATTGTAATTTGTTTCATTAAAAATATAAAATTTTAGTTCATGTATATCTGTGGCTGTTTATTTTGTATTACTGTCTACCACAAATATTTCAGTAATTAATGTACCTATAGCTAATGAGCATACCAGTCGAAAATTTGTTAAGTCCATCGAGCGCAACAGTAGAAAATTTTCTAAGTTCATCAAGCGCGACAGTCGAAAATTTTCTAAGTCCATCGGGCGCGACAGTCGAAAATTTTCTAAGTCCATCGAGCGCAACGGTCGAAAATTTTCTAAGTCCTCTATAAGTGGAGGGGACAATTTCAAGACTAAGATCTTTTTCAACGCTAAGTCAGGCCTTTCAGTGCTATTTCATGGCTACGTTTTGAGAGAGGTGGGGATATTCAGAGGTAGCATGGCTATTTCAGTGGTCTTTCAGTTCTGTCAGGACTTTTTCAGTTCTCGGATTTCGACTCGGGCAGACGCCCTCTAAAGAGCGAGAGCCAGCGACAGCCAGACCTTCGTTATTTTATAAAGGCTGAAAGTTTCTCAGTGTATGTCCCTAATAGAGGTAAGAACGATCCCCGAATATGAAGTTTGGATCATGGTGGCTTTGGCAAGTAACAGGTGGCAAAGGTGTAAAAAAATGGACCTTACTTTCGTTAAAGTATAAAGCTCAGTTTTTATATATTTTATTTGGAATAATATTAGAAATCACGTCGTCCATTGCCAGACACTTAGTATGGTTCCAACCCCCTGCCAGACACCCTTAAACTATAATAAATTGTAATTAAACTTTCGTCACAGTATAAAAGCTAAATTTTATATGTTATTTGGGGAACTATCAAAAGATGTTTCCTCAGTAGCCAGACAGTTTCGATGGTTCCTACATCTTGCCAGACACATTGAAAGTCTGCCGTAGGCTAGTATAGGTACGAGCGCGAGGCACTATATATATACAAGCGGGTGCGAGTGAAATAGTGAATCCCCGGTCTATTGCGATCTTTTGTTGCGCATCTTTCATTTACTCAGTATCATTTGTTGAACAGTGTTTTTGGATTTATCGGAAAATTTAATTGAAGACACATGTGGATAAAGGTGTCATGTAACATTTATTTTGCCACGGAGTGGAGTAGTAGTGACGAAGATAATGAAGATATCGACGACAACGATGAAAATCATTAAATATTTCTTTGAATCCAGTAATACATATTTGAAATCATATCAAAACATTATTGATTAATTTATTAAATTTTTGTTGCATTGATTTATTGACATGAAAATTCTACTGAATCATTTTTTGAAAATTTATTTCTTAGTCATAAATAATTCTATATAATTAAATTTTCCGATAAATCCTGAAAACACTGTTCAACACATGATACTGAGTAAATGAAAGATGCGCAACAAAAGATCGCAATAGACCGAACTCACTATTTCACTCGCACCCGCTTGCATATATAGTTCCTCGCGCTCGCACCTACGGCAGATTTTCAATGTGTCTGGCAAGATGTAGGAACCATCAAAACTGTCTGGCTACTGAGGAAACATCTTTTGATAGTTCTCCAAATAACATATAAAATTTAGCTTGTATACTATGACGAAAGTATAATTACAATTTATTATAGTTTAAGGGTATCTGGCAGGGGGTTGGAACCATACTAAGTATCTAGCAATGGACGACATGATTTCTAATATTATTCCGAATCAAATATATAAAAACTGAGCTTTATACTTTAACGAAGTTGAGGTCCATTTTTTTACACCTTTGCCACCTGTTACCTGCCAAAGTTACCATGATCCAAACTTCATAGTCGGAGATCGGTCTTACCTCTATTGGGGACATACACTGAGAAACTTTCAGCCTTTATAAAATAACGAAGGTCTAGCTGTCGCTGGATCTTGGGCTTGAAAATCATTAAATATTTCTTTAAATCCAGTAATCATACCAAAACATTATTGATTAATTTATTAAATTTTTGTTGCATTGATTTATTGACATGAAAATTCTACTGAATCATTTTTTGAAAATTTATTTTTTAGTCGTAAATAATTCTATATAATTAAATTTTCCCATAAATCCAAAAAACACTGTTGAACATATGATACTGAGTAAATGAAAGATGCGCAACAAAAGATCGCAATAGACCGAACTCACTATTTCACTCGCACCCGCTTGTATATATATAGTGCCTCGCGTGCTCGCACCTATACTATACTACGGCAGACTTTCAATGTGTCTGGCAAGATGTAGGAACCATCGAAACTCTCTGGCTACTGAGGAAACATCTTTTGATACTTCCCCAAATAACATATATAAAATTTAGCTTTTATACTATGACGAAAGTTTAATTACAATTTATTATAGTTTAAGGGTGTCTGGCAGGGGGTTGGAACCATACTAAGTGTCTGGCAATGGACGACGTGATTTCTAATATTATTCCGAATAAAATATATAAAAACTGAGCTTTATACTTTAACGAAAGTGAGGTCCATTTTTTTACACCTTTGCCACCTGTTACCTGCCAAAGCCACCATGATCCAAACTTCATATTCGGGGATCATTCTTACCTCTATTAGGGACATACACTGAGAAACTTTCAGCCTTTATAAAATAACGAAGGTCTGGCTGTCGCTGGCTCTCGGCCTATAACGCTCGAGCCGATTTTCGCAAGAGCGAATCAGCAGCTTGTGAGGATTCGCGAAGCATTTTGTGAAGGAGACAAGGAGGAAAACAACGCGAACACACGAAAATAGATATATTCAAATGGATATGGAATACATATGCATGGAGAGCGATCTCAACTCCACGAAACCAAGCGAACGAATGTGCACGCTGCAGCTTCGCTGCCACGCCGTCAATGCATCGTCTATGCATCGACTTAGAGAGTTGTAGAGGAGTCGAATAAAGAACGAGTCTTTCTTCGAACCGCGTGTTTCTTCTCTCCACCTTTCTCCAGCGTGTGGGATCCCTAAGCGGTCCCCACAATAGAAATTTTACATTATAAAACACAGACTTGACCCTGCTACTACCAAAAATGGAATTATGTAGAGTCAGAAGTGTTAAAATCAGTGCCATTTTAATATGGACATGAATGCTTCTTTAAACCGAAGATGCTGCTAGTGCAATGGAAATTAGCAGTGTGTTCAGTGTTAAAATGAATATAAAAATTTCGCCTCAGGTGCGGCAGCTGTTCACATACTAGGCCAGTGCAGCCAACGTGTGGACGTGACTACCAACGTCCGCCAGCTCCAAAGCCAACGCCTTTAATGTGTCTTCAAAAACCGACATTACGACGGATCGATCGCCAACGCTTGGACCAGCTCTGCCAATGCTGCTGCAATGTCGCCAATATGACCAATAGTCCCCTCTACACGCTGGCCAATCCACATTGGCTAGCGTGTTGGCCAACGCATTGGCCAACGTGTAGAAGGGCCTTTATACGCTTATCGGACGCGCTCGCGTGCCGCAGGTGGTATCAGCTTACGATTGGCATCCTTGGCGGGGGCGTGGCTTATGGCCAAGCGCTCTGGTGGCGAAACGAAAAACTAGCGTAAGTAGGGTTCCGCTGTCAGTTAGCCCAGTACTCAGTCCACAATTTTTTTTTCTTTTTTTATATACGAAGTGAAAAATTAAAAAGTGCGTTTTATAATTAAAAAAAATAGATCTTGTCATTTACTCTGCCCTCGATAAAAAAATGCATGTATTTATAATAGACTTTGATAATAATTATACTAAAGAATTACTGTTTTCGCTTAAAAAAGTTTTTTTCAACATTATGATTCACAACGTATGTGAAAAAGAATGTGAGAGCACAGCAGCAGGATAGCTAGAGTATGGCTTATTTAAAATGTTATTTATACATAGATTCTTTTTATTTTGTATGTACTTTTATTCTAAGACAATAAACAATGTACACATTTGCACATAATTATTTTGTAGATTTATCCTGAAAAAATCTTTCGTCTTTGAGAATTGGTGAACTTAGATTCACTGTACCGCTGATGATTGTGAAAATCTTCGTAGCTCGAGTAACAAGGCCTGACGGCATTACTTATCCTAATACGGAACAATCTTTAAGGCGTTGATTATTTCGTTCAACGTGCATTCGAGCTCTTGAAATTTTACGATTCACGATCGCTTCTGCTTCCGTAAACTATTTTCTCCCCTTTAGAAATGCTGGAGTAAGAAGTGTTACGTCTCTCTTTCTGCAAAGCTCAAAAAGTGTGAAACCTCTGTCAGCTAATATAATATATTTCTTTTCCATTTTATCGAGAATTTTACTGTGTTCAAAAATGATATTGTCTGACACATGTCCCCCATAACACTCACTTACAAAGGTCACTAACCCAGCGGGACTTACACCGGTCATAAATTTAATTGTGGAATTATTTTTATAATGCGAGTAAGTTTGTATTTGACAGCATAAATTAGATTGCCGCTGAATCCGGATTTCAGTGCAATCAACCACTATACGAACATTCTCTAGCTCCTCAGATAGATTTTTCGAAATATTCTCTTTGCTTGGCTAAAAAATTGCTGGCTTCAAACAAATGTACAAAATATCGATCATCTCGTGAATTCTTTCTCTACAGTTTTCAGCTCTACAAACTTTGAATAGTGTCGCCAAAAAAGCGTATGAACTATTTTGCTTCAATTTTATAAAGGTCATGATGATTCTTTCACGCAAACTCAACTTTGTACACGTATTAGATGATTTTTTTATTAGCTTTACTAATTTTTCAACCGAATCTAACAAGCGAAAGCTGGCAATCCCCGTAAGAGAGTAGGTACTTAGGTCGTGCTCCGAAGTAATAAGAGTAATCAATTTTGGAGTGACGACATCACTTTGTACTTGAACTCCTTCATCACAAAATATTTTAGGAGACACTTCTGTTTGACTTGCTGATTCCTTAAAGCTCTTTTCCTGCCTTTGATTCATATGTGTATTAGCGTTTTGGTTGGGAAGGCCTTCATCGTCATCCTCCTGGTCGTTTTGATCGGCAAGACGTACTTTCCCAGCATTCTTCTGTTGGTATTCTTTGTTATTTTCTATTTCAGGTGTCCCTACATCATCCAGCTATTTGCATTTCAGTTTATTTAACAATGATATTTTACGACGTCTCCCTACTCTGGAATTTATATGCATCTGATATACTTGACTACCGTTTCTTGAAATCGTTGATTCTGGAGGATTGCGAGAGACAACACTTGTTGTCTTCAAATGAACACGTTTTTAGTCTCGAAATTACTACCGTCTAAAATTAAAAATATTTACATTTTTAATATCTGTTTTTTTTTACATTTTGTATCTGTAATATTAAAATTTTTTCATATTTTTTACTTAAATGGTAATAAAAAATCTTATGAGAAATGTAATGAATAAACTTCCATCGAACCAGTCACCTTTTCCCCCATTCTTAAAACCCTCATCCAAGTATTTAACATGTCAATCTCCTCTTCTTCGCCGAATGTATTTAATATTTTTACTCTCAAGTGTATTTGCACGTGGGAATTAAAAAAATCTAACATTCGGATTTGTTGAGGTGTACTCGTGCAACCATAGACTGAGCAATAAATTTTACTTTTAGATTTTACTTTTTCTGTTTCCATCATTGACAATACTTTAACTTGTTTGTTTTTAACATTTATCTGTATTTAACCACATTCAACCCATTCGGGACGGATCAATTCGGCTCGTGCTTATATTTCCGACGTACCAATATGTCAAACGTCCTGAATAGGTTAACACTGCCATATAACCCTACTTACACTAGTTTCACTCTTAGCCGCCAGAGCGCGTAACCTAGGATCAAGTTTCCCAATACGCCGCGAACGACCGCGCGTGATCTAATCTTACGTCACTAATCTTACGTCAATCACATTCAACCCGGCAGTTTCTTACCGCTACTGCTCGCACCCGTTAACGGTTCGGTGCTCGCCGTAGAATGGAGCACACCAGGAAGATTGTGCTCATACCTCAGGAGAACGTGGAGCGTTTACAACAGCAGCAGCAGCAAGAAGCGAAGGTCGTTCAAACATCAGGTAATGTCATGAGCAGACTCGACATGGAGCTGAGCGAAATTCTATACCCTTCGGCGTTCAGAGACGAGAGAGAAAAGTGGAGAATATCTATACTTTGCGAATAGTGCACGACAATACCGAAGATCGCTAGAGGTACCGATCGGCAAGAAGTCGGAAAATACGAAAATGGCAGATGAGGAGATCGCCGTAGCACTGAACGACGCGGTTATTCTGGATATGGTGCCGAAGAGGTATAGCGAGAAAGTACGAATGATGCTGCGTCATTTGTTACGAGTTGGTGCTAATCGAATAGCGTGGGATTTGCAAAACCGCGTTGCGATCGATGATAAAGCCATCGATCAATCGAATATCATCAATCTCGTCAATGACGATATGCGCTCGACAAAAGAACCTGGCGCTCGAGGACGACGCCATTTCTCCGAAGCATCAACGCATCCTTGACATACTTGGGTAATACAGCATTCCATCGAGTGTCGTCGGACAATACTTCCCCGCAACACCCCGCTACGTCGCGTAATAGCCCCGCTCGCAACAGTAGCAGCAGTGATAGCGATTCTTCCGTATTTGACATGGGCGACAACGACGACATCCACGACGTTGATGCTCCCGATAATCAGAGTGAGGAAGCAGTAGTTGCTCGTATGAGAAAAACAAGCTCGGAAAAACAAACGAGGTAGTCATAACAATTCGGCCGTGCGCGGTAGACCAGCGAATACTCTACTACGACCCGAGCATCGAATGCTCGTATTCGGGAACGACGCGCGTGACGCAGATCACTGAAAAGTGGAAGATACCGCCGGATAAGAAGAAACAGTAGCTGGAATTCTAGGATGCTTACACTCTCCATCGACCCGTTGTATATAATTTTCGACGACGATCCTACAATACGAACAACATGGACGATCTCTGGGAATTAGACCTCGTGGACATACGTGCTCTAAAGAAATACAACGACGGCTATACCTACATACTGGTTGTTATCGATGTCCTGAGCAAGTATGCGTGGATGGAGATGCTATACGATAAAACGAGCACCGCCGTTGCAACGGGGTTTCGACGCATTATTGCTAGAATTGGCAGTCCCCTTCCAATTTATTTGCAAACCGATCGGGGCAAGGAATATGTGGCTGCAGCCTTTCATAATTGTCTCAAACAGCGTAAGATTCATTTTCGACTGGTGCGTGACCACAACGTGAAGGCAGCTCTTGCAGAATATTTCAATCGCACGCTCAAATAAGGTTTGTAGCGTTACTTCACGCATAATGGCACTGTGAGCTCATCAGGAGTAACGGCCGGACAGGGATTAACCGGAACGTCAATACCCGATAACGCACCGATTCTGGCCACCTGACCAGCGAGTTAGGGTAGCGGCCGGATAGGGATTAACCAGGACGTTAATCCCCGATGACGCACAGATGACCGTATCCGCTAACGATGCTCACTTGCAGCACAGGAGGAGTGCTCCGATTGGTTCGGCGCAAGGGAACGAGCACCATATAAGTAGGCGTCCCGACGAGCTCATCGAACAGTCATCAACGATTCATCACCGAGTCTTCATCGACCATCGAGCGTACATCGTCCTCGTATCGCCTGCCTAGCGACGCCGAGTCGTCTAGGGCAGAGACCACCGACAGGACGCTCACAGTTCATAGTTCGCATTTCGCATTAGAAGTTAGAGAGTTGTAGAGGAGTCGAATAAAGAACGAGTCTTTCTTCGAACCTTGTGTATCTTCTCTCCACGTTTCTCCAGCGTGTGAGATCCCTAAGCGATCCCCACAGCACTAAACGTTACGTCGAGGTGTTGCAGAAAATCATCTCCGCGTACAACAACACTCGATACACCACCATTAAAATGGCGCCATTTAAAATGACTCTCGATAATGCTGCGCAGGCTCGCAAAGATATGATGCGTCGCTACAGTGCGGTCACGCCTAAAAATCCTAAATACACCATGGGTGATTATGTGCGCATTGGTAACGGACGAATAGCGTTTGCAAAAGGCTACAAAGGGCGGTGGACGAAAGAGATTTTCGTAGTCAAGCGTGTGTACGCTCAGCGACAACCGCCGATTTATACGCTTGAGGGCTCGAGGAAAAAGGAGATCGACGGTTTCTTCTACGAGCAGGAACTCGGACATGTGGGTAAAAATCGATTGACACGAGAAAAATGAAGGATCAGTTTTACGTTGTACTGCCGAGCACAACAGCAGTATGGAATATTTTCCCGATAACGCGATAATAAAGTTCATCACGCATCTACCACAACAGATACGATTGGATGGCGAATGGTCCGTGGGTCTCATAGAGATCCAGTATCCTCAAACATTTTTGCATGTACATACATTGCTAGAGGAAAATTTCGTCGAGACAATTGACTTCGAACATGATAAGACCGGACGAACCAACGATATACGGAAATTCCTCGAGTACGTGGCGGCTGGTCGTACTAGCGTCATACGGAAATTTGTGAAGCCGGGTATGTACGAGAGTGTGTCCGCTGTCATTGAAGAACTTAACAATCTCGAAATCATAAATGATCATTTTCGCTTCGGTCTCACACCGGAGATGCATACATCAAGTGTTTATACAAGACGCGCTACAAGTTGATCATGGCGCCGAATCTACGGCGTATACTCGGATACAATTATTGTTCAGGCTTTCTCGACAATCAATCGAATACGGATGATTGAATCGTAACGAGCAACCAACCAGCGAGTTTCCTGAATGTAATACCAGGTATGCTCTTTGTCTACACGGATATTTGCGAATTCTACATAACGGGTGATGTACAAAAGCCATTATTACGCATCGTACCCGTGGACACGGAGATATATACATATACGGTTCGACACGACTCAAAACCTCGCCGACAAAGTATATTCCTTTGTTGTAAACTAATTTCCAAACTATCGAAATAGATAAGAAACCAGCAGGGTAAACCCATACCATTTGAGCACGATACCTTGACCGTGACGTTCATTAAGAACCGAGTATGGCTACCTCATACGACGACTACTTAGATCAGCAAATATGTGCTGGGTATTATTAGGGGGTTGCATTGAAAGCCGCTATTTTTTTCTTATTTTTAAAACATTGTGTCGTAGTAAAATGTGCAAATATCTCAATCTTCGTTCTTTTCGAATCTTTCCCATGTCATGTCGACGTCGTGAAATTGTAGATTCATATCGACTTCAAGCTGTTGAGCCTTTTCCTTGAGCGTTTCAGTACGGTTTTCTTCCAACAGAGCTTGGAGTTGTTCATCTTCGAACTTCTTTGTTTGACCTGGCCGTTGCTTGTCGTGAACATCACAGTTTCCACTTTTGAAACGACGAAACTAGTCTCTACATACTGTTTCTGATGGAGCAGATTTAGCATAAGTTTGCACAAGTAATTGATGAGCTCCAGCAGCACTTTAAACAAAATCAAAATAGTGTAGAAATAAACATCGAAAAAACAACTTATCGCGTTCCATTTTCTTTGGTTATAGACATAGACTTTTGTTAATCAAAAATGGCAGTCTAATAACTGAATCTTAATGAGAAATGTCCATAATTTAATGTGATACAAGAAGTATTAGTCGCTGCGCACGACATAAGTAGTTAGAGTCATCTACAGGAGAACAGCGGCTTTTAATGCAACCTCCTAATACATCGGCAGTGGTGGCATAGATCATATATATACTGCCGGTCAAAAAAAATGACCGATGATGAAAAAACCAATTTTTCGACTTTTCACTCATGTTTAATGTATTGTAAATGTTTTAATTCGACAATTTCTGAAAGAATGTACATAACTGAAGCTTATTAAACATTTCGAAATTATTATTCGATGAACATGATGAAAGAAATCAAAATAATCTGAAATATACACTTAAACGGATTTTTCATCAAAGTGACCACCTTTTGCTCTAATGACAGCCGCACATAATTTCGGCATTCTTGCGGCTCGTTTTTGTAATGTCTCAAGTTTGATATTGTTCCACGCTGACTGAAGACAGTTCCAGAGATCGGTTTGATTTTTTGGTCGAAGTTTTCTGACTCTCGATCGAGTGATTGTGGGGGATGATCCAGTATTTTCAGCACTCCTTCTTCTTTTTTTTCCTTAAATAATTCATACAATGTTTCGAAGTGTGTTTGGGATCACTGTCTTGTTGAAACGTAAACTCAGGACCAATCAAACGAACACCAGAAGGAATCGCTTGGCGTTGCAATATGTTGTGATATTCTTCTTTTCGCATGATTCCATCGACTTTAAACAATGAGCCCACGCCATTGTAAGCAAAACAACCCCATACCATGACTGAACCGCCACCATGTTTGACTGTAGGTGCAATACAAGCTGAATCGCAACGTTCATGTACTTTTAGGCGGACATACTGTCGACGTCTTGAACCAAATAGTTCAAACTGATTCGTCAGACCACATGACAGATTTCCATTGATTAAGAGTCCAATTTTTATATTTTTGCGCATATGCCAACCTTTTTTTACGATTGACTTCACGAATGTACGGCTTTCTGACTGCAACACGACCGAACAAACCTTTTTCTCTGAGTCGTCTTTGAACCGTTGACACCGAAATCGAACTGTCTTGACTTTGGTTAATTTCAGCTGCAATATCCGGCGCTGTATTGAATCTGTTTCTCTTGTTGAGTATCCCGATTCTATCGTTAGTTGTTTTTGATGTACTTCTCGGCCTTCCAGAACCTTTCCGATTCGAATTCGATCTAGTTTCAGCTAAGCGCTTGCAAGTGAAAATGACCGGCTCTTTGGAATCTGCATGAATTTGGACATCTCCCCGAACGATTTGCCACTTTTTCTCAAAATGACTATTTGGGCCCGCTTTTCGAGTGACACTTGTTTTTTGCTTGCCATAATTAATATATGACACTTACGAAACCTGCTTTAAAAAATATTGAATCAACTTTTTTTTTTTGTAATTTTATTACATTCTTAAGAGTGACAAATTTACCTTTATTTCCGTATTTTTAGTTATCCAACGCTTATTACTCATAAACGGTCATACTCGTGATAATAACAAGGAATTAAATGGTGAAAAATTGTCGTTGGCGATTGTTGACAGTACATATACAATGATGCGTGATCGGGTGCGCTCGGCCGACTTGGCCGCGTTTCCCCGAGCCGAGGCGATTGCAGCCGAGAAAAGTCGATAATAACCGAATATCGATCAATTCAAATTTGAAATGTCTATTCTTTTATCATTTACCTTGAATGTATTTAAAAAAAAAACCTTAATTTGTACATACAATGGGAATAAAAAGTCGAAAAATTGGTTTTTTCATCATCGGTCAAGTTTTTTTGACCGGCAGTGTATATATTAGCGCTCCTTATCAGCGCGATCACGGTACTGGCGGTTTCCTCGAAAAGCTCTTCTGATGTGTCCTGCTCCTGTTAAAATCCGGCGCACGTGCTGTCGGCAAAGAAGCACTACGAATGGGACTCAATATAGCATCCGATATGTCCGAAAATAAAGTTCCCTTCAAAGAGGCGCTCCAATCACGCGTCGGAGAGAGTCCGAACGTAATCTCAAAAGGAAAGTCGAGGAGAAGTTAGATACGCTGATCAAGGGTTCTGTGTATAATAACGTAATCGGCAAGAAACGAGCATTTTCTACAGCGATTCATCATCGTACTCGTACGTCGGTACAGCGAAATAAGACAGGTGTTATACGCGCAAGAAGCGTTATACCGGAGTGATAAAAAAGACATCAACGACTAGGAGGAGGAAGAAGAAGGGGCAGCTTGTACGAAAAGTTAAGAAGAAGAAACGCACCATTCACGACATATTTGCTTGAAATTAAAAAATGGCTTTCTTACTCGTACACTCGCATGAGTGCATAAAGTTTAAACTAAATCTCTTTTCACTTCCTCCGACGCAAATCACGATCGAGAACTCGCAGTGGATACAATACAAGCCCATATCTTCATTGAGCGATGACTCACCCATCGAAATTCGTCTAACCGGGACACGGTGACGAGTATCTGGATCTTGCACACATCATGTTCAATGCACGCATCAAGATATAGGCCTCTGACTCTGTCGCTGATGTGACAAAAATTGAGAATGTCAAAACAGTTTCACCGGTTAACAATTTCCTTCACTCCATATTCAATCAGGCGGACGTATTTTTTAACCAGAAACTCGTTTCGCCGCCGAACAATGCGTACGCCTACAGAGCTTATATCCAGACGCGAAAGAATCCAACCTTATGAACGCCCTATGGTACGTCGATACTCCTGAGAAAATGGATACTCTGGATGATGCGAACACGAGTCTCAAACACCACTGTAAAGTGGCAGGTTTTGGGAAAACAATAGATCTTTTCGGTTATTTGCACTGTGATGTCTTTAACCAGGACAGATTTTTGATCAACGGTATGGAAGTGCGTTTAGGAATCGTTCGAAATCGAGACTCCTTCTGTCTCATAGTTTTTAACAAATAAGATGCAGGTGCGCATCCTAAATGCTACCCTTCTGGTTTGTCGTGTCAAAATTAATCCAGCTGTACTATTGGTGTACGCTCGAGCATTCTTCAAAACGACGGCAAAATATCCGTTAACGCGCGTCGAAGTGAAAGTCATGACGATGTATAGCGGCCTGCACGGCGAAACGTTGGACAACGTTATTCTTCATCAATTACCGGAACGAATTATCCTCGGGTTTGTGTCGAAAATAAAGCTTTCAACGGCAATAGCTTCTTGAATCCCTTCAACTTTCAATAGTATGTTATAAAACATTTGTCGCTTTACGTCGACGGTGCGCAGATACCATCCAAACCCCTGTAGCCCAGCTTCGCAAATGATAACGGATTATACGTGGAGGCTTATCACACGCTCTTCTTGGGAACTGGAACATATTTCCTCGATCATGATAACTGCATCCCACGGCAACACTATCCCCACGGTTACTGTTTGTTTGCTTTCGATTTGACAACCGATCTCTCGACGAATGAAAATTTCCACTGGAATTTGATCAAGCATGGAAGCGTCAGAATTGAAATACGTTTCGGGGAAATTCTGCAATCGACGGTGTACTGTATTATTTATTTTGAATGCAAGAACATCCTTAAAATCGATGCATCGTGACCACTTATGGTGGATTTCAACGGTTAAACAACGCCACCTACAACTACCGTCGCATCGCAGTCTCTCTCAAGAATATATGGTGACAGAGAGTCAGTCTACTTCGACAGACTGTACACGATTGGTCTTGTCATTGATATTCAGGGCTTTCGAGATATAGAGGAATTTTTCATTCTGAAAGAGGTTGCAATAATCTCTGGATAATCAGTACAAGGGCCACTGGGTAGTGTCACAGCCGTATCAGTTTAGTGATCTACCATTGAAATCAAGACCTACTAACAACCGGTTGACGAAGTTTCATCATGGAATCGAGTAGTTCGAAGGCGACGTTCCCTCCAAACAGCTTTACGTGAATCTACAAAACATCATCCACAATTCCAAACGCATTTTTACGCGTGGTTGTAATGTGAATCCTCTACGAAGTATTACGAGCTGCGAGATTATTAATCTCGAGGACGAGGAGGAGTGTCCATCACTCGATAAACTACCATCGAGCGCAGAGTACTGCCTCTATCACGGTGTCCGGCGAGATAAAGAGTTTCTCACCTGCGCCTTAAATTTCGCTTCACGTCTACAGAAGTGGATAGACGGTCATTCTCACGAGGAGGATAGAATCTATTCAAATTATCCGTACTTGGCTGCCGTGAAGAGGTATGAACAGCTTAGAAGTCCTGAGAGCTCTCAAGTATACAGGGTCAACCAGATTAAACGTCATTTTTTTTATGTGATAGAACAAGAAAAAAGTACTTTCATAAGAAAATTTTTTTCAAAAATGTTTCCTAACGAAGATACAGGGTGTCAAAGTTTTGAAAAAAATGGTTTTCTCATCATAACTTCTAAACTACTTGATCGATTTCCATGAAATTTCGCACACAGACTAATGTAATACAGCTATAAGTAATGATCAAATAATTGAAAGAAATTCTCCAGGGGCATAGATACTGGGGGCCGCTACCCCCATTTCCCCCTCCCAATCTTCGGCACCACTGGATCTTTTGCAAAGAAAATTTAATTATTGAATTCCCCGTTTAATTTAGAGAAAAAAATCACGCTTCCAAATTTTTGATTTATGTCTTCATTTTTTATATATTTATTTTAATTTTATAGGGTTGCGAGCAGGCCAAAACTAGGTTGAACGTCATTAATTATGATATGTGATGGAAAAACAAAAAAAAAGTAGACTTCCATAAGAACATTTTTTTCAAAAATGTTTCTTAACAAAGATACAGGTATCAAAGTTTCGAAAAAAATGGTTTTTGAAAAAAATTTTCTTATGGAAGTCTACTTTTTTTTTGTTTTTCCATCACATATCATAATTAATGACGTTCAACCTAGTTTTGGCGTGCTCGCAACCCTACAAATTAAAATAAATATCTCAAAAACGAAGCCATAAATCAAAAATTTGCAAGGGTGATTTTTTTCTCTAAATTGAACGGAGAATCCAATGATTAAATTTTCTTTGCAAAATATCCAGTGGCGCCGAAGATTGAGAGGGAGAAAGGGGGGTACCAGCCTCTAGTATCTACGCAACTGGAGAATTTTTTAAATTATTTGATCATTACTTAGAGCTGTATTACGTTAGTCTGTGCACGAAATTCATGGAAATCGATCAAGTAGTTTAGAAGTTATGATGAGAAAACCATTTTTTTTTTTAAACTTTGACACCCTGTATCTTTGTTAGGAAACATTTTTGAAAAAAAATTTCTTCTGAAAGTCTACTTTTTTCTTGTTGTTCTATCACATATCAAAAAAATGAGGTTTAATCTGGTTTACCCTGTATACAATCTGTTCCCCTCTATACACGGCAGCGTAGCACATTGCATATCGGTTGGCGCTATCGGATCCAAGATGGTTCCCTAAAATTCGGTGACAATACAGGCAGCCCGGACACGAACAAAATAGCCAGGACACGAACCAAATAGACGTTTCAGTCCGGAAAACATCGGTCATCTCAATAGTGGTGAATGTGACAGATGCTCTGACAGATAGTTTAATAATCGTTTGTATTTTTCTCGAATAATCAAGATAGTGAACGGAAGCAGTGCCATTTTTTTCTGGTTGTGCATAAAGAGCAGGAAAGGAGACATCAGTATCTCAGAAGAAGTGCCATCAGATAAGTTACTTCCTAACTGACCCTCTTAACCTCATTTTGATCACTTATAAAGAACGAATGTCTTTGTGGTTATTCTATTTTTTGTTTTCAGCGTCATGGGAGAACGGGACGGATTGATGGAAATTTGATTTTTCTTCGCTGTCAAAAATCAACCTAGGTAGAAAAGAATTCTCTAGAACTCTGCGGTACAATGCTACGGTAGGAATATCAGGTTCTACCGACATGACATGCATCGATAAGGTCTGTTTCAACTTTAGCGGTATATTGGGGGCACTGCACTAATCCTGTGGCACATTTTTCTATCTGGGAAAGCATATTATTATGGTAGTACAGCTGTACAGCGTTCCGATAATATACCGTCTTCCTGTACTGACAGTATACATGCATTTTTTACCTCCAATATGCCAAAATTAAACATCTCTAGAACTTTGCGGTACAATGCCACGGTAGGAATATCAGGTTCTACCGACACGACGTGCTTCGACAAGGTCTGTATCAACTTTAGCGGTATATTGGTGGCACTGCACTAATCCTGTGGCACATTTTTCTATCTGGGAAAGCATATTATTATGGGAGTACAGCTGTACAGCGTTCCGATAGTATACCGTCTTCCTGTACTGATAGTATACATGCATTTTTTACCTCCAATGTATGCCAGAATTAAAAATCTCGACCTTTTGTCGAAGCACGTCATGTCGGTAGAACCTGATATTCCTACCGTGGCATTGTACCGCAGAGTTCTAGAGATTTTTAATTCTGGCATATATTGGAGGTAAGAGAGATGCATGTATACTGTCAGTACAGGAAGGCGGTATATTATCGGAATGCTGTACAGCTGTATTACCATAATAATATGCTTTCCTAGATAGAAAAATGTGCCACAGGATTAGTGCAGTGCCTCCAATATACCGCTAAAGTTAAAACAGACCTTGTCGACGCATGTCATGTCGGTAGAACCTGATATTCCTACCGTAGCATTCTACCGCAGAGTTCTAGAGAATTCTTTTCTACCTAGGTTGATTTTTGACAGCGAAGAAAAATCAAATTTCCATCAATCCGTCCCGTTCTCGCATGACGCTGAAGATAAAAAATAGAATAACCACAAAGATATTTGTTCTTTATAAGTGATCAAAATGAGGTTAATAGGGTCAGTTAGGAAGTAACTTATATGATGGCACTTCTTCTGAGATACTGATGTCTCCTTTCCTGCTTTTTATGCACAACCAGAAAAAAATGGCACTGCTTCCGTTCACTATCTTGATTATTCGAGAAAAATACAAACGATTATCAAACTATCTGTCAGAGCATCTGTCACATTCACTACTATTGAGATGACCGATGTTTTTCGGACTGAAACGTCTATTTGGTTCGTGTCCTGGCTATTTGGTTCGTGTCCGGGCTGTCGGTATTATCACCGAATTTTAGGGAACCATCTTGGATCCGATAGCGACAACCGATATGCAATGTGCTACGCTGGCGTGTATAGAGGGGAACGGATTGTATGGGTCATTCCATGTCAACTTTTAGTAGTAGAAACTTTTGGGTCTCCGATTTAGTTGTTGATTTTTTTCAAGTATCTTTAATTAATATAAAATCTGGCCTAAATTTTCAGAACGATTCCATAAGTCGTTCAGCTGTTATTAATTTTTATATTTTTCATTTTTTTTCCTTTTATCGCGATTTACGACTTAAATTAACACAATATGAAAAAAATGACCCAAATTAAAAATTTGTATTTTTTTGTGAACTGGCATGTTTTTGTGAGACTATTCTTTGATTACCTCTTTGATTCTTTTCCTACGCATGTGCCAATTGTTATTAATTTGGAAATGGAGTTGATTGATGTACAAGTTTTTGAATCATCATCTGATGATGACAATAACGTATTACCAAGAATTAGAAATCTGAAGAAAATACGTGCCCGGTAAATAAAAGATATCTATACCTACTAAATTATAGTCAATATCTAATACAAAACTACTTCAGAATTGACTATGTATTTCGAAGAATATAACAATGTAGAATTCTTTACTCGATTTCGTTTGAAAAAGCGTACCTGTGAGAGATTATTGAGAAAAATACGACATCGGAATGCTTCAAAGTTGCAAAGAAATGCAGCAATTCAGCCAGCAACGAAATTATTGCTAACTTTGAGATTTCTTGCTTCGGGATCAATGCTTATAACTGTAGGTGATATTCTGGGAATTAGCAAGGCTTGTGTAGCTGTGAAACAAGTGAGCATTGCAATAGCAGGTTTAACAAAAAATCACTTACAGTAATAAGCATTGATCCCGAAGTAAGAAATCTCAGTTAGCAATAATTTTGTTGCTGGCGGAATTACTACATTTCTTTGCAACTTTGAAACAATGCAATGTCGTATTTCGCCCAGCAATCTATCATAAGTACGTTTTTTTCAAACGAAATCGAGTAGAGAATTCTACATCGTTATATTCTTCGAAACAGTCAATTCTGAAATAGTTTTGTATTAGATATTGGCTATAAATTAGTAGGTATATATATCTTTTAATTACTGGGCACGTTTTTTCTTCGGATTTCTGATTCTTGGTAATACGTCAATGTCATAATCAGATGATTATTCAAAAACTGGTACATCAATTAACTCCTTTTCAAAATTAATAACAATTTACCACAACGATTAGGTTATGATTACGTCATGAAAGAATAAAGACACAAACAAAAAGTTAGGTTATACTGAGAATAAACAACTCCGAATTCCGTTTATCGCGCCAGAACAGCTATCAAAACGACCAAATGTCATGCGCAATACGTATTTCTTACTACCAACCTAAAAATAATTGTAGGTGGCCAATCCTTATTCCTGGAATAGTTATCAGAGGCAAATATGTAGCTTGTAAAACACTTGCGCTTTATACCAGGTATAAAGAAGAGTATATATTTATTCTTGGTATACTAATTCTAGGTATAATTTGGCATTTGTAAAACCGGCCCTTAAGGATGTTTCACCCGTATTGTAGAGGGGAGGTAAGGTGGAAGGGAACAGTATGATTTTCGTCAGTGTTCCAATCCCTGAACAAAAAAATTATTCTTTAATAACCTCCTTGAAGTTATATTTCATGATATCAGTCAAGCCATTATTTTTCTGTAACTTTACTTCATTACCTGCATCTTTAAAGTGTGTCAAAAAAATTATAGAAAAATATTTTATAATTATTTTTAAAATATTGATGCGGTCGGGAACAGCGGCAACGTCGCCCCATAGAGTTTTATAGAGAAGTGTGGTGGCAGAAGTTGGTAATATTGCCTCACTAGAGCTTATTAGTTAAAACCCCGAATTGTTAAAAACATCCAATAAAAATAATATAAATTATAGTGAAAAGTACTGTTTAGATGTATAAACATTAATCATTGCGATTAATAATTTTCACAAAACGTGAGCTCTCCATATACGCTACATAGAAGATGTAACGCTTTTAGCTTCAACTTTTGCCACTAGGGGGTCGTCCATTAATCACGTGAGGTCCGAAAGGGGGGGGGGGGGCGGCAAAAATCATGAAATATCACAAGGGTGAGGGGGGGTTGTAGTGAGATATATCACGTGTATTAATTTTTTTCGTTGAACGCGCGATTTCTAAACAACCTGCAACCTTAATGTCTGAACATTTTTATCACGGTCCTTAATTTTCCAGAATTAAGTTAGATTATACTTACTTATAATTAAAGATAATATTCTAAAATTTTTAAGATACTTTTTGTCCTAAGAAAATACACGTGATTGGGGGGGGGGGGGGGGTATTCTTAAACCTCACCACGTATCACCAGGGGTGAGAAGGGGGGGGGTTAAAAAATGCTAAAGAGCATCACGTGATTAATGGACGACCCCTAGAGCGTATGACGGTACCCATGCACGATCCCTACACTTGGCGCGCCCTGCGGCGTTGCCGCACTTCAAGACTGCGCGCGCAGCAATCTCCATCGTAAGCGAATTTACCATGATTTCTCAATTATTTGTTATAAATTACTGCTCTGATTGATGTGTGAAAATATACCTACCATTTATTCTTCGCATAATAATCTAGCGGTATGCAAAGTTTCATTACGGTAATCCAATTTTTCATCGTTTTTCCTACGTTTCTGTGAATTTCCCATAAGAGCACGGATTAAATTGTAATTTTTATTTCAATTAAAACTTTTTAATGAGTTAGTTAAGAGACTTGAAATTTTGCATACGGCTTTCAAAGATATTGAAGATGTTAAAGAATTTTGGGAAAAAATTTGAGTAACTTCCTATATTTTTGATAATAGGGGTGAATCATCCTTAATGGTATTGATGGACTGGCCGGCGGTTATCTATCTCCACTCTTAACGGGTTGTTCGGTCGCCGCGCGATGAATTTATCGGATCTCCTCGGGGTCGTAAATCCCGAGAACACTATGCGTGGCGCGAATATTGGTATATTAACCGAACGACCGAAAGGTAGGTTTAACCGATCGACTAGTTCAAATAATTGGACACTGCACTCACTAACTAATTAAAATAGTATAATATATTATATTAATAAATACAGTGGAGTTGGTAGTTATAATGGTTTACGTTTAAACATACTGAAATAATTCGGCACGGAGTGATCTTCAGTTGAAGGACTGATACTTGACTATACTATCAACGTTACGTTCCGCGATACCATTGGCACGACGTAGAACCTTGATTGTCTTATGATTCCGAGTGAGGCTGATCGGCGGAGCACGACACGATTTGAGGACTAGTGGTACACTATCTACGATACGTTCCGCGATACCATTGACACGACGTAGAACCTTGATTGACTTGTGATTCCGAGTGAGGTTGATCGGCGGAGCACGATACGATTTGAGGACTAGTGGTACACTATCTACGATACATTTCGCGATACCATTGACACGACGTAGAACCTTGAATGACTTACGGATTCCGAGTGAAGTTGATCGGCGGAGTATGACACGTTTGACGGTTAATAGTACAGGGTCTTCATAAATGATTACAGACCACGTGACCTACGCGCAAATCCAACCAACAATGCACAATTTGTACTAGTCCGAGCTCTCAACCAATAGCATATGCGCGTGGGTCCCGTGGCTTGTCACGTGGTCTGTAATCATTTATGAAGACCCTGTACATCTAAATCTATCGGTACGTAGGCTATAGTAGGGATAGCGTTGGTTGTCGCGACGCACCCTGATTGGCTGGGAGAGAAATGTCGGTGGGGCAGAGGATGACGCTGGGCACTTTCCGAAGTCATAGTTCAAATAGCGATGACGCCGTCACTAGCGGTACCTGAGTGACGCACTCAACGGTCGAGTCAGCCGGATGCTCGTTCTCGACTGTGAGGGTATGTCAGGCTACCTAGAGAGTGAATGGCCTTCCTGGATAAACCAGGTATTAAATTTCCCCAAATGTCCATCGACTGCATCCGACATTCCTCTCCTTAAGCCGGTTTGGATCGTTTTATGACGGATTTATCGTACCTATTGGAGCAGACATTGCGGGAGACGGCTTGCTACGAATCGTCCAGAAAGAAACTTCCGAGAAAGGTTCGGGACCGTGATATCGGCGACCTACGTTCGCCGAAATATTCATTTCGCCGATGAGGCGATTAATAACACTGTAAGTCATTTTGGGGGTCATGAAGAGGGTATTAAAATCTGACTTCAGTTTATGTTCCGGGCTGGTTTACCATTAACAAAACTGATTTTGGTTTGGTTGTTGCTGCTCAGTTAAGCATTTTTTTCAATTTTGTAGTTTTTAGGGAGTATGAAGGGAAAACGGTCATTATTAAATTTAAAAAAAATGTTTTTTTTCACAAAATAGTTGTGGTGGGGGTTTTTAGGTACGAGGAATTCATTTCCGATATTTATATTTGCTAAAAACATCCGCCAGAGGGTGCTACAGATAAATTTCCTATAAACTTTACGTATTTTCTATGAAAGATCATGTTTGTTTTGTATATTTTAATATCATTTTCTCATTATTTGTTTCATTTACTCATTTTTAAAGTATAAAATTTTGAATATCGAAACCAGAAAGTGATGAACAGGGTGAGAGATTTCACCAAGTGTGCATGCCTTTTGAAGGTAAAGAATGCTTTTACGGTTTATAACATTAATGTAATAAATTTTGTCTTTTTTTTTATATTTCATACATTTTTTAGCACGTTATCAAGGAAAGAAATTAAATTCTATGATCGCCAATCTATGCAGGACTTTCAGACGTGATGCTGACGCATATGATACAGATAGACCGTGAGATAATGACAGATTCTGGTGCCCCATTTTCGCATACAAGCCTCAAAGAGGGTTGAAAAGTACTTCGATTTTGAGTAGAATGAAGGGAAATTTACGAATGGTCCCTGGGGATAACATATGAAAAATTCGATTTTTCTTAATAAAAAAATAAAAGGTACGTCTTGCCCATTTTTTCACGCCAGCCTTGTTCACTAAATGATTAATTAATAAAACCTGGCTTCGGAAATCAAAGGCTTGTGTGGGAAAATCGGTCAGAATCTCGATTTTTCCTTACAAGATTACGCCCTTATTTCAATCCTTTAGCCACCTGCAACACTCAAGCCTTTGGTTTTCCGAAGCCAGGTTTTATTAATTAATCATTTAGTGAACAAGGCTTGCGTGAAAAAATGGGCGAGATACCTTTTATTTTTTTGTTAAGAAAAATTTAATTTTGCATATGTTGTCCCCAGGGACCATTCGTAAATTTCCCTTCATTTTACTCAAAATCGAAGTACTTTTCAACCCTCTTCGAGGCTTGTATGTGAAAATGGGGCACCAGAATCTGTCACTATCTGACGGACTAACAATAAGACGAGGAGAGTGAAATAGAAGCGGAGGCTGCTGAAGGCGAAGAAGAAGAAAACCGCTCTGTAATTTATAGTAGCGACAGCGACTAAGAATAAATAATAAACACTTTTAAAAATATTTTTTCTTTTTTTTTAATTTTTATTATTTGCAAAAAAAAGGAGCAAATAAAACAGAAATAGTAAGAAAATGTATGAAAATATATAAAACAAGCATGATCTTTCATAGAAAATACGTAAAGTTTATAGGAAACTTATCTGTAGCGCCATCTGGCGGATATTTTTAGCAAAAATAAAATTCCTCGTACCTAAAAACCCCCACCACAACTATTTTGTGAAAAAAAACATTGTTTTTAAATTTAATAATGACCGTTTTCTCTTCATATTTCCTAAAACTACAAAATTGAAAAAAAAACGCTTAACTGAGCAGCAAAAACCAAACCAAAATCAGTTTTGTTAATGGTAGACCAGCCCGAAACATAAACTGAAGTCAGATTTCAATACCCAATTTAGTGATTTACTGTGTAATAATCGGCGAGTTATTATGAGCGATGCCACGAGTCAAATCGCCGAACTCCGTCGCTCGGTGCGACGGAACACGGGTCGTTTTGTTTATGCTATCCCGTATTGATATGGGTTCTCGGTGTAAACTTCATTCATAAATGTATTATACGTGTATGTTCTTTAGATGATTTTCAAAGATTTAACGGACGAAAAATTTGTCTGTATCAATAGATCGACCAGTAAGCAGTATAAATGAGTGCAAGCGGGCTCTATCAAAATGGAATGATTCGCACTACGCACTCAGGTCACAGTACGCTCACCATCCGCTCACCATCCGCTCAAAGTCAACAATTTGGGATAGTATTCACATTCTACGCTCAACTGGCACTCATTTTAACCAGTTTCATGAAGAACGTCCACACATCACTATTGCAAGATGAACAAAAGTAGATAAGCTAGGCGGGTTCGGCGCCACCCACGTGACCAAAAATGGCGGAAAATTGGATTTTTGCGAGTGTGCATGCGCCATGGCGGGAAATTTGAATGCATGCATCACGTGACCCAGCAGAGCTCTACCATCGGTTGAACCCCCACTCCTCGACCCCTGCCAGGTGGCGCCACTGTCGGTAGTCAACGCTAGGTGTCGCCACCGTAGGCGGCGGTTATTTTCTCCGACAGAGCTCTGCTATTGGTTGAACCCCACTCCTTGGTCTATACCATCAACGCCAGGTTGCGCCACTGTCGGTAGTCAACGCTAGGTGTCGCCATCGTAGGCGGCGGCCATTTTGAATTTTACTCCGACAGAGCTCAACCATTGGTCGAAACTCCACTTCTCGACCTGAGCCATTGGTCAAGGTCAACGCCACCATCCCACTCGAACAGCTTTATCGCGTGCAGGTTCCGACTTGTTCCGAACAATTTTGCTACGCAGTTTTTCCGAGAACCGTTTACCACGATGATGTTCCTGGATTTGCGATGACGTCATACATACATTTAAACGCTACTGCACACATCCGATTCTTGGAATTGTCAGACCACGTAGAATTGACCAGCCTTGTCGAGCCGCTACTGCGCAGTTCCGACCGATCCGCGGGCGTCACATTCCTGAGCGATGACATCATAGCTTCTCAATAGGCACGAACACGTTTACCCCCACCACCACTACAACGTCTTTGCTTATATACCGCGCGTCGCCGCGGGCACGCCATTAGTCACATCGCGCTCACGAAACGACAACATGTCTTCCGATCAGTGCCGAAATATTGTGAACATTCATCGACAGGCTTTCAAGCTTATCGATCGTAAAAGAGTTGATCCTATCGAGATCACGCAATGGATCCGACGTGGGACCGAGAGTTTATGCCTACTCGGACGATTGATGCGTAGAGAGGGGGCATCGGTCGCCGCCAAACAACGACACCTGGCCGCCATTCGACAGGTTAAAAGTTATAATCTAAAACTCAAGAGCTTGCTCGTGAGAGGCGGACGTCTTGGTTAACGTGAACAGAGACACGTCTTGTGGGAGGATCTCCAGTCGGCGTTCGACGGGCGCATCCGCACCGGGATAATCGTAAACCTGCGAAATCTGGATCCCGCTGCCTTCCTGCAGGATGCGCTGGCCCTCTTCACACCGCGCATCAAGAACACGCTCAAGAGGGAGAACGCATTGAAGGTGAATGCTATGTTGGAAGGCGAATACAGCATCATCAAGAATGATGAAGAGATCGTCGAGCTGAAGACCTTCGCCACGAAGAACGTTCCAATCCCACAGACCACAGATTTGAAGCAGTGGTTCGTCGAGAATGTGCTGGACCCTATTCTCCGGCAAATGGAGGAATTCCAGGAGCGGGACTCGGGTTGGACGTTGCGAGTCGTCATCAACTTGACCGTCAACGTGAACCGGTATAACTCTATGAGAGGCAGCTCCTACCTGGAACTTCCCGGGTTTATCAAAAGGAAGGAGGCCTAACGTGAAAAACACCGACGACCAGTGTTTCGAGTGGGCGCTCCTGTCGGCACTGCATCCCATACAGCTTTCGGGGCCCGAAACCCCATGAATGGTTCACGCGCGAACTTTCTGAGCTGGTCGAGCAGGTCGAAGGAGTCCTCGAGCATACCGTGCCCATGTAACCGCTCACGGAAGAACAGGAGAGAGCCTTCCACATCGCCGAGAAGTGTTACATTTGTGAGAAGCCGCTGCTGGATGTCAGGAGAGTTCGGGACCACTGCCATCTCACCAGCAGATACAGGGGTGCAGCGAACGGCGACTGTAACCTGAATTATCAGGATTCGCGCATCATTCCCGTAGTCTTCCACAATCTCAGCGGCTACGACAGCCACCTCATCATCAAGGAAATTTCAACCTGCTTCGACGGCCGGATCGACTTCTTGCCCTTGAACATGGAGCGATACGTCTCATTCACGAAACGTCTGAAGGGCAGCGACATCGCTTTTCGATTCTTCAACTCCTTCCGCTTCATGGCATCGTCGTTGGAGAAGTTGGCGTCTTACCTCGCGAAGGCACCGATTACCAAGAGCGAGTTCCCGCAGATCCAGGCCGAACAGTTCGAATTGCTGAGGCGGAAAGGGGTCTTCCCCTACGAGTTTCTCGACGTGTGGGCCAAGCTGGACGTGATGGAGTTGCCGACCCAGCAACAATTTCACTGCCGTCTCAACGGCTGCGACATCTCCGACGAGGATTACGAATACGCCCAGAGGGTCTGCGTGAGTTCAACGTTGGAACTCTGGGCGAGTACGCGGACCTATACCTCAAGACCAACGTTCTGCTGCTGGCCGACGTGTTCGAGAACTTTCGTGACAACTGCCTCGAAGCGTACGGTCTGGATCTGGCCCACTACTATACCACACCCAGCCTCACGTGGAATGCAATGCTGAAGTACACCGGAATCGAACTGCAACTGCTCACCGACATCGACATGCTCATGTTCGTCGAGCGGGACATTCGAGGTGGTGTCAGCCAATGCAGCAGCCGTTACGCCCGAGCCAACAACGCATACATGAGGGACTACAATCCCGAAGAGGAGACGAAGTACCTCATGTACTACGATGTGAACAACTTGTACGGCTGGGCGATGACGCAACATCTCCCGTACGGTGGCTTCGAGTGGGTAGGCGGGAATATGCCCGACGACTCACCCATCGGATATATACTTGAGGTGGACTTGGACTATCCGGAAGCCATCCACGACATCCACCGAGACCTGCCGCTGTGTCCCGAGCAGATGAAGCCACCGGGCTCGAAAGAGTTCAAGCTTCTGACGAAGTTGTACTTGAAATCACGTTACATTATCCACTATCGCAACCTCAGGCAAGCTCTTGAGTACGGTCTACGGCTCACCAACATCCACAGAGCCCTGAAGTTCGAGCATTCACCGTGGCTCAAGAGCTATATAGACCTGAATAGCGGTATGAGGAAACGAGCCCGCAATGAGTTTGAAAAAAACTTGTTCAAACTCATGAACAACGCGGTGTTCGGCAAGACGATGGAGAACGTGCGCAAACGTGTTGACGTCAAACTCGTAACCAAGTGGAAGAGCAGATACGGTGCTCAAGCGCTCATCGCCAAGCCCAACTTCCATAACCGAGTCGTTTTCGCAGAAAACCTCGTAGCTGTGCAGCTCAGCAAGATCGAAGTTCTCTGCTGAATAAGCCGATCTACGTGGGGTTCTGCGTACTCGACTTGTCGAAGACTTGCGTTTACGATTTTCACTACGACTTCATAATGCCGACCCTCGAAAGCAATTGCAAGCTGCTCTACACCGATACCGATAGCCTCATCTACGAAGTGCGGGGTGACAACATCTACGACGTGATGAAGCGTCACATTGGGCGTTTCGACACGTCCGACTACCCCATCGAGAACGCCTTCGAGATGCCGATGGCGAACAAGAAGGTGGTCGGCATCATGAAGGACGAGTGCAACGGCCAGATCATGAGGGAATTCGTCGGACTCCGCAGCAAAATATACAGTGTGCGGGTTAACGGCGAGGACCGCATGAAGAAGACCAAGGGCGTCAAGACGTCGCGTCTCGCGAGAACCATAGATTTCGAGGACTACGTCACCTGCTTGAGACAAAGCACGACACAGTATCGTTCGCTGTACCTTTTTCGATCGAGGCTGCACGAAGTGCAGACTGTGCTGCAGACCAAACTCGAGCTTAATCTGCACGACGATAAGAGGTGCCTGCAGCCCGACACTACAGACACTCTGCCCTGGGGGCAAAGCAGAATAACAAATGTACACCCGTGCTCACGGAATCTGTCGCTGGTGACTTTTTTTAAACCTTATTTTTAAACGTACTAACCAGTGAACAATTAATTCTCATGCCCTCATTAGCTACGGTGACGTCTACTCTCGTTAATGAAAGCACGAGGATTGATTAATCATTGGTTAGTACGTTTAAAAATAACATTTAAAAAAAGTCACCAGCGACAGATTCCGTGAGCCCGGGTGTAAATATGGATGTGGATGAGTAAATATAGGTCTAGAAGAATAGGATTACAAATGTAAATATAGGTCTAGAGGAATAGGATTACAAATGTAAGTATAGGTGTGTGTGTGTGTGTGTGTGTGTGTGTGTAAATATAGGTGTGGATATACTTAAGTAAAACTAAGCGGCATTAAGAGAGAGAGTCCTCAAGTACCGCAGCAAGAGGAATTCTAAAGACTTCCAATCGATTGCTCTGCTCCATCCGAAGGTTCTCCTTGTATTTGCCAGGAGAGCGACGCGTGTCGCCTCTCACCACAGATATATCCCTATAAATGAGTATAAACATGGATTTGGAGGAATAAATGAATCACTTATTTGTCCAACTGTTGTGCAAATCATTGAAACCCAACCGCTTTACAAATAGTCTATTTCCGCGTCTCTTGAGCACCCGCTCCACGAGGTAGACGTCGGGATGTGTGACCGCGGCGAGTTCTTCCTCGTAGAAAGCACCCTCGATGGGCTGATCCTGGTAATCCTTCAGCCGGTACGTCACTGGATCGGTGTTTTTTACTTCAGCGACGGTGAATATCTCCGTTGTCCAGTTGGGTGTGTAACCTTTCTCGAAGATGTGTTTGTACTTGCTGATACGTACGTTGTCGCCGAATCGGACCTTTGGCTTCTTCCGCGTCCCCGCCTTATGATTCTTGTACACGCGTAGCAACAGCTCTTGGGCGTTTCGAGCGGTAACCTCGCGCGGTTTCATCCCGATGGTTCGATGTTTGCTGTCGTTGTAGGCGGATACCAAGCCGGGCAAAATATCCGTCCACTTGTGATTTCCGCGTGGGCTGAATTGCATCCACATCTTGCTCTTCAGGGTGCGATTGAAACGCTCGCAGATGGATGCTTTCAGGTTGCTGAAAGTCGAGTACAGGTTGATGCCGTGCCGGTGCATGAGAGCCTCAAACTTGCTGTTGTAGAATTCCTTGCCAGAGTCGACCTGCAGGTTCTTCAGTGCACGTCCCTGCTCGAGAACAGTCTTCATAGCAGCCGTAACGTCATTGGCGTTCTTGCTCTTGGATGGCACGGCCCAGGCGAATTTCGAAAATACATCGATAACCGTCAGCAGGAAGTGATATCCACCGTTAGCACTCGCGTAAGCCGACATGTCGACGAGATCCGCTTGCCAGGTCTCATCCAGGTCGCGAATGTCAACGCGCCGACGCGGGAAATTTCTTCTTGCAGGCTTGTGAAGTTCCGTCACCACAGCTAACTTCTCTTCATCCATCGGTCCTCCAGTGCTTTCAATCGGGCGTCCAACTGGTTAATGAGCTCGGAACTGCGCAACGTCAACTCTTCAAAGCTCTCGTTGTCCACACGTTGTTTCTTCAAATTCTCCCGAAAGTTGGAATCGAGAACTTGAACGATTGCATTGACACTGTCGATTTCGCTTCGCATGACCATTGTGATCTGGTATATGGTACGAATTTCTTGTCGTATCAGACTCTGCATGATGCTCAATGTAACTGTATCGTGCTGCTGTGTGGGATGGGCGACATTGCACAATCTCTTGTTCGCCACGTCATACTGCCCATCAACGGTAAATTTGAATCCCTCGCCGGCATGTCCCGGAGCACCGCGACCACTCCTGCTGTTCAACTGTCGTCCGAACACGTCGATACTCATGGTGGTACTGACGAAGAGACATCGTGCGATCCCACTAATAAATGATGTCGGCTTCACGCATTTCCTCGATGATGGATATGATCTCGTTGGAGTGACCAGAGTTACCGGCAGCCTGAGATGCTAGCAGCAGACGAAGGCGACCCACGAGTTCGTTGGGATCATCCCAGTACGTGTAATCAACACGTTTGTCACTCTCGGCGACCATGTATCGTGGCAGTCCCGCTCCTCCGCGTTTCGATGACTTAGCGTGGTAGCCGATAGCTCTTGCGATAATGTTCTTGAACTTGATGCTCACGCTATCGCGTATCAGTCCACTCTCGGTATAATACTTTCTGTGCGCATTCGTCGCGAGGATGATTTTTCCGTAATTGTTCAGATCATCCTGACTCACGAGAGTTTCGTCGGGCGTCTTTTTGAGCAGTAGTTCCATCAGACCTGTGGTGCTCGGATAAACTACGTCACCCACGCGAATGAGATTACGTTTGAAGACTATCGGAGAATTGCCAATCATCAACCGCCCTCCGGGTAGCTCGCGCACACCGTAAATCGTGTCCTGATCTTTCTTTTCTAGCTTCCTCAAGTACTCCTTCCCCAAGTCTTCCTCTTCATCGACGCGTGACTTGCCTCTTCCCTCCTCCTCTTCCTCCTCAATATCACCCATTATCGTCCGGAAGGATGCATCGTCTTCCTTTTCCTCCGACTGGGGTTCAACCTTCTCCCGTTTCGGTTCGATCTTGACGGGTGCCACGGACTGAGCCAATTTCTCCAGGGGAGTCACCATAGGTTTGAAGACTTCACTCATCACGCGTTCGGTGCTCTCTCTGCCCAGTTTTATCATTCGATGCTTTCGTCGAATCGCGTCACTGGCTTTCGCGACTTGACGTAAAACGTCCTTCTCCTTGCGTATCTTGCTACGCATGTTGACACGACCGGATGCGAGGGTCGACTGATCAACGCTTCATCAATCATTGTATATTTATCAGGTTCACGAAGCAGTCGAAACCCCTCCAGTATTTGCCCTCGTTGAGTTTCCGGTCCTTGTCGATAACAACGAATCCGTACTTGTCGGCATTCCAACAAGTGGAGCATATGTCCTTGAACTTTGCGTAAGACATGTCCGTGTTCACGTGATCGTTGTAAACGTATCGGAGATTCGTGTCATCCTGTTGGAAGAGCACCAGCAGATTGGCATTATCGCGCACCAGGTGTTTGGGAAAGCGGGCGTACGTCTGACAGAGATAGAAGTAGTCAACGTCCCTGTGTCGACCCATGCAGAAAAAGGCTCTGATGCCGTCTTGCTTCTCACAAGCGACTTCGTCGAAGATCATTATAGAGTTTAGACGTGTCTCTTCCGGCGACACCACTTGCTCGTGCTCGTTGAAAGCATGGTACTCGACACCGTCCACCGTATTGAGCACTTTTCCCAGGAACCTGTACTTGGGCTGATTGAGCGATTTCGAGTAGACGTACACGTTCTTGAATCTTAGTCCATCGGGGTGCGTCACGAGGGTGAGCAGCGCGTTTGTCTTGCCTCAATATGATGGTCCGCAAAACACTGCCCGCACGCTATTTGGCAGTATATCACCATGCCGCTTCTTCTTGTCAGCACTCCGTTGCACGAACTCATCAAAGTTCATCACAGGCAGTCTGGTGGACTGTTGGTCGAATCGTAGTTCAGTCATGACTGGTGCGAAAGCTATAAGTACCGCGTTTATATAGACTGGTCCTTCAGTTACACCCCGGCCATGATCGTGCATAGATCTAGGACTGCAGCGCGCAAACGATGCGGTAAGGGTATCGTCAACAGCATCATCAACAAACTTCCCGTCGTGCTGCATACCCTGGGATACCAGTACTGTGGGCCGGGCACGAGATTGGCTGAGAGGCTCGCGCGAGGCGACCCGGGGATCAATCCCCTTGATGCGGCTTGCAAGGAGCACGACATCGCCTAGTCGAAAAACCGAGATAACCTCGAAGTGAGGAGTCGGGCGGACAAGGTGCTCGCGGACAAGGCCTTGCGACGCGTATTCGCCAAAAACGCGAGCATTGCCGAGAAAGCTGCAGCTCTGGCTGTATCGAACACCATGAATGTCAAGAGAAAACTCGGAATGGGTCTCAAGGAGAAGAAGAAGAAGAAGGAGCAGAAGCCTTCAGCCGCGCTGAGGAAGATCGTCGACGCAGCGAAGAAGTCCATGGCCCCAGGCAATAATGCGCTCACAGTCGTCAAATCGGCCCTTCGAGGTTCACGCGAGGCTGTCAAGAGAGCCGGTGGAAGATCCAAAGTGCGATCTCCGCGCATTCTACCCGTGCCTCCGAAAATTGGTGGTTTCCTGCTATTCCTCATTCCGCTATTCGCGGGTCTCAGTGCAACCGGAGCGCTGGCAGGTGGTGCTGCCGGAATCGTCAAGGCTGTGAACGACGCGAGTGCAGCCAATCGACAGCTTGAGGAAAGTCAGAGACACAACCAGACGATGGAAGCCATCGCCCTGGGCAGAGGACTTCATCTGAAACCGTGCAGACGTGGTATGGGACTTCATTTGCGACTACATCCAAAAAACTAATCGCGACACTACCCCGCCGAGCGCTAACCGATGCTGATCTACGAAAGTACGCGAGAATCTGGAAGATTCCGCACTTTCGTGGAGTCTTCATGCAAAACGCTCTACCCAGAAGTAGGCCTCGAAGGTGCGAATCAGTCATCTTTAACCTCGACGATGCGAGCGGTCCCGGAACTCACTGGGTCGCCTACCGAAAGATCGGCAACGACGTTGTGTACTTTGACAATTTCGGCAATCTACGTCCACCGCCGGATCTCATGACGCTCCTCGGTTTCAGCAGTGTCAAGTACAATCACGAGCGGTATCAGGACTATGGCGCTTTTGATTGCGGACATTTGTGTCTCAAATTCTTGAGTGGGCAGCTGCTATAAAACGTTTGCACATCCATCGATACCTCACAGTCATGGCGGAATCGTTCACGCTGACTCTATCGGGGACGTCCTCGGTGCTCGAGGCTCAGTACTTTCCGCCCATCGAACTCTCACCCTTCAAGAGCTACACACTCGGGTTGGTGGAACTGCTGACCTTCAACTCAATACCTAACATAGACGTTGGTAATAATAAGCTGCACATCGGTGAAGGAAAGGTGATCGATATTTCCCACCGGCAGCTACGAGATCGAGGACATCGAGAGCTACGTGCAAAAGGCACTTTTCGGCCAGAACATCGTCATCCACATCAAGCCCAACAACAACACGCTCCGCAGCGAAGTCAAGTGCAGTCACGAGGTGGACTTTCGACTGGAGGACAGCATCGGTCGGCTGTTGGGTTTCACACCGCGCATTCTGGAGGCGAATGTCACTCATCAGTCTGATCTGCCCGTGACCTTTCTCAAGGTCAACGCTCTGAGAGTCGAGTGCAACATAACCACGGGTGCCTTCATCAACGAGCTCAGAACGCACACCATCCACGAATTTTTCCCCTCCGTTCCGCCGGGATATAAGATCGTGGATGTGCCGAACCACGTCATTTACCTGCCGATTGCCGTCCAAGCGATACACCATATTCAGCTGCGATTGGTCGATCAGGACGGGACTTGGTGAATTTCCGTGGGGAAGTCATAACCGTGAGACTGTACGTCAAATCGTCGTCACCGTGATGGGGATCGTTTACCACGGACGAGGATACAAAAGCGAGCCAGCATGCCGAAACATCATCAGTCGTCGAGTACCTCTCTGAGTGCTAACACGTCCGAACGTGGAGCTACTGACGAGTCTGGGTCTACGGGTGAAAGCAACCAGCGGAGGAGGAAGACTGGGGAAGTGAAAGTACGATTTTGCTGCTGCATACTCATCGTCTACCCAGTACCATGGAGGAGGAGATCATAACCGTTCACGCACCGATCGTCTTCGACGAGTCCATCGCCCACTGTGAAGTGCACGCTCACCAACCGTACGCCTCGTCGACCTTCAACAACAGCGACGAAATTCGCATCGCCATTCAACACCAGGATGCGTATCTGCTGCCGAGCAGGAGTTCGCTGCACGTGTCCGGTCGGCTCTTGAAGGCTGACGGATCCGCGGCAGCTGCAAATACTGCTCTCGTTAACAGCGGCATCTGCCATCTCTTCGAGGAGATACGCTACGAGCTTAACACCGTCGAGATCGATCGAAGCAAGAATGTCGGACTGACGAGCATCATGAAGGACTTCGTGTCCCTGAGCCGCGGTCAATGTTCTCTGCTGGAGCACGCCGGTTTGCTCGATGTCGAGGAAAGCAAGAGTCTGACCAACGACGAAGGCTACTTTGGTTTCGCCGAAGGTTTCGCCGAAGTCTACCGACGAATCGTCGTCAACGCGAAACACGAGCTGATTCTCACGAGGTCAAACAGTGATGCAAATGCCGTCATACAATCGACCGAGGAAGCCTTCAAGATTGCGATACTAAAGCTGGAGTGGATGATGCCGTACATCAGGGTCTCGGATCAGCGAAAGATTCAGCTGTTGAACTTTATCGCCAACGATGCACCCACCTCCATGAGCTTTCGCACATGGGAACTGTACGAGTATCCCATGCTTCCACGTACCTCCAAGCACGTGTAGACCGTGAAGACCTCGACGCAGTTGGAGAAACCACGCTACGTTGTACTGGGCTTCCAGACCGGTCGAAAGAACACGAAGAACAAGAACGCGAGTCGATTCGACCACTGCGGCATCAGAGACGTGAAGTTGTTCCTGAACTCGCAGTGCTATCCCTATGGAAACCTTAATCTTGACATTTTGGACACTATCAGTACGCCCTGCTGTACGAGATGTACGCCAATTTCCAGACCACGTACTACGGCAAGGAGCCCCAGCCGTTGCTGAGCAAAGACGAATTCCTTGATTACGCACCTCTCATCGTCATAGATTGTTCGAAGCAAAACGAGTCGGTGAAATCGGGACCGGTGGACGTGCGTCTGGGGTTCGTAGCGAGTGCAAATTTCCCCCCTGACACTGCAGCGTACTGCCTCGTCCTCCATGACCGCATAATGGAATACCGACCGATCAGCGGTGTGGTAAGTAGGCTGACATAGCTCCGAGGAGCTCAGTTCCACCATGGAAGCAGTGATCGACGTACAGGGCTTCAAGATGCCCCACAACCAATTCGTGCTGAAGGACCTTGCTGTGCTCACACTCAACTCTGGATCACAGGAAGCCACGACTTTCCTATTCAAGCCTCCAGTTCCTTGGTGGGATCTGCCCACGATGTATCACCACACAAATTCCTGGTTGCAACGTAACTTCCATGGACTTTCGTGGAATTCTGGAGATGTGCCGTACGTCACGATTGAAAATGTGCTCGGACCTCATCTACATGGTGTCTCCACGGTGTACGTGAAGAGTGCGGAGAAGAAAGCCTGGTTGCGAGAGTACACCGAGTGCACCGTTGTCAATTTGGACGAGCTGGGTTGCCCCTCGCTGAGGAAACTGCACAGTGAACCAACATCCAGATGTCAGCGTCACTGCTCCGATGTACATTTATATGCCGCTGAGAATGTAAAACGCCTGGAAACCTGGCTGAAGGAAAAGGGTATTCCACCATCTTTGAAACGTTCCCTAAGGATTTTCTTCGAAAACGGGGAGCCTCACCTCGATGATCACCGAAGACATCGCCCAGCTCCCTAAAGACTTTCTCACCGTCTTTGCCACCAACACGATCGAAGATGCGTCGGACAGGCTACCGGTTAAATATACTGAGGACAAGAGTATCGCCGACTGTCGTTGATGTCGCAGACATCACCGGGTGCCGAGAGGCAGAGATGATTACAACGGTCCACGACCCATGATAAAGGATTGCGTTTATTGTCAAGAAGGCTAATTTCTCTTTTGTACAAATATTTTTTTCCAATAAAGACCAAAAAAAGGGGGGCGAATAAAAAGGTTGTCTCATTATTTAAACTGCGATTCCCCAGTGGTAGAATAGTTAACGTCGGAACCTGTCACCACGATTCTAGGAACATCATCGCAGTAAACAGTTCTCGGAAAAGAGAGCAAGTCGGAACCTGCATGCGTGACGTCCTCGCTCAGTAATGTGACGCGCTCGGCTCGATCGAAACTGTACAGTAGCTCGGAGCAAATCCGAACCTGCATTCATTCCAAGGCCGGTCAACTGCGTAGCAGCGACGCGATAAGGTATGACATCGTCACTCAGGAATGTGACACGCTCGGCTCAGTCGGAACTGCGCAGTAGCGGCGCGGTTTGATTCCCCATGGTCCGACAATTCCAGGAATCGGATGTGTGCAGTAGCGTTTAAATGTAGGGGAGAAGTGTGTACCTTGGGGCACTGTGTACCTTAGGACATTCCCATAGAAAACAAAAAATTTAAAGTTTCCTACCGGGTACGGGCTGAGTTTAATGCCTTGCATGATAGATGTCGCCACACAGTATTTGGAATCTCTTCTACTTCAATATGGCGAATGTGACAGGCAAACTGACTGTAGCCACCTCAGAGAGAGAGAGAGTACATTTTTATCTTCTGGTATCGTTTGGTTTGGAAAAAGAAGTAAGTTTTTTTTTTGCAATTTTATGCATGTTACTGTATTTGGCGCATATTTTTACC
Source organism: Xiphydria camelus (assembly GCA_963678675.1). Lineage (NCBI taxonomy): Eukaryota > Metazoa > Arthropoda > Insecta > Hymenoptera > Xiphydriidae > Xiphydria > Xiphydria camelus. Next base: position 17,583,831 of record OY783192.1, on the reverse strand, counting down.
GATCTTATCCAGTGTGCAGAATAAAACAACTAGCAGTTCTTAAAATATTTGCACTATTTTCGGGGCCTACTAGACCAGTACCTCGGGACATAAACACGAAATTAAATACCTACTGAATCGGTTTTCTTCCAAAAATGCCCCGAAGTAAAAATAAAATAAACCGACCTAACCCCAACCCCGAAGCAGTAAAGGCCGCTGCTGAAAAGGTATTAAATCATGGCTTTACCATAAGACAAGCTGCTTCAGAGTTTAAAATCTCAAAATCAACTTTGAACCGTCACCTAAAAATTAATCGAGATGAAGGTCGTGCACAGTTCGTGTATGCTCCAAGTAACGCTGTGAAGCAAGTTTTCAGTGATGCCCAAGAAAACGAACTGAATTTCTATTTACAACAATGTGCAAATATGCACTAAGGTTTATCTACAGAAGAAGTCCAAAAACTTGCTTATGGTTATGCAACCGCTAATGAGATTAATCACCCCGAATCGTGGGATGTTAATCAGCAAGCCGGTATAGATTGGTTGAAATGTGTCCTAAAAAGAAATAAAGATATCAGTTTACGGAAACCACAGGCCACTAGCCTGGCAAGATCCAGAGCTTTTAACAAAGTAAATGTGAACATTTTCTTTGATAAACTCTATGACATAATAGAAAGGTTCAACATGGGTCCAGAAAACATCTACAATCTTGATGAAAGTGGCCTGTCCACTGTTCACGTTCCTGTTCGAGTTATAGCGCCAAAAGGTAAGAAACAAGTTGGCGGTATGACGTCAGGTGAAAGAGGCCTAAGCATTATTATAATATCTGCTATTAACGCCGCGGGAAATTCAATTCCACCTGCATTTGTCTTTCCGAGGGTCCATTTTAAAGACCACATGTTAAAAGGAGCCCCAACAGGCAGCGTGGGAATATCAAATCCTAGTGGTTGGTCAAATTCAAAAATCTTTCTGGAATATTTGCATCATTTCGTGAAATATGCCAGGTCCAGCCAAGAAAATAAAATACTGTTAATATTAGATAACCACGACAGTCATATTTCAATCGAGATACTTAACTTTTCGAAAGAGAATGGCATTGTCATATTGACATTACCTCCGCATACAAGGCATAAGTTGCAGCCGCTAGATAGGACTGTCTTCGGGCCCCTGAAAAAGTTTTACAACACGGCGTGCAATGAGTGGCTTCTTTCTAATAGTGGAAAACCCATGACTCTTTATGATGTGGCAGAGTGTGCAGGAAAAGCTTATCCTAAAGCTTTTTCGTCGGAAAATATTCTGTCCGGATTTAGAGTAACAGGAATTTTCCTTCTGAACGGAAACGTGTTTGGAAACCATGAATATTTAAGTTCATTTGTGACGGACGGGCCTTTAGAGCCAACTGTCGACGTAGAGTTTGTTGTGAAAGATACAAATCAACCGATTCCAAGTACTTCATCAGGAATAACTCGTATTACTCCTGACAAAATAAGACCGTTCCCAAAAGCTCAAGCCAGGAAAGGGGGTAGACGTGGTGGGCGGAAAGCGGGCCGATGCAGAATTCTCACAGACACTCCCGAGAAACATGAACTGGAAGAAGAAGAGGCAACAAGGAAACGAAGACTTGCGTGCAAGAATAAGTCTATAGTGAAGAAGATAGTAGTTCCCAGCAGCAGCAGCAGCAGTTCCGAAGAGCAGTTGATTCATTCGGATGACAGCTTAGAAGATGTGGATTGGGAACCGCAAGAAGTCGAAGATGAAATATGTAACGGTGAAATTAAAGTAGACGGGTTTATTCTGGTCAAATTAGAAACACCAAAGTCGCGTAAGTTTTTCGTTGCAAAAGTAGTTGGTCATATCTAGTGAATTCCCAGGTAGCACACTGACGTTAGAATAACGTCTCAGACGTTATTTTTTGGCCAATATAGGGTTTCAGACGTCAATTCTCGTAATATTAACGTCACAGAGACGTCATATTTACGACGTACCTTGGACGTCAAAATTCAACGTCTTTTTGACGGAACTTTTCTGTCATTTTTAATGACGAACGAGACTTAGAAAAATTTCGATCTCCTGCATATAGGTATAGGACTTGAAAATTTATTTGTGAATAAATGGACAAAAATTGTAATTTGTTCAATTATTAAATCAATAAATTATTTCATTTCGAGTCTCCAGAGTATGTTGAGCAAGTTATAAACTATACTGTTTATTAAAAAGCACAGATTATTAAAGTAAATGAAAAACAATCAATTAATGTAGGATGAATAAATATTCATGTAATTATTTATTTATTTATTTATATTTATTTATTATTTATATCTTGCATAAACGCAAATTGATATTAATATCAATTTGCGTCTATGCAAGAATATTTATCAAAAGACACAATCATAAATTTAGAAAAATGTTGAGAAAAGAATAATACAATTATAAAATCTTATTTATTCAAGCTCTTTCTTATTGACACGAAAAGCAATATACATTTATTCATCAAACTTCATATGAACACCAATAGTAATGATATTCTTAACTACAAGAGCGTGCAGCAGATGAGGACTCGAGGACACCGGCCGATCAACGAAGTTAAGCAGCGAAAAGTGCGGACACTAGTTGGATGGGTGACCACTCACGATGAAAAGATATACGTCAAACCTAACCTTTTAGAACCGTTATTTTTTACGTCATCACAACGTCCGGTAGAACGTCATTATGACGTGATTTTTCTGACGTCGTGTGGATGTGCAATTAAGCCGTCTTTGCGACGTTAAAATGACGTCATATTTTTCGTCATCTGACGTCAGAACTGACCTTCAAAAAATGTCATTTCGACGTTGATGTGCTACCTGGGATGCAGGTCGATGCAAACCTTATATAAGCTGATAGAATACCTCATTTAGAACCTATTTAGCCACAGTTACCTTAGTACAAACTCTGATAGTTTTCGAGCTATTCGCAAAAAAGTGATAATGAGGTATAAAGGGAGGGATAAATGAGGTATTCTATCAGCTCATATAAGGTTTGCATCGACCTGCATAACACCCTGTATATCTATTGAATGTATTTTAACCCTTCCCGGATAAACTTCGTCATATTGATATCATATTGCAGTCACGCGTCTCACGATGATCCTCATAGCTTTGCGTCTCTTGTGCATCCTCATATTGCACTCATATTTAGGTCATCTAATAATACACAGAAAATCTTCAATGCTGAGCACATATTGGCATCACGGCGTGACAGAAACCAAATCACCATATTGAGCTCCTATTAGCGATAATGTCAAGACTAATTGTGAGACAGAGTCCTCATCCCATGTAAAAATCATGAAATTCGGTAGAGTTTCATGCCAAGTACTAAAAAGCGTAAGCCTGCTAGTTTGAATACCTATGAGGCCCAGGTAGGGTTAATTTTATACTGAGAAAATATATAGCAATTTTAATAGAAAATAATTTAATCTAACTAGACGAATATTTTTGCGCGCATATTGCTTGACACAGCGAGCCAGGTCGTTCTTTCAAGGACGAACAGACACACGAAAGCATTTTCGCTTTACATCGTTCAAACAATGGGTGGTATAAATAAAGTTGAGTTTGTACTCTGAGCACCTACTCAAGAGCATGAGCATAAAGTAGGAGTTTATGCTTCAATCCATATGAATAAAATGTATCGCAGCTAGGAGAGCTCCTATGTAAAGGGAGTAGATGCTCCTATTTACTGGCTGCGCGCTGCACGGGCGTCACACAGGTCTCGACTTATCAAATTACTTAGAGAACGTTTTCACGTAGTTGTGTGTGCAGTCATAATTGTCCAGTGCGTTTGATCATGAATGATAGCGAAAAGGATCAAATTTAATTATTTTCTAAATAATAATAATAAATTATTACAATATTATTAAAATTAATAATTATTAAACCTATTAAATTTTAAATATATATATATATATTTTTTAAAATGTAATTTAAATTTAAATTTTTAATTTTTAAGCTTATCCCTAAAAATTTTTATATAAATATCTAATTTTTAAATTTATTCAATTTTAATTAAAAATTTTATTTATATATCTTAAATTTATTTCTAAAAAACTAGATATCAAAAAAATCGTTTTATATTTTATAACTAATAAATTATTTAAAAAAAATAATTTAACATTTAAATTAATAATTTATTCTTTTTTTTCGAGATTATAAATTATTATTTATATTTTTTAATAAACCCTGATACAAAAGGTAAAAAAAATTACTTTTAAATTATTTTATTTTTAAGTTATTTCACATTATCCTCTACAGTAAAAAAATGTAAATAATTATTTGTACTAATGATTAATTAAATTAATGATTTTAAATATAATTAGATATTAATAAATATAATAATTATTAAATAATACGTATATATTTAATAATAAATTATTAAAATTAATTAATTTTATATATAAATATAAATATAGGTATATAGGATTGTTCCGTCTTTGCGCGACGGACTACGCGCCAAATTAATCTTGCGTAATGGGTTTAGTGGGATTAATAAATTACATCATTTTACGAAAAAGCAAAACAGTGCACTTTATTCGCGAGCTGTTCGGACTCAGACATCACTTTTCCGCTATTAAGGTATTTCTATGGTGACAGTCGTATTCAAAAGTTTTTGCTTCAGGACTTAGTACAACTGATCACAAACTGTATTACGCACGAACGAAACTTTTGAGTAAACTGTACTCTGGGCTCCTTGCTACACAGAGACCTTATGTGTACAAATGTATCTCACACACATACACTACCTGGCCTGATAATCGTGGCAACAGTGCTTCTCTCTCCTTAGAATACCGCTATGTGCCTGCCACTACGTGCCGTAGTGGGGGCTGCCGCGCCGTGCCACTGGCTATCCCCTCTCTGGTAGCAAAAGTACTACTGGTTGCATTGGTTGCATTCAGCAGATCGAGCATAAACCGCTACCGCTCAGTACGCTCAGAAGTAGCGCTCTCTGTTCTGCTGACAACAAGTTCTGGCCGTGGCCTGCGATACATTTAGGCGCGTGGCGCAGTGGATTTAAGCGATCGACTTGTCGTACTTTAGCTTTGAAAAATCGTACTTTGGGATTGAAATTTGGCTTTGTAAAATCGTTTAGAAACAATAAACTAATGTATTAAAAAGTTCGAAAAGAAACATTTTTTAGTTAGTAATAGACCCGCGAATATGGCCAAAATCGCCCGTTTTCTTATATTTAACTTCAAGTATTTAAAAATCCTGACGTGGTATGCAAATTTGAGTTAGATTCGTTTTAGCGCACATAAATCTATAAGAATCACCTGGTTTGGTTTGAGTAACAAAATCACTGTTGTCCGGTGTTATCTCTGGTTACAAAATATTGTGTTGTTTATATCAGCACCTCAGAGCTAAACAATATTGACTCAATTGCCGGTGGCAAGAAAATGTAATTTTTTTCGTAATAATACATAAAATATATGATGTTCCGTCGCACGACAGACGGAATTCGACACATCGGTTCACACTGCTTGACATCATTCATAAAATGCGCCAAAACTTCTTCCGATTGAAGTGAGCGCCCTTGGCAAAGTTTTCCATTGAGTGTTTAATGGTAATGAATGGGACCTAAAGGTAATCAATGGGATTGCAATGGACATTCAGAGGGAAAAATGAACTGGCACTTTCTACCATTCAATATAAATGGGACTCCACTGGCAAATCAGTGGGAAATATTGAAAGGTATGTATTCCCATTCGTTACCAATGGAGGACCAATGGCAAGCTATTAGGTGCCCATACACACAGAGGTCGAACTGTCGGTTTGGAACGGCGCGGTTCGAACCAGCAGTTTTACCTTTCAGTTAGTGGGCGCGCCACGCGCCAGATCGAACTGTCAGGCTGACCCGTCAGTCCAGACCGACGGGAAAAACTGCCGCCGTCCACTAACATGCGTTTTAGCACGACAGACGGAACGTCGGTTCGTACCGCTTAATATCATCCTAATCTAAGCGAAAGCGCTATTTAGGCCCTTCGTTCACCGACAAGATAAACCGACAATTCTGTGTATGGGTACCTATTTAAAAATATCGTCGTAGACATTTGGATTTTTATGTTAATATTTATTAGAGAAAAATGCTCAAAACCGGCGATTAAGAATCTGTATGAAGCTTGTTGAAGCGGTTGAAAAGTATCCGCTAAGTTAAAACAAAACAAAAATCATCGGAAAATACCAATTTTAGTGAAGTTAGAGGCATTTGTTTACAAGAGCGCGCGGGCGCTACGGCGCGTATTTATGTACAAAATTCAATATCTCGAGAACTATTCATCGTAACAAAATGAGATAAAAACCAATCGTTTCGTCTTGAAATTCTCTACCTTTTTCCGCAGCATGTCTCGATAACTTCTCAATAGTTTTCGAGGTATTTAAAGAAAAAGCCGTACAAAAAATACATTTTTATTAAAAATTAAAAAGCATACTTTGGCTTTATGTCACATTTGTTCTATATATTTTTCCGAGTATTTTAAAAAAAGAAAAGTTACAATCGTACACTCTCTCTTATGAAGTAAAAGCGCAACAAAATCGATTTTCTCAGCACGTCTACTGTCGGTCGACACTACGGGTCGATCTGCAGTTTTGCGGCCGGCCGGCCTGTGGCGGTTCGACCTGTCAGTTTTAACCGCGGATTTCTATTCTGCATTAGTGGACGACGACGGTTAAAACCGACGGATCGACCCGACGGTTCGAACTGCCGTTCCAAACCGACAGTTCGACCTCTGTGTGTATGGGCACCTATTGGGAACATTCAAGTGGTATTTTGTTCCAATGGTAACTAATGGGAGTCCAATGGCAACTAACGGAGTTCCACGCGGGAGCCGGTTACGACTAGACGCGTCGCGGATCGATCGTAGGAAACAGTGCCGATACAGCGATATTACAGGATAATCGCAACGATTTTTCGGAACAGGGGAGAGCAGAGCGTGCCGTCAGCAAGAACACGCAGGAGAAAGAGAGGGGACTACTCTAGATTTCAAAGGAGGGCTTCAAAAAAGTTGAAAGAAAAAGTGAGGTTAGGGAAAGATGGGCAGAGGAAGAGGAGGTGGGGCACGTGGGGAGGATGATTCGGGCGCCGTCGGATCAGGAAAGTTGGAAAAAGCCGAGGGGACAGCGGGAAGACCGACCGAGGCGCCAGAAGGAAAGCGGAGGAGAGGCAGACCAAGAAACGCGAACAGAGATGACGCGGCTGCGGCCACGGGGGTCTTGGACAAATAGCTAAGTAAAGTATCACTCAACAAATGGGAAATGAATGGTTATAATTGAATGGCAATTAATTCCATTTTACGAATGGTAATGTCAATGGTATGAAAACACCATTAAACGAATGGGAAAATAAATGGGATGTCGAATGGTAGTATAAGTGGGAAAGATACCATCGGCAAAACCCCATTGATTTACCTTTAACAGACTGTCAGTGGTATCCAATGGGATTTTTTAAATGGTAATTAATGGGAAACTTAGCCAAGGGCGGGAGCGCTGGAGCGTAACTTTTCTTCGCTACAAAACATGGCGACCGCTACCACTTGCGCTCACTTGGAGCGCTCGGTAGAGAATGCGCGTTCGGCAGATTTTTACTGAGCTGATCCACAACTGTTGCGGAGCGGAATGATCTGCTGAATGCACCCATTCAGCAGATCGAGCATAAACCGCTACTGCTCAGTACGCTCAGAAGTAGCGCTCTCTGTTCTGCTGACAACAAGTTCTGGCCGTGGCCTGCGATACATTTAGGCGCGTGGCGCAGTGGATTTAAACGATCGACTTGTCGTACTTTAGCTTTGAAAAATCGTACTTTGGGATTGAAATTTGGCTTTGTAAAATCGTTTAGAAACAATAAACTAATGTATTAAAAAGTTCGAAAAGAAACATTTTTTAGATAGTAATAGACCCATGAATATGGCCAAAATCGCCCGTTTTCTTATATTTAATTTTAAGTATTTAAAAATCCTGACGTAGTATGTAAATTTGAGAGTTAGATTCATTTTTAGCGCACATAAATCTATAAGAATCACCTGGTTTGGTTCGAGTAACAAAATCACTGTTGTCCGGTGTTATCTCTGGTTACAAAATATTGTGTTGTTTATATCAGTACCTCAGAGCTAAACAGTATTAACTCCATTGCCGGTGGCAAGAAAATGTAATTTTTTTCGTAATAATACATAAAATATAAGATGTTCCGTCGCACGACAGACGGAATTCGACACATCGGTTCACACCGCTCGACATCATTCATAAAATGCGCCAAAACTTCCGATGGAAGTGAGCGGGAACGCTGGAGCGTAACTCTTCTTCGCAAGAAAACATGGCGACCGCTACCACTTACGCTCACTTGGAGCGCTCGGTAGAATGCGCGTTCGGCAGATTTTTATTGAGCTGCTCCACAACTGTTGCGGAGCGGAATGACCTGCTGAATGCACCCACTGAGTCCCATAGTCACATGAGAGGGCTAAACCAGCTGTGCGCACTTTTGCCACATCATCGTTACTCGTCCCCACCACTTTGCAGTTTCAAGAAAAATCTCAGTTTTTAAGTTATAATTTCTCTGAAACTATATGGCTCAGCACTTCCAGTTTTTGTGAACATAATCCTACAATATTCGCCGTTAGTTTTTCTTTAACATTGTAAGATTGATTCTGTAGTTATAACTCAAAACGTCACTGACAAGGAAACGTTTCGAGGCCGCCGCTTCCGATCTTGATGAAACTTCGTAAATTTAAAGTTTATCGAAAAATAAGAGACCCCTATTTTTTTATAGCGGCCCAATTTTGGTTTAAGGGGGTGAAATGGACCCCTGAATTTTCACCCCCTTCGAGCTATCTCCGAAACGAAGCGAGATAGATGAAAACTTTCAATGTACGTTTTGTTTGGTTTTTTTAGTATAATAAAATCCCCTAAACGAATTTTTAAAAAAAGCATTATTTTTCAAAAAAAAAATTTTTTTATCTAATTTTTCGTAATTTCGGTTTAGTCATGTGGACAAAAACTTAGGAAATCTTATTACAAATTCAACCATGTATGACATGATATATTTCCCTCCTACAGTTTTGCAAATTTCTAACTTTTATGTCTGATAATGAGCGGGCTACCAATGGCAGTGACGGGATAGGTCGGGGGTTATTACTTCTATGTATTTTAATGCCACTTTTCTTTTATTTAATAAAGTTCAACTTCTATGGCTCATAATTATGACAATAATGGTATTCTGTGAAAAAATGTTTCATACAAAGTTGTTTCTTACACCAAGCACACGTAATAACGGCAATATCGCCACATATGTGGCATCGTGGTTCCGAGTCCTGTGCAAAACAAAATTCTACAGGATGTTCAAATTCAGGAGGTCTCCTGAATATATATCCACTCTTGAACCACGAATATTTAATAAAGTTAGTAAACCGTGGTGAAGAAAACTGATTATGAGTAAGAGATTGAAGTTTTAAAATATTATCTCTCGAATGAAGGTTAATATCGTAATTGAAAAGAGTTACAATATCTGAAAACCTCCTTACAAAATTCTTCCACATTCGAAATCCGTATACGTCTAGCGGTTGAATCAGTCCGGTGGTGCCTTGTGGAATCGTCATTAATATTATTGTCTCGTCTTCTGGTGTAGCTTCTCGAACACTTCGCTCACATTGTCCACTCCAAGAGTCCAGCAGTAAGACGCTTGTAGATCCAGTGTTAGGGAAGTAAACTTCTTGCAGCCATGTTTTCATGAGATCGGTTGTAAGTTTCCCAGATTTGGAAGCCATGAAGTATACATTTGGCGGCCTAAACACGGTTTGTTGCACTCGTTCTCCCAATTGCCCACTAGCCTCTTTTAATACCACATAAAGAGGCGACAGTAGTTTTCCATCAGCAGATATGGTGGGTTGTATAGTATAGCTGTGGGTTGTAGAAGATATTGATTGTACCACAGCTTCAATTTTTTTTTGCCCCGATGTAGCTAAAGTTCGGCCAGAATGTATTTCTAAATTAAATCCACTCTGATCAGAGTTAAATACATTTTGTGGTCCATATTGTGTAATGAGTGGCTTCACTTGTTCTACGAAGGCATGGCTTCGTACTTTCAAACTTTCCTCACCCTCAACGTTTTTTCTCGTTACAAACTTTGTGATCTTTCGAGAGACAATTCTATATGCTTTCTTGAATGACCTCAACCATGTTTGACTTGCTTTGAAGGTTGGAAGATTCTCTACTTCTTTTGCTTGTAAAGCCCATCGTTTAAGGTCTACATCATGTACTATTATTTTCGATCTACTAGCTTCTACAAATTTATCAAAAGTATATTTCGCTATGCGTATTAATTTATCATTTTGAGTACCCCCCTGTCCTACTTGCGCAGCCCATCTTCGTAATTGTCTATCAGATTTCACTTTTTTAAACTGATGTTGAACTGCTGCTACGGTTCGACGTCTTTTCTTCCCACTGTTCCAGTAATCTATGGCACTTTGTTTATATTCAAAGCTAACCGCTTCTTCATCGGGTGTACAGGGATATGGTTCTGGAGGTATAGAGGTTTCTACGTGAGGAACATCCTCGACATCCGATTCCAGCCAGTCAGTATTAACAGCGTGCATTTCACTATCCTCGATTGAATCTTCCAATTCCAATTTATTTTCATGTTCGACTCGAAATGATGAATCCTCCATGCTACGTATAATAATATTTTGTAATAAATCTTTCAATTGCACTTCTGCACTATTCATTGGAGTTTCTCTTCCATTTGGTACACTGAAAACGGCCACCAATAAAGTTAACACATTGATCGGATTTATAATTGCCATAATAATAATATGAACTGCTGTGCACCATAGAAACTGAATATTCAGACTAAAAAGCTTTCTCTTTCGCTTCCTTATATATAATGAAGTCGCCTCACAAGAACGAAACAGACTGGAGAGGGTGGGAGGTCCGACTTCCTAAAAAGGGGCCATCATCCTCGGAGTCCGCGTACGAAACTCGAGAGCGCGTACGAAAATATTTTTACATGGGCACAGAGCCAACTAATAATAAAGCTTGTCCAAAGAACTAAACTCCCTCTTTCGCATCACCGGGGCCATATAAGGCAACCCTACAAATAACAGGAATGTTGTTTACGGCATTTTCGAGGAGTATATATACAGGGCCGAGAAGCAAAGAGCTTCAGTTTCATTGGCTGCGTCTATCATTCAAGTGATGGGTTCAAACGAGTTACCGACTTTTGAGAAGATCGTGGAGGATCTTAAAAATGGGCACATACCATTGCCGTCTCCCGGGAAATCGCTGGATCTGACATTCCGCACAACAGGACCATCCATGGCCGAAGTAGAACGAGAGCTGCAAGAATGTGAGGAGTACTGGAGGAAACAGTACGCGAAGAAGAAAAGTAAAGAAAAAAATGATTCTAACAAAAAACTATAAAAATTCAGACAATTTTATCTAACCTGTGAGTGAATTATTAGTTACTTACACACAAACAGAAAATAATATAAATAAATTAACGGTCGGATTTATTAATAAGATTTCTGAACAATTTTTGTCCATTTTATTTTGATAATATTCCGCTAGACGTATACGGCTTTCGAATGTGGAAGAATTTTGTAAGGAGGTTTTCAGATATTGTAACTCTTTTCAATTACGATATTAACCTTCATTCGAGAGATAATATTTTAAAACTTCAATCTCTTACTCATAATCAGTTTTCTTCACCACGGTTTACTAACTTTATTAAATATTCGTGGTTCAAGAGTGGATATATATTCAGGAGACCTCCTGAATTTGAACATCCTGTAGAATTTTGTTTTGCACAGGACTCGGAACCACGATGCCACATATGTGGCGATATTGCCGTTATTACGTGTGCTTGGTGTAAGAAACAACTTTGTATGAAACATTTTTTCACGGAATACCATTATTGTCATAATTATGAGCCATAGAAGTTGAACTTTATTAAATAAAAGAAAAGTGGCATTAAAATACATAGAAGTAATAACCCCCGACCTATCCCGTCACTGCCATTGGTAGCCCGCTCATTATCAGACATAAAAGTTAGAAATTTGCAAAACTGTAGGAGGGAAATATATCATGTCATACATGGTTGAATTTGTAATAAAATTTCCTAAATTTTTGTCCACATGACTAAACCGAAATTTCGAAAAATTAGATAAAAAATTTTTTTTTTTTTTGAAAAATAATGCTTTTTTTCAAAATCTGTTTAGGGGATTTTATTATACTAAAAAAACCAAACAAAACGTACATTGAAAGTTTTCATCTATCTCGCTTCGTTTCGGAGATAGCTCGAAGGGGGTGAAAATTCAGGGGTCCATTTCACCCCCTTAAACCAAAATTGGGCCGCTATAAAAAAATAGGGGTCTCTTATTTTTCGATAAACTTTAAATTTACGAAGTTTCATCAAGATCGGAAGCGGCGGCCTCGAAACGTTTCCTTGTGAGATACCGTCCTTCTACATGTTAGCCATTGAAAGTCAGTGTAGAAAATGCTACTTTGAATTAACATTTTCTTTTAAACTACATGGCTCAGCGTTTTGAAAATTTGGGAATCGATGGGTAATATTTCAGTCTTTTGATTGGCAAAATTTCATGAGATTCGTAAGAAAAACGCAAAACCATAGAAATACCTTAAGCTAAAACTGAGTCTCCCTCCGAGGTGACTCCACTTATGTGGAGTAGAAACTCCAGACTGTTCAGCACAAACTCATTCTTGTTCATACGAAAACTGAGTTTATACTCACTTGAAATTGTACATAAGAGTACCTACTCATGGTGAGCATCTACTCTTAATTCTTCTTCATACAGATTGGAGTATTTATTTCAGAATTTTGAGCATGAAGTACATGCTCCGCTTTATTCATATCACACAATAGACCTCGCTGTGTTCGGTCAGTAATACCTGTTTCCTTAGTTCGCGCGCGAAAGATTCTTTTCCTGCAATACGAAATCCGATTCTCCCGAACAGAACCCCATTAAAAGAAGAGATTCAACGGAAGATTTATAATCTTTTGCCATGTTGTACTCACCCTAAAATGGCTCCAGTTTTTAAAATATATTTTTTCATCATGGCGTTCACGAATTATACATTTTTAAACACAACCAAGAAAAGCACATTTTTTTAATTCTGAAAAAAAATCTAAAAAATATTTTGAGAAGTTACAGCCAGTTTAAGAATCGTCTGAAAGTGATAAAATCTGGTTTATTATTTTTTTACGCATTTGAAACATATTTTTTCACGAAAATAATTTTTGAACCAGACTCAAATTCTGCAGGAAGTATTAAAATATTCCCAAATTAATAAAAATCAGTTTAAAGGTGAAATTAATTTTTTGTAATTATTTCAAAAAATTTCAAATATTCAGCAGGAAATAAACTAATATTTCCTGCATAATTTGAAACAGGTTCAAAAATTATTTGTGTAAAAAAATGTTTAGTGTGGGAAAAAATAGTAAATCAAATTTTACCATTTTTAGACGAGTCTTAAACTGATTGTAACTTTGCAGAAGATTTTGAGAATTTGTTATGTAAACATTTGGTACCATAGTAAAGCTCTATTTCTTCAGAATAAATGAAAGCTTTTAAAGTATAACCTATTAAGCGACTAGGAACAGAATAAGCAGCTGCAACAGTAGCCACTAATGCAGAGATATGCGCGATTCTCAACGCCCACTTCTTGTCCTTTTCCAGGTGAGAGCTGTACAAACACGTTTCTGGCGCGAACAGCAACGGATGTCATCTTTTTCTTAAGGCTTCGAATCTCCGAAATTTCCCCCACCAATCCGAGAAGCTCGATGATTCTTTTTTTCTCATCGTACGTTACACGCTTTCATCTGCTGTCCCATGGCAGTACGTGACCCAGCCGTGAGCACGTTCTTACGCAAGCCAACGGTTAGAAATAGAACTCGGCGTATTTTTTTAGATGTGCCAGATGCTCGTGTATAGTCAACTCGCAACGGTTTCAGTGACATTTCGAGCAATGATTTTGACATTGTTTCTTCTATATAGAAGACCGCGAGACACAAACCATTCTTGATACATCGATTTCTCTCCTTCGCGGAGATCACGGATTGTTGCCAGAAATGTGAAAGCTGCGGGAAGAAGTTTATTATTCGGGAAATGATCCACTTTCCTCAATACCACTTCGTGAAACCCTCACCCCTTCCTTTTAAAGATAATAACGAGGAATTCAGCTACCAAGCAATCACACCTCTTCGACCATACATTGTCGAGGATGGTGGGGCGGTGGGGGTCTCGCATCTGCGGACCCGTCACACCGGTCCCACTTTACATTGGCGTAGCCGGCGACTTTTCTATCTCCTCTATTCCCGCTATTACTTGCGTGGAGAGACTGCAATATTGAAGAATAACAATGTTTCGTCATTATTATTTACTCGCAACCTTTGAATTATGCAATGGAAATTCCTAGGATTTTCAAATATCTACAAAATGGAAATGGAATAAATCGATAGGTTCTTTTAATAGTGAATCACAATAACAAGACATAATAATTATATAAGTTGACTTTGAATGTAATAAGATTCACTAGCTAATTCACGAAATCTTACTCCAATGGTATAGAAGGAGATGAAGTCGACATTTTCTTTTCTGTAATCAATGCCTTTATTTTTACGCAGAAGCTCGAAGTTTCATTCAAATCGAACAGATTTTCTGACTAACCCAATATATAGAGAGTCATGAATCTTACAAAATCCCTTCAAATGAAAGAACAGAAAGCTGTAAGTAGAATGCTCAGTTTTATTCGCAGGAAATCTTAAAATTATTAGGAATGAAAACCTAACAAATTGATATAGGGTAGACCGAGGCAAATCGGATCATAGGGTGAATCGGATCATAGATCTATATATCTTAAATCGTGGTGAAAATGAGCATTTCAATTGTCCGTATTACTTCATTGAGGGGGAACAAAGTATCACGAACGATCGAAATGCATATTTTCAGTACGATTTAATAAATATAGATCTACGATCCGATTTGCCTCGGTCTATCCTAAGTCATTCAATACTATGAAATAAAATTGACCAATATCAGATTTAATCATCAACTCCATATATTGTAATTATTTTGCTTCTCATAAACTTTTACTTCAGAGTGATTAGATTACTTTCTTAAGCTTACGATTTCGGCCTCGAAAAATGTTCTATACCAAATTGTGTTAATAGTCCACGTCTTATCATTCCAGTGAAGGCAAATTAATTGAGGTATAAACTTATAAGTAATATAACTACGATAACAGAGAATAAAGCGTCAAAGTTATGGCATTCGAAGTCAGAATTCATGATAAGAGATGATCTCGAAAACTTCTCTGACTTTCTAAGTTACTTCGAGTCCATTTCTTCTCACTTTCTTCCCACTATTTTTCTTATTGCTTCAATCAGCAAACGGTCGAATCAAATCCACCTAGATTCCTCGGAAGAATAGAACGAGTGAGAATCGTGAAGATATTACACATCGATAAAAAAGCTCTTCTCCAGATAAGTATGTACCTATTTATACACTTTTCTTATCCAAGACGAGCACAACTTTCCCAATTCCCCAGTTTATCGTCTTGCGTCATTGAATTGGAATTTTATATTTTTCCGCCATGAAAGGTCGATTAGAACTTCTCATCATTTTTCCTCTAACGAGTTATGTACTTTCTTTGGTCTAAATAATTTCATTCTCCTTAGCTCGTTGCTGCACGAAAGAAAGAGAGGGGAAACCGGAAACGCTTGTAATGGAAAGTTGACTCCTCGTTTCCACTGCTTTTCATGGTAAAAAGGGGCCAACTTTCCATTAAAACCGCCTTCGGTCTCCTCTATCGTTTGGCAATTATTTTTCGAGGCACTGTAAAAAGACGTCGATTTTATTGCTAGAAGGTCAGATATCTCCACCACTCGACGCCGATGTCTTCCAGTCGAGCCGGTTGCCGCTCCTACCGCGCCGTTACCTCACCTCGTCTTACCCCTTCACACCTCTTTTCCTCTCTCGTCTAGATACGACTCACCTCGCTTTACCTTACCTTCGCGCCACGGTTCACCTCGAGTTGAGGCTCACGCGCGCCCATAGCCACATACACACACACACACGTGCATACGTACGCATGCCTCCGCATGCTAAAGTGATGATGGTTAAGCCTCTCTCACATTAGAGGAAAGGAAAGAGACAGAGCCGCGCGAGGATCGTATAATTCTTCCCGGTACGAAACGTTTTGGTTCATTTTTATTTCATCGGGGAATCTGATTGTGATATCTTAGGGATATAGTTGAATATTTATAATTATTGGCTAAAACAAATTCGTAATGCGAATTCTTCATTAACTGTGCATTCTAATCTATTAGTGTGTGACTGGCTTAAAAGAATTTCTCACCTCTTTACATTATTCATAAATTAAGTGAAGAACACGTAGTTTCTATACTTTCTGCATGTTGGAACTTGAGTTAACGTTAGAATTAATGTGGAGTATTTCTTCGACATATACCTATAAACTTTTGGTTAAAATTCATATTGAATTTTTTGAAGATTGTTTTTGTATATAAAGATTTCTATATCAATATAGCTGAAAAATTCGAAATAAGTATTCGCACCTGCATACTTCGATAAAAGAACAATGAAGGCAAAACATTAATAAACTTTAAATAGTTCTCTTCCCTCGCTCTCCTATAAATAAACTTTCACTCTACTATGATACGAGCCTCTTTTACACACTGAAATATAGCGTTATAAAAAAGATTCCTTTGTTACAAAATTTAGATTGTAACGAAATAATCGCAATTGAAGTAGACACTTTATTCTAGTATCGATTGTAGTCATCCCATGACCTATGACCTACATAGAGAGCAGCAGTCAATGTGACGTGATTTTCGGAGAAATTTTATCAGCTTCCTGCTTTCTGTTTTTCTCTACCGACACTCGACCCAATGAACAATATTAGGTAGTTCCGGGCTTTTGCTATAAACTTTTCAGGGAGAAAAATACGCCTAACGGTGCTGTCGAGCAAATGAATTCTTTATTTCTATTATCTCTGTTGCAGAAGTACTTACAACTTTGCCTTATGAATTGAGTCGTCAATTTGTGAAACTAATGTAAGATGAAGGACTGCGAGTTGCAGAGGTACCACGTTATAATTTACAATTTAAGAAAAGTGTAGGTGTTTTAGAAGTAACTAAATTCTAATCACTGGGAAGGGAAAAAAGATAGATAAGGTTCAAAACTTTTAGCATTTCGCGGTCATTGCTGTTATGGTCATAAGTTACGAGTAGGTATTTATTCCCGGGTGCTAACCGCGTCCAAAATTTACTTGCCGACATTTCAAAAACATTGCAGTTTATTTTATCATGGTGGATGGTCTTCTGATACTGAGTAGGTATTAGTTAGGTAATGTTATTCTCATATTTCTCGTGGTAAAATAAATTATAGGTAGGATATATTTATCATTTAATTGTGTGTGTGTGTGTGTGTGTGTACTCTTTACATTCCGTCAAGATAAATAATGTTTCATTTATCGTCTTATTAGGAAATCATTAATTCTTTCGCTGAACTTATAATCAAATTGAGTAATTGATTTGTATAGAGGAACTTTATTTACGCGGATGATATATATTTCATTTTTCCAAGTAGATGCAGTGGAATAATAGCTTGAATAATATAATATATTATTGTTATGACTTGTTAAATATATATTGTTATGACTTGTATCAATTACATTTTAAGTTTAAGAAGAACTCCTTAAAAGTATCAGGTTTAGTTCAATTAATTTAGAAAAGTTGCTTTTTTTTAATTTTGTGATTATTTCCGGGATAAAGCAATAATTTCGTGCTTCTTTTTGATCGAACAAATAATTATTTTTATCCTATGATATTTGTTTCATTAACACGTTGACTGCCGGCCACCAGCGCTGCCGGGTTAAAATACATTATCTGCTGGTCCCCCCCTCACGGGACGAGCGTGGCAGTCAACGTGTTAAGGGACTACATATGGGGCATCCATACCAAATCACCGAGTTTTTGATCCGACCCTATTCGATTTCTCTCATTTCTTGATATGTTTTTAGCCTTTTATTCCAAACTGTTATTGAGTAATCGATTTTTAAAATTTTTAAGCAAAAAATATTGAATTAATGATAGACTAGTAATAAATAAATAAATCTATAAAAAGTAGCGTGTCATTCTTTTCGTCTGAATGTAGCTTCAGAAAATAAATAAAAGAAAATTATTCGAAGTAATTATCACTTAGTTATTAACGTTTAAAGATTAAAATCGACATTTTCAAAAAGTCCGATCCCTTCGATATTTAAACAAAAATTTCCAAAATTCTACTCCATATTACGCAACTTTTAAGACGCAGTTTGAGATGTCATCACAATTTTTTCTATTTTTTTAATCGAATATTGAAAATTTAATTTTCAAGTTTTTTTAAATGAAATTACCTATAATTTCACTCTCTTGACTAAATATCGTCCAAAAACATTAAAAACCATTTTATTGAAAGTGATCAAATTATTTTAATCAATTTAAAATATTTTATTTAGTCATATTATTTTACACTTCATATAATCTTTTTTATTATTATTTTTTCTCACTTAGCAATTGCCTTTTATATTTTTTAATTGTACTGTGATGTATAAATTTGTCTGAAAGGGAAAACGGCTTTTCGTCTTTATCATTTTTACGCCCAAAGTATTGTATTTTAGCTAGTGAATGTGGCACTCATACAGTTGTGTTTGCTCTATTCATCAAAACATCAAACTTATGATCTTAGGTAGGTAAAACAATAGAAAAATACATTTTTTGTCACTCAGTGTCAAATACTCGGTTTCATGGGCGTCCTCGACGCATGTGAAATCATCTTTCATACACCAAAGTATGGTTATTATTTCTGATTGCTTAAATCATGATGTTATTGCTTTTTATGTGTTTACTCTGAGGTTATTATTAATTTATTCCTAAAGCGCTGTGATGCTATGTATGTACGTAACGAGGCCGTGTTCGTAACGCTTTAAGTAATAATTAAGGAATTCTGACAAAATCAATATAGCAAGTCGACCACGGGCTACAACGTGGTAACTGATTTTTCACAATTATGACGTTTAATTTTTTTTAAGTGGATTTTCAATTTAGCGTAGATCGGGCTAAAAAGTGGTACTCGGGGGTTTCTGACCGCGCTTATTATGAATCTGACGTTAAAATTTTTTGAAGATTACTTTATAAGCTGGATTCTGTTTTTTAATCTTTCAAATGCATATTAATTTGATCGGTTTTCGTATTTATAGCGAAATTCTTTATTGGCATATACGTAACGCTTTTTCGAAGAATTTTTGCAAATCGACCACGGGATACTCTCTTCTGACGTTTAATTTTTTTTAAGAGAATTTTTAATTTAGCGTAGATAGGATTGAAAAATGGTACTAGGGGATCTTTGACCGCGATGATCAAGAATGACATTGAAATTTTTTGAAAATGACCTCAGAAGCCGGATTTTGTTTTTTAATGTTTAAAATGTACATGGATTTTGATCGGTTTTCGCGTAAATGTCAGTTTTCATTTGCGCTGATTTCGAATCCGTCGTTCAAAATTTCGAGTGAAATTATAATTTAAAGCATGGAATTTTAAAATTAAATGTCAGAATCTAGGTTCTAATTTTATTTTTTGAAATTGTATATGTCAGATTTGGATAGATGATAATTAAATCTACCAAGTTTTGAACTCATAGTAGTATCGAGCTCGGCGCTGTTTCACTTGCCAGATCGGAAGGCGTAGGGGAGGCGGGGGGAATACCGCCCACCTAAGACAAAAATGACTTTGTTAAAATTTCAGTGACTTTAAGGCAGGAAAAATCATTTTGTCGGCATACCTTA
This sequence comes from Xiphydria camelus, assembly GCA_963678675.1. NCBI lineage: Eukaryota > Metazoa > Arthropoda > Insecta > Hymenoptera > Xiphydriidae > Xiphydria > Xiphydria camelus. The sequence continues at coordinate 17,563,979 of OY783192.1, read as the reverse complement.
GAGTCTTGTCTTCCCGATTTCTCCATTTATTACTTTAAATTAGTACAAAAAACATTCGTGAAATGGAAAATAAATTAATCGAAGCAGGTGAGCGGTCTAGGCTCCAATGCTGGTTGTACCGCCCACCGAGCGGCCTAGACCGCTTAAAGTTTCGATAGGGTCCGTGCTCGACGTACAGTCAGCATGTGCCCACTCTCCGCGCTACAAAGAGGTTATGTCGGTAAGCGCTACATTACCGACATAAAACAAGTTATGTTGGTAAGAGACTGGTCGGTACTGGCAACTTCTACCGGGCGGTACAGGACACATGGACGTACTGTTAATAAAAGTGTCTTTAATATTATTTATAACTGAAAAAAAAATCTACCAAAATTCTAAGCTATTCTTAAAACTCTAATTGTTTGTAATTCAATCTGGGTAGTAAATTTATAATAAAAAAAAACATATGAAAAAGCTTCAGTTAAGAGTCTCAAATTTTTGATGTTAAGAGGGGGAAATTTTGGTTGCATATTTTACTCAATTAAAATTAATTAACAGTCAACAATGACTTTATAAAATCAATATTGGGGTATAATAATTTACGAAGAAAGCATCAAATCATTCATGTCACCGAACATAGACTAGACAAGAAGGGTCACTCCGCGTCGGTACTTTGAAGTTGGGACTACAGAGGCGAGCCGCGTTGCTGGACGCCACATGTTCGGTGTCGGCGTTTACGGTACTTCGTGAGCGACTACACCGGGTGGCGAGTAGAAATGAATTTTGAAGTATCGGTAGAATTTAATTATTTATTAAACTGTTCAATCGAATTTTACTTTTATTAAAATAAGACTATATAATGTTATTAGTTCCCTTAAATATAAGCAATGATATAATAGAAACAATAGATATTTAAAACCTCAAAAGTAATAGTGTTTAATAACGTATATATAATATAATACAACAGGTATATACATAAAAATACAAAGGTAGTTGAATTTTGAACGAAAATAATTTTAACAGAAATCCAAAATTATTATATTTAAAGCACCACGCAGGAATAATACTATGCAATTAACGTCACCAATCAACCATAATAATTGTGTTTCATTATTAACCGCTTAACTTAAAAGCCCGAGATAACTCGGGCTTTTAATTCTTGCATAAACTTAAAAGCCCGAAAATACTGGTGTATCATGAAAATATCCTGTTTATAATTTTTTCCCTAAATACGAGTATACTCGGGATTTTAATATAACCTTCCTTGAATATTATTTAATTACCCCTTGCATTAATTAATTAGTGACATTATTGTTTGCAATAATCTATATTCATAATAAAGTTTGAAATTTAGCAATTAAAAAAATTGGAAAAATATGGACAACGTTTTACAAAATAATTGTTAAATTAACCGGTTAAACACACCGGTATAATCCGATCGTCAATGCCCCCGCGCGATATGTACGACACCCCGTATAAGACTTCCGCCACCGCGCGCGCTGAAAATACCCCAAAATCTCCCAAAAAAGAGTGGCGACAGAGAGTAAGCGAGACAAGCAACACTGGAGGCGTGGCTTAGAGTGACCCTTCTTGTCTAGTCTATGTTCGGTGTTCATGTTAAGCAAAAATAGCAAGAAATGGAGGTGGCGGGAATGGTACGCTGGGCGGTACAGGCACCGGCTCCCCTATTGTGTTTCCCAATTTACACATTATTATCTAATTAAATGTTCTTTCTGTGTATGTTCTTTCTGGATTCAAAAGAAACGCGGAGAAAAATTGACGGCAATCTCGACGAAGACGATGTTTTTGCGTACATGTCAGTTTTAGCTATGAATGCGAAAACCGATGTTATTATGAATGCGATGGATACGACGATCTCTGTACGACCGATGATGGAGCGAGCAAGGCAGCCAGTGCGTCGCAGCGTCTGTACGGTGGTTCAGGCCGAAGAAGAGCGCTGTCCTTCTATGTAAGTAACGAAATCTTTGAAGCCGTGTACGTAACGCTTGGTACTCGGGGGTTTTTGACCGCGCTGATTACGAATCTGACTGAAATTTTTGATGTGAAACATATTATGCCGCGCTTCGGGGATGAGACCGGCTGCTCGTGAAACGTCGCTGGAGTGGCTAAATACGCTAAGGCCAGGCGAACGTTGAACATTGCCTCTATATCTATATCTATTCTATATATAGATATAGAGGCAACGGTCACCCTGCGTCTCCTCACTGAACTGCGTCCCAACGTTCGCCTGGCCTAAACCCCGCTGCACATTGAGAGGCAGGCGACGTAGGCGACGCAGGGCAGGAAAAAACACATGCTACGCAGTATGAGCGCATATTGGAAAGCAGTCCTGGCAGTTCTCAGTCCTGGCAGTTCTTGTTATGAAGTGTTGGCGTGCGCGAGTACGAATAGAAAATAATATTATTTGGACATAGAAAGAGCTTTCTTATTTTAATCATGGCGTTGTTTCTGGACAGTTCCGAGTCAGAGTCGGGCGCAGAATTAATTGCGTGGCTTCAAGACACATTTATTCATTTAATCGAAATTTCAACAAAAGATTCAGAAAGTTCATACTCTAAAGATTTGTTACAGTTGTTTATTTTAAAATTTAGAGTAAAATTTACTGTGTTAGGTCTAATTCCGCTTAAGTGATCGGCATTTCTCCACTCTCCCCTTCCGCCAAGCCAAAAACTGCTTCGCACGCGCGCAGGAAACTGTGTCCAGGAGACTGCGCCGCGTAGGCACAGTTCTGCACTACCCTACTCTGCGTCCCAATTCGCGCGGGTCTATTGAATTAAGGCGAACGCTAGTTCGCTTGGTCGAGAGAGAAAGAGCGATGGCCATGGCGAACAGCAGAGCCTTATTTACAGTAAAGAACGGAAATTTAACCTGTACGATATTTCACTACCGTTTTTCCAGCTGACAATGGTTATAGACAACAGCGGGCGCTATAAAAAATGCTCTTCTTATGTCATATGTATATAAATATTGCCAACACATGCGTTAAAGATGCTTGTTAATGTTTATTATCGTACTTGAAAACACTCTCCGTATTTAACAATTATAAAACCCGTTCCGAATCTCGTGTTCTTTAGTGCCATGAGTTTAACACAGATGGCGTTTTCTCCGATGCTTTTTGGCGAAAAGAGCGATCGCCATGTTATCGGCGGAGCGTTTCGTCCCGGAGTCGGCCTGTGGACTCGTCAGTAAGGCTAGGCCGACTCCTGCCTTAGACGCTCTGTGTGCTCTGTCCTCCGTGGTTGTCGAACAGCTTCGGTCTTATGTAGAAACGTACTCGTGTTCGACCACTAGTGAGAAGGGCAGCACCATCTGGTGGCGGGCCGCCACAGCTTTGTGGCGTGGCGATCGCTATCGAGACGCCACAGTAGATGCGAGATCGCTGTTCTGTCTGCTGTGCTGGTAAAACAGTGCCTCTCGAAGCATTGATTATCTATCAGCTGTCAACCGTCACGATCCGAGAAAATAATTAATGGTATGTATTTGAATAATCCAGCTCTGTTTTGAATTAGGATAAATCGGTTGCAAATTATTTTGGTTGCAAATTTCTCCTTTCGTTTCCAGATTATCGTTGCTGATAGAGTTTGATAGAGATTGATAAGCTGATAGAGTAAGTACACGCGGCATCGGTAGTTTAGTTACTGTAAGGGATGCGAAAAATACTAATTTTGTGGAAGTAAGTCCTGAAACTCGATGGAATATCAAGACCAAGACGCTCGACAATGATACGCATATCGTTGCTCTTCGTAACGATTCGTTCAGTTTCGTAACTTCAAAATATTCTATAGACGTTATGCTGGCTTATATTTTTGTATCTGTGCCGATGTCAATGATAAGCCTAAAAAATGAGATTCCCTTTCACAGATACGATTCATCCTAATTCAAAACAGACCTACAACATTATTTTCTACTTTACAGAAAGTATGCGCTGTCACTTACTAAAAATGTTGACCGATCGCACAATCACGCATTTTCCTTTATATTCTGACCCAAAAAATATTTCCCAAATGTAAAATTGTATAATAAACCCCAAAAAATATTTCCATAATTTAAAATGGTGGGTTGAGAGAGACAGAGCGTCCCTTTTTTGCCTACACAGGGTGACTTGGATTAACAAAAAAAAAGTGATATCCCCCCCCAAAAAAACATTTTCGAAATGTAAAATGGTGGGTCGAGAGAGAAAGGCGATCCTTACCTGCCTAAAAAATGAGATTTCAACAAAAAAAAATGATATCAACAAGCTACAGCTTTCAGTCGCGAAAGATATGATCACATTAAACAATTTCTGAAGAAAAAAAAATTTATACCACTCTCACCACCCTACTAAACTCACTCGACAGCCCGCTTTTGTGATTTGCGATAAAAAGAAGAATGCTCAATGTCCATCGCACCAATCAATAGCTTCGTTTGCTGTTACAGAAGCGGGCTGTCGAGTGAGTTTAGTAGGGTGGTGAGAGTGGTATAAATTTTTTTTTCTTCAGAAATTGTTTAGTGTGATCATATCTTTCGCGACTGAAAGCTGTAGCTTGTTGATATCATTTTTTTTTGTTGTTGAAATCTCATTTTTTAGGCAGGTAAGGATCGCCTTTCTCTCTCGACCCACCATTTTACATTTGGAAAATGTTTTTTCGTCACTCAGTGCGTAAAACTCGGTTTCACGGGCGTCCTCAACCCCGTCAACCTTGTATTTGACACTTAGTGACAAAAAATAGAATTCGTTAAAAGGGCGTTTCGCGTCGTTCTAACTCGTGTGGTTGCCGCACTCGCTTCGCTCGTGCGGAAAACTTCACACTCGTTGAAAACGGCGCTTCACGCCCTTATAACGAAAATATCTATTTTGGGGGTTGTACAGGATACAGAAACCTGCACTGTCCTGCCCTGCGTCGCCTACGTCGCCTGCCTCTCAATGTGCGGCGGGGTTAACTCGGGACGCACACACATCGGCTCTCTCCGCCACGACTCGATGGTCCCCTTTCACCGAGCCCTAGCTTAACCACTTACTACTACACGCTCACTGTATCGGTGTACGAAGCAGTATTTACCCTCATTAATGAAAGCATGAGGATTGATTGATCATTGGTTAGCACGTTTAAAAATAACATTTAAATACCGTTTGTATAGGAAAATTGTTAGATGTAAAACATCGAAATTCTTCTTTGTAGAAAGTATGCGATAGGAAGGATGGACCACGCATCCGTTGAAAGAATACGTGCGCCAGTGCGCATTTGTATTTATGACTGTGATACCATTAAACAGTACGAACCGTTGTGTCGAATTCCGTTTATCGCGAGACGGAACAGCGACTGATGGCAGAGTTAAGAGAGAGTAAACTAAATGCGCTTTTTGAATTAGACACAACGGTTTGTACCGTTTAATAGTATCACAATTATAAATACAAATACGCACTGGCGAACGTGTTCTTTCGTTTTCAGCTAGATTTACTTAAGTGGACACAGCATTGAGAACAATCTAGCGAGAGTTAGTCTAGAATCTCGGTTGAGAAAAATAAATCTAGCTAGATTGTGCAGTGGATACACGATAAAAATTTACTGCCAGAGAAATTTCAGTCTATTTGACCGGCTAAATAGATAGTAACTCAGTCTAGCGAGAGTGATAGGCGCCGGGTCGCAAGCGAAGGGCCTCGACCGCGCGTGCTCAGATTTCAGGAGCCTCGCGGGAGGCAACAGAAGTGCAGACCCGCAATAAATTCGACTATTGCGGCGCACGTGTACTTCTTCGGGGATAGCACCAACCGAACGGCGCTGAATCTGCGTACTCTCCCGGCGCCAATTTTCATGCTCCAGCTCGGTGGTTTCGAAGAATTTCCTTCTCCCACCATGCATAGAAAAGTCATATCGATATAGGTCAAAAGTTCATTAATAATGAGATAATAGTAATTGAAACTTCTTCGCTGGCAAGTAAGTTTAGCCTCATATGGTACGTATGTGTGAACAATCTATAATACATCACAATTGTAAATAGATATTTGATAAGTCAAAGAAATATATGAGGCTAAACTTATTCACCAGGAAAGGAAATTTAATCGCTATTATCTTATTATCTATGAACTTTAGGCCCACATCGATGTAAGATACTTTGTTGTAGATAAAAATACGTGTGTGTATAATAACATATAATATAAAACAGTTTTTATAGAAAAATTGTTAGATGTGAAACATCGAAATTCTTCTTTGTAGAAAGTATGCGATAGGAAGGAACACGTGCGCCAGTGCGCATTTGTATTTATGACTGTGATACTATTAAACAGTACCGATGGTAGAGTTAAGAGAGAGTAAACTAAATGCGCTTTTTGAATTAGACACAACGGTTCGTACCGTTTAATAGTATCATAGTCATAAATACAAATGCGCACTGGCGCACGTGTTCTTTCGACGGACGCGTGGTCCATCCTTCCTATCGCATACTTTCTACAAAGAAGAATTTCGATGTTTCACATCTAACAATTTTTCTATAAAAACTGTTTTATATTATATGTTATTATACACACACGTATTTTTTAAAATTACTTCAGTAGGATTCTGTTTTTTAATGTTTAAAATGTACATTGATTTTGATTGGTTTTCGCGTTACATGTCAGTTTTCAGTGGCGCTGATTTCGAATCTGACGTTCAAAATTTCGATTGGTTTTTTAGAGTGAAATTATAATTTAAAGCATGGAATTAAAAAATTAAATATCAGAATCTGGGTTTTAATGTTATTTTTTTTTAATTTTATATTTCAGATTTGGATAGATGATAATTAAATCTAAAAATTTGTGAACTCATAGTACCGAGCTCAGCGCTGTTTCAGTTGCCAGATCGGACGGCGTATCGTGTTTCCAATTTTAAAAAGCAGTAAAAAAGCGGTTTTCACATTCATAGCGAAATGCTACCTCCACGTGGTGCAGCGTGGAAACTGCTTATGAGTAGCCCATATGCAAAACCCGCTATGTGCTTCATAACAGAATTTAGGGTATTAAAGAAAAACGTATAACCAAATAAAAATAAGATTTGGAAATTTTTTAGTTATTGAAAAGATTGAAAATAATTATTGTAAATCTTTAAAATAGTCACCTATAATCCTATAAATAATAGAATTAAGTTATTTAGATTTGCATTTTGTTCATAGCGTGTTTTGCAAGCGTATTATGTATATAGCAGTTTTTGCAAATCATCAACGCCGTATTGGCTTTTAATAACTTGCAAAACCCGCTATTTTCGATCATTTCGGGCTTAATATGATTGCTTTATTTAATATTATTATTATTATTATTATTATTATTATTATTATTATTATTATTATTATTATTATTGCAATGAATCAAATAAATATTTTAGAAAAATTAATAGTTAAAGCATAATTTATTATTATTCAAAGAAAAAGTAGTGAAAAACAAAAAATACAAACATTAAAAATTAAAAAAAATTAAGTCATAGACTCTGCGTCATCGTCAGGGAGTTCGAAGTCACTATTATTGGTGCAACTGTCATCGTTATCACCATTATTGTTAGCAGTAGCGGCTGTATCATTTTCCTCCGAAGCAGAAAAGATGTCGTTATAGAACAGCAACTTTTCATTTTCATTCCAGTCAATAATTTGAGATACTTGCCTAGCCTATAGAGATCAGTGAATGAAACTGCAATGCAAACAAATGACGACGTGTTAAAACAAACAACCTTAAAAGACCGCGAAATCTAAGAATAAATAGTTTTGCAGCCGTATTCCCAATATACCTAGCAGTCACACATTATCGAATATAACGTACTTTGCACGCATTCAAACGTTTAGCCGACTTTGCATCTGTACACCTCGTGCATATAGCGGCTTTTGAAAATGTACCCACTTTTTCGATTCGATTTTAAATAGGTAATAGCGCGTTTTTCAGCTCAAAATATGTTCAAGTAGTTAGCTTTGACCTTTTAGAAGACAGTGGTGCCAATATCTCAATTTTATTTTTTTGGCATATAGCGGGTTTTGCATATGGCTACTCTTATGATGAATGAAATTAAGAATAAGCAGATTAAACGCATTTTGAATACTTTCGATTCCTTAGCCCTAATAGGGAGGTCTTAAAAATATGATGTTATCATTTTATGCCTCAGATTCGTAGAAATACGTGTCTAAAACCAGTCAGTTTTGAAAAATAATGACACTTGGCTTCAAAAAATAGCCATTTGGAGTTCAAATATTCGAAGCGCGACACAAAACGGTACCTGAGTGGCTTGACGTCAGCTGCCCGCTCCATAGCTCCGCCCACTCCTGCTTGTACGCGGAGCATAGGCAATGGTTGCATTCAGCAGCTACCGCTTATAGTCCAAGAGCTGGCGTACAAAATGTGCAAGTTTTCTCCTATCTGGTACAATTCTAGTGAATTACAATTGGGCTGTAAAACGTCACTGTACAGTCAGCCGGTCTGGTTTTGGGACACCTGGCGTTCGCGCGCTACCAAAGGTGTCAGAATAATTAGCTTCGTGCAACTGTTTTCCACTAGCTCCAAATTAATTTATAATTAGTTTATGCAATAAAAAACTCAAAACAAACAGTCAGCCAGCAAAAGAGTGGGACACGGCCAGTCAGCATTACTGTAAAGTTGTAGAAAAAATTAAGTTCATGCAAGTGTTTTATCCAAACTCAAAATTTTAAATATGTTAATTAATTCAATAACAACTATAAATCAATCAGTCAGACCTCATTTATATAGAACCCACTCAGTCAGCAGTTCAGAGAAGTTGCGATAATAAGTACGCGCGACTTCTCAATAACAATCATAAGAATCATAATTTTACTGGAAATACTGTACTCATATCCAAAAAACATCATAAAAAATATGATAATTTAAACAAAATGAAAATTAACGATTACAATCAAGACATAAACAATGATTACACCAAAAGTAATGAAGGAAGGTGTAATGAAAGAAGAGGGATAACAACTATTCAATTTTCTTTTATTATTTCTTTTATTCAAATTTCATTTTATGGTAAATGTACTCAAATAATATAGAAATCGCTTCAATGATTTTGACAACAGCAAAAAAATAATTGCGGCCCCCGCCAGGAAAGTGTATTAATAATATAGAGTCTAATTGACTTACCTCTTTTCAGATATATTAATTCTATCCCGCAGGACTTCTCTCACTTTCTTGCTCAAAGCCGTACATTTTCTATAACATGGCACATGATAACCATCGATGTCATTGGGAACTGATGGCAGCACTACATTATTAAACGATAAACTATTATTCCGACGAATTTTTAAAAATGATTGGCATTTTGCAATACTACTTTCTGTTAAGGGCAGTATATTGTCTCCTTTTTTTCAAACAAAATACACAATGAACCACACATTTCTCCATAATATTTGCTTCACAACGCACGAATGTAGTGTCATCTGTCGCGTACCGAAGATTTTAATTCGTTTCTCCCCAACTAACACACAAATACATGCACCAGAGCCTTACACCTCGAATCCGCCCTGGCCCGAGAAAAACTGAGGAAACGTTTCTTTCTCTACAGCAGTGCTGGCAAAGATTCTTTATTCATTGTTCTCCGCTTCGCTCGAGATACAGTTGGTCGCCAGATGCCTTAACTACGTAGTCTCTTGTTTTAGAGCAAGGGTCATCCCTTGCGCGGATGATTGTTTTTGAGAAGTCGCGCGTACTTATTATCGCAACTTCTCTGAACTGCTGACTGTGTGGGTTCTATATAAATGAGGTCTGACTGGTTGATTTATAGTTGTTATTGAATGAATTAACATATTGAAAAATTTGAGTTTGGAGAAAACACTTGCATGAACTTAATTTTTTCTACAACTTTACAGTAATGCTGACTGGCCGTGTCCCACTCTTTTGCTGGCTGACTGTTTGTTTTGAGTTTTTTATTGCATAGACTAATTACAAATGAATTTGGAGCTAGTAGAAAATAGTTGCACGAACCTAATTATTCTGACACCTTTGGTGGCGCGCGAATGCCAGGTGTCCCAAAACCAGACCGGCTGACTGTACAATGACGTTTTACAGCCCAATTGTAATTCACTAGAATTGTACCAGATAGGAGAAAACTCTTGCACATTTTGTACGCCAGCTCTCCGACATTATATTAGTACGCTCAAAAGTAGCGCTCTCTGTTCTGCTGACAACAAGTTTCGGCCGTGACCTTCGATGCATTTAGGCGCGTGGCGCGGCGGACTTGTACGATAAACGATCGACTTGTACTGAAATTTGGCTTTATAAAATTGTTTAGGAACAATCAATTTGAGAGTCAAATTCGTTTTTAGTGCACATCTATCTACCGCATGTCCTATGGCCAACCGCGCAGATGAGCTGCGACCTCAATTCTTGACTTCGGCAGTATTTATGGTACAGTTAGAGTGGGCTTCAGACGAGTACACTGCATAAGAACGAAAAGTGTCGACTGCTCTTCTAATAGCTGTCAATTCGGGAGATCGAAGCGTTTCGTGTAACCTCAAAATCGTAAAGTTTTGAATTAGTAGTGAATAATTTATCGAAGTGATGAGAAATAATCATAAATAATCTTCCGAATTGTGTGACAACCATCGGGAAATCAGACGACGCTTTTCGCTCTTACGCTGCGTTCTTACGAAAAGTGTGAATCGTCTGATCTCCCGATGGCTATCAATTCGGGAGATCGAAGTCTAAGCTTGAAATCGTGAATCTTTGAATAAATGGTAAGTAATGTTCAGAAGTGAGAGTTAACAATCATTCGGGTTTTTTCGATGTCCAACCGAATTACACGCCTCATGCCTATTTGTTTCAGAAATTATTTCCGCGCTAGCACCGCGCGTGTCTAGGAAGTAGTTTTACGAAGTGGCGTGAGCGATACCTAAGGTGTCAATTCGGAAGATTATTTATGATTATTTCTCATCACTTCTACAAATTATTCACTACTAATTCAAAACTTTACGATTTTGAGGCTACACGAAACGCTTCGATCTCCCGAATTGACAGCTATTAGAAGAGCAGTCGACACTTTTCGTTCCTATGCAGCGCACTCGTCTGAGAAGCCCACTCTAACTGTACCATAAATACTGCCGAAGTCAAGAATTCAGGTCGGAGCTCACCTGCGCGGTTGGCCACAGGACATGCGGATCAGAATGAACGAAATCCGCGCGGTACACCTGGGAAGGTTTCCTTGTAAGTAACCGCTATCGGATAACTCCTAAGAGTTAGTCTTCGGCGCACAAATAAGGCCGTGTCTTCTTCAATTCCGCATCGAGTCTGTATAATAATAATGCACTGTAGTATTTCCCCGTGATCGTGCTTTCTTTCTTCAAAAAGTCAATAAAGATTATCCTTTTCGCATCCCAAAAAAATCGACGCCATGACCTTTCTGGCCGATGGCGCCGTTTTCGCCTTCTTCGGAGCAGATTCGCCTGGAAAGGTCCATTACTTCGGTTGTTGTTTGGTCTCGGGCGTATAGTAATGAATCCAGGTTTCATCAATGGTGACGACTCGATACAAAAACTCCCACGGATTTCGCTTGAAGAGTTCCAAACACTGATTTGAAACTGACATCCGTATCCGCTTGTTGTCTATCGTGAGCAATCGCAGCACCCATCAAGCAGACAGCTTTCTCAGCCCTAACTTATCGTATAAAATATTGATTGCCGTTAGATACGACACCTCCACAGCCTCGGCTACTTCATGCACTTTCGTTCGGCGATCAGCGAGGATAAAGTCGTGGACCTTTTCAACGATTTCTTCATAGTCCAGGACATTTAGCTTGAAAATTATGCAATCTTCTAAAAATCGAGCTCACCAAAATTTGTTTTTTTATACTGCTTATTATGATGTACCAATATATGCCTGAAAGTTACGGCACCGACGCACTGGAGCTTCGTGACATATAAGAGGTCAAAGGTCGCGGATTTTGTTATCTTGCTTCCTATCGCTCCAACGTGAAAAATACCTATTACAAAAGTTGAAGATCTCAATTTTTAATATCTAAAAAAAATATTTGACGTAAATACGCCTAACCATTTTCGAGATATGTAGCTGAATATGTGGAAAAATTAAAAATTAGCTTCAACCCAATAACTTCAATAGTTCGACGAATGAACTATTCCGACTGGTTCTTGTAACGCCAAGTGGACGATCCCTCGTTCGTCAGAAGATTTTGTTCACAGACGAATCGAAATTCTACAACGAAGGATTAGTGAATAATCACAACGCCCACTATTGGTCCGTAAGAAATCCTCACTGGGTAGAAGAAGTCGAAGGCGATGGAGTGGAGGCGATGAACTAAAAATAAAATAAAATTTAGTATATAAATCGAAACTTGTAGTAGGAAGGCAGAGGGCAAGCACCGATGAGAAAAAAAATAGAAATAAAGTATTATAGTTACCCCGATATTGTAGTTACTCCGATGTTTTTGTTCTTCTCCCACGACTTGGATTCTCCAATATGTAAAAAGATTAATTCCGCTTAGTCCTCAAAGAGTTCGTCCCGTCCTCATATGCAATGCTGAAAGAAAAAAAGAAGTGACCACAAAGATATGTATTCTTTATAGGTTATCAAAATGAGGCTAAATGAAGTAATTCAGAAATTAACTTATCTGATTGCATTTCGACTCCTTTTCTGCTGTCTATGTTCGATGAATGACTACAGAAAAATAGCACGGTTTCTATTTATTAATAATAAAAACACAAACAGCTCTCACATTTTTCGGAGCACCCTTCACCTACACTAAAAGTTAGCCGATGTTTTTCAAATTGATACGTCTCTTTGGTTTGAGTCCGGGCTAACGTAATTACCATTAAATTTCAGGAATCGCCGGTATCTCCTAAGCGCCGAGCGATATGCAACCCATTTGTTGGCGTGTATTGTGCGACTGACCCTGTATATACTGTGATAAGTGGTATCTTTACATGCTATGAAATAATTCGTCGGGGTCATTGGAAGAGTAAACAGTATGTCCGATGGCAAACTCCAACTTTTGAATTTCCCTGACATTTGGCCGGATTAGAATTGGTTTCGGGAGAGTGCGCTGCGGTCTTACGAGCCGAGCGAGAAGTGTCAAACGTCTGATCTCCCAGTAGCTGTCAATTCGGGAGATCGAAGCATCTAACCTCGAAATCGTTAATTTATAAATAATGACAAATAATGCGTAGAAGTGATAAGAAATAATCATTCGGGTTTCTTCGATGAGATTCCTCAAGTGTTTAAAAATCGGTGTCCGATTTTTGCCAATAACTGTTGCTTCAACTTCCAGAGATATTAAGTATTACTACAGAACGAGTAGGTTAGAAGATTTTCATGAAGAGTCGCGCTATTCTAACATGGAATCTCGTACAGGTGCAACCGAAAAGGATCTAGCTCGTGTCCTGTCTGTAAAAAGATGACTCGATGGACATCGGAGAATGTCAGGCTTGTCACCGAGCGCCTATTACCCACGGTACATTAATTGTAATACGCACTTCTCGTTTCATTCAACTATTCCAGCGTTAAATAGCTTTTACTTCTCTTTCAAGGTAATAACCTTTTATGAACTGTTCGTGGTAGGAGGCAGCGATCGATACTAGAGACTCGTCGTAGACAAGTTCGTCTATTAAAACTAAAAGGCAATTCGGTGTGCCGAACTAGGTACTTCTGCGATAATGTGCCCGAGCTCGCGGTCTATTCTGCAATTAACGTTAACATAATCGTGATTATGCTCGGGTGATGGGTGTTCCAAAAGAGGTAAGTTGATACTAAACATCGGATGCTGTAAGCTGACTTGCTAGTGTATGCTTTGAAACTGGAACATCATCGCAGGAATAATTTGTCTATGATTAGTCACAATCATTGATCGTTGCCCCCTACGATCAACAATTCGTACAAGTTAAATACTTTGAAAGAAGTAAAAGTTACTTAAAACAGGAATAGTTAAAACGAAAAGCGCATATTGCAATGAAAGTACTATGGGTAAAAGGCGCTCGTTGACAAGATTGACATTCTCCGATGTCCATCGAGTCATCTTTTTACGGACAGGACACGGGTTAGATCCTCTTCTGTTGCACCTGTACGAGATGATATGTCAGAAAATCGTGAGTCTTCATGAAAATCTTCTAACCTACTCGTTCTGCAGTAATACTTAATAATAAAAAACTATTCTCCTACATGTACATATTCTCCTGATGAATAAATTCCAAAAAGTAGTGAAATCCCCCTACAAAAACAGATCCTCTGTAAAAAAAAAGGCGGCATGTTCATTCAGTGCCAACAAAAATTGATACGTAAAATACTCCCCAAAAAGATTTGAAATCAATTAAAATCGCCATGTTCAAGATTTATATATAAAAAGGAAAAGGCATCATTTGAAAGGAAAATTATTGTAAATCAAGTTACTAAAAAATTCGGCTAAAAAATTTATTAAAAAATTTTAATAAAAAAGAACGCCGCGTTTTTTCATTCAAAATAAAAAATTCAGACACCGAATTATACTCTGTTTATACACTTATATGATACCACCAGTATATAGTGGACAAAATATGAATACTCTCTCTCTTAAATGCGGCAAGTTCTTTTTTATTAAAATTTTGTAATAAATTTCTTAGCCGAATTTTTTAGTAACTTGATTTACAATAATTTTCCTTTCAAATGATGCCGCATACTTTTTATATATAAATCTTGAACATGGCGATTTTAATTGATACGGAAATACGCCGAAAGATGTAAGCTTCTACAAGTTTCCCCAAGACAACGAAATTTCAAGAAATCGTCGACAAAAATGGATTAACAGCGTTAAACGGATGAAGTACGTGCAAAAAGTGATTTAGGATTGCTTTAATTCTTTTAATACCCTCTGTTCAGTACATACGTTATTTATATTTTTTATTACATTAAACTTATTTAAATTATCCTGTATAATAATTCACAAGAAATAAGATTAAATTAAATAATAATAGGTATATACCTATTGAATATATATTTTTATATGTAAACAAAATGTATTCAATATATAGTTCGCCATTTTTCTTTTTAGTGAAGATGGCTCACTGTGGATTCCAACTAGAAATACAAGGCTTTGCAGTTCACGTTTTGTTTGCGGCAAAAAATTGGAACACCCAAATCATCCTGCATATAACCCAACATTATTTCCAACACAGAAACAAGTTCCCAGTGTGTTGAACGATTCAAGATTTCAGCGTTTATAGAAAAGGGAAAGTTCTAAGCAAGAAACAGAATTGACTGCGGTTAATGCTGAAGATTCATCGGAAAACCTAGGATTATGTGAATCTCAACTACATTTTAAAGAAGTTGCATGCCAAACAGAGAAAGAATTTGATGACGTGTTTACTGGTCCAGTTGTAGAAAAAACATTTACTTGCTGTTTTTATGTGAGACATAACAGCGATAAAATTGATTCTTGCGCACAGAGCAACATTTTCAGAAAGCAGCGTTCAGATTCAATGAGAAATGTAAAATGTGGACTGATCAATTCCACTGCTAATGATAAAGAAAACAAATGTTTAGATTGCGAGTCCTTTCATGACTTCGATTCTTTACGAAGCGAAACAGATTTTGTAGATTTAACGGGGATAAAAAAAGATGTATTTAATAAATTTATGGGTATGCTAAAGACGCGTAAAGAATTCAAAGTCTCGAAAGCTAACAGACTTTTAATTTTCCTAATGAAATTAAAAACTGACAACGTTTTCTGCTTTGGGAGTGCTATTTTCTTTGCATCGCAGTACTGTTTCTAGACTTTTTTTTCGATATTTTAAGAAATTTTTCTCATGCTACCAAAAATTACATTTATTGGCCTAGCAAACACGCGGTAGTTAATACATTACCAAAATGCTTTAAGCCACACTACCCTAATTGTAGAGTTATTATCGACTGCACTCTCTCTCTCTCTCTGAATTTAAAGTACAGCAGCCAGCAAAAATTTCAGAGAAAAAATCAACATGTATTCTCATTACAAAGGGACTTATTCTGCAAAAAAGTCTTAATTTGCATAACACCATCTGGAGTAATTTCATACACTCAAAAACAGATTCTCTGTAAAAAAGGCGGCATGTTCATTCAGTGCCAACAAAAATTGATACGTAAAATACTCTCCAAAAAAGATTTGAAATCAATTAAGATCGCCATGTTCAAGAGTTATATATAAAAAGTAAAAGGCATCATTTGAAAGGAAAATTATTGTAAATCAAGTGACTACAAAATTCGACTAAAAAAATTTATTAAAAAATTTTAATAAAAAAGAACTTGCCGCGTTTAAGTTTTCATATTTTGTCCATTATACCGAATAATTGGCAGTGCTTGGACGGTGCTAGAGTGATTCATAAATTGCACTGTCGAAGTCAAATTCAGAGAAATTCAGAAGGCCCCCGCCTGATTGGTTTCTCTTGCGACATTCGGTATACTGGTGGTATCATATAGGTGTATGAATTTATTTAAAATCATAAGTGCATAAACATTGAGTATAATTCTGTGTCTGAATTTTTTATTTTGAAGGAAAAAAACGCGGCGTTCTTATTTATTAAAATTTTTTTATAAATTTTTTTAGTCGAATTTTGTAGTCACTTGATTGACAATAATTTCCCTTTCAAATGATGCCTTTTACTTTTTATATATAACTCTTGAACATGGCGATCTTAATTGATTTCAAATCTTTTTTGGAGGGTATTTTACGTATCAATTTTTGTTGGCACTGAATGAACATGCCGCCTTTTTTTACAGAGAATCTGTTTTTGTGGGGGGATTTCACTACTTTTTGGAATTTATTTATGAGGAGAATACGTACATGTAGGAGAATAGCTTTTTATTACCACAAAATTAAAGTTTCACATTTTATACCGACATGAGCCAATTAATTATAACCACGTTACTTTTGATTTATTCTCGTGATATTTTGAAAGGGATTTATAGACTAGAGAGCCCTTATATTTTTCACTTTGTCTGTTAGATATCTAGATTTCAACTATTTTTATAACAAATATAAATGTCATTTTTTAGACATATAAACATCTTGTAGATATCTGACAGATTTACGTATCAATTTTTGTTGGCACTGAATGAACATGCCGCCTTTTTTTACAGAGAATCTGTTTTTGTGGAGAGATTTTACTACATTTTTTTTAGAATTTATTCATCAGGAGAATATGTATACATGTAGGATAATAGCTTTTTATTATTAAGGGGTTATACGCAGTCAGGATTTTCAAAAAATCGATTTTTTTTTAAATTTTATTTTCGTAATGTACATATATTTATGTATATACACAGAAAATTTCATGTCAATCCGACGATTATTCTCGAAGTTACACGTACATTTGCAAAGACATCTCGGAGCGTTAGAAACTAGGAGCAGAGGCCCAAGAGGTAGCGCGGTAGCTAATTTTACAAATAGCGGCAGCTAATTACCTGGAATGCGCTTTGATACCGTTATGCCTTATTTCAGATACCCAAACTGTTATATTGAAAAGTAATCAGTCTAAATAGCGAAGCCAAGCAGTAAACTTGTACGTTCGTTTATATTTTCTGTTGTGATTTCTCTGTGAAAATGAAGTGTAGTAGAGAAAAGAGAGCATCTTCCAAGGTGTGCAAAAGTCGAGACCAAAAAAGCGAAGAAATATTTTTAATCCGAAGACAGCTGAGACGGATAAAAGTAGTTTTAGTGCCTCAGCGAAACAATTTAAAATGCAAGAAGAAATCTTCATTCCGCGTGATTCATCTGCCGAATATCGAATTTTGAACTTTATTACAGTGTTTGCGGCAATTTCTAAATATGTGAAGTGTAAAATCTGTGACGGAATTGTGAAGTTTGAAACTGCTTCTGAACGAGGACTTGGTTTTAAAATTGTTTTGTTATGTGATAAGTGTGCAGTTCGTACCATAGATTTTAGTCCTTTTACTATGTGTAACGTGCTGTTGAAACTTTAAACGCGTTTTTCTCGAAACTGCGTTTTTGAAGTCGGTGAGCAAGATATCTCGGAAACGGCTGAACCGATCAGTCTCAAATTTTTACACAAGCTTTTTGAGTCTATTTTTTAGTAATTGATCGAAGGTTTTTTCTGGCCGATTAATATTTTCCATTTTATGAACAATTTAAGGTCTAAATTTATGTCGAAAATCGATACTTTTGTTTTGAGTAGCCGCAATTTTGTCAAAAATTAATATTTTGCTTATTCCTTCGATTAAATACTAGATAATACCTTATATTATCGAAATTTGTTTGGTTTTTTCATTTTAGATGATGCAATCCAGAGATATCGTGCTCACCGCAAGACGCTTTTTTCTTAGAGGAGCTCCCAGAGATCGGTTCTAGCAGCTTTAAAAATAAATATTTTGACAAATGAAACATATGAAAGTAAAACTAAAAGTTGTCACAATATGTATATAAATTTTTAAGTCAATAAATTTAAATGTCTTCCCAGGAAAAATTCTTGAAAAATCGGTATTTTTCGGCCTTCTGACTGCGTATAACCCCTTAAGTATTATTACAGAACGAGTAGGTTAGAAGATTTTCATGAAGACTCACGATTTTCTGACATGTCATCTCGTACAGGTGTAACCGAAGAGGATCTAGCTCATGTCCTGTCCGTAAAAAGATGATTCGATGGATCGGAGAATGTCAGGCTTGTCAACGAGCGCCTTTCACCCATAGTACTTTCATTGCAATATGCGATTTTCGTTTCAACTATTCCTGCTCTAAGTAACTTTTACTTCTTTCAAAGCATTTACCTTGTACGAATTGTGTTGATCGTAGGGGGCAACGATCAATGATTGTGACTAATCGTAGACAAATTATTCCTGCGATGATGTTCCAGTTGCAAACTACACTAGCAAGTCAGATTACAGCATCCGATGTTTAGTATCAACTTACCTCTTTTGGAATACCCATCATCCGAGCATAATCACGATTATGTTAACGTTAATTGCAGAATAGACCGTGAACTCGGGCACATTATCGCAGTAGTAGTTCGGCACACCAATTGCCTTTTAGTTTTAATAGACGAACTTGTCTATGACGTAGAACTGCCCGACCAGGGCCCGATGACTTTTGTAACGCGGTTTGGGGATGAGGGCCTTGTCGGGCAAACCCGATCGGGGCCCAACAGGGCTGCCCGATCAGAGCCCTAGCACGATTTTTGACTGGCAGCTTCGTCGAAATTTTATTAACCACAAACTAATTTTAAATGGAAGGGTGCTAAATAAGAGCAATAATTCCGAGGAAATGTTATAAAGTTATTTTATAATTAATATATTACATTTTAGAGTAATGCAAACATTTTCAGTCGGAAATTTAAACTATGAATATACAACAAATACTTATTTCACTTTTTTTTCTAGGAAAGAAATTTGAATCGATATTATCTTGTCATTTACTATATAAACTTTTGTCTCGTATCGAAATAGGACATTATTGTAGATAAAAATGGAATCTTAAAAAAAGTATTGTCCGAAAATGGGCCAAAAATAACATATAACAAAAGTTGATAGTTAGTAAGGTAAAGCGATTCAATTTTTCATCCTAACAAAGAAGATTGAAATCATATATATTTAATATATCGATACCTTACTTTGAAAACCTCGTAAGTGCAATTTCCTTAAATGTGCAGTAGCAAAGAAAAACAGTTTTGTATCATTTGTACTCAACTTTTTTAACAAATTTGAATTGTATTATTAATATAAGCATATTAGGTTTTCAAAGACGAGGTTTTCAAAGTAAGGTATCGATATGTAACACCTATATTAATATTACGTATTTTTAATTAGTAGGTATTTCTAGTGAAGTAGTGTTTATACACTATTAATATGCACTACCATGACTGCATTACTACTTGCACTAATAATATGTACTTTTCGCTTGAATTGCTGGTACAGTATTTATACTAAAATATTAAAACTAAAAACATAATACTTTCGTAATACTACTGTGGGACCGTTCATTACTTACGTAAGGAAATTCAGGGGGGGGAGGGAGGGGTCCAAGAAAATCTTACGATATCTTACAGTAAATAAAATGGGGTTATGAATAATTCTTACGTAAGATTTTTAACCTGTAAGTTTCCATATTCACATAGAAACACACTCGAATCCTTCCCACCCTCAGACTATAGTCAGTAGTCAGTAGTAGTTACATTTTTTTAAAATTCGTAAATCAAAATCTTACGTAAGTTCGAAGGGGGGTTGTCATCGGAAGCTTACGTTGTCTTACATGGCGGGGGGTGGGAGCAAAAATTCACCAAAATTGCCTTACGTAAGTAATGAACGGTCCCTGTACACTAGGGCGATATATTCCCTCTTCTATACTATCACACACGTTCCAATTTATACACCGACATATCAAATGTAAAGTGTACATTAGACTGATTAAAAAAAGGCTTTTTTAATTCATTCTCTTGGCGGGTACTTAAAATGTTAGTATTTAATGTAACTTTGAATATATCGCCGGGTGCACATTCTCACTCAATATTTAGTGGTGTCTCAATCGCTTTTTCTGATTTCCATTTGAATAACACGGTCCCATTATAGGGGAATCAATTGCACAATTTATTCCCCCGTGATTACCATTTAATTTTATTTAATAATTAAAAATAATATTTCTTTACGTCAATTACACCTAAAACTCAATTTTCCTAATTTTTCACGGGGAAATTTTTTTACCGTAGAAGGAATTAGCACTAAACCAATGATTCAACAATTTCATCGTGTTATTCAAATGGAAATCAGAAAAAGCGATTGACACACTCCAAAATATTGAGTGATAATGTGCACCCGGCGACATATTCAAAGTTACATTAAATACTAACGTTTTAAGTGCCCGCCAAAAGAATTAGTGAAAAAAGCGTTTTTTTTAATCAATTTAGTGTACATGTACCTCAATTCTATTTCATTTCTTCTCCGTCTCTGGGCAGGCACATTATTACGGTAGTACAGCTGTACAGCCTTATTCAGCCTTATCTCTCTAATCGGCATCAGTGATTCCTCATTGACCGTTGTTACACTAGAGACAAAGAAAAGATGAAATAGAAGTGAGGTACATGTACACTTCACATTTTACAGGTCGGTGTATAAATTGGAACTTGTGATAGTACGGAAAATGGAATATATCGGCAAAGAAAAAAATAATAATTTAACAATAATAATAATTAATAATAATAATTTTAGTATTAAATAATAGTATAATAGTATTTAATAATAATAATTTTTTTCTTTACCGATATATTCCCTTTTCCGTACTATCACAAGTTCCAATTTATACACCGACCTGTCAAATGTGAAGTGTACATGTACCTCACTTCTATTTCATCTTTTCTTTGTCTCTAGTGTAACAACGGTCAATGAGGAATCACTGATACCGATTAGAGAGATAAGGCTGAATAAGGCTGTATAGCTGTACTACCGTAATTATTTACTTGATTATTGTACCTAATTCAATTCCGTCGTATCTGCTATTCTTCTGCCACGAATTTCCCAGATAGAAAAGTATGCCACAGGATTAGTGCAGTACCGCCAATACAGTAGACTCGCGGTTATCCAAGTCCCAGTTAACCGAGGCTCCGGATCAATCGAGGGCTCTCTCCTGACTCCCAGCGACTCCTGTGTCGATGTTGCTGCAACATCGCTGCTCCCAAGAGAGGCAAAAAATTAACTCAAAAATCCATCAGACTTCTTTGTAAGATAAAATACATATGTAAGTAAATATAAAACTGTATAATGTACCTTTTGGATTTTTCTTCGTCATCCACTAGCAATTTAAAAGAACTTCGGATTATCAGAATTTTATTTTTAACAGAGGTACCCTCGGTCCCAATTACCTTGGATAATCGAGAATCTACTGCATACCGCCAAAGTTGATGCAGATCTTGTCGAAGCATGTCGTGTCGGTAGAACCTGACATTTTTACCGTGGCATTGTACAGCAATTCTAGAGATTTTAAATTAGAGGCAAACTGCATATATACTGTCAGTACAGGAAGACGGTTTATTACCAGAACGCTGTGCAGCTATACTACCGTAATAATGTGGAAAAGTGTGCCATAGGATTAGTGCAGTGCCGCCAAGACCGCCAATATATCGCCAAAGTTGATGCAGACCTTGTCGAAGCACGTCGTATCGGTAGAACCTGATATTTCTACGGTGGAATTGTACCGCAATTCTGGAGGAACTTTTCTATCTGGGTCTGTTAAAAGTGCCTCTGAAATATAATATAATATTATAAGGTAAAAAATACAGTGGAAAGAAACAATTATTAGCGAGTACTAATAACCAATAAACTTCATATACCTTCGATACAAGCATGTAGAGTGCTGTATTTTTTACAACCTCTTTCCCAGGCACTTCTTTAGGAGTCGTGAATCCCTTTGGAGGGTCGTGAATCCCTGGGCAGGCACATTATTATGACGCTGAAAACAAAAATAGAATAACCACAAAGATATGTGTCCAAAGATTTTATTAAAATGAGGTTAAAACAATCAATTAGGAATTACTTATCTGATGGAACTTCTTCTGAGATACGGATATCTCCTTTCCTACTCTTGATGCACAATCAACCAGGGAAAAAGCACTGCTCCCGTTCACTATCTTGATTCTTTGAAAAAGACGGCAAACGATTATTGAACTATACGGAGCGTCTGTCACATTTATCACTATTGGGACCGCTATTTACCGATGGCGGCGCTCGCGGCGCTGCGGAAACATGGCGGATATCGGGCGTGCAGCACGCCGCGTACTTCAAATTCCAGCAACCGGTAGTATACAGTTGATCCGAATGAATTCATTTAATTGTTTGTGAAAATAAATGTCTACCTATATCTCGTTCTAAAAATGCTCATTTTTTTAAAACTTGGAGCAAGTTAACACTTCAAGTACCTACGTACCAATCCGAAACGCCAATATCGGCCATGTTTTTTATATCGATAATTCATTAGCTTCGACTGTAATATACACTTTGAAAATTATTTTTTACTTACTCCAGTATATATTTAAAAAATGTAATAAAAAAATATTTAATTTAAATAGTACTATCAGAGTTATTGGGTCAATCCGTATTTTAATTTTACAAGACCGGCGAAAGTTGCTAAATAAGAATAGTACTAGTTAAAATTTATCACACAATCTATAATTATTTATTAGGGTCTTGTAACGGCCGAACCGTTGCAATATATTTCAAAAAATATAATTTATAAATATTTCAGAATTACTTCCATGTTAAAATGCATGATTTTATCATTTATATACAATAAATAATTTGATAGGACATGCCTTAGAAACGCCCGTTCAAGCCCCGATCAGATATTAGGGACGCTTAAAATGAATGCGGTATGCGGTGCTTGACTCTTTTACCTACCGGTCGACGGAATTTGAAGTTCGCGGCGTGCTGTACGCCAATATCCGCCATGTTTGCGTAGCGCCGCGAGCGCCGCCATCGGTAATAAACGATCCTAATACGCTTTCAGGGCATGCCTTAGAAGCGCCCGGTCGGGCCCCGATCGGGTACGCCCGGTAGGGCATGCCCTAGAAGCGCCCGGCCGGGCCCCGATGCTACATCGGGCAAGCCCGATCGCATTTCTACTCGGGCAGTTCATAAAAGGTTATTACCTTGAAAGAAGCAAAAATTATTTAACGCTGGAATAGTTAAATGAAACGAGAAGCGCGTATTGCATTTAATGTACCGTGGGTAATAGGCGCTCGATGACAAGCCTGACATTCTCCGATGTCCATCGAGTCATCTTTTCCCGAATTTTTATTTCCTATCACTTCTACACATTATTCACCATTATTTACAAATTAACCATTTCGAGGTTAGATGTTTCGATCTCCCGAATTGACAGCTACTGGGAGATCAAGGGCCCCTTTCTCTAACTCCCTTGCAAGAGAAACGTATACGTTTCTTAGCGAGTAGACCAATCAGGATTCACACCACAACGGAATACTTGGTCCTGATTGGTCTATTGGCCAAGATGCGTATACGCAACTTTGCGAGCGAGTTAGAGAAAGGGGCCCCAGACGCTTGACACTTCTCGCTTTTACGGCTCGTAAGACCGCAGCGCACTCTCCCGAAACCAATTCTATGAATGACTAGAGAAACGACCCAACCACTTCCGGCCAAATGTCAGGGAAATTCAAAAGTTGGAGTTTGCCATCGGACATACTGTTTACTCTTCCAATGACCGTGACGAACTGTTTCATCACATGTAAAGATACCACTGATGACAGTATATATGTATGTTGTTATATATATTGACTCGAGACGTTGGAATAGTTTTAAGAAATCCTTTTGCATGCACTGCTGAAATTTTGCCCCCTTACTCGTAAATAAATTTCCAGCACAGAGCATCGATATTTTGCTGCACCTGTATTCTTCTGGGACGTCCTAAAATAATTATAATAACCGCATATAATTCAGCCCTAACAAGTACAATCTTATCGAGCTGTACCTTATGGAGGAGATCTTTCGACGTAATGATTCCGAAATGTTTCTATGATGTTTTGCAACATTCGCGAATTTATCGAGAAATATATATTATGCATAAAGAGGAATGTTTCTAACATACGGTAGTGTTCACGAATATTGTAAAATATCGCAGGAATGTTACAGAAAAGTTGCTTGCAAAAACGTGCTTTGCGGGGTGTAAATGATGATATTTTGTAATTTCCATCGTTACACCAAAGGCAAAGAAGAGATGAAATAGAAGTGAGGTACATACATGTACACTTCACATTTGACAGGTCGGTATATAAATTGAAACTTGTGATAGTATAAGTTGAAAGAGGAAAAACTTATATCGATAAAGAAAAAATAATAATAAAGTAGTTACTCCATTATTGTAATCCAATAACATTATATCACTTATTTTTCTGCCACGACTTTAATTGCTGATAGCGAAGAAAAATCAAATTTATTGGTTGATCCATCCACTATCAACAATCAAAGTCGTGGCAGAAAAATAAGGGATATAATGGAATTGGATTACAATAATAGAGTAACTACTTTATTATTATTTTTTCTTTATCGATATAAGTTTTTCCTCTTTCGTATTATACAATCACAAGTTTCACTTTATATACCGACCTGTCAAACGTGAAGTGTACATGTACCTCACTTCTATTTCATCTCTTCTTCGCCTCTGGTGTAACGATGGATTACAAAATATCATCATTTGCACCCCACAAAGCACGTTCTTGCAAGTAACTTTTCTGTAACATTCCTGCGATATTTTACAATATTCGTGAACACTACCGTATTAGAAATATATACTTCTCGATAAAAATGTTTCGGAATCATTATGTCGAAAAATCTCCTCGATAAGGTATAGTCCGATAAGATTGTACTTGTTCGGGCTGAATTATATAGGCTTTTTATAATTATTTTAGGAAGTTCCAGAAGAATATAGATGCAGCAAAATATCGACGCTCTCTCTCTGCTAGAAAGAGTAAGGAATAACCCTTGAACGAATATTCGGGCTATGGCAAGAAAGGTTAGAATCAGAGGTTAGCAAGTCTACGGTTCGGAGGATATTAAAGGATATTCATCCATTTAAAGTGACGTACGTTCATGCACTCGAGACAGCAGATCCAGGTCGCCGAATTAATTAATGCAGCAGGTTCTTGGAACATGCATGCGAGGGTATAATCCCTCGTTCGAAAGAAACCCCCTCGGGTTCGCATACGATCTGTAACAAATGTAAATAACACAAACAATTTAAAATATACTGAACTAACTAAACGTAGAAACTAAGATTATATTAATCTAAGTTAACCAATTCTAATAATGACAGAATTAAGAAAAGTGATATATTTCCTCTTTCGTATTATACTACCAATTTATATACCGACCTGTCAAATGCAATGAATGCAACTGGTTCTTGTTGGAACAACAAGTGGATGATCCCTCGTTGGAAAGAAACCTCCTCGGGTTCGCAAACGATCTGTAACAAATTGTAAATTGCATAATCATATGCAGCATTTCACTATTTAAAATATACCGAACTTACTCGAGCGTAGAAATTAAAAAACTATATCTGAGTTAATCAATTCTATTCTAATAATGACAGAATTATTAAAAATGATATATTTCCTCTTTCGTATTATACTACGTTATTCAGCACTTATCTGCCTAATCGGTATCAGTAATTCCTCATTGACCGTCGTTACACCGGAGACGAAGAAGAGATGAAATAGAAGGGAGGTACGTGTACACTTTAGGTTTGACAGGTCGGTGTGTAAATTGGAACTTGTGATAGTACGAAAGAGGAAATATATCGATAGAGAAAAATAGTGATAAAGTAATTACTCGATTATTGTGATCCAATTCTATTTCATCTCCTATTCTGCCACGGCTTGTATTGATGACTGACAATGAGAAGAAAAACCTTCGATTTTTCCCGTGCTCGCATGACTCTGAAAACAAAAAATAGAACGAACACAAAGATATTGTCCTTCCATTGTGTGTGTGAAAGTGAGGTTGAAGCTGTCAGATGGCAATTAAACTTATCTGATGGCAATTCTTCTGAGACCGTCTCCTTTCCTGCTCCTTTCTTGTGATGCACAGGCAACTAGAGAAGAATACCACTGCATCCGTTCTCTATCTCGATATGAAAAAAATCCAAACGATTATCAAGCTATCACATTCACCACTATTGAGATTCATTACTCCGATTACACTGAATTTTTACTTTTTATTAACAAGCGCGTCCGAGGATGGAAAAAGTGCGAGGGAAATCGTTTCGCGAATGGAAATATTTTATTAATTTTGAAAAACAACTAAACATTCAAGGAATATATTCTCTCACACACTCTCACATACATTTGATGGCGTATGCTTGTGACCGCATCTGTGTACACATTTCCGACCATGGCCGAATATCGCCGAAGACAGGCGGAATTTTTGTGAGATTTTGACATATATATATCGCCCGAGAAATCGGATTCTCGACTTTTGAGGCGCGAGGGGCGTGGCTTCGCGTTGCTAAGGGAAAATCTCTGTTAATCAATAATCTCGGTCGAGATTATCGAATGAATAAAACCGTCCGACCGTCCGACCGACCCTCCAACCGAGAGTATCTATACAGGAATTGGAACGCCTTTGCGTTCAATACTCAATACGAGATTTTGGCATTTCGTGCTTCCGCCACTGGTCTGCTGGCGTCGCCACCGTTCGGCCTTCATACTCATGTACACTTCTCTTTGTGGCGACGACCTGTGACCAGTCGGTATTTGTACCGTATGTCCCACTCTGTGCGGGCCAGTTTGAAGTTACCTTCGGGGAGGCTTGGTCCCCCGACAGCAAAGCGTGGATTTGCACGCTAGCCGCACGCAGTGCTGCCACGTAGTGGCACCACTGTGGTCTCACCGTGGCGTGATCGCGTGGCGTA
This sequence comes from Xiphydria camelus, assembly GCA_963678675.1. Classification (NCBI taxonomy): domain Eukaryota; kingdom Metazoa; phylum Arthropoda; class Insecta; order Hymenoptera; family Xiphydriidae; genus Xiphydria; species Xiphydria camelus. The sequence continues at coordinate 17,536,656 of OY783192.1, read as the reverse complement.
CACAAACTAAAAGCACCGTGGCTACACAGTGAGCACACTGAGTGGTTCACAGGATAAAGACACAGTGGTTACACTCAGTGCAGTCACGGTGCCTTTTCGACGTGCACACTTCGTAAATTTACCGACCATGAATATCGGTAAATTCACTGTCTTCACAAAATTGTTAACGAATTAATGAATTCGCTGCGGAACACGCAGCTCCCGCGGCACGCCAACATAGTTTTACGCAAATTTCAAGATTTTAGTACGGGGGTTAACTCAATCATTTTAATACGCAGGGAACGTGTTCGTAATTAAATTTAAAGGTTCGGTGGTCGAGCAGTGCGGACGTGTGGCGGATCGCTCCTACGAAATTCGGAACTTTAGTCGGGTTTTTCGCGAGTGAGTGCGATAAAAAGTGCATGGTGGTGTTCGCGGAGCAGTGCGAAGCTCACTGAGTTAAATGGAAGTGCGGCGAGGCCGGCGTTTAGGCAGTATTCGACGATTACGAAGTCTGTCATATCGAGTTCCCTGGTGGCACGAACGCCATCATGGCCGCCGCTACATAGCATCGGTTGACGAAAGACCGCAAAGGCCAGCAGAGAGACACCGGACGAGCGACCCTCGCGAGAAACCGCCTCGGGAGCTCCGGGACACCGAAGAGGCCCTTGCGAACGACCGAGCTATGCTGGGAGTCTACAGCGAAGTGACAATAAGCCAACCTGTCATCATCCCCCCTCTAATCGCATAAACACAAGGAAACACGAGGAAAGCGCACTAAGAATCGTTTTAGGCGTGTGATATTTCCGTAGGACCTCGTTCCGTGCCATGACGATGCATCTTCCGGCGAATTTCAAAATTCCAGACCATCGAGGTAATTATTCAATCAACGTCGTATCTCGACACTTGCGATACTTTATCTTTTTTTCTTCTCCATCACTCCCTCCGTCACACTTGGTACCTCGTACGCGATAACGCAGGTGCAGCTCATCGCCGAGTAACAATATACCGCTGATGTGAATAGTTCAAAGCGCCAAGCACATGAAACGACGCGGCTCCAAGATCCTGAAGGAAGGATGGATAGTGCACTCGACGAATCGCGATCCGATGGTAGGTTGACGACGTGGCGCTGATTCGGTTTCGCTTCCCCCATCATTAAGGCGCGCGTGTTTTCAGAGGAAGAGACACTACTGGCGATTGGACACAAAGACCATAATTCTGTTCCAAAGCGACAGCAGTTCCAAGTACTTCAAAGAGATTCCGTTGGCTGAAATTCTAGTCGTCGCCGCCGCCAGGGAACAACATTCTCGTGAGTACATATGTATATCGTTAGAAATTGTCTGTGCGCGTTTAGTCGATGTACAACGCGCGCGTTCTCTCCTTCCAGGCACGATGCATTGTTTCGAATTGAGAACGGCCAACGTCGATTACTACGTCGGCGAAGATCCCCTCTACGGAGGTGCTAGTGGTCAGCTTCCACCGCCGGAAAGTGGCGTTGGCGCTCACTTGGCGAGGACCTGGAAAACGAATATCAGGCAGGCATTGATGCCCGTCACCTCCGGATCGGCAAGTACGTTCAGAGCTCGCGAGTGTGCGCGCGAACGCGTACCGACGCTATACCGAAAAACACGCGTCGTTTTCCACAGGTCGGTAGGAGCAGTCGACAACCGAGCCAGAGGAACGCGTAACCGACATGTCGCAGCTCTATCACATCTTCCCGGACGAAGTTCTTGGCTCGGGTTAATTTGGTATCATCTACGGCGGAGTTCATCGCAAGACCGGCCGCGCGATGGCGATAAAGGTGATCGACAAGCTGCGTTTTCCCACCGAGCAAAAGGCCCAGCTCAAGAACGAAGTAGCCATCCTGCAGAATCTCTCCCACAGCGGAGTCGTCAATCTCGAGAGGATGTTCGAGACGCCGGAGAAGATATTCGTGGTGATGGAGAAGCTCAAGGGAGACATGCGGGAAATGAACACGATGTACGAAAGTAATTTCAGGGGAGCTATTCTCGACGCGTGGGAAATGCTTTTCGTGGACGAGATATTTTTCGTTAACGGATTTAAAGTTTCGTCGATCACTTTCGTTAACGATTCGAAAATTCCTTCCAAGATAGATCTCGTCAATGAAATTAATTTTCTCTCACGAAAAATGTGTTTACATCCCTTAGCGATGTCTTCTTTTTAGAATCTCGTTTAATCACTTAGCAACGACCCGTCGCATCGGCCCACCGCCTCGGACAAATACCAAACCCATTCGTTGACGAAAACAGCGAGAACGACGAATGACACTTTCGTCAACGAAAAAAGTAATTTCGTTAACGAAGGAGTTTCGCGCGTATGGGAAAAAATTTCGCGTACAAAATTTCTCAACCACAACGCAATTGCCCCTGGGGGGCAATTCTCGACACGTCAGAAACGATTTCGTGAACGGAATTATTATTTCGTTTGAGAAATTTTGTACACGGAATTTTTTCCCATACGAAACTCCTTCGTTAACGAAATTACTTTTTTCGTTGACGAAATTGTCATTCGTCGTTCTCGCTGTTTTCGTCAACGAATGTTGTTTGGTATTTGTATGCCGGTGAGTTGCATGACGAGGTGGTGGGCCAATGCGACGGGTCGTTGCTGAGTGATTAAACGAGATTCTAAAAAGAAGAGGTCGCTAAGGGATGTAAACACATTTTTCGTGTGAGAAAATTAATTTCGTTGACGAGATCTATCTTGGAAGGGATATTCGAATCGTTAACGAAAGTGATCGACGAAATTTTACGTCCGTTAACGAAAAATATTTCGTCCACGAAAAGCATTTCCCACGCGTCGAGAATAGCACCCCTGAGCATGTTTCGCCAAGCAATCAGCTGTTCTCATGGCGACCACGTAAAACGTGCCATGCGCAGCTTATTGTACTTTCGTACACCGGGACTTTCAAAAAATTATTATAAATTAACCGTGCATTTTGTCAAGTAGGTTCTTGCATCAATTTCATAGTAAATTTTCCCCGCTACAAATTGGTAGCTTCATTTGTTTGATCGAGTAAATCTAGGATGCCCAGGAAAAAGAGTATAAATTTGAATAGATTGCGGAACGCGCTTTCCTCCGTTAGTTGCACGCGTAAAAAAGGAGCGTCGCGTAACGATCAGCTGATCGATTTAAGCCAATTTGAATTACATATCGATACCTTACTTTGAAAACCTCGTAAGTGCAATTTTTGACAAAAATGCCATTTATAGCTTACTGTGTTCAGATTTTAAATCTTAACGCAGTAAGCTATAAATGGCATTTTTGTCCAAAGTAAGGTATCGATATGTATAATAATTTATTACACAAAAACGGTGCATCGTAGACTATAAGTTCCGACTTGAAATTTGTAAAGAATTTTCTCCTGTACATTGGGATATTTTTATTTATGAAATTGGTTACAGAAAAAATATAGCTTCGCGATTTGTTGGCATGTGATTTTGACAGGTAGTTTTTAATTAATTACATTATTTCTCGTCAATTTGAAGATTACCCATTTCTATATGTCATTCAGGAGATTTTTTCCTATCGATTGGTACCGGTTTTATCCTGACACTAATAAATTGTTTCGCGAATATCTAATAAGACTATACTATAAAGTGGCTTAGGGCCAAAACTTCGATAGTTTTTAATTAATTATAAATTTTCCCGGGAATTGACGGATAATACATTTTGATATGGTTATATTGGGATCTCCAGCTACAATATGTTCATTTAATAAATGGAATAGTAAAAGAAATGTTGTTTTTTAATATAAATATTTTATTAGAATACATCCCTGTAGTCCATATGATAACTTCACAGCGAAGCCACTGGGTCTACACCATCATCTCACAGTACAAGCACTGTGGAGTCACCCTGTTATGCCACAGTGCTTCCACTCGGTGCTCACACTGCGTGACTGCAGCGTGGCTTCACGGTGCACAGACAGATGGACACCCCAGTGCATGCACTCGAATACACCGCGTGAAAGCAGTGTGCAGTCACGGTGGCGCCACTTTGCTATCGGGGTCGGTACTTGAGTCATTTAATATCGGTAGAAGTCGAGTCGGTAGTTAGAGTTGGTGTCAATCCGGGTGATCGAAGCATCTAACTTCGAAATTATGAATTTGTGAATAATGGTGAGTAATTTCCATTATTCACAAATTCATAATTTCGAAGTTAGACGCTTCGATCACCCGAATTGACACCAACTCTAACTACCGACTCGACTTCTACCGGTATTAAATGACTGAAGTACCGACCAAGCCTCCCCGAAGGTAACTTCAAACTGGCCCATACAGAGTGCCCCGATAGCAAAGTGGCACCACAGTGACTGCACCCTGCTTTCACGCGGTGCATTCGAGTGCATGCACTGGGGTGTCCATCTGTCTGTGCACCGTGAAGCCACACTGCAGTCACGCAGTGTAAGTACGATGGTAAAAGTAGAATTTTGCAAAAAGGGGGCGATAAAGTAGGATTTCCCGCCTGCCTTATCCGCCTACTAGAGAGAGAGAGAGAGAGAGAGTGTCGGTTTTTTTTTCTCAAACCGGACCCGGCCAAGACTCGAACCTGCGATCTTTAGAAGACTGCGAACGCTTCTCGCATTCTACCAATTGCGCCATCGACTCTTTGTGGTGGAAGTCGACTAAGTTATAGATATAATATCGATACCTGAAAGCAACAGTACTGTGACTAGTGAGATAAAGCCGAAAGCCGATTTCGAGCTATGTCAAACGTAAACTAAATTTTAAATATTTTTGCCGAGATATCTCGGTGTTGCATTGTGTAAAGGCCGGTTTATATATATATATATATCTCATTAAATTTTTAAAAATAATTTGATACTTTCTTTTTCAAAACAGTAGCGATTATGATAATTAATTATTCATTATTTATGAAATAATTCAGTACAATTAGCACTGTTTGAAACATTATTATAATATCAATTTTGTTATTTTCTAATTTAAAAATTCTTCTATCGGGGTGTGAAATCAATTAATTGTAAGTTTACAACCGCACACATCCGCAGATCAAAATTTGTAACTAGTCACAAATTGCTTTCTGGGAACAAACCTATTATTATATCAATTTTGTTATTTTCTAATTTAACACATTCGCTGCCACTTTTAGATTGATTGCATCGCGCTCAGTGACGGTAACAGACTGAATAATTATGTAATGTGCACGTCAATGTGTCTCCGATCGGAGCCGGCGGCACAGGCGCGAAGTGTCGACTGGCTCCGATCGGAGCCGGCGGCAGCAAACGACGTGTTAAAAATTTTGTGAAGACAATGAAGTTACCGACATTCATGGTCGGTAAATTTACGAAGTGTGCACGTCAAAAAGGCACCTTGACTGCACTGAGTGTAACTACTGTGTCTTTACGCTGTGAACCACTCAGTGTGTTCACTGTGTAGCCATGGTGCTTTTAGTTTGTGCACGCCACGCGATCACGCCACGGTGAGACCACAGTGGTGCCACAACGTGGCAGCACTGCGTGCGGCTAGCGTGTAAATCCACGCTTTGCTGTCGGGGTGGAACATACGGTACAAAGCCCAGCCGACGGTAAATTTCAAGGTCCCTGTAACTGTGCGGTTCTTCTCGGGTCGGGACATCATGTACGTGTGTATGAAGGCTCGCACACTGGAACGCGCTGTCCGTACAAGGCTTTAAAGAACGCTTCGTACTGCTTCGTACTCCAATACAGTGAGCGTGAACCTAGTAGATATGTTCGTTCATCTCGGCGTAAAGTGAGCAGCGAGAACCCGTGTATCTTTATGTCTGCCCCCTCCCCCCTTAATTTTTACATCGAATTTTCTCAATAAATATATGTATGGTTATAACCAAAATTATGCTTAGTTACACCATATAAATTGATTATTATCTAATGATAGATTGATAAAGACCAGAATAAATTTTTCATTTATACCGGTAGAGATCGAGTCGGTAGGTAGTTGGCTTACAGCCCTTAAACACTGTGCAGTTTATTCACTGTTTCGATAATTTTAACAAATCGGTGCAAATCGAATGCTATGTTATGAACATAATATCCGGTTTCTACCGATTCGTTAAAATTACTGAAACGGTGAATAAACCGCATAGTTTGTTTATTTACGATTTTTATGACTTCTTTCACGAACGAATTGTTCTGGGGAAAATATAAATATTATCGAAACATTAATTATAAAATCATTACATTTTCGTGATTTTATTTATCATTCATAATTTTTAAATCAGTCATCTAGGCTGAAAACATTTTTACCGATTTTCCGTTTATCATTGAGCGCGTTCTAGTTGCGAAATTCGATGTTCAATTATTTTCAAACTGTTAACACGCGATACGTCGGCTGACAACAATGAATGTATAGTGACGCGCCACGCCGCTCTTTTCTCCGCCTTGTAACTCGCTCGCAAAGTTGCGTATACGCATCTTAGCCAATAGACCAATCAGGACCAAGTATTCCGTTGTGGTGGGGGTCCTGATTGGTCTACTCGCTAAGAAACGTATACGTTTCTCTTGCAAGGGAGTTAGAGAAAGGGGCCCCTGATCTCCCAGTAGCTGTCAATTCGGGAAATCGAAACATCTAACCTCGAAATGTTTAATTTGTAAATAATGGTGAATAATGTGTAGAAGTGATAGGAAATAATCATTCGGGTTTCTTCGATGAGATTCCCCAAGTGTTCAAAAATCGGTGTCCGATTTTTGATATAACTGTTTCTTCAACTTCCAGTGATATTAATTGTAAGTATTACTGCAGAACGAGTAGGTTAAAAGATTTTCGTGAAGACTCACGATTTTCTGATATGTCATTTCGTACAGGTGCAGCCGAAGAGGATCTAGCTCGTGTCCTGTCCATAAAAAGATGACTCGATGGACATCGGAGAATGTCAGGCTTGTCACCGAGCGCCTATTACCCACGGTACATTAATTGCAATACGCGCTTCTCGTTTCATTCAACTATTCCAGCGTTAAATAACTTTTACTTCTTTTAAGGTAATAACCTTTTGTGAACTGTTCGTTGTAGGAGGCAGCGATCGATAATAGAGACTCGTCGTAGACAAGTTCGTCTATTAAAACTAAAAGGCAATTGGTGTGCCGAACTACTACTGCGATAATGTGCCCGAGCTCACGGTCTATTCTGCAATTAACGTTAACATAATCGTTATTATGCTCGGGTGATGGGTGTTCCAAAAGAGGTAAGTTGATACTAAACATCGGATGCTGTAAGCTGACTTGCTAGTGTACTTTGCAACTGGAACATCATCGCAGGAATAATTTGTCTACGATTAGTCACACTCATTGATCGTTGCCCCCTACGATTAACAATTCGTACAAGGTAAATGTTTTGAAAGAAGTAAAAGTTACTTAAAGCAGGAATAGTTGAAACGAAAATCGCATATTGCAATGAAAGTACTATGGGTGAAAGGCGCTCGATGACAAGCCTGACATTCTCCGATCCATCGAATCATCTTTTTACGGACAGGACATGAGCTAGATCCTCTTCGGTTGCACCTGTACGAGATGACATGTCAGAAAATCGTGAGTCTTCATGAAAATCTTCTAACCTACTCGTTCTGTAATAATACTTAATAATAAAAAGCTATTCTCCTACATGTACATATTCTCCTGATGAATAAATTCCAAAAAAAAAAGTAGTGAAATCTCTCCACAAAAACAGATTCTCTGTAAAAAAAAGGCGGCATGTTCATTCAGTGCCAACAAAAATTGATACGTAAATCTGTCAGATATCTACAAGATGTCTATATGTCTAATAAATGACATCTATATTTGTTATAAACATGGTTGAAATCTAGATGTCTAACAGACAAAGTGAAAAATATAAGGGCTCTCTAGTCTATAAATCCCTTTCAAAATATCACGAGAATAAATCAAAAGTAACGTGGTTATAATTAATTGGCTCATGTCGGTATAAAATGTGAAACTTTAATTTTGTGGTAATAAAAAGCTATTCTCCTACATGTACGTATTCTCCTCATGAATAAATTCCAAAAAGTAGTGAAATCCCCCCACGAAAACAGATTCTCTGTAAAAAAAAGGCGGCATGTTCATTCTCTGCCAACAAAGATTTATACGTAAAATACTCTCCAAAAAAGATTTGAAATCAATTAAGATCGCCATGTTCAAGAGATATATATAAAAAGTAAAAGGCATCATTTGAAAGGGAAATTATTGTAAATCAAGTGACTACAAAATTCGACTAAAAAATTTATAAACAAATTTTAATAAAAAAGAACTTGCCGCGTTTTTTTCCTTCAAAATAAAAAATTCAGACAGAATTAGACTCGATGTTTATGCACTTATGATTTTAAATAAATTCATACACTTATATGATACTACCAGTATACCGAATGTCGTACGAGAAACCGATCAGGCGGGGGCCTTCTGAATTTCTCTGAATTTGACTTCGGCAGTGCAATTTATGAATCACTCTAGCACCGTCCAAGCACTACCAATTATTCGGTATAGTGGACAAAATATGAAAACTTAAACGCGGCAAGTTCTTTTTTATTAAAATTTTTTAGTCGAATTTTATAGTCACTTGATTTACAATAATTTCCCTTTCAAATGATGCCTTTTACTTTTTATATATAGCTCTTGAACATGGCGATCTTAACTGATTTCAAATCTTTTTTGGAGAGTATTGTACGTATCAATTTTTGTTGGCACTTAATGAACATGTCGCCTTTTTTTACAGAGAATCTGTTTTTGTGGGGGGTATACGTTACTCGGAATTAAACAAGTAGGAAATGGCCGTATTAACTCTAAGTATATTCGAAATAAATATATATGTACGAAATAAATATGTACGAAATAAACCCTAGGACGATTAAATAAAATGTAATTTTCACTTAATTAAATACAACAATTATTTTATGAAATGTACGATTGTAATAAAACAAATAAATAGGTGGAAATACAAATAAGATAATAGAAGAACGTTTAACAAAAATTATTGAACTTCCAAATAAAGAATACTTCTTTCTGGAAAGTTGTAGATACTTATGAAAATATGTTTTTAGTAAAGAAAAATTTATTTTAAAAATTAAGACCGGAGTGTCTCAATTTGATAGGCTCCTTTATTTGTAAAAGCATGATTCATAAGTGAAATGTTCTTCATTTGTATAATACATGAGAGTGCACTTGAAGTCTGAGGACAAAATTAGTGCCTTTTTTCATTGTAGCTTCCTTAGCTGTGAGCGAATTCTTAATTAGTTCGACAAAAAGTACAGATTTAAAAATAATACAAAATTGCAGTATTTAGTTAAATAGATGCTATTAATGTAAATTGAAAGGAGGGGAAATAGGAAAGGGATGTGAAGTGAAAGTCTGGATGTATCATAGATTTTAATGAAAAAGGTCGATTTTCTCAGTTTAGACGTATAAAAAGCAGTAATACAAAATGGCCTACAAATTCAAAATTGACAATATTAAACTACGGTTAAATGTAGAAAAAAGGAAACAGTTCAAAGAAAAACTTATTAGACACGAAACTGCGTATTAGCACGTAGTTTTAGTAATTTTCGCGGTCGTGCCTCATTAACAATTGAGGGGGCAATTAGATGAAGGGGTTATGTAACAAAAAGTTGGTTTTGAGATATTTGAGTTGTAACCATGAGTTCCATTCAGTAGACATATGACATACCTACTAAACATATCCATGTAATATCTGGGTTTTTAATGGCATTAGAGCTATCCAAGATTCACCAGAAGTTACATTCGGGCATAACACTCATCCACTGAGTGATCTTATTTTTTCTAAAATGTTACATAATCCCTCCATCCACTTACCCCTTCAATTCTCTAGCGCATACATACAAATATTATTTTATACGCATGCATTATTTCAAAATGGTACGAGAGAAGTATACCCGATACAAATTTTTTTACCCTTATCCATTTAAGGTTTACATTAATTCTGACCACATTTTATTTCCAGTTTGAAAATGACTATAAATTCGATTTCATTTCTATAGACATTGTTAATAAGAAGTAATTTTGTTTGAGGTATATGAAAAATCATTAGGAATATAAAGATTAAATATAAAAATCTTTGGAAAAAACTATTTGTTTTTTTAAAGAATTAAATACTCTTCTTAGCTATATTAACGTATATATGTACATGTGTACATAAAATCGTATAGTCGATCGGAGGCAAAGGCATTACATTTACATTTCACTGATATCATTTTTGGTACGATGAAAAATGACGGGGCTTCTAAGCCGCGCGGTGGGATTCAGGTTACCGGACGCCAGTGCAGTAGCATGGAGTGGATGAGCAGAGTGTCCGCGACGAACACCTGCGAACCGAGACAGCCGCTCCAACGAAGTGGAAACGTTTTTTAAGTGGCCGTTTGCCGAGTACGGTGGTATTCTTGCAGCACGCCGATCTCCTCACAGGAGGAATAAAATTACCTCTTCCGAAAATGAAAGAGGAGAGAGAGGGAGGCAGGAGGGAAGGGGCTGGAGCACCCGGGGACCTTTTTGTTCCGGTAGCGGCCCGATGATCACCATATGCCGCTTAGAATAACGGGGATTATCAATTGTTCCAATAGCTCAGCTTTGGATTCGTTCCGCGATCAATCTCGAACTGAATCGTTTTTCGGAATCGGCTTTAAAGAAGAATGCCGAACTATTGTAAAACAGTGTAGGCGAATAAAGAAAAGAAAGACCAGAAAAGAAAGTAAGAGAATATATCATTGGATAGTAATATTGAATTGGATTGACTTAACCTTCATGCCTTCCTCAGTTTGTATATACACTTACTGTCTTCGGGTTCAAATGGACCCGTATTTATAAAATATAGAAAAATGAACGCAAATACTAATTCTTGGCATAATCAGTCTTTATTTTATTAAAAACATATTAAACAAGTATGAAACGGATATGTATAGGAGCAAAAATATATTGAAAAGTGATAATTTCATGTTAACTAACTTAGACACGTTAGCTACATACAGTGCATTTTTGATGTGTAAACATCTATTACGGCGGTATGAGGGTAAACCTTGGTAAACGGGACGGAAATGTGAAACCGGATGTGATTAGTGCGCAGTGATTTGTGCGCAGCTACTTCAGCGCTTGCGGCCTAAGGTGGCATTACATTTTCATGTCCATATAGTAAATCGCTATGCAACCTACTAATAGCGCAGCTAACATTGGTGACGCACACAAGCCTAGTCACTTTCTCCTAGCTTCCCCACGCGCTCCTTAAGGTACGTACAAAACGGCCAACAAAGTGTTGGCAACATGTTGGCAACGTGTTGGCAACATATGTTGGTAACATGTTGACAACATGTTGGCAACACGTTGGCAACAGGTTGGCAACAGGCGGAACATGTTGGCAACATAGATGTTGCCAACATCAACTCGTATCTGGATACAGTATTACAACGAGCTTTGACAAAATTATATTTATTTTACAGTTTCAAGATATTAATTTTCATGAAACTCGTACAATCAAATAGGTCGGTTTTGAATGTATACAATAAAGTGAAAAAACTGTTTTCATGAGAAAAAATGTATATTTTATTAGCATGGGGTCCACTGGACCCCGTGTGACCACTACGGATTAATAAATTATTAATAAATTGTCTGTCGCATATTCGCCCAAATGCTCTTCGCATTTCGGCCGTAGACCGGCGTGAGGGAGAAATTCGACACTCCTCGGGCCGTTAAAGCCATAAATTAGATCCGGGAAAGTTCCTCATTACCACAGGGTCGAAGAGCGACCAGTACGTTTGAAAACCTGCGAGCGACCGGAACAGCTCGCAAATAAAGTTAATGCATTGTTTGTCTTCCCTTACCAATTGGTATAATTTTATTCATCCTAAACCCCCACCACGCGCAAGATTAATTTGGCGCGTAGTCCGTCGCGCAAAGACGGAACATTGTTTATTAGAATAGGTATTGCGGGAAACGGCTTATTTCGATCCGTCCGTTAATTAACCTTTTCCGGAAAAGGTGTGCGACGGAACACAGACTCTAGTCTTTATGACTGTCCCGTTAGTCCAGTGCATTTAGGAATTGACCCAAAAATTTCGGGTACATTTTTTCTTTTGTTGCTCATTCGAAAGGGTCATCGATGGAGACCTTAACCCTGAATTTGCGCATTTCTCAAATTGCCCCGTCCGCCGCCATCTTGGATTCTTTTTTTTTTTTTCAACTACTCATATCTCGCGTTCTAATAATCCCACAGCAGTCGCTTTGGGGTCGTTGGATTCGTCAGAATTTACTCTTTAATTGAGTTTATATCAAGTAAAACTCTCCAACGTACTGGAAAAAAGTTATTAGCGTTCAAAGTTGAAAGTTGTTTGCCAAAAGTTCTTGCGCCCGGGTTTTCCGCGCGTAGTTCTTTTCCAGTGCATCAGAGACCCCTATCGATGCTTAACTATTTAAACTAGATTCAATTTGCAGTATTTTAAAAAAAGAATCATCCCGATCGGTTGATTCCTCGCCCGGCAATCCACGCTCGAAGTTGCGCTGTTTATTATCGTGCTATTTTGAAGCCTCTAATACTCGCGCGTCGCGCTTTGGCGAGTTCGCGGTTCGCGCTGCATTTCTCGCTTTTGTAACTAATATAACTCAAATTACTTAAGATCAACGACATATTCGGTAAATCTATGCTAAGAACACGCGTTTTACATTAATTTTTTACTTAAATTTATAACTCAGATCAAATATGATTTGAGACATTCGGTAATATATGCTCTATCTTTCTCTGCAGGAACGTGTGTATGTGTGCGTGTGCGTGTTTAAAGAATAAAAAGAAAAATACGGCCGGTCCCGCGAAAAACCCAGGGAAAGTTTTACAATATCTTTTTTCCTTGTTCTCTGCTTTCCTCGAGACACAGTTGGCTGCCAGATGCCTTGCCTACTGTTCCGACAAACGTTGGTCGGAATTCTGATTATCGGCTAATGAACGCAATAAAAAGAATTTCATTGAGATGTTAAAGAAGCACCTGATCAATCATGGATTCGAAGTGAGACAAGCATGGGAGGATGCGGACGTGGACATCGTTAGAACGGCAATTGAAGTAGCTTCAAGATTTGATTCCGCCATAGTCGTAGGAGAGGACGTGGATCTACTCGTATTGATGTGCGCACTTGGAAAAAATCTCAAAAATATCTATTTTCGTAAAGTCGGAAGGGGAGCAACCGCATCGAAAATGTATTCTACGAGTAGCTTCAAGCATAAAAATATGATAGAGCACATACTTTTCATGCACGCATTTTCGGGATGCGACACCGTGTCTGCGATCTGTGGAATGGGGAAAAAAAAAAATAATTGACGTCATTAGAAAAAATGTTCACCTTCGAGAAGGAATAAAATTATTTCAGAAAACCACTCCCGGACAAAATAACATCGCTGCAGCTGGGGAGAGTGTGTTGATTGCACTGTACGGAGGAAAAGAATCCGATGCTTCTATTGATCAATTCAGATATAAAATGTTTGCACGTTCAGGCCTCAAAACGAAGACCGACTTATCACGATTGCCTCCAACGAGCTCAGCAGCACGCCAACATTCCCTGCGGACATATTACCAGGTTCAGAAGTGGCTTGGAGAAGAGAAAAATGCGCTTGACTGGGGCTGGAAAAAAAGTAACCGGGGTTTGGAGCCAGTGACTAGCGAGCAGGAACCAATTCCACGAGTTCTATTGGACATCATATCCTGTGGCTGCACAAAAAAATGCGGTAACGCTTGTGGATGTCGAAAGGCAGGATTGAAATGTTCAAACCTATGCAAGATTTGCTGTGGCGATTTTATATCTGAATTGATCAATAGAAGCATCGGATTCTTTTCCTCCGTACAGTGCAATCAACACACTCTCCCCAGCTGCAGCGATGTTATTTTGTCCGGGAGTGGTTTTCTGAAATAATTTTATTCCTTCTCGAAGGTGAACATTTTTTCTAATGACGTCAATTATTTTTTTTTTCCCCATTCCACAGATCGCAGACACGGTGTCGCATCCCGAAAATGCGTGCATGAAAAGTATGTGCTCTATCATATTTTTATGCTTGAAGCTACTCGTAGAATACATTTTCGATGCGGTTGCTCCCCTTCCGACTTTACGAAAATAGATATTTTTGAGATTTTTTCCAAGTGCGCACATCAATACGAGTAGATCCACGTCCTCTCCTACGACTATGGCGGAATCAAATCTTGAAGCTACTTCAATTGCCGTTCTAACGATGTCCACGTCCGCATCCTCCCATGCTTGTCTCACTTCGAGTCCATGATTGATCAGGTGCTTCTTTAACATCTCAATGAAATTCTTTTTATTGCGTTCATTAGCCGATAATCAGAATTCCGACCAACGTTTGTCGGAACAGTAGGCAAGGCATCTGGCAGCCAACTGTGTCTCGAGGAAAGCAGAGAACAAGGAAAAAAGATATTGTAAAACTTTCCCTGGGTTTTTCGCGGGACCGGCCGTATTTTTCTTTTTATTCTTTAAACACGCACACGCACACATACACACGTTCCTGCAGAGAAAGATAGAGCATATATTACCGAATGTCTCAAATCATATTTGATCTGAGTTATAAATTTAAGTAAAAAATTAATGTAAAACGCGTGTTCTTAGCATAGATTTAACGAATATGTCGTTGATCTTAAGTAATTTGAGTTATATTAGTTACAAAAGCGAGAAATGCAGCGCGAACCGCGAACTCGCCAAAGCGCGACGCGCGAGTATTAGAGGCTTCAAAATAGCACGATAATAAACAGCGCAACTTCGAGCGTGGATTGCCGGGCGAGGAATCAACCGATCGGGATGATTCTTTTTTTAAAATACTGCAAATTGAGTCTAGTTTAAATAGTTAAGCATCGATAGGGGTCTCTGATGCACTGGGAAAGAACTACGCGCGGAAAACCCGGGCGCAAGAACTTTTGGCAAACAACTTTCAACTTTGAACGCTAATAACTTTTTTCCAGTACGTTGGAGAGTTTTACTTGATATAAACTCAATTAAAGAGTAAATTCTGACGAATCCAACGACCCCAAAGCGACTGCTGTGGGATTATTAGAACGCGAGATATGAGTAGTTGAAAAAAAAAAAAAGAATCCAAGATGGCGGCGGACGGGGCAATTTGAGAAATGCGCAAATTCAGGGTTAAGGTCTCCATCGATGACCCTTTCGAATGAGCAACAAAAGAAAAAATGTACCCGAAATTTTTGGGTCACACCTATAAAATATTCCTAAATGCACTGGACTACGTCGTTTGACGGAAAGGATCGGAAGCGTTGAACCCCGTCCGCGAAGGTCCCTGCCACATGTGGTCCCTGCCGGGCCGTGTCAAGTGGGCGGTAGTATATTTATTTGTATGTACTAGCTTTGCTCCCCAACCCCCGGGGGGTAAGTACCTGGCTCCGTGCATCGGGTCCCAAGGTCGCCGGGATTTTCGGCGACACGGTTTTATCCACGCATTTATTAAAAAACTATTTTATATAATAATATATAATAATAAAGAAGGAGAAGGAAAGGATTTGATCCAGTCAGTATTTTGACATGCCGTGCCGATGACGTGATTAACCACTTTCGTGTTGGTTCGGAAAATTTACCATCGCTGCGGCAACGATCCTGTCAATAAAATCCAATAAAAATTATATTATAGTCGGCGAGTTATTTATGATCGATGCTATTAAAAGTATTAAAAGAGGTATGAATCGACTTTCTGAAATTCCGTCCCTTTTGCGTGGATGTTGCGAGGATGTTGTCAACTTTTCCCATTTGAAATGGGAAACACGGATACCAGCAACAGACGACCATTCTCTTTGATGTCATGCCGCCCGCTGTTGCTAGTCGACGGGAGATACGTGGGGATGAACGTGTTGCCAACATGTTGCCAACATTTGTTGGCTGGTCTGTACTGCTACGCTGTCGACGAGTATCCATCGACGAGTTGCCAACATGTTGCCAACACCGATATCGACGTGTTGCCAACATGTTGCCAACACTTTGTTGCCCGGTTTGTACGTACCTTTAAACAGCTAACACTTGTATCTCTGTCTAAATAATCTATATATACCGTAATACCGTATACCGCACGTCTCGTAAGAAACGCAACAAGCGACACTTTACATTGCATATGTAAAAGACTCAAACACCGTCGGCAAATACTGCCGAAGGTAAATCTCGCTTGTTGCGTTTCTTACGGGATACCGTATGTCCTACTCTGTACCTATTGGCCAGTTTGAAATTACCTTCGGGCAGGCTTGGTCGGTACTCGAGTCATTTAATACCGGTAGAAGTCGAGTCGGTAGTTAGAATAGGTGTCAATTCGGGTGATCGAAGCGTCTAATCTCGAAATTGTGAATTTGTGAATAATGGTGAGTAATTTTCATTATTCACAAATTCATAATTTCGAGGTTAGACGCTTCGAACTCTTGAATTGACACCAACTCTAACTACCGACTCGACTTCTACCGGTATTAAATTACTCGAGTACCGACCAAGCCTGCCCGAAAGTAATTTCAAACTGGCCAATACAGAGTGGGACATACGGTATGCGGTATACCGTATGTCCCGTCCAGAACCGCACAGTTACAGGGACCTTGAAATTTACCTTCGGCCGGGCTTGGTCGGTATTCGAGCAATTTTTACCGGTAGAAGTCGAGTCGGTAGTTAGAGTTGGTGTCAATTCGGTAGATCGAAACGTCTAACCTTGAAATCGTGAATTTGTGAATTATGGTGAGTAATTTCCATTATTCACAAATTCATGATTTCGAGGTTAGACGTGTCGATCTCCCGAATTGACACCAACTCTAACTACCGACTCGACTTCTACCGGTAAAAATTGCTCGAATTCGCCCCGGCCACCAAGCCCGGCCGAAGTTAAATTTCAAGGTCATATGGACATCGGTCATACGGACATCAACATACGGACATCGGTTATCGAAATAACTGATCTGAACTTGCTGACGACGCCAACGCGGATGACTACGCATGCGCATTCACGCTTCTCCGGTGATTCTATTGGACGAGGAAACCCACGGGGGTGCTCATGCAAAACTCGCAATTTTGCTATGGTCTGATTGATCGCGGACATACGGTACATGTAAATTTGTACAGTGTCATATATGCAACTAGATTAGATCCTAAGGCCGTACAACCTTCAAGGGTTACTAGATTTTATAGCAGTAAAATTCAAATATTCTATACTAATTTAGGATTACTATTCTATCGAGAAATAACGAGTGGATAAATGGAATTCGACACAACGGTTCGCACCGTTTAATAGTATCACGGTCATAAATACCTCGCCAATCCTTAGCTAATCCTAGGTTCTCCAAAACGGCATATTCCGGGAATCTAAGCTGCGAACACCACGGTTTATCCCGCGCGCGAGTCGAAATTTTAGTCATCAAACGGTCGTCCGAGTCCTCGATCGCGTCGTTCTGACCACCCGCATTCCATTGTGTTTGGAGAGTCATCAAACAGGCATCCTAGGCTTCCAAAAGTGCAAATTCTGCACTAGGATGACTGTTTGAAGACTCCCGTTGGATTACTTTAATCCGGTCATTAGACCATTTAACGACTCTTATTTCTCCGAAAATGGCAGTGGAGGGGATACAGGTAGGGGGGTTACAGGTATATATATATATATACCGTATGTCCAATGGCTAGTCGAGCAGGTGCAGCGACCTGAATTTTTCTGAAATTTGACTTCGGCAGTATTTTAGTTAGAGTTGGCTTTGGAAGATGGCGCTACGTACGAGCGAAATATTTGAAATGGTAAAAGCGGGAGGTAGATAAATGCGGGAGAAGTGAAGTGTAACCTCAAAATTGTGAATGTTGGAATAATGGTGAGTAATTGTTTGAAACGATAAGACATAATAATTCGGGTTTCTTTTCGATGTTCAACCAAATAACACGACTGATATTTAATTGCAGAGAGAAACTGATGCGACTGGTAGTCATGGAGAAAGGGGCTACTGTCAACGTGGTCCTCGCCAGAGTGGTCGAGCTCTGTCTTTTCGACGAAAGGTGCAATTGAAATGAAATTAAAGTCTGAGTCAAGGTGAAAATTGGAAGACATGGAAAGAAAACGCGGCAGAGTCGCCGACAGAAGGAGTGAGTAAAGTGCGAAAGAAAAGTGCAGTGACGCCGAAAAACCATGTGGAAGACAGTGACGAACAGCAGCAGCAGCTGGTCGACACTGCTCAATTCCACACCAGCTCCTGAATGATATCTCGCCGATCGCGATACGCGGCCGCTCCGATGGACAACGATTCCAGACATTCGAGTCGTAGTAGCAGCAAGGACAGCAGCAGCAGCAGCAGCGTCAACAGCAGGGGCACTCTTTTAAAGCGAAGGCAGTCCAAGACCGACTCGAATAGCTGTAAGAGAAAGACGCATCGGCGAAAACATGAAATATCGAAGCAAGACTTGCAATGAGAGTGTGGTAAAAGAAAGAAAAAAAATGACAGAGACGAGGCGACGAGACAGAGGAGGAAGTCGTCACCACGAAGGGTTCCTGAAACGGTACCAGTACTAGCAACGTGTGAAGAGTTCAAGAGAACGGGCCATCTACACCCAGTCGCAAATCATGCAGAGTTCCTGTGACATCCGACAGCGGCATCACGTCAGGAGTATGAACGGTGGAGAAGAACGGGAGCCTCGCTGAAAAAGGAAGGAGCAGTATTGGCGATGGCGGTGACAGCCCGGATCATGAGCAAAGGCTGAAGAACCTTGAGCGTTTTGGATAAAAAGTGGACGTGACTCGAAGCAGTTATCGTAATCGATTTACGCCGACACTGGTGCCGTAGCCAATCTCGATCACAATGAATTCTTCCAACTAGAGGCGGTTTCTATATCACTCGTCGCCGTTGATCCTTTCCCTCTTAATCCTTGTACATAATGCATCTGTTAATATGAAGTTCGATCCGAAACCCTTCCATCCTTCCTATTGTAACACTCTCGTAACAATACGGTCCGATTATTTTATATTCATAAGGTTTTATCAGCTTTACGCGTTATTTTTCGTTATTTTCGTTATTTAACCTTGCATTCATACATTATTACTGATGGATTATTAATAAATTAATTCATGAAAGTGACTCTACTGGCTTGTGCTATTTTTCGTCCGGTATTTCCTTCCGCAAGATATTTGGATAAATGTACCCCTTCGATCTTGAAGAGTTTGGTTGGAATAAGCAAGACGGATAGTGGACAGAGTTTAGGCATTAGGAGGCATACAAGATGTCACAATCAGCGGGACAGGATTTCGTGTAATCATGATTTATAGTAAGTAAAGTGGATAGTAATCGTTTCTGTATCAACAAATCTGTGTTCAATTGATATTTTATACTTCATTAGTAGCTCTAAATGAGATACATCTATCTCATAGTTTACAGTACAAAATGTAATTTCCCCTGCGGGAGCTAATTTTATGAATGAAAAAATTCTAATAAATCATGATTACACGAAATCCTGTCCCGCTGATTGTGACATCTTGTATGCCTCCTAATGCCTAAACTCTGTCCACTATCCGTCTTGCTTATTCCAACCAAACTCTTCAAGATCGAAGGGGTACATTTATCCAAATATCTTGCGGAAGGAAATACCGGACGAAAAATAGCACAAGCCAGTAGAGTCACTTTCATGAATTAATTTATTAATAATCCATCAGTAATAATGTATGAATGCAAGGTTAAATAACGAAAATAACGAGGAATAACGTGTAAAGCTGATAAAACCTTATGAATATAAAATAATCGGACCGTATTGTTACGAGAGTGTTACAATAGGAAGGATGGAAGGGTTTCGGATCAAACTTCATATTAACAGATGCATTATGTACAAGGATTAAGAGGGAAAGGATCAACGGCGACGAGTGATATAGAAACCGCCTCTAGTTGGAAGAATTCATTGTGATCGAGATTGGCTACGGCACCAGTGTCGGCGTAAATCGATTACGATAACTGCTTCGAGTCACGTCCACTTTTTATCCAAAACGCTCAAGGTTCTTCAGCCTTTGTTCATGATCCGGGCTGTCACCGCCATCGCCAACACTGCTCCTTCCTTTTTGAGCGAGGCTCCCGTTCATCTCCACCGTTCATACTCCTGACGTGATGCCGCTGTCGGGTGTCACAGGAACTCTGCATGATTTGCGACTGGGTGTAGATGGCCCGTTCTCTTGAACTCTTCACACGTTGCTAGTACAGGTACCGTTTCAGGAACCCTTCGTGGTGACGACTTCCTCCTCTGTCTCGTCGCCTCGTCTCTGTCATTTTTTTTCTTCCTTTTACCACACTCTCATTGCAAGTCTTGCTTCGATATTTCATGTTTCCGCCGATGCGTCTTTCTCTTACAGCTCTTCGAGTCGGTCTTGGACTGCCTTCGCTTTAAAAGAGTGCCCCTGCCGTTGACGCTGCTGCTGCTGCTGCTGTCCTTGCTGCTACTACGACTTGAATGTCTGGAATCGTTGTTCATCGGAGCGGCCGCGTATCGCGATCGGCGAGATATCATTCAGGAGCTGGTGCGGAGTTGAGCAGTGTCGACCAGCTGCTGCTGCTGTTCGTCACTGTCTTCCACATGGTTTTTCGGCGTCACTGCACTTTTCTTTCGCACTTTACTCACTCCTTCTGTCGGCAACTCTACCGCGTTTTCTTTCCATGTCTTCCAATTTTCACCTTGACTCAGACTTTAATTTCATTTCAATTGCACCTTTCGTCGACGAGGCAGAGCTCGACCACTCTGGCGAGGACCACGTTGACGGTAGCCCCTTCCTCCACGACTGCCAGTCGCATCAGTTTCTCTCTGCAATTAAATATCAGTCGTGTTATTTGGTTGAACATCGAAAAGAAACCCGAATTATTATGTCTTATCGTTTCAAACAATTACTCACCATTATTCCAACATTCACAATTTTGAGGTTACACTTCACTTCTCCCGCATTTATCTACCTCCCGCTTTTACCATTTCAAATATTTCGCTCGTACGTAGCGCCATCTTCCAAAGCCAACTCTAACTAAAACACTGCCGAAGTCAAATTTCAGAAAAATTCAGGTCGCTGCACCTGCTCGACTAGCCATTGGACATACGGTATATACACCCAGGAACTCGGATTCCGTCGCTGGTTAACGAGGGTAAACGCCACTGTAGCTAATGAGGGCGTCAGAATTAATTGTTCATTGGCTAGTATGTTTAAAAATTAAATTTTAGAAAGTCCCTAGCGACAGAATCCGTGACCCTGTGCGTATATTGAATAATACTGAAATGCAGATGAATATTAATGAAAAATAATATATATATTTTTGTATAACACATTAGTAATAATGTATTGCATAATATATTGTGATAATAATATATTGTAATAAAGTATATTGTTGTAATATGTGTTTATCTTTGTTAACATAACATTTGTTGCTCTAGTATCATAATTTCATTATATTATGTTATTTTAGTGCTTTTTGCAAACATCTTTTGCATAATATATCATTGTAATGTTTTTATCTTTATTATTGAATTTTGAAACGATAAGATACGCATGGAATAGTAAGCTAAACAGTCAGACATAAACATACCAGAACTAAACATATTTCGTTTATAAATGATAAGGTACGCATAGAATAGTAAGCTAAATAGTCACAGACATAAACATACCAGAACTAAACATATTTCGTTTATAAACAATAAGGTCGCATGGAATAGTAAGCTAAACAGTCAGACAAAAACATACCAGAAATAAACATATTTCGTTTATAAACAATAAGGTCGTATGGAATAGTATGCTAAATAATCAGATAGAAGCATACCAGAACTAAACTTATTTTTTTTGGATTTTGTCAAAAACTTATGTTATATTTAAATACTAGGGGGCTCCGCCCCCTACTCGCTTCGCTCGTCAACCCCTTTCGCGGCACTCCCCCAAGCTTTTGCAGCAGCATCACGTCGTTACTCTCCTCTCCGTTCAATACGTTGCGTCGTCGCCGTCGCCATCCTCGTCGCCGTCATCCTCGTCCTTGTCGTCGCCGTCACCATCCTCGTAGTCGCCGTCGTCCTCGTCCTCGTTGTCGCTGTCCTCGTCGTCGCCGTTACCATCCTCGTAGTCGCCTTCCTCGTCCTCCTCCTCCTACAACAACCGTTCGTGCTTCGCGCATCCGGTTCGAAGTCGCCGGGGTTTTTGGCGACACATTTATTCGAAAACTATTTTATATAATAGAAGGAAGAAGGAAAGGAAAGCTTTAGTTTTTAAAACTCAAACGACCAACGTGTAATTATCTCCGCTGCACGCGCCAATACCTCTCGTCCACAGCGACGTTCGCCCGTCGGGCGGCTCCGTCCGCAAAGGGTTAATTTTCTTCATTACTGCTCGCAAACTTATTTTTATAACGGCGTTTATTTCCTATAGTGTTATTAACGTATCTGACCAATTGTCTTTCATTGACCAAATTTTCTGCACTACGATCACAATTAATTTTTTCTACAAAAAATATACGTATATTACAAACAAATATTTTATACCATGATAATGTTAATGTCTATCGTCAGAGAGAGAGTTCTAATTTTACTTACTAAGTAATCCTTTCAGTAATTTCACAGAAATTCGTGGCTTCCCTTTTAATCCTTTGGCTGTATATGTCGATAGTTGATCGCCATATACGTCCAGTAATACCTCTCGCACAAAATTCTGCCACTCTCTATTTGGTGGAAATCGCAATTGAGACAGGGTTAATGTCGTATCACGGATGAAGAAACCACAACCAGGAAATAATTCAACCTATAACATAATCAAAGCTTAAATTAAATCTTGTAAACCTTATAGTAAATAAAGCGTTGACTGCGCGTTATCGGTCCCTAGAGATCGATAACGCACTTAAAAGAATTCTCCATTTTTTGTTATTACAGTCAAGGTGTTAAATAAATTCATCTTACCCGTCCTTCAAATGACTCGAAAAAATCAGATGACAACTGCAACATTAACAAAGCACGTAATGAAAATTACACCCGCACATCTGATGACGTTACTTATATGTCAACGTGAAATATTATATGAGCTTTATACCTGCAAGATTTGCTGCGTATATTTTGCAGTTTGTTTCTCCTGCTCTAAATACTTATATTTCGCGCGCTTGGCGGTATAAGTTCTTTAGGAACATTACATCTCTCTTGGTGACTAAGGAAGAAAATAATTTTATAATAATACAATTATAAAGCTATCAGCATATATTTATATAATTACCTTTCGTCGTATTATTGTCTGTCAATATATTACCAAAGGCAAATTCATCATCATCAGAGCTATCGAATGAATCTCGCTCTGCATCGCTCTCGTCTTCTTTCTCATTATTACCTTGATCCTGTTGTTGAGGGACATCAACATTATTCATGAAACTCGTACCAGTGAAGTCAGTCTGAACTTTTGGTTGTGGATTTGTATTAGGAAGTGAATGATTCCAAGGTATAAAAGTACTAGCAGGTGAAGGACAAGCAGGTAATGGTGTGGTAGAAGTAATTGACTTTGCAGAAGTCATTGATTTTGCAGAAGTAGACGTAGTTAATTGAAATATTGCCGGTGCAATCAAAGGAGTGTTAGCATGCATAACTGTCGACGAAGTTGAAAAGCTAGGATTAACAACAGTCGATTGAGCATTGTGACGAAAAGTATCAAGAATTGATTCAACCGAGAAAACGTGTGGTCTTTTCCGAGAAGGTTCGCCAGAAATACTGCTCAATGAATTGCTGGTTATTGTGCAACTACGAGAATGTGCAATGCAAGAGTCATTCTGCCTTTGAGCGTCTCGAGACGGAGCTTGAAAGGTATTGTTGGAGTGTGGAAGTAAAGGTGACGGATACGGAGTAGGATGATGGAACGGCCCAAACAAAACATCATTGGTACGAGATATCACATTGCCGAATTCGATCGTTTCTCGATGAACTGCTGATGAATTACTTGCGACAGTTGTGCCGAATTGAGGCACATACAAGTCGGTGTGATCTACAACAGAATGAGTATTAGTAGATGTCTTCGATGATCCGGTTGATTTAAAAGGAATTATGTGTGAATTTATCCCAATATTAATTTCCGTCCTGGCCTTATGCGATTTTTTGAGCTCATTAGTGAGCTTTTCCGACGAATAAGCCCGTCGTTTATTAGTCGCTGTTTTCTTTATTGCAGCTTCTGTATTGATGTTGCCGTTTGAATGCTGCAAAAAGATTTGATGAGCCTCTTCTTTGGTGATTTTGTAGAGATCTGCATCAACTGCAAAAAAATTAAATATCAAGTTCATTAAATGTGCATGTTGCGAATTCTTTCATGTCAAAGATATTTACCACCAATTGAAAGAACTTTTATTTTGTTTTTATTCATTTCGCTGTCCACACCAACTACTCGGTGATTTCTCATTAAAGCTGTGATGAGGAAAACATCAATAGTCTCGGTTTCGTACCACCATATTAGGGCATGTTTCTTTCTAGGTGCCATCTCGTCTGTTGATTAATATTATAAGTTTAATAATCGATTTAAATTTTACTAACGACATAGACCTTTTCATTCTGGAAAAAAAAATTGTGCGCATGAGCAAGTAAAAATGGCGGCTTCCGATTAACTTTCGGACAGTTTTTGGAAGTGTAATGATGGAAAAAAATCCTTATTAAATCATTAAAGTAATTACAAAGTTGATGACGTAGATTCGAATCATTTCTAGTGAATAACAAATCGAATATTCGAAAGTAAAAGTGATTTTAGCATGGAGAAACAACGTAAAGGTGCTACTAAACGATGCTGTTACGGTTTGTGTAAAACTGACACACGCTCTAAAAAATTAAAGAATGTAAGTTTTCACTTCATTTCGTTCCCGAAACCTTGTCTTCAGTTTTGCAAGGGATATGTGAAGGAATCGATTAAAAAACATAGGTATTATGAAATGTAATAAATGTGAAAGAAGTGACAAGTGGGTGAGGTTATGTAGACGTGCAGATGAAGGATTTAAATCTACTATACATTATATTACTAAAGATACATATATTTGCTCTCTGCATTTTGTTGGCGAAAAAGATCCCAGTGAAGAATATCCAGATCCAGAAGCAATCAGCTGTTCCCATGGCAACCACATAATACTCGCCATGAGCAGCTTATCGTACTTTCGTACACCGGGACTTTCAATAGAGAGGAATTTCGAAGTCGGTGAGCAAAATATAGTGGATGAGACATGTTTAGCACGATAAAATTATTCTTACACACATTCAAGAGCTTCAATCTTGCGACTACGAACGACACGGAAGAACTTAAATATTTCGAAATTTCTCTCTATTGAAAGTCCCGGTATACGAAAGTGCAATAAGGTGCGCATGGCGCGTATTATGTGGTTGCCATGGGAACAGCTGATTGCTTGGCGAAAAATGCTCAGAAATTACATTAAAAAATTGTTATAAATTAACCGTGCATTTTGTCATGTCGGTTTTCGCATCAATTTTATAGTAAACTTTTTCTGCTACAAATTGGTAGCTGCATTTGTTTGATTGAGTAAATAATATAGGAGAAATGAATGATTAAAGTGGCTTAGGGCCAGAACTTCGATAGTTTTTAATTAATTATAACTTTTCCCAGGAATGGGCTACTGACGTATGTGGAGGATTTCGATTTTCGTTATATTTTCAGATTCCTTAGATCTGTAATATTGTATTACGAAGAAAAAAAGTGCAATTATAGTATGGAAGTACAAGAATTTTCACATTGAAAATGATGGTTATTATTTAAAACTGTACCACATTGACGTCACGGGGCGCATGCGCTGTAAGATGAATCACAGCTGACTACTTATTGGGTGCTTTCCATTTATGACACAGGTCGACACACTTCTCCTAGAATCACCAACTGATTGGCAGGCTCCAGCAGAAAGAACCAATGGTTTAATTTTGTGTCGACTCGTGTCAGTTAAATGGAAAGCACCCATTGTCACGCAGCTCG
The DNA here is from genome assembly GCA_963678675.1 of Xiphydria camelus. Lineage (NCBI taxonomy): Eukaryota > Metazoa > Arthropoda > Insecta > Hymenoptera > Xiphydriidae > Xiphydria > Xiphydria camelus. Next base: position 17,510,743 of record OY783192.1, on the reverse strand, counting down.
TGTGGTTTTCATTTAGCGGAATACCTATATCCATTGCCTCAGACAAATTTTTTTAGGCTATCCAGGTGAGCCGTTTGAAGCAAGTTATTAATAGAGAACCACTGAAGTAGCAGTCGGAACGCATCGGTTCCCCACATTGGGAACCTCTGTTAGATACCGCATTGACATCACAGGCAATATGGGCGCGGAAACGAAAACTCCACTTTCAATAATTTTTTTCGAGCGAATAGGGGCACGGATCGCATTTTTTCAAAACCCGTTCTTTTAGTTTCGTTCTCTTCTATTTAAAACGATTTTTATCAAAAAATGCGTCAGTAACCCATTGACAGATGATACATTTTGATATGTCAATATTGGAACCTCCAGCTATCGATTGGTGTAATTTTCATGCCTTGAAGCCCAACTTCTTGTACCGTATGTCCGCGATCAAACAGACCATAGCAAAATTGCGAGTTTTGCATGAGCACCCCCGTGGGTCTCCTCGTCCAATAGAATCACCGGAGAAGCGTGAATGAGCATGCGTAGTCATCCGCGGGTGTTGGCGTCGTCAGAAACTTCACATCGGTTTCGGATGACTACGCATGCGCATTCACGCTTCTCCGGTGATTCTATTGGATGAGGAGACCCACAGGGGTGCTCATGCAAAACTCGCAATCTGGTATGGTCTGTTTGATCGCGGACGTACTGTACACCATATATGCAATGTCTAGATTAACTGCACTAGTTTGAGACTGTAGGAATATATTGCGAATAAAAAACTGTCCGAAACTTTTAAAGTTAGCGCCAGGCTTTTTAATTACACATGAGGCGCGCTAGTTACTTGCGCTCAGAATGAAAAGGTCTATTCAAGAAAGCGTCAAATAATTTTAAGGTTATATTATCGAGGCACAACGTACATGATAGTGCAACATGTACCAGAATATTTATAAAAATAATATCAATATACATAAAAATGATTCTACTTACTTTTCCGGTCCCGGTCGGCCGTAAATGGCGGGTCCGTGCCTGTGGAGCGCTAAACCACTCTGCTTCAAAGGTACGGAAACGTGTAACGAAAGATCAAGTTCGAATAAACTGGACACTGCACTCACTATAAAACTGATATAAATATATTCAAGTTGATGAGATACAAGACACGTTGGTAGTTGATAATCACAAGACAAGCTAAGAAAAGACGACGCGAGTCCCTCGGCTTCTTCTATACATATAACTGTATAAGTTCGGAACGTGGCGACATTTGGTCGACGGAGGGGATAGCGTGGGCAACGCTATGCACCCTCATTGGCTAATTCGAGGAAGGTCGGTGGAACAGCCAATTACGCTGGGGCTGGTCGAGTCTGTGTCCAAAGGGCGAAGGTACCGTTGCTAACGGTTTCTCGAGCCCCACACTCACGAATCAAAAATGACGCATCTTTGTTCTTGACCAAATCTTGATTCAAAATACAAAGTAGATTGGAAAGTATGCCATATACTTCTTCTTTTTCAGGGCGACTTTTCCACCCCACTATGCAACACGATTGTCTCGACTTCGGCATAATGAAAAACCTTTCTTTTATAGGATTTGTTACTAATTTTCACAAAATATTAACTTTCCCTATGTACCGTGTAGAAAATGTAACGCTTTTAATGCTCACCCTTGCCACTAGAGTGCACAGCGTCTATGCGCGAACCGACTGGGACGCATGCGCAGCGGCATGCAGCGGTGAATGTATAAATTACGCGATACGTAGCCTCTATTAAGTATTCTGTGCATAATTCTGTGACATGCAACCGGTTATTTACAAAACGAGTGTTTGTTCATATTAGTGTCTTGCCAGATGAATGTTTTCATTAAAAAATGTCGCATAAAGCTTTCTCGGCATTAGGCAGAAGAGCACAAGTTGCACGTATTAATGCTGCACTGCAACGTGGAAATGAAATTGAAGTTGAGCCTGAAGTAGTGCGTGATAATGTTAACAGGCAATTGCTTGTTAATCATCAACACAACGATGATAATGTTGATAGACATTCTCCACCTGCTGAAGACTTAATGATGTAAGTATTCACTATTATAATATATTTATGTATAAAATATTATCACTAGAGCATAAATTAAATGATTCATGTCGACAGAGATGACGATGAACAGTTGCCTGGTGATGATCAAGCAGTAGATCTACGTCCGGACAACTGGGAAAACGGCCTTGAAAGATTGAATCAAATAAATCCCGAAGATTTGTAAGTGAAAAATATATTTTTCTGCGAAGTTATTTATATATAGTCAGTATTTATATATTCATTAAAGTTTATATATACATACATATGGGTCATTCCATACCAAATCGGACACTTTTTGGAGTAACATTTCGGATTTTGCTCAAATTTGGATATATTGTAGTCTTTGTCGATGTTTAAGCGTACCTCGAAGGATTTTTCAAAATTTTGAAAATTGTTGATTTTACAGCCACTTGAAACGTCGGCTGAGAATGATCTTTTGGATACTAAAAGTGAAAGAGTTGAAAAATCAGAGAAAAATTGCGTCGATCAAAAAAAAAATTTATTTAGTAATTTTATTTGCACTTGATTTAAACAAATGTCGTATTTTAATAGCTCTGGCCACTTTTTAAAAATCTGAAAAAAAGAAAGCATATACTTCGATATCCTCTCTTTCATGACAAACAAACAAAAATACTGACACTTTAAAATTGACGACATAAAAATTAATTGAAATTGACGCCGCGTCGGCCTCGCCACGTCGGCCCCGCCGCTAGCGTGTCGGGGGCCACCGGTCGGTCGGTTCGACTGGCTTAGCGACACGCTAGCGGCGGGGCCGACGTGGCGAGGCCGACGCGGCGTCAATTTCAATTAATTTTTATGTCGTCAATTTTAAAGTGTCAGTATTTTTGTTTGTTTGTCATGAAAGAGAGGATATCGAAGTATATGCTTTCTTTTTTTCAGATTTTTAAAAAGTGGAGAGCTATTAAAATACGACATTTGTTTAAATCAAGTGCAAATAAAATTACTAAATAAACTTTTTTTTGATCGACGCAATTTTTCTCTGATTCTTCAACTCTTTCACTTTTAGTACCCAAAAGATCATTCTCAGCCGACAACCGGTTTGTCAGTTATAATTTAATGAATAAAAAGTAGCGTTATTTTTCAAGTGGCTGTAAAATCAACAATTTTCAAAATTTTGAAAAATCCTTCGAGGTACGCTTTAACATCGACAAAGACTACAATATATCCAAATTTGAGCAAAATCCGAAATGTTACTCCAAAAAGTATCCGTTATCCGTATTCCATATTGGTATGGAATGACCCATATATATGTATGTATATTACTGATTCAAAAAAAAAGCTTTTTTAATTAATTCTCTTGGCGGGCACTTAGAAAACGTTAGTATTTAATGTAACTTTGAATATGTCGCCGGGTGCACATTCTCACTCAATATTTAAGGGTGTCCCAATCGCTTTTTCTGATTTCCATTTGAATAACACGGTGAAATTGTTGAATCATTGGTTTAGTGCTAATTCCTGCTACTGTAAAAAAATTTCCCCGTGAACAATTAGAAAAATTGAGAGTTTTAGGTGTAATTGACGTAAAGAAATATTATTTTTAATTATTAAATAGAATTAAATGATAATTAAAGGGGAATCAATTGTACAATTTATTCCCCCGTGATTACCATTTAATTTTATTTAATAATTAAAAATAATATTTCTTTACGTCAATTACCTACACCTAAAACTCAATTTTTCTAATTTTTCACGGGGAAATTTTTTACCGTAGAAGGAATTAGCACTAAACCAATGATTCAACAATTTCACCGTGTTATTCAAATGGAAATCAGAAAAAACGATTGAGACACCCATAAATATTAAGTGAGAATGTGCACCCGGCGACATATTCAAAGTTACATTAAATACTAACGTTTTAAGTGCCCGCCAAATGAATTAATTAACAAAGCTTTTTTTTGAATCAGTCTAATGTAATATATAATATATATATATGCAGAACGCATATTTCAGGGACATTTTCTGGAAGGATCGCATACTTTGAGGACATTTTGATACTTTGGGGACTGGTCTCAAATAAATCAGTTATTTAACGCATAATTCGGGGTCATTTCATGATATATGTCAACAGCGTAGTTTGAGGACTCGACAGCTTATGCGTTGATTCCATAAGATGGCACCACCAGCACCTCGACTAAACTGCTAAGTAGCAAAAACACGCGAAATATCCATGAGAAAACGATTCTTGAAGTCAAGCATGACGATTTCATAGACAAATACTATGATTAACCAATAAAAGTCATTAATATTTATATACGATTGACCTCAAACAATACGTTAAATATATATTGCGACTTTTCGCTTATATGTACGTACAAGGGTTACCTACTTCGGGGACTTAAAAATGGCAGTTCATATTATGAATGAAAATGACTGCAAAAGACGATATATATTGAAAAGAAACAATTAGAGGATCTAATATTTCAATAATTTTGATATATTTAGATTTTCATAAAAAACGGTGACTATGAGGACTAAATATATAACGGACACACACAGTATGGGGACATTTCGAATTTTAGGATATGGCTACTATGGGGACATTTTATATATAAATCTATTTTCATTTAAATTGATACACAATGCCAATATAATATCAAATAACATATATAGTTCGATTTAAAATTGTCGAAAATCAGAAATATTTCTCTATTTCTAAGAAACGATTACTTTGAGGACCTGTCCTTGAAATACACATTACAATCAGTTTTTGTATTATATAATGCTTACTCAGTCACAATATCAATTCAAATATACCTAGTCGTAGGAAACAATTGTTATATCTTTTTTTACTTTTTTAGGAATACAGAATATGTCGCCCTGTCTAATTTTAAATTATCCGTATGTCCATATGTATAACACGTTTATAAAATCATAAAATTCTGAGTTGATAAATATTATATAACGGCTACTTTGGGGACACTTATATTTTAAGTCCTCATAGTACACACATTACAATGAATCGAAAGTCCTCAAAGTAACCGAACCATACAGAATCGTCGACGGAAGGCAGAGGACATACTGTTTAAGTACAATGTTCTTAAATAGACTGTTCTAATGAGTCGTGCCAAAGAAATACATGTATATGTATTAGAACGTTAAATGTTCTGCTCGAATATTTGAAATCTTAAAGTTATTTAGTTGTTAAAGTTAGTTCAATTAGGACCTCTTTTCATTTTTTAAATTCTAAACTGCAAGATCCATCAACAAAGAGAAACACATTAATTAGGAACCCGATACAGTTTCGTACCAAATATATTTGAAGCGTAACTTACCGAGTCTACATATACATATATATCAGCGATAGTTAGATTTTAGTGTGTTAAACCATTGGGTAAATTTTATGTGAATGCAATGTACACATATGTCCTAAAGACATGTCATGCACTCACATTCTGTTTAAGGATATTGTCCTATGGTACTTCAAGATTGTTGTTATACATTTTGAAATCAAATATCAGTGGCAATAAATATATCAGTGGCAAAAGAAGCAAAAGTTACTTGTAAATCGGATACCACTTTCAGTCTGTAACAATGGTTTCGAAAAATTTGGGGAATTTCACCGAAAAATTATTCATTAAGACTTCCTAAAATTCTTCACTATTATTTACAAATTCGCGATTTCAAGGTTAAACCAAATACCTCGATCTGCCCTGTTGAAAGCTATCGGGAAATCAGACGTTTTAAACTTCTGCGTACTACCTATGAATGGCTTGAGCGCCGTTTAAACATTGCTGAAGTCAAATTCAATCATTAATATCCACTGCAGCACGTGTAAAAGTAGTCTATACTATAGAAGAAAGAGTATACATCAGAACAGCGAGCAATCCTGCGAGTGCGAGCGGTTGCGACGTTACCTATAGGGGGATTGGGTAACTGCACTAAATAGATAGAGTGCCATCTATGGCACGCATCAAGCATTAAGCAGATGCCCGTGGTATAAGCGCTATTTACACGTTATTTTGGATAATAATTGAAGTGTTTTACCTATGAGATTTAATCAATATGTCCTCAATTATAATAGAATGTGGATTTCAAAGCATTCAAATAAATTCTTTCCGTGGAAAATCGTTATCAAAAGGTAAGTACAAGCAGCGCCACCAAGCTGGATTTCTTGGCGAAACTTGGATGTACATTCTCTATATGTACATGTGTAACACAAACAAAAGCTACGTTTGTGGAAGTACCCAATCCCCCTATATCGCATTTACTCGCACTCCCAAAATGAAGCTCTACCGTATGTCCGCGATCATTTGAACCATAGGAAAATTGCGAGTTTTGCATGAGCACCCCTTTGGGTCTCCTCGTCCAATAGAATCACCGGAGAAGCGTGAATGCGCATGCGTAGTCATCCGCGAGTGTGGCGTCGTCAGCAAGTTCAGATCGATTATTTCGATAACCGATCTGAACTTGCTGACGACGCCACACTCGCGGATGACTACGCATGCGCATTCACGCTTCTCCGGTGATTCTATTGGACAAGGAGACCCAAAGGGGTGCTCATGCAAAACTCGCAATTTTCCTATGGTTCAAATGATCGCGGACATACGGTACTTACTTATATGATTAGACATGCAATGGTGCCTGACACGATCTTTCGAAACGTTCGCTGGGGAGTGCACGCCTCCACAACCAATCATACGATGCTGCTGAAGTGGCGTAAAACCCTAGGGATGACACGAGTACGAGCGAGAACGCCGATTAACCGTTAGAATACGTAACGGCCCTTCTAGACTTGTTGCACATTTTCATATCGTATCGCCGTTGCGTATTGATGTATTATAACATAAGAGGCGATGGAAGGCGGAAATTTTTTTTCTCCCGTATCGTTGCTGCGTACTCAACGTTATGCGAATCAAAAACAAGATAGGTACGCACGTATAATACAGCAGCGTTGCGAATAACGCATCGCGTATCGCGCATCGCGCATAGTCTGTAGCGGGCGTAATACAGCAGCGTTGCGAATAAAGGAGAAAAATTTACCGCGTTGCACCGTATCGTATTTTAAATTAATACGTAGTAACAGAGGTACGATGCGAGAAGAATACGTTTATAAGCAAACCATTTGCAAAATATTTGGAATGGCCTATGCCACAAATAAAGAACACTGTCCGCACGGCTTAAGAGTAACCATGGAAAATATAAATAAACATGAAAGATTATAGGAACTAACGATAGATATTCGATTTGGAAGCGGCCGATGAAGTCACCGCGCAGTCCTTTATCCATTGAAATTGACGTACCGCGCAATACATTGTAAACTGGTCTCGTCAAATGCGCCTGCCGGTATCGATGTTCCTATATAGTGGTTACGTATAATACAGGGTGGTCACGAGAATGCGGGCCGTAGGAATCATACAAGTGCGAGTGAGAATATGCGGTGAGTGTATAAGAACCTCTCTGTCGCACGCACTCTCCCTGACACACTCTAAAGGCCATCACACGTGAAAAAACGTAAGCAGTAACAGTAAGGATTGACCAATCAGAAATACTATTCTTACGGAATTATGCTTAAACAGGCTTTCTGATTGGTCAATCCTTACTGTTACTGCTTACGTTTTTTCACGTGTGATGGCCTTAAAGCCCGACCTAGACGCACCGTCTTGTCGTCCGTTTTACGTGCAGGCAAGACGGAGCGTAAGACTATCCTTGTCGCACTTGGGAGAATCCGTCTTTTTGCTCCGTCTTCCGTCTTCAGTTTTTCTGTCCAGACGCTACGTCTTCCCGGCACTCAAGAGACTGCGCAGGTAAAACCGCGAACAAGACGTTGCGTCTAAATGGGCTTAAGCTCATAAGAGCGTATAAAAACGCGCGACATATTCTTACTTACACTCGCACGATTCCTAATGGCACGCATTTTCGTGTCCACCCTGTATAATATACAGAAGGTTTGATATGGTAGTAGATAAGTTTTAATAATAAAATATGTGACTGGTATAAATACTAATTAATATCTGCATATACATATGTAATGAATCCCTCACGCAGTTACAAGACGAGGGAGCCCCACTCATAGCATTTCCACTTTACTCGAGTATTTTAATAATTTACCAATTCTAAGATTGTGAATGCTCTTTCGTAAAAATATTCGGTCGATAATAATTCGCTTTTGAATCTCATTGTATGGTAAATAGTAAATTACTTAAGGAAAATTAATAAATTATCGGTCCCCTAAGTATTAGTTTTCAAAGTAATTTGAGAGCTAATCCGACGTTTAACTTGATACTTGGGGGACCGATAATTTATTAATTTTTCTTAAATAATTTACTACAATACGATAAGGTTCAAGAGTGAATTACATCGAATTTCTTTCCGAAAGAGCATTCACAAACTTAGAATTGGTAAATTACTGAATTATTACAAATAATATAGTTAGTTCGATCTAAAATTGTCAAAACCCAGAAATATCTCTCTATTTCTAAGAAACGATTACTTTGAGGACATGTCCTTGAAATACACGTTACAATCAGTTTTTATATTATATAATGCTTATTCAGTCACAATATCAATTCAAATATAATCGTAGGAAACAATTATTATATCTTGTTTTACTCTTTCAGAAATACAGAATATGTCTTGTCGAATTTTAAATTATTCATATGTCCATATGTATTACACGTTTATAAAATCATAAAAAATTCTGAGTTTATAAATATAGCAGTTACTTTGGGGACCGATAATTTATTAATTTTCCTTAAGTAATTTACTACCATACAATGAGATTCAAAAGCGAATTATTATCGACCGAATACTTTTACGAAAGAGCATTCACAATCTCAGAATTGGTAAATTATTAAATTATTCGAGTAAAGTGGAAATGCTATGAGTGGGGCTCCCTCGTCTTGTGACTGCGTGAGGGATTCATTACATATGTATATAAGGGTTGGGGAACAATACACGAATTGTTTCTCTGTAAACAAAGAAACAACATTCAATGTCGTTATTCACCCTGTTGTTTCTTGACAACTATCGTTTAGTCTTAGGTTCTTAATTCTTCTTAATTCTTAACTTTGACTTCTTGCGACATGTTTGCTTCGTAGCTTACATCGTCTTTTCTCACACCACGTGTCCCTTGTGTAATTCGGTTGTCTGTTTCCATAGGAGGTCTGACTTACCGACTCGATTTAAGCGCTAGATTCAAATAGACTTAGGATACTTTCCTTACATGTATATGCAGATAATAATTAGTATTTACCAGTCACATATTTTATTATTAAAACTTATGTACTACCATATCAAACCTTCTGTATATTATACAGGGTGGACACGAGAATGCGTGCCATTAGGAATCGTGCGAGTGTAAGTAAGAATATGTCGTGCGTGCATAAGAGCTTAGAGTGTGTCAGGGAGAGTGCGTGCGACAGAGAGGCTCTTATACACTCACCGCATATTCTCACTCGCACTTGCACGATTCCTACGGCCCGCATTCTCGTGACCACCCTATACTATACGTAACATCACTATAGGAACATCGATACCGGCAGGCATATTTGACGAGACCAGTCTACAATGTATTGCGCGGTACGTCAATTTCAATGGATAAAGGACTGCCCGGTTATTTCATAAGCCGCTTCCAAACCGAATATCTATCGTTAGTTCCTATAATCTTTCATGTTTATTTATATTTTCCATAGTTACTCTTACCTAAGCCGTGCGGACAGTGTTCTTTATTTGTGGCATAGGCAATTCCAAATATATTGCAGATGGTTTGCTTATAAACGTATACTTCTCGCATCGTAGGTATCCCTGTTACTACGTATTAAGTTAAAATGCGATACGGTGCAACGCGGTAAATTTTTCTCCTTTATTCGCAACGCTGCTGTATTATACGTGCGTATCTCGTTTTTGATTCACATAATGTTGAGTACGCAGCAACGATACAGGAAAAAAAAATTTCCGCCTTGCACATCGTCTCTTGTTATAATAAATCGATACGCAATGGCGATACGATATGAAAATGTGCAACAAGTCTAGACGGCCGTTACGTATTCTAAGGGTACGACCATAACGGCGCACCGCACATCGCACCGCGCTTCGCATACTCCTTAAAGGTATGTTCATAACGGCGCACCGCACCTCGCACCGCCCATAGCGAGGTAAATAGACGCATGTGTGTGTGTAAACCATGCCACGTGCGAAGCGAAGGGCTATGCACCGTTGTGATCGAGTCCATTTATTTACACGCGCCTATTTACCACGCTTGGGAAAGGCGGTGCGCCGTTATGAACATACCTTTAAGGGCTGTGCGAAGTGTGGTGCGAGGTGCGGTGCGCCGTTGTGGACGCAAACTTACGGTTAATCGGCGTTCTCTCTCGTACTCGTGTGATTTATAGGGCTGTACGCCACTAGAGGAAAGCTCAAGAGCATAGTATGATTGGCTGTGGAGGCGTGCACTCTCCAGCGAACGTTTCGAAAGATTGTGTCAAGCACCATTGCATGTCTAATCATATAGTACGTACGTATGGGACGTAGTTACGTAAATTACTTTGAAAACTAATACTTAGGTGACCGATAATTTATTAATTTTCCTTAAGTAATTTACTACCATACAATAAGATTTAAAAGCGAATTATTATTGACCGAATCCTTTTCCAAAAGAGCATTCATAATCTTAGAATTGGTAAATTATTCAATTATTCGAGTAAAGTGGAAATGCTATGAGTGGGGCTTCCTCGTCTTGTGACTGCGTGAGGGATTCGTTACATATATGTATATGCAGATAGCCTCCGCATTGCCTAATGAGATATTGCCCAATGATCTCAACATTAAAAAAAAATTAATTTCGTAATTTTCTAATTGAAAACAAAACTCGAAGTCTCGGTACATGAGGTCTCAGATTTCAGACGCTTAGATGCACAGCGCATATTTCGGGGACATTTTCTGGAAGGATCGCATACTTTGGGGACATTTTTATACTTTGGGGACTGGTCTCAAATAAATCAGTTATTTAACGCATAGTTTGGGTTCATTTCATGATATATGTTAATAGCATAGTTTGAATGCATATATCGAAACACTTCTAATTTACGATCAAAGATGATAACCTTATCCTGAAGTTCGAAAAAACGTTAACAATAAATTATTGCAACCCGTAGGAATATTCCGTTAAATGCATATACTCTGACAACGGTCTTGATGCGAAATCAAAATTTTTAGGGCGCGTGTTCCCGTAGTGAAGATATTTGGCGATACGGGGAGAACGCTTCACATATCCAGTCAATCGACAAAAGTCATACGTATCTGACTTTTTTATATGGTATGAACATAATGCCCTGTCGTTCCAACAAAGTTTTTGCAACCTGTAAGGTTCCTCGTAATTTAGATTATTCCACTAATTTACCTAGCGTCGTCAAACTATGCTTTCGTCCTTGAAGTAAACGTAAAATGTATGTCACTTTTTTTCCAACTGTATACTTCGAGGACAGCCCCATGCAAAATGGGTAACTTTAAGACAGTTGTGTCATCGTGATGGTCGGACGAATGTTCAGATGAAGTTGTGACTCTCGCAATTTTTCTGTAAAATGAATATTCTCTGAAAACCGACCGAATGTGAAATAAAAAGTTTAAGGTTGCCCGTACCTTCGTGAGGATGCCATTCTTTATTCTGCTAATTGAACTAGTATCCTTATACCATACTATAACCTTCGAAGTAAGAATCCTCAAAGAGAATACATTTGATTCATTACTCTAATAAATCGAGAATACACCTTCGGTAACTCTCAAATCGCATGTCAACAAGTAACGTAACGACTTTCCACGCGCGAAGAATTGCCTTGCCATCGAATATCAGTGTACTGTGTATGGGATGAGCGCGGTAAGCTTACAACATTATTGCCCCGTTGCCCTTGTACGTACGGTATAGTAAAGTAGATGGGCAGAGACAATCGGCTGTGTTGTCGACTTTTCTTTACAAGGTTCCGATTAAAATTTTGTTTAAATAGTCGGAAAGATATATAAAACAAATGTGTGTTTCATAAAGCCAAGGTGTGCATTTTAATTTTTAATACAAATGTATTTTTTGTCCGGCTTTTTCTTTAAATATCTCGAAAATTATTGAGAAGTTATCGAGACATGCTGCGGAAAAAATTTAGAGTATAAGTATCGCGAAACCTGTGCGGTTTGTCGTAATTTGGAAATGAAAAGCTCGCATTTTGGTACGGGTCTCAGAGTATCCATTTAACACAGAAATGTTGAGGGTTGCAGTTCCACGTGAACGTTCATCCGATCTTCACGATGATGCAACCCTCTTCGAATTTCCCGTCTCGCATTAAGACTGTCCCCAAAGTATGCTACTGGAAGACAAATTCCATATACTTTACCTTCACTTCGGGGATAAAGCCATAGTTTGGGGACACCTGTCCTCAAACTATCGCTTATTTCGCATTACGACTGTCCTCAAAGTATGCCTCCGAAATAGGAATCCAGTACATCTTACATTTACTTCGAGGACCAAAGCATAGTTTGGGGTCACTAGTTCAATTACAAGAATAAAGAGTCCAAATTACGACAAACCCCACAGGTTTCTCGATAATTATACTAGCATCAAATGTGGATTGACTCTCGCTCGCGGAGCGACCACATGCGTGAAGTACGTTCCACGCATAGCCCTGTCTTCTCGAGAGGACACGCGACTTCAAACTTTTCATTTCGCATTGATACAAATTTTAGAGTGCAAATTTAAAAGAGAAATCGTGAGGGTTGCAACTCCTCGTGGCATCACTATGCATGGAATGTACTTCATGCATGCGATCGGTCGCGAGTGGGAGTCAATCCATATTTGACACGTGTACAGATCATACTTGCACCGGCCGATCGTTGTGACCTGTCGATACTAGGATAAGTATCGAGAAACCTATGATTTTTGTCGTAATGTGGACTCTGCATTCTTGTAATTTAACCTCTGTAATTTTTAGTGACCTCAAACTATGCTTTCGTCTTTAAAGTAAACGTAAGGTGTACTAGATTTTTATTTCAGAGGCATGCTTCGAGGACAGTCCTAATGTGAAATAAACGATAGTTTGAGGACAAGCATCCTTAAACTAAATCTATGTCTTTGTACCCAAAGTAAATGTAAAATAGGGGTAATTCTTTTTTCCGAAGCGTACTTCGAGGACAATTCTAATGCGAAATAAGTGATAGTTTGAGGACAACGCATACTTTGGGGACTTTTCCGTGTGGTATATCAATCGCATAGTTTGGGGACATGTCCTGAATCTATGCTTTATCCCTATGTGTTCCCAGAGTATGCCTTTTACACTAAAAACCCTATAATTTTCGAAATTGTACTCTATAAATCAAAATTCGTCTCATTTTTGGTGCAACAGGATCGCCCGCATAGAATAAACAAAAAAAAAGAAGGTGTCTCAAACTATGCGTTCTGCATATATATATATATATATATATATATATATATATACAGGGTGTTACTTAATGATAGGCCGTAATTGCAAGGGCATATTACTGAATCAATTTCCAGTAGAAAAGTTCATATTAACATGTGTCAATATGAATATATTATTTTGTCAATATTATTCGTGAGACCGTCCCCCGGGACGCCACTGGGACTCATAATTATCTTCTAGTTAGTGCTAACTTAGCGTCTTATTACAGTAAACAACAGTGCCAAATGCCAACAGAATCGGCACAAGGATCTTTGAGATATTATTAAAAAACCGATTTTTTTAAAAACTGACGTCCTGTATCTTGAAAACCAGACATTTTTTAGGACACATGTTAACAGGAACTTTTCTACTGGAAATTGATTCAGTAATGTGTCCTTGTAATCACGGCCTATCATTAAGTAACACCCTGTATATATGAGCCGTCTATTTTATTTATATATACATATATTTGTATATATATTATAGTTATTCATATGTAGTCAATCACTTTATTGATATATATAATCTTACAGAGTCTTGGTAGGAGAAGAATTAAATGACAACATTTTTTCCTGAAGAACCCGGGCAATATGATCTTGATAGAAACTATGAGCAAGAAGATGAACCAATGGACGAAGAACCGGATAATGAAGAGGATGAAAATGATGCAGAGCCATTGTATCACAATGCTGAGATCACTGTTAAAGAGAGCATGTTGCTAATACAATCATTGATGCTACAACACAACTTGAGCATGACATGCATCTCTGATGTAATTAGTGTGATACAATTACATTGTCCACAGGAGGGATTAAAAAAAAATAGCCTCTACCGATTTCGAAAGTACTGCAGCATTGACAAAAACAATGAAACAAAGAAACATTTTTATTACTCAGAATGTATGCGAGAACTGCAACGAGAAAACGATATCTGCCTATCATGTCCCGAACAACATCCATCGTACTTCATTGAGCTGCCAGTAATTAAGCATTTACGAGAAATGTATAAGAGGAGAAATTTTTATAATCAACTGCAATCACGTTTTGATCATCCTGGCCAAGAAAACAACTGCATAAGTGATATATATGATGGTCAATTATATAAGGAGTGGATGAATAATGGTTTTCTCACAAACAGATCGAACATTTCATTCAGTTGGTACACCGACGGTATACCAGTGTTCAAATCTTCGAAAATAACTGTATGGCCATTGTATCTTACTATTAATGAGATTCCACCGGATAAAAGAAAAAGGAAAAAGAACACTCTTATAGCTGCTTTGTGGCACGGCGATAAAAAACCGCATTTTAATTTTCTTTTTTCTCACATGCGTACCCTGTTCGAAGATTCCGTGTCATGAAAAAAATATTGACGTTGTCTTGCGATCGAAAATATATTCAACAACCTTGGTCTTTAGTACAACACATTGAAGAGATTGACTCGCGATTACAGAGCATCAAGCCTCCAAAGTTTGTGCACAGAATGCCACGAAGTACAAACGATATAATCCATTGGAAAGCTTCGGAACTGAAAATGTTTCTATTTTATTATTCTATTCCTGTCTTCGAAGGACTTATGGTTGAAAAATACTTTGAAAACTTCTTGAGATTACTGGTTGCCTCTGTTATACTAAGTGGTGAAGGAATTACTGATATGATGATAGATGTAGCTAATGATTTATTGCATCGTTTTGTTCGCGAATTCGAAGATCTATATGGCTTGCAAAACTGCTCCATAAATATTCATTCACTGCTTCATTTGGCTAACTGCGTACGAAATTTAGGACCACTTTGGGTGTACACGTGCTATGAGTATGAAGATTTGAATGGACATTTCTTGAGACTCATTCACGGGATGTGGCACTTGGAAAGTCAAATTGCTGTACTTCATAGCCAGTGTATTAAAATGATTCGTTACGTCGAGGAACTTCCAGAAGGAAAAATACGAGATTTTTGTTTACAAAAAAAACGGCAAGTGAAGATTATCGAACAAATTGGAGACCATACATACTCTGTTCGCACTTACAAAGCTCTTTTAGAACTACCAGATAATATTGAACGTGCCATGCGGGATAATCAACTAAATTTGAGACACTATAGAAAGTGGCAATATTTTAGATTGCTTAAAAAGAACACGTTATATGTATCTGAAGGCTACAGAAGAGTTTTGCAGACATCTTCATCTGCTATACAATATATTGATAATGTCGACAATGAGATGAAGTATGGAATCGTTCAATATTACATAAGACTATTGAATAATCAATGCAGACACGACAATTGCAATTGCGAACATTTACACTTTGCTGTTATCCGGGATATTATCTGCGACAGTACATTCAACGCTGATGGTACTCAATACAGGTACAATACAGCAAGATTCATGTACAAATGTCATTCTACAAATAATATTAGAATCGTTTCTGTACATTCTATACGAAGTTCGTGTTTTTATATTGACATAAACGATCAATCATATATAGCTATGCCAATTAACCATAAAGAATTGGAATAGACCGTTATTATAATTAATTTAACTTAACTAGGGAATTATCAGGTTGTTTGGCCTGATAATTACCTAGTTAAGTTAAATTAATTTTAATCTAATACAGGTAACATAAGTATTACCTTAAGAATAGACCATTATTGTATATATAGTTTTACATTTCTCCATTCAAAAATAAAATAAAATTTATGTGAACATTAGTGGCTCGTTTTATTTTATATAGTCGCCGGCAGTAGCCGAGTGGTCTAAATGCTGGCCTTTCGAAGACTGCTCGGGCGATAGGTCTAGGGTTCGAATCCCGGCTTGCAGAAAAATAATTTTTCCGGGATCCGGGGATCGAGCTATGACCGGCTGTACTCGGGGAGGTGAGGGGGGCTTCTGCATGGAGGACCCCCTTCCCCAGTGAGTGAGGACAGGGAGGCCCCCCCCCCCCCCTCTGGTTAGGACACCTGGGAGGGCTAGGGGACTCCTGCATGCCTCCTGCATGGAGGCCCTGGGCTCACCGGGGGTCGTGGGCGGAGGGGGGACTCCTCTCTGTCTGAGTGGCCCTAAGTGTGGCTCGGGTATAATGGTCCAAAAAGGACTGAGTGCCCGTTAAATACTAAGTACAGTACAGTACAGTTTATTTTATATTCATGCTGTATAGCATAATGTGCATATTAATAAATTTATCACTAGTGCGGCGCCGCGGCCGAGGCTGCGATTCATGGCCTTACATGTGTCAGTCGGTAAGAATTATTTCGTCTATTTTTTTGACATCGTTTAAGTAGTCTAATTTAATGTTTTTTTCATTTAGTACGCTCATTTCTCTAAACAATAACATTAGAAGCCGGATTCTGACATTTAAGTTTAAAATTCCATGCTTTTAATTCTAATTTCACTCGAAACTTTGAACATCAGATTCGAAATCAGCGCCACTGAAAACTGACATGTACACGAAAACCGATCAAAATCCATGTGGATTTTAAACATGTATTCGGGAGTCAGAATCTGATTTTCGAAGTCATTTTCAAAAAATTTCAACATCAAATTAGTAATCAGCGTACACTAAATTAAAAATTTCGAAAATTCTGGTCACAGTCTGAAAATTTCGGAAAATCAGAATTACCACGCTGTAGCCCGTGGTCGATTTGCTATATTGATTTTGTCAGAATTTCGAAATTCTTGCAAAAAACGTTATGTACACGGCCTCAAAGATTTCGTTACGTACATACATACATACATAGCATCACAGCGCTTTAGTAAATAGAGATTATATAATTAATATTTAATATGAACACTGATTGATATTTTTGTCATTGAAATACTGCTTACAAAGTAAGGTTATAGAATGACCTGTTTATCGTACGAACAGACTAAAAATTTTCTAAGTCCACGATTGAGCTGTTTGAAATATTCTAAGTCCACGAGTGTGTCGGAAAATTTTATGTCTTATTTCGGCTGGAGTGGGGATTCAGTACTAGAACGCCTAAAGGTTGCGACGTGAAGCGCGGCTGTGCAACGCACACTTGGGCGTAGCGAAGCGAAGCGCGGCGAATTCTATCCCCTTCTCTACCAGGTGTAAACAGCTATACCTGAAAATACCCATATATGGATACCCGGGTAGAGAAGGGAGGGAAGGGAAGCGCCGTGAAATATCAGTCATTTTCGCCTTTTTCATTCATTTTCGCCTTTTTCAAACTGATGAACGCAACGTGAAATGAGCCGTGTACATGTTTTGTTTTGAGAAATGGGCATTCGTGAGGAAAAATAGTATATATCATTCGGCGGAAATCCTCTGATTTTTAAGACTGTGTTTAGATCGTAGCCTCCTCCCCAAACCATGCCTCGTGTTACGACCTAATTAAACACAGTCTGAAAAAATCTCGAATTTCCGCCTTATGATATAAGATACTATTTCGTGTGAGAAAATTCATTTCGTTGACGAGATCTATCTTGGAAAGGATTTTCGAATCGTTAACGGAAGTGATCGACGAAACTTTACATCCGTTAAGGAATTACAGTCGCTTCGCTGCGCTTCCAGTCGCACAAGTGTGCTTATCCTAGGTCGCGGCGCTTCGCTTCGCGTCGCGTCGCTTCGCTCAAGTGTGCGTTACCTCATAAGAATCAATGGAAATATAAAAGGTAGCTTCGCTTCGCGTCGCTTCGCTTCGCCTAGATGTGCTTTGGCCTTAAATGATTACTCCTTCGATATTAGCATAAGCGGTTCCCGGAATTTCAACGATACCCGTTTTGGCTGGAGTGGGGATTCAGTACTAGCACGCCTAAACGATTACCCTTAAGGTTACCGCACACTTGGGCGTCGCGTCGCGTCGGGTCGCGTCGGGTCGCGTTGGGGTGCGTCTAAGCCCGGCGATTATTACCTGAATGTCCATAAATTTTACGACATGCCCGGCGATGCTCGGCGATTCTTACCTGAATGTCAGTAAATTTTACGTCACGGCTCGGTGACGCTTCGCGATGGTCGGTGGCATCGCCCACTTTTCCGGCGGCAACTGACAGATTCGGACTTGAATGTCCGTAAATTTTATAAAATATATTATAATCAGACGGTATCTAGCAGTGCAACAAGATGTACGACGGCAGCAGTAGTTCTAATGAGGAAATTGTTTTTATGGTAGCATTGATGTCAGAGAGAAATAGAAAGAAGAGAATGTGGATCCATCCTATCAATAAAAAACGTGCACTCAAAAAAATTTGGGCACAACTAGAAAATTATAGTAATCGCAGTGATAATTTTCTTCGCCATAGCAAGAATTCTTGCTACGCTAGCAATATTTTTCTAGTTGTGTCTGAGGCAGCTAGAAATATAGCTGAATTAGCTAAATACTTTTTTCAGTGTGCCAGTCTTGGAGAATTCGCCCGTCTAGTCGCGATATTATCTACAAGGAATTTCGATCGCGATGATAGTGAGTGGTAAGAATCGATATTCCGAATTTCGTCTATTGTGTGACGGACAAAGACGACCCGTCTTTATGACCGTCCCGTCGGGACGCGTCGTTTGACGCCAAGGATTCGAAGGGAAGAATCCCCGTCCTCGACGCGACGCGACGCGACGCGACGCGCCGCGCCGCTCTAGTGTGCGGTAGTACATTCATTTGTATGTATTTTATCCAGTCGGTATTTTGACGCGACGCGACGCGAAGAGCCGCTCTGGGCAAGAACCCCGTCCCTGACGCGACGCGACGCGACGCGCCGCGCCGCGCCGCTCTAGTGTGCGGTAGTACATTTATTTGTATGTATTTTATCCAGTCAGTATTTTGACGCGCCGCGCCGCGACGCGACGCCCTAGTGTGCGGTAACCTTAAAGGTTACCGCACACTTGGGCGTCGCGGCGCGTCGCGTCGCGTCGGGGCGCGTCGGGTCGCGTCGGGTCGCGTTGGGGTGCGTCTAAGCCCGGCGATTATTACCTGAATGTCCATAAATTTTACGACATGCCCGGCGATGCTCGGCGATTCTTACCTGAATGTCAGTAAATTTTACGTCACGGCTCGGTGACGCTCCGCGATGGATGGTGGCATCGCCCACTTTTCCGGCGGCAACCGACAGATTCGGACTTGAATGTCCGTAAATTTTATAAAATATATTATAATCAGACGGTATCTAGCAGTGCAACAAGATGTATGACGGCAGCAGTAGTTCTAATGAGGAAATTTGCTTTTATGATAGCATTGATGTCAGAAAGAAATAGAAAGAAGAGAACGTGGATCCATCCTATCAATAAAAAACGCGCCAGTCTTGGAGAATTCGCTTGTCTAGTCGCGATATTAACCACGAGGTATTTCGATCGCGATGATAGTGAGTGGTAAGAATCGATATTCCGAATTTCGTCTATTGTGTGACGGACAAAGACGACCCGTCTTTATGACCGTCCCGTCGGGACGCGTCGTTTGACGCCAAGGATTCGAAGGGAAGAATCCCCGTCCTCGACGCGACGCGACGCGCCGCTCTAGTGTGCGGTAGTACATTCATTTGTATGTATTTTATCCAGTCGGTATTTTGACGCGACGCGACGCGAAGAGCCGCTCTGTAGATACATTCTGTACGGTCTTTCGTTGGCGTTCGTAGGATCGCTCGACGAACGCCCATGTTATTCAAGGCGGTCCTACGAACGCCACGAACGAACGCCGACGAATGACCGTACAGAATGTACCTACTGGGCAAGAACCCCGTCCCTGACGCGACGCGACGCACCGCGCCGCGCCGCTCTAGTGTGCGGTAGTACATTTATTTGTATGTATTTTATCCCAGTCGGTATTTTGACGCGCCGCGACGCGACGCCCTAGTGTGCGGTAACCTTTACGATCCGATCGACGTCGGTTTCCTATTGTGTTTGGAAACACAATGGAATGACCGACGCGACCGACGACTCCGATAACCGTTTGAAGACTAAAATTTCGACTCGGGCGGGCTGTGTCCAAAGGGCGAAGGTACCGTTGCTAACGGTTTCCCGAGCCCCACACTCACGAATCAAAAATGACGCATCTTTGTTCTTGACCAAATCTTGAATCAAAATATAAAGTAGATTTGAAAGTATGCCATATACTTTTTCTTTTTCAGGGCGATTTTTCCACCCCACTATGCAATACGATTGTCTCGACTTCGGCATAATGAAAAACAACCTTTCTTTTATATAGGATTTGTTACTAATTCTCACAAAATTTTAAATTTCCATATGTACCGTGTAGAAAATATAACGCTTTTAATGTTTACCCTTGCCACTAGAGTGCACAGCGTCTATGCGCGAACCGACTGGGACGCATGCGCAGCGGCATGCAGTCAAGCGGAAAACATTTTCTAAGTCCACGATTGAGCTGTTTGAAATATTCTAAGTCCACGAGTGTGCCGTTGGAAAATTTTATGTCTTATTTCGGCTGGAGTGGGGATCCAGTACTAGAACGCATAAATGATTACTCCTTCGATACTAGCATAAGCGGTTTTCAGAATTTCAACGCTACCCTTTTTGGCTGGAGTGGGGTTTCAGTACTACAACGCCTAAACGATTACCCTTATGATGCGATCGACGTTGGTTTCCTATTGTGTTTGGAAACACAATGGAATGACCGACGCGATCGACGACTCCGATGACCGTTTGATGACTAAAATTTCAACTCGCGCGCGGGATACCTTTCCTGAAAATCAATTATCGGACGGGTCGTCGCGAGCCATCTAATGCAGTACCCGGCTTATCCAGGTACGAGAGAAAAAAAAACAAAACGAGTCCGCTAGTACTCGAGACACTGACGTGTAAACATCTCGTGAGCGGTAACTATGGAACGGAAATGTGATTGGGATTTCTGAATATTGGTATCTGTAATCGAAGTAATTTCAAACAATTTTAAATCTTATAACTGTAGAAAAATATTTTTCATTTTCATTTTCATTTAATAATGCCGCGCTTGACACAATCGGCTTATGATAGCTAAAATAAATAAGTGAATCAAAGTAGAGCCGATTGACGAGGAGTTACTCCGACTCACTTACTGTACATGGCAAACACCACTTCCATACAACATTGTTCTGCCAGATGTTTACACACCAATTACAAGTTAGAATTACTAATTGACATGTAAATATCTGGCAGAACAATGTTGTATGGAAGTGGTGTTCGCCATGTACAGTAAATGAGTCGGAGTAACTCCTCGTCGATCGGCTCTACTTTGACTCACTTATTTATTTTAGCTATCATAAGCCGATTGTGTCAAGCGCGGCATTATTAAATGAAAATGAAAATGAAAAATATTTTTCTACAGTTATAAGGTTTAAAATTGTTTGAAATTACTTCGATTACAGACACCAATATTCACAAATCCCAATCACATTTCCGTTCCATAGTTACCGCTCACGATATGTTTACACGTCAGTGTCTCGAGTACTAGCGGACTCGTTTTGTTTTTTATTAAATGGTGTTTACAGATATATTTTTTGCAGTGCTGGCACACATTATCACTTTTGTTATATGTATCAGGACACAAATAACACTTCCCTCTCTTTCTAGACTTCGGTTTTTGTTCAGGAAATTTGACGGGATTAACATCATGCTACTTGATTAACTTCTTCTATAATAGATTTTGCAACATCCGTTCGTGGAAAAGTTGTTCTTCGTACAATTAGTGGATTTACAAGAGCCAATCCCAAGTTTTCTAAGAAAAATCTCCTCCAGCCTTTGACCTGATTCTTTTCCTTTGTAAATTTGTATATTATACACATAACTCTTGACTTGCTATCGCACAAGACCCAAAATTCGTCTACGGTTACGAAAGCATCTGAATTATAACCTTTAGGTAGAATCGCAACCCACTTATCCCATAATTCTCTTGTCACTGCTAATTTATCATTTTGCCGTTTTTCAAATCTTGCATCACGACGATTATATCTAAGGACTGCCCTTATTAGTTGGAACTTTATCGGTCAAGGAAACGTCGTCATCGGAATCAGAATCGCCTTCTTGTTTTAATTGACTGCTCATAGTCGAATTATTTATCTAAAAATGGTTTTACTGTATACATATTTTATATATTTTTCAGTAATGAATTTTTATTGCTACTTACTATAAAATATTTGAATAGTATAAATACATATATAAGATCAGAGAATATGAAGAATAAAATAAAGTACTTAGATATTTACTTACATACACGTTCAGAAGACCGATATGTAATAATCACGAAATAAGTTTTCTTATTTGAAATCAGTGTTTACTTCAAAAGACTAATCAAGATTAAACCAGAGAAGCTGCGTCTGTATAACGGAAGGACCGTAAACATAAGAAGACATATTCGAGACGATTACAATATTTCATGAGTCGCATAAGACGGTAGGAATCAAGGCCGTGTCCAAATGGACCCGAGGACTACTTGTGCTACTTTTTCTGTAGTAAAAATATCTTACGCAGAATTAATATATTATTGTCATCTGAAGGTGTCTACAGGTATTTAAAATAAACTCATGAAACCATAATATCATATTCTAATTATTTTGACAAATATTAAAAATATAAGAAGGCATGAAGGTTAATAATTCGAAAGCATAAAGTGTGAAATTGTTTATGATGTATTACATTCTCAGATTCTGTATTCTCGAAATGTGGTACGATAAAATAATGTTGTAGTCATTGGTTCGAACCTTTCTGGATATAAATAAAATAAACGATCCGCAGTAAGCCTTCAACAACCCAACAGATCCGCAATAGATTTGCAGTAAGTCCATACTCTTATACTGCCCAACTATGGAGAAAGGCAGTAACTAGCAAAACAAACCGAGATGCATTTCTTTGGTACCATTGGATATCTTGAATCATTTTGTACCCAAATTTTGTACCCTTTTTTAATGTTAAAGCTAGGTTTCATTAGTAATCTGTCTTGGAAACCCTTCGGCTAAAGGCATCAAAGTTACAGTTGATTTTTCATAAGTTTTTCGCTTAGCAGTTACTGTCTTTCTCCATAGTTGGGCAGTATAGTTGTGACGGTAATCCACATACGCCCCACAATATAAATATTCCGGGAAGTACGGTTACTCGTACAGAGTCGATACAAGATGTAAACAGAGTGATAGACGCAAGAACAAGAGCGACAGGGGCAGCGAGATGTAACGGTAGTCTACCTAGGTCACATAATACCTACAAAAACTGATTCTCTGTAAAAAAAAGGCGGCATGTTCATTCAGTGCAAACCAAAATTGATACGTAAAATACTCTCCAAAAAAGATTTGAAATCAATTAAGATCGCCATGTTCAAGATTTATATATAAAAAGTAAAAGGCATCATTTGAAAGGAAAATTATTGTAAATCAGGTTACTAAAAAATTCGACTAAAAAAATTTATAAAAAAATTTTAATAAAAAAGAACGCCGCGTTTAAGTTTCATATTTTGTCCACTATACCGAATATTGGCAGTGCTTGGACTGTGCTAGAGTGATTCATAAATTGCACTGTCGAAGTCAAATTCAGAGAAATCCAGAAGGCCCGGCCTGTTCGGTTTCCCGTGCGACGTTCGGTATACTGGTGGTATCATATAAGTGTATGAATTTATTTAAAATCTCATAAGTGCATAAACATCGAATATAATTCTCTGTCTGAATTTTTTATTTTGAAGGAAAAAACGTGGCAAGTTCTTTTTTATTAAAATTTTTTTATAAATTTTTTTAGTCGAATTTTTTAGTAACCTGATTTACAATAATTTTCCTTTCAAATGATGCCTTTTACTTTTTATATATAAATCTTGAACATGGCGATCTTAATTGATTTCAAATCTTTTTTGGAGAGTATTTTACGTATCAATTTTGGTTTGCACTGAATGAACATGCCGCCTTTTTTTTTACAGAGAATCTGTTTTTGTGGGGGGATTTCACTACTTTTTGGAATTTATTCATGAGGAGAATACGTACATGTAGGAGAATAGCTTTTTATTACCACAAAATTAAAGCCTCACATTTTATACCCATACGAGCTAATTAATTATAACCACGTTACTTTTGATTTATTCTCGTGATATTTTGAAAGGGATTTATAAACTAGAGTGCCCTTATATTTTTCACTTTGCCTTAGTATTTTGGAGAAATAAAACATACCGCTTACGAATTTACAGGCCATCGGATTTTTCTTATATTTTGGTCGTCTACAGAAATCCATGTAGACATTTTACCTTTAACTCTAAGTATACTCTTCCAATAACCGTGACGAATTGTTTAATCACATGTAAAGGTACCACTTATGACAGTATATTGTTACATATGTTGTTACATATTAACTCGAGACGTTGGAATAGTTTCAAGAAATCCTTTTGCATGCACAGCTGAAATTAAGGCGAACGCTAGTTCGCCTGGTCGAGAGAGAAAGAGCGATAGCCATGGCGAACAGCAGAGCCTTATTTACAGTAAAGAACGGAAATTTAACCTATACGATATTTCACTACCGTTTTTCCAGCTGACAATGGTTATAGACAACAGCGGGCGCTATACAAAATGCTCTTCTTATGTCATATCTGTACCCCAGGATAAAAGTGTATTAAGTCCAATTTGTAACAAATTTTTACAAATTGGACTTAATACACTTTTATCCTGGGGTACATATATGTATATAAATATTGCCAAGACACGCGTTAAAGATGCTTGTTAATGTTTATTATCGTACTTGAAAATACTCTCCGTATTTAACAATTATAAAACCCGTTCCGAATCTCGTGTTTTTTAGTGTCATGAGTTTCACACAGATGGCGTTTTCTCCAATAGCTTGATGCGAGATCGCTATTCCGTCTGCTATGCTGGTAAAACAGTGCCTCTCGAAGCATTGATTATCTAGGTATCATCTGTCAACCGTAACGATCCGACAAAATAATGGCATGTATTTGAATAATAAACGATAATCTGGAAACGAAAGGAGAAATTTGCAACCGCAAATTCCGTTTGACAGATACGATTCATTCTAATTCAAAACAGAGCTAGAAAGACTCGACTGGCTAAATGGTACATGAACTTTGACGATGATGAAAAACAGAAGCTGATAGAAGTACACGCGGTATATATAATTATTGTAAGGGATGCGAAACATACTCTCGTACTAATTTTGTGGAGGTAAGTCCTGGAACTCGATGGAATATCAAGACCAAGACGCTCGACAATGATACGCGTATCGTTGCTGTTCATAACGATTCGTTCAGTTAGTAACTTCAAAATAATCTATAGACGTTACACTGGTTTATATTTTTATATCTGTGTCGATGTCAATGATAAGCCTAAAAATGGGATTCTGTTTGACAGATACGATTCATCCTAATTCAAAACAGAGCTGGAAAGACTCGACTGGCTAAATAGTTAAATGGTACATGAACTTTGACGATGATGAAAAACAGACGCTGATAGAGGAAGAACACGCGATATAGTTACTGTAAGGGATGCGAAGCATACTAATTTTGTGTTGGTAAGTCCTGGAAATCGATGGAATATCAAGACCAAGACGCTCGACAATGCTACACATATCGTTGCTGTTCATAATGATTCTTTCAGTTTTGTAACTTCAAAATAATCTATAGATGTTACGCTGGCTTAGATTTTTGTATCTGTGTCGATATCAATGATAAGTCTAAAAAAGAAAGGGAGCTATTGATTGGTACGATGGACGTTGATCATTCTTCTTTTTATCGCATACACCTCAGCGATCCCGTAGAAACTGGTGAAGAGCAACAATCAATACCAAATTCTCAGAATGACATTTTATCTGAACATTCGTATGCTTCGCAACAAGTGGTGAGAAGGGTCACTAAAAGAGTAGTAACGTGGCAAAAATTACCACAATTGGATCTTCTACTTCTTCAACGAGAAGAAATACAGAAAATTGAGAACGGTGAATGTCTTAATGACAAACACATGAGTGTTTTTACTTCTATTGTCCAGAATAGTACTCAATACATGCCTTATACGACACCATTTACATCCAAAAACCTGCTAAAATTTTTCCGGTGCCTTCGCAAACTGATCATATACAAATTTTGCCTTCACTAAATCACTGGGTATGCAGTTACTACGATTGCCGCCAAGATCAATTATTAAATTATGATTTGTTGAATAATAGCAACATCGATGAACATCAGAAAATTTTTCTCCAACGATTATATCCTGATTTCAATCTTGATAACATACGATTTCCGAAGGTTCAAAGACAAGAAAATAATACTGACTGTGGTTTATTTTCTATTGCGTTCGCTGTGTCTTTAATTTTAGGCAAGAAACCTGAAATATTATTCTACTGTACAGAAAGTATGCGCTGTCACTTACTGAAAATATTGACCGATCGCACAATCACGCATTTCCCTTTATATTCTGACAAAGAAAGTGCATCAGGTAATTTGTCGAATATGGTTTCGGCCGTGACACCAAAGTACAAAATCACATTAAGTAAAAGAAAACCCCCCCAAAAAAACATTTTCCAAATGTAAAATGGTGGGTCGAGAGAGAAAGGCGATCCTTACTTGCCTAAAAAATGAGATTTCAACAAACAAACAAAAATTATATCAATAAGCGATAAAAAATACAAACGATTATTAAACTATACGGAGCGTCTGTCACATTCACCACTATTGAGATTCACTACTCCGATTACACTGAATTTTTACTTTTTATTAACAAGCGCGTCCGAGGATCGAAAAAATGCGAGGGAAATCGTTTCGCGAATGGAAATATTTTATTAATTTTGAAAAACAACTAAACATTCAAGGAATATATTCTCTCACACACTCACATACATACATTTGATGGCGTATGCGTGTGGCCGCATCTGTGTACACATTTCCGACCATGGCCGAATATCGCCGAAGACAGGCGGAATTTTTGTGAGATTTTGACATATATATATCGCCCGAGAAATCGGATTCTCGACTTTCGAGGCGCGAGGGGCGTGGCTTCGCGTTGCTAAGGAAAAATCTCTGTTAATATGTAATTTACAACATTTACTCTGGTCTCTATCGATAGAGAATAGTCGATTTATATGGCGTAACTAAGCATAGTTTTGGTTATAACCGTATATTTATTGAGAAAATTCGATGTTAAAATTGAGGGGTGAAGGGGGCAGACATTTTTCCTGTAAAGATACACGGGTGCTCGCGGCGACAGCGCTGGCGGCGTCGTTCTGACGACTTGAATAAACATGCCGCGAGACACTACCGTGTCTCTTGATGTAAAAACATTTAGGGGAGGAAGATTACGTAAATGGGTGTGACACAAAAACAAGGACGATCGAGACAACGAGATGACAGACGAGCAGGTAACCGGAAGGGGAGAAATTTCGGGTATAAAGACAAACGAAATCTAGTAAAGAGTACCAGTCTTCTCATCGGTCCCCATCCGATTATTTCCTTGCTCAAAAGCCCATCGGGTGTTATGCCAGTACCTTTCTAGAGCTTTGTTCGACGTATCCATGCTACAGATGTACCTACTAAGAAAAATAAATTGGTCTATTTAACCAAAATTCTACAGATAATGACCAAACTGTTCCGTGAAATATGGATCCTCCAGATATTTGGTTATGGATTTCGAACCATCTGATGATGGCTTCATCTGGTAAACCTGCCCAAGCTACTTGGCTAGGTTTAGCAAATTGTTCAGTCGGTTCAACTAAAGAATATAGAATTGTCTGGTTAATCTATTCAATCTACTTCATCAGATTTACCACAGTCTGATAGATCTAACCGAACTAGGGTAAATCGAGATAAATTAGATCTTAGGGCGAATGAGAGATTAAGAGAGTTTACATTTCTTACATCGCGGTGAAAATCAGTATTCACGCGCGCGCGCGTGTAGCTCGTATTATTTCATTAATCTTCCAATGAATGCTCATTTTAATCACAATGTGAGAAATGCGAATTCTAATTAACTTGATTCGCCCTGTGATCCAATTCACCTCGATCTACTATTTTTTGGTCTGTAGTTAGTATACCTTACCCCATAAAAACAGATTCTCTGTAAAACAAGGCGGCATGTTCACTCAGTGCCAACAAAAACTGATACGTAAAATACTCTCCAAAAAAGATTTGAAATCAATTAAGATCGCCACGTTCAAGATTTATATATAAAAAGTAAAAGGCATCATTTGAAAGGAAAATTATTGTAAATCGTTACTAAAAAATTCGACTAAAAAATTTATAAAAAAATTTTAATAAAAAAGAACTTGCCGCGTTTAAGAGTTTTCATATTTTGTCCACTATACCGAATAATTGGTAGTGCTTGGACGGTGCTAGAGTGATTCATAAATTGCACTGCCGAAGTCAAATTCAGAGAAATTCAGAAGGCCCCCTGAGAGATTCAGGTCGCCTGATCGGTTTCCCGCGCGACATTCGGTATACTGGTGGTATCATATAAGTGTATGAATTTATTTAAAATCATAAGTGTATAAACATCGAGTATAATTCTGTCTGAATTTTTTATTTCCAAGGGAAAAAACGCGGCAAGTTCTTTTTTATTAAATTTTTTTTATAAATTTTTTAGTCGAATTTTTTAGTAACGATTTACAATAATTTTCCTTCCAAATGATGCCTTTTACTTTTTATATATAAATCTTGAACATGGCGATCTTAATTGATTTCAAATCTTTTTTGGAGAGTATTTTACGTATCAATTTTTGTTGGCACTGAATGAACATGCCGCCTTGTTTTACAGATAATCTGTTTTTGTGCGGAGATTTCACTACTTTTTGGAATTTATTCATGAGGAGAATACGTATATGTAGAAGAATAGCTTTTTATTACCACAAAATTAAAGTCTCACATTTTATACCGATACGAGCCAATTAATTATAACCACGTTACTTTTGATTTATTCTCGTGATATTTTGAAAGGGATTTATAGACTAGAGAGCTCTTATATTTTTCACTTTGCCTTAGTATTTTGGAGAAATAAAACATATACCGCTTTCGAATTTACAGGCCATCGGATTTTTTTTATATTTTGGTCGTCTACAGAAATCCATGAAGACGTTTTACCTTCGACTCTAAGTATACTCATCCAATGACCATGACGAATTAGGTTGGCTGGTGGTCGAGGAAGTAAACTTAGGCGCCACCGAGCTAAACACCCTTATTTACTGCCTGATTTGAAATATATTAATATGGCAGGAGTCAATGCTTACCTTATAAAGTATAGTAGGCATTGCAGGAGTCAAAAACGAAAATATAACCTTAATTTATGAATCTGTATGTAGTGAAGTGAATTGAAATAAAAAATTTCGTATAAAACGGTGGCTGTGGAGCCTCCGCAGCCGCTTCCCACCAACGATAGCGGCCGACCCACGACGAGCGACGGTGTCGCCACCACCAGACGACGGAAACAGGTCCTTCTCCCGCGCGAAGAGGACCTGCCGCCTCAGTTGGAGATCCGCTGAATTCCTTTAACTGTGGCACTTTCATGATTTTTTTACCAGTCACACATCAGATACAGTCAAATCTGCAACAGTGCAGCATTAATAATATATTATAACTGTTTTAATTTGCCCGCGGGTGTTTGGCTCGGTGGCACCATCTGCTTCAGTTTCGACCAGCCAACCTAATTGTTTCATCACATGTAAAGATGCCACTTATGACAGTATATATGTTGTTACATATATTAAATCGAGACGTTTTGGAATAGTTTTAAGAAATCCTTTTGCATGCACCGCTGAAATTTCGCCCTTACTCGTAAATAAATTTAATTTAATTATTACCACATCATTTACAGCTTCGATGCTGACCTTACGACTCATTTCAGTCCGAGTAGAACATTCATTGCAAATATCATCATAAACATGCCAATGCGAATAAAAATCATCTATTAACTGTTGCAGATCAAGTATTCCGTTGTGGTGGGGGTCCTGATTGGTCTACTCGCTAAGATGCGTATACGTTTCTTAGCGAGTAGACCAATCAGGACCCCCACCGCAATGGAATACTTGATCCTGCTTGGTCTCTTCGCTGAGTTACGGGCACGCTAAGATACGACTGACTCGAGAAAGGCCCCCCTGATCTCCCGGTAGCTGTCAATTCGGGAGATCGAAGCATCTAACCTCGAAATCAAGTGTACAAGTGATAAGGAATAATTATTCGGGTTTCTTCGATGAGTTTCCCCAAGTGTTTAAAGTAGTTATTCCATTATTGTAATCCAATTCCATTGTATCCCTTATTTTTCTGCCACGGCTTTGATTGTTGATAGTGGATGGATCAGCCAATAAATTTGATTTTTATTCACTATCAACTATCAAAGTCGTGGCAGAAAAATAAGGGATACAATGGAATTGGATTACAGTAATGTAGTAACTACTTTATTATTATTTTTTCTTTATCGATATATTTCCTCTTTCGTATTATATTATCCCAAGTTCGAATTTATATACCGACCTGTCAAACGTGAAGTGTACATGTACCTCACTTTTATTTCATTAAGTATTACTGCAGAATGAGTAGGTTAGAAGATTTTCATGAAGTCTGACGATTTTCTGAG
Source organism: Xiphydria camelus (assembly GCA_963678675.1). NCBI lineage: Eukaryota > Metazoa > Arthropoda > Insecta > Hymenoptera > Xiphydriidae > Xiphydria > Xiphydria camelus. Next base: position 17,479,844 of record OY783192.1, on the reverse strand, counting down.
ATGTCATCTCGTACAGGTTCAATTGAAGAGGACCTAGCTCGTGTCCTATCCTTAAACAGATGACTCGATGGACATCGGAGAATGTCAGGCTTGTCACCGAGCGCCTATTACCCATGGTACATTAATTGCAATATGCGCTTTTCGTTTCAATTATTCCTGCTTTAAATAACTTTCACTTCTTTCAAAGTATTTACCTTGTACAAACTGTTCATCGTAGGGGGCAGCGATCAATGATTGTGACTAATCGTAGACAAATTATTCCTGCGATGATGTTCCAGTTGCAAAGCATACACTAGCAAGTCAGCTTACATCATCCGATGTTTAGTATCAACTTTACCTCTTTTGGAATACCCATCACCCGCGCATAATCACGATTACGTTAACGTTAATCGCAGAATAGACCGTGAGCTCGGGCACATTATCGCAGTAGTAGTTCGGTACACCGAATTGATTTTTAGTTTTAATAGACGAACTTTTCTACGATGAGTCGCTATTATCGATCGCTGCCTCCTACCACGAACAGTTCATAAAAGGTTATTAGCTTGAAAGAAGTAAAAGTTATTTAACGCTGGAATAGTTGAAACGAGAAGCGCGTATTGCAATTAATGTACCGTGGGTAATAGGCGCTCGCTGACAAGTCTGACATTCTCCAATGTCCATTGAGTCATCTTTTTACGGACAGGACACGTGCTAGATCCTCTTAGGTTGCACCTGTACGAGATGACATGTCAGAAAATCATGAGTCTTCATGAAAATCTTCTGACCTACCAGTTCTGCAGTAATACTTAATGAAATAAAAGTGAGGTACATGTACACTTCACGTTTGACAGGTCGGTATATAAATTGGAACTTGTGATATAGGCCGAGAGCCAGCGACAGCCAGACCTTCGTTATTTTATAAAGGCTGAAAGTTTCTCAGTGTATGTCCCTAATAGAGGTAAGAATGATCCCCGAATATGAAGTTTGGATCATGGTGGCTTTGGCAGGTAACAGGTGGCAAAGGTGTAAAAAAATGGACCTCACTTTCGTTAAAGTATAAAAAGCTCAGTTTTTATATATTTTATTCAGAATAATATTAGAAATCACGTCGTCCATTGCCAGACACTTAGTATGGTTCCAACCCCCTGCCAGACACCCTTAAACTATAATAAATTGTAATTAAACTTTCGTCATAGTATAAAAGCTAAATTTTATATATGTTATTTGGGGAAGTATCAAAAGATGTTTCCTCAGTAGCCAGACAGTTTCGATGGTTCCTACATCTTGCCAGACACATTGAAAGTCTGCCGTAGTATAGTATAGGTGCGAGCGCGAGGCACTATATATATATATACAAGCGGGTGCGAGTGAAATAGTGAGTTCGGTCTATTGCGATCTTTTGTTGCGCATCTTTCATTTACTCAGTATCATATGTTCAACAGTGTTTTTTGGATTTAGCCTAGCCTAACCTTATCTACCTCTCCCCACCCAACCCTTGTCCCTAACCTTACCCCCAACCGATCCACGCGGGCGATGACGTCACAAGGCGCGCACGCGCACATGCGCATGCAAGCCTCACCCGTAGCTCGTACGCGCGCCGCCATGGCTAGCCTAGCCTTACCCCTACTCCCAGAGCGCCGCTATTGCCCCCCCCCCTCCCGGCCAAGTCGAGCGCGATACATTTCTGAGCGATGACGTCATAGCTGGGCGCGAACGCGTTTATCCCCTCCCCTACACTTCCCGCGCGTCACCGGGCCGAGCGTGCCACATTCCTGAGCGACGACGTCATAGCTTCTCGACAGGCAGGTTCGGACTTGAATCTTGCTATCAAATTTTAAAGGATATGCCGCTACAGTTCCAACCGAGCCGAGCGTGGCACATTCATCCGGATTTAAATCAAAATTTTAAGAAGTATCTCTGAGGATACACCCCCCCCCCCCCACCCGTCGCTCGACCGAGCAGGTTCCGACAGGCCTTTGCTGAGCGGTAAGCATGGTGATGAAGACGTCGCCGCGACCCCCATACACCCAAGATACCTGACTGTACGTCAGCCCCTGGTGACTGACAGCGGTCATGAGGATACACTCAAGATGTAACCCTGACGCTCCGTGGTCGAGGTCAACGCCCTATGCCCGTTGCGGAATAACTCCACCGCGTCGCGGGCGTGCAGGTTCCGACAGGCGCGTGCAGGTTCGGACCAGTCTTGCTACGCACCGCTGCTACGCATCGAGCCGAGCGCGTGAGCGATGACGTCATAGCATCGCGTCTGCGCTCAATACGGAGATATCGCGCGAACGCCAACTATAGTCGGCATTCGTACACAGGCTTTCTCGTGGACCCCGCACACACACACACGCCCAGACCCTCTCGCGGGTGTTGGTTACAGGCGTCACCTACACACGTACATACACACAGCCTCTCTTGCGGACCCCGGCTACTGTCGGCACCCGCGCATACAGGTTGCTTCATGAATACCGACTACAGTCGGTACCCGTACACTGGCCGCCCGTACACTGACTATAGTTGTTGGTCGTAACGAAAGGGTTAAAGGCATAAATGAACGAAACGCAACAATTTTAGAGGGCGGCTGCGGAAGATGAACAGCTGTTGAGAGAAATTAGAGCAGCAAACTCCGGCGAACCCCTTATCGACTAAACAATCTCGAGCGACGGGGTGCAATGTATCTTTTGAAGCGCATCGATGAGCAAGCGTTGTGAGAGAGAAATTATTTCTTTCGACGAATGTGTTAAAGCCTGCCCCCGTAATGAAAGAGTTAAAGTTATAAATGAACGAAACACAATAATTTTTAGTTGGTGGAGGGAGGAGGAGGTGGATGCACACGGCAAAGATCAATCGTTGTGAGAAACTAGAGTTAAGGTTGCATCCACCTCAGCAAACCCCACCGAGCCTTATCGACTAAACAACCTCGAGTGACGTGTCGCAATTTAACTTTTCAAGTACCTCGACGAGCAATCGTTGAGAGAGGGAAAAATGATTTCTTTCGAAAGGCGCAAATGAGCGAAACGCAATTAATTTTTTCATTCTTTATTCATTTGCGATAGAATCGCGGCGGCTACACAGCTTCTCTGCATGCAAGAACGCGTTTGCCTCGCCAACGACGGCTTTATCCAAGCACCGACCTCGAAACGCCGTCGTGTCTTCCGATCAGCGCCGAAATCGCCTCGAGATGGGATCGCGTTCGAAAGACCGCAGCAGCCAAGTTTTCTCAATGGAATAACCGTCTGCTTTCTACGAGTTCCCGCGGAATGGAATAATTGGCCGTTACGAGCGCAGGCTTTGTCCTATCCGAGGCACGGCGTCTGCCTTCAGGCACAGTATTTTCCATTGAATATAACTGTTATAAAATAATTGGCGGGTGTGTCATACACATTCCACATGCGGTCACAAGAACGCAACAGATGTAATCTGGGATCCCTCGCAGCACCGCATTTATCATTACGAGCGTGTAATAAAAGAGCACTCAGAAATTTATGTGTGTTGATTCTGCTCCTCCTGCGACTCCTTTTGATGTCAGAATATCCTCTCGATGCTGACGCTGTGGAATCCCTACTCTGACAACTACACGCGGCCTTCTACGCCATACCGAACTATGTTTTAGCAGCCTATTCTACCATCGGAGGATCGCTGTTTAAATAATAAGACAACATTTGATTCCTCAACCTTTTATTTGCTTAAAAAATTATCCATTTTGACAATAAACGCAATCCTTGATAATGGGGCGCGGGTCGTCTCCGCCTCTCGGCGCCCGGGGATGTATGCGACATCGGCGACAATCGGCGATATCCTTGTCCCCGGCATATTTTGCGGGCAGTCTGTCCCATGCAGCGTCGACCGAGTTGGAGGCAAAGATGGTGAGGAAGTCTTTGGGAAGCTGGGCGATGTCCTCAGTGGCCATCGAGGTGAGGCTCTCCGTCTCGAAGAAAATCCTCTGGGAACATTCCAGAGATGGAGGAGCCGCCTTGTGCTTCAGCCATGTCTTCAAGTGTTTTGCGTTCTCGGCGGCGCAGAGATATCTATCAAAGCAGATGCTATCGGCATCTGTACATTGGCTCGCCGCGCAATTTCATCAGCGCTGGACAGCCCAGTTCATCCAAATTGATGATGGTGCAGTTGGTGTACCCCCGCAGCCAGGCTTTCTTCTCCACACCTTTCACGTATACCGTGAAGACGTCACGTAGGCGCGTGCCGAGCACTTTTCCAATCGCGGCGTACGGCACATCGCCAGAGTTCCACGAGAGTCCGTGAATGTTACGTTGGAGCCAGGAATTGCTGCAGCGATACGTCGCAGGCAGATACCCCCAAGGAAACGGCGGCTTGAAGAGGAAAGGCGCGTTTCCCGCGGCTCAGAGTTGAGGGGAAGCATGGCAAGCTCCTTTGGCACGAATCGGTTGCGGGGCCTCTTGAATCCCTGTACGTCGATCACGACTTCCATGGTGGAACTGAACGCCTCAGAGCTATGCTACCACACCGCCAACTGGTTGGTATTCCGCTATGTCGAACTATCGACCATTCACACATACCCGCGCACCTATATTTACACTTTGCTTGTCGTATCGAATTTCGATTATGCCTGGTGTGAGAGCTATATGTTGCGCGTTTATATAGATTTGGCCTTCAGTTATACCCCGAACAAGATCGTGCGCGGATCTATCGATGAATCGCACTTCATCCACATTCTTAATCCTATTCCTCTAGACCTATATTTACATTTGTAAGCCTATTCCACATATACACATACATACTTATTTACTCATCAATATCCATATTTATACTAGTAATTCTACAGTGCCCCCAGGGCAGAGTATCCGTGGTGTCGGGAAGCATGAACCTCTTGTCGGCGTGCGGACTGAGCGCGAGTTTGGTCTGCTCTATAGTCTGCACTTCGTGCAGTCTCGATCGAAAGAGGTACTGCAATCGGTGTTGCGTCGTGTTTTGACGCAAGCAGTCGACGTAGTCGTCGAAATCGATGGTCCTCTTGAGCACCGCTGTCTTGACGCCCTTTGCCTTCTTTATGCGGTCCTCGCCGTCGACCCGCACGCTGTACATCTTGCTGCGAAGGCCGACGAATTCCGTCATTATCTGGCTGTTGCACTCGTCCTTCATGAGCCCGACCACCTTCTTGTTCGCTAGCGGCATCTCGTCGTAGATGTTGTCACCTCGCACTTCATAGATGAGGCTGTCGGTGTCGGTGTAGAGCAGCTTGCAATTGCTCTCGAGGGTCGGCATCATGAAGTCGTAGTGGAATTCGTAGACGCAAGTCTTGGACAAGTCGAGCACGCAGAACCCCACGTAGATCGGCTTGTTCATCAGAACCTCGATCTTGCTGAGTTGCACGGCTACGAGGTTTTCCGCGAAAACGGCTCGGTTGTGGAAGTTGGGCTTGGCGATGAGTGCTTCGGCCCCATACCTGCCCTCCCACTTAGTCACGAGTTTGACGTCGACACGTTTCCGAACGTTCTCCATGGTCTTGCCGAACACCGCGTTGTTCATGAGTTTGAACAGGTTCTTCTCAAACTCGTTGCGGGCTCGTTTCCGCATGTCGCTGTTGAGGTCGATGTAGGTCTTGAGCCACGGCGACTAATCGAATTTCAGAGCTCTGCGAATGTTGGTGAGCTTGAGTCTGTGCTCGAGAGCTTGCCTAAGGTTGCGGTAGTGGATGACGTAGCGCGATTTCGAGTACAGCGTCGTCAGAAGCTTGGTCTCCTTCGAGCCCGGCGGCTTCATCTGCTCCGGGCAGAGTGGCAGGTCTCGGTGGGTGTCGTGGATGGTTTTCGGGTAGTCCAAGTCCACCTCGAGTATGTATCCGATGGGTGAGTCGTCGGGCACATTCCATCGGAAGTCGTTGGCGAGGTTCTCCACCCACTCGAAGCCTCCGTACGGGAGGTGCTGCGTCATCGCCCAGCCGTACAGGTTGTTCACGTCGTAGTACATGAGGTACTTTGTCTCCTCCTCGGGATTGTAGTCCCTCATGTACTCGTTGTTGGCTCGGGCGTAACGGTTGCTGCACTGGCTGACGCCGCCTCGAATGCCCCGCTCGACGAACATGAGCATGTCGATGTCGGTGAGCAGTTGTAGCTCGATGCCGGTGTACTTAAGCATTGCGTCCCACGTGAGCCCGGGTGTGGTGTAGTAATGGGCTGGGTCTAGCCCGTACGCTTCGAGGCAGTTGTCACGAAAGTTCTCGAAAACGTCGGCCAGCAGCATGACGTCGGTCTTGAGGTAGAGGTCCGCGTACTCGCCCAGAGTTGCGATGTCGAATTCGCCCCAGACCCTCTGGGCGTGCTCGTAGTCCGCGTCGGAGATGCCGCAGCCGTTGAGACGACTGTGAAATTGCTGCTTGGTTGGCAACTCCGCCGCGTCCAGTTTTTCCCACGCGTCGATGAACTCGTAGAGGAAGACCCCTTTCCGCCTCAGCAGCGCAAACTACTCGGTTCGGACGTGCGGAAACTCGCTCTCTGTGATCGGTGCCCCCGCGAGGTAAGACGCCAACTTCTCCAGCGACGATGCCATGAAGCGGAACGAGTCGATGAATCGAAGGGCGATGTCGCTGTCCTTGAGATGTTTGGTGAACGAGACGTATCGCTCCATGTTCAAGGGCAAGAGGTTGATCCGACCGTCGATGCAGGTGGAAATTTCCTTGATGATGAGGTGACTGTCGTAACCGCTGAGGTTGTGGAAGACGACGGGGATGGTGCGCGAATCCTGGTAATTCAGATTACAGCCCTCGTGCGCAGCGCCCCTGTACCTGCCGGTGAGATGGCAGTGGTCACGAACCCTCGTCGCATCCAGCAGCGGCTTCTCGAAAATGTGGCAGTTGTCGGCAGCGCGAAAAGCCTCCTCCTGCTCCGCTGTGAGCGGTTGCATGGGCACGGTGTGCTGGAGGACTCCTTCAACCTGCTCGGCCAGCTCCAAGAGTTCGCGCGCGAACCATTCAGCTGGTTTCGGGCCCCGTAAGCTGTTGTAGCGGGACAACGTGTCGTCGTAAATGCACCTGACGTAGTATCCCACGCTGAACGGTTCGTGCACTTGGCACACCCTTGTCTTGCTCGTCTGCTGCAGGTCGACGTTCTTCAGGAGACACTCAAAGTCGGCGTAGACGACAAACGGCACCTTTTCTCCTTGAAGTTGAAATTCTTAAACGCCAAGGTGCTGTGCGTCGGTGCGGGCATCTTGACCTTGCACCAGTTCACCTGGCCGCAATCGATTTCATGGGCCTCCAGCTTTTCAGCACTCCCAAAGTAGTGCAGGCAGCGATCGCAGATGTATTTCTTTCTATCTGTCCTTGAAAGTTGCGCGCTGACCAACCGAGAGAGGTCCTTTATCCACACGTAGTGGTAGACGATGGGAGTTTCGTCATCCACGTTCTCTTCCCCATCCTCATCCTCATCGACGTAGCGATCTTGAATCATGAGGAGATTCACATGTTTGTCCTTTTTGTCCGAGGTAACGTGGATGGGGGCGACCGCAAATTTTTTCTTCCGCTTCAGCAGAATATAAACGTTGATCGAGAGCCCGTTCTGCTTCTCAAACTGTGGGACCTCTCTCGGTATCACGGGGAAGTCTATGCCCGCAAAGTTCAGTTCGTTTTCGTATGGCCTGTACACTGACACACGGTTGGGGTGATGACGCCAATCAACTGGATGCAGTGCAGAAAGGAGCGCCCACTTGAAACACTGGTTGTCGATGTTCTGCACGTTAACACACGCTTTCTTCTTCCCGATAAACTGTGGAAGTTCCAGGTAGGAGCTGCCTCGCATAGGGTTGTACCGGTTCACACAGATGGTCAAGCTGATGACGACTCGTAAAGTCCAACCCGAGTCCCGCTCCTGGAATTCCTCCATTTGCCGGAGAATAGGTCCTCGCACATTCTCAACGAACCACTGCGTCAAATCGGTCGTCTGCAGGATCGGAACGTTCTTCGTGGCGAAGGTCTTGAGCTCAACGATCGTCTCGTCATTCTTGACGATGCTGTATTCGCCCTCCAACACGGCATTCACCTTCAGCGCATTCTCCCTCTTGAGCGCGTTCTTGATGCACGGTGCGAAGAGGACCCGCGCGTCCTGCAGGAAGGCAGCGGGATCCAGGTTGCGCAGGTTAACGATCACTCCCGTGCGGATGCGTCCGTCGAACGCCGACTGGATATCCTCCCATGAGACACGATCGCTGCGTCTCTGCCCGCGCTGATCGAGACGTCCACCTCTTACGAGCAGGCTTTTGAGTTTTTAGCTGTAACACTTCACTTGTCGAATTGCGGCCAGGTACCGCTGTTTGGCGGGCACCGATGTCCCCTCTCGGCGCATCAATCGTCCGAGTACCCGCAAACTCACAGTCCCACGTTGGATCCAATGCGTGATCTCGTTGGGATCTACTCTTTTGCGAGCGATGAGTTTGAAAGCCCGTCGATGGGCGTTCACGATATCCTTGCACTGTTCCGAAGACATGTTGTCGTTTCGCGATCGCGGTGTGACTGGTGGCGTGATCGCGTTGCTTGGACAAAGACGTTGTGGCAGTAGAGGTGAGGTGGTGGGGGTAAACGCGTTCGTACCTGCCGTGAAGCTATGACGCCATCGCTCATGCGCTCGGCTCGATGCGTAGCAAAGATGCGTAGCAGCGGTGCGTAGCAAGACTGGTCCGAACCTGCACGCGCCTGTCGGAACCTGCACGCCCGCGACGCGGTGGAGTTATTCCGCAACCCTGGCCTGGGCCAACAAAGGCCTGTCGGAACCTGCTCGGTCGAGCGACGGGTGGGGGGGGGGGGGGTGTATCCTCAGAGATACTTCTTAAAATTTTGATTTAAATCCGGATGAATATGCCACGCTCGGCTCGGTTCGAACTGTAGCGGCATATCCTTTAAAATTTGATAGCAAGATTCAAGTCCGAACCTGCCTGTCGAGAAGCTATGACGTCGTCGCTCAGGAATGTGGCACGCTCGGCCCGGTGACGCGCGGAAAGTGTAGGGGAGGGGATAAACGCGTTCGCGCCCAGCTATGACGTCATCGCTCAGGAATGTATCGCGCTCGGCTTGGCCGGGAGGGGGGGGCAATAGCGGCGCTCTGGGAGTAGGGGTAAGGCTAGGCTAGCCATGGCGGCGCGCGTACGGGCTACGGGTGAGCCTGGCATGCGCGTGTGCGCGTGCGCGCCTTGTGACGTCATCGCCCGCGTGGATCGGTTGGGGGTAAGGTTAGGGACAAGGGTTGGGTGGGGAGAGGTAGATAAGGTTAGGCTAGCAACGGCTGCGCTCCGGGGTTGGGGGTTAGGCTAGGATAGAAATGGCGGCACTCCGAGGGTGGAGTAAGGTTAAATTAGCAATGGCGGAGCTGTGGCAGTGGGACCAATTGTTTAAACAAATGGTTTTAATTGGGTTGGGGTTCGGCCAATGGCTGCGCTCCGGGGGTGGGGGTAAGGTTAGACAAGCAATGGCTGCGCTCCAGATGTAGGGGTTAGGTTAGGCTGGCAATGGCGGCGCTCTGGGAGTGGGAGCAATTGTTTAAACAAATGGTTTTAATTGGGTTGTGGGCGGGGCGGGGTTCGACCAATGGCTGCACTCCGAGGGTGGGGGCGGGGCTCCGGGGTGTGTGGGGGGGGTTGTGCCCCTGAAAGCATGCAACCCGTCCGGATAGATGGCGTAGAACCGGCCTAGCTTAACTACTTATTTCTGTAACAAATTATAAATAACAAAATTATATCCAGCATTTCACTATTTAAAATATAGTACGAAGGAGGAAATATATCAATAGAAAAAAATAATGTTAAAGTAATTACTGGATTATTGTGATCCAATTCATTTGCATCTGCTATTCTTCTGCCACGGCTTTGATGAAGAAGAAACATCAAATTTATTTGTTAATCCATCGATTCGCCCCATGCTCCCATGACGCTGGAAACAAAAAATAGATTTACCACAAAGATATTTGTCCTTCCATCGAAAGTGAGGTTAAAGCTGTCAGATGGCAATTAAACTTATCTGATCGCAATTCTTCTGAGATACTGCCGTCTCCTTTCCTGCTCTTCATGCACAGGCAACCAGAGAAACATAGCACTGCATCCGTTCACTATCTCGATATTCGAAAAAAATACAAACGATTATTATAAACTATACGGAGCGTCTGTCACATTCACCACTATTGGGATTCATAACTCCGATTACACTGAATTTTTACTTTTTATTAACAAGCACGTACGAGGATCGAAATAAACGCGAGGGAAATCGTTTCGCGAATGGAAATATTTTATTGATTAACTTTGAAAACCATGACTAAACATTCAAGGAATACATTCTCTCACACACTCTCACATACATTTGAAGGCGTATGCGTGGAGCCGCATCTGTGTACACATTTCCAATCATGGCCGACTATCGCCGAAGATAGGCGGAAATTGTGTGACATTTTGACATATATATATTGCCCGACAAATCGGATTCTCGACTTTTAGGCGCGAGGGGCGTGGCTTCGCGTTGCTAAGGAAGAATCTCTGTTAATATGTAACTTATAACATTTATTCTGGTTTCTATCAATAGAGAATAGTCGATTTATATGAAGTAACTAAGCATAGTTTTGGTTATAACCATGTATCTATTGAGAAAATTCGATGTAAAAATTGAGGGGTGAAGGGGGCAGACATTTTTCCTGTAAAGATACACGGGTGCCCGCGGCGACAGCGCTGTCGGCGTCGTTCTGACGAACTACTTGAATGAACATGCCGCGAGACACTGCCGTGTCTCTTGATATCACTAGCTAGTAATAATATAAAATAATCTACTATAATGAACTAATGATAAAAATAATTAACTATCTATCTGGAAATTGAAATTATTATTTTTATTATTATTTCGCTGTATTAAATTATTTTATCCCGGGAAAAAATGATTATACATAATCATTTATAATTATATATAACTAATCATATATAATCAAATCCGAAAATTGGCGCGATTTAGTCATATATGGTTATATATGACTAGATCGCGCCAATTTTCGGATCTGATTATATCTGATTAATCAATAATCTCGGTCGAGATTATCGAATTAATAAAACCGTCCGACCGACCCTCCGACCGAGAGTATCTATACAGGAATTCAATAATCTCGGTCGAAATTATCGAATTAATGAAACCGTCCGACCGTCCGACCGACCCTCCGACCGAGAGTATCTATACCGCATGTCCGAGCCCAAACCGCTCAAGCGCCGATACCTATGGCCGATAACTTCAAATTTGTTTTCGGCAGTGTTTGCCGACGATTGAAAATTTGATAGTTAGAGATGGCTTTAGAAGAGTGCCCTGTGTGTACTGCGTGAGAGCAAAAATTGTCAAAGGTCTGATTTCTCGATAGCTGTCAATTCGAGAGATCGAAGTATTGAATAATAGACGAAACACTTCGATCTCCCGAATTGACAGCTATCGGGAAATCAGACGTTTGACACTTTTCGCTCTTACGCAGTACACACAGCGCACTCTTCTCAAGCCATCTCTAACTATCAAATTTTCAACCGTCGGCAAACACTGCCGAAAACAAATTTCAAGTTATCGGCCATATGTATCGGCGCTTGAGCAGTTTGGGCTCTGACATGCGGTACAGGAATTGGAACGCCTTTGCGTTCAATAGTCAATACGAGATTTTGGCATTTCATACTTTCGCCATTTCGTCGCCACCGTTCGGCCTTCATACTCACGTACACTTCCCTTTGTCGCGACGACCCGTGACCAGTCGGTATTTGTACAAAGCCCAGCCGACGGTAAATTTCAAGGTCCCTGTAACTGTGCGGTTCTGCTCGGGACATCATGTTCGTGTGTACGAAGGCTCGCACACTGGAACGCGCTGTCTGTACAAGGCTTTAAAGAACGCTCCGTACTGCTTCGTACACCAATACAGTGACCGTGTAGTAGGCATGTTCGTTCACCTCGGCGTAAAGCGAGCAGCGAGAACCCGTGTATCTTTATGTCTGCCCCCTCCACCCTCAATTTTTACACCTAATTTTCTCAATAAATATATGTATGGTCATAACCAAAATTATGCTTTGTTAGTTACACCATATAAATTGATTATTCTCTACTGATAGATTGATAACGACCAGAATAAATGTTTCATTTATACCGGTAGAGATCGAGTCGGTAGTTAGAGTTGGCTTACAGTCCGTAAACACTGTGCAGTTTATTCACTGTTTCGATAATTTTAATCCGATTTGCACCGATTCGTTAAAATTACTAAAACGGTGAATAAACCGCATAGTTTGTTTATTTACGATTTTTATGACTTCTTTCACGAACGAATTGTTCTGGGGAAAATGTAAATATTATCGAAACATTAATTATAAAATCATTACATGTTGATGATTTTATTCATCATTCATAATTTTTAAATCAGTCATCTAGGCTGAAAACATTTTTACCGATTTTCCGTTTATCATTGAGTGCGCTCTAGTTGCGAAATTCGATGTTCAATTGTTTTCAAACTGTTAACACGCGATACGCCGGCTGACAACAATGAATGTGTAGTGACGCGCTACGCCGCTCTTTTCTCCGCCTTGTCCGAAACTACGCGATAAAGCGATCAGGGGCCCCTTTCTCTAACTCACTCGCAAAGTTGCGTATACGCATCTTAGCCAATAGACCAATCAGGATCAAGTATTCCGTTGTGGTGGGGGTCCTGATTGGTCTACTCGCTAAGAAACGTATACGTGTCTCTTGCGAGTGAGTTAGAGAAAGGGGCCCCAGGGGTCTCCTTACCTGAGAACCCTACCTACGTCACAACTAAGGGCCTTTGCACACGACGTTTTTTAAACTAGCTGACGACGCGCGTTATACGCGATTAGGACGCTCACCAAACGCAAGGCAGTCGGCAAGTTGTGACTTTTACACATGATCCTTGCTAATACAACCTGCTAATACGCGCTGATGACGCGCAGCGAACGCGCTCATCAAAAACACGCGTCGTCAGCTAGTTTAAAAAACGTCATGTGCAAAGGCCCTTACGGTTGCCAGCTTCATGGCAGCGTTCCGTACCCCGAGGTACATATGTCGGTACCTCGTCGAACCTTTGTCTCACGGTGTACGGAATTTCGCCCGAAAGGCAGTCGGTCTTGAGCTTCAGACGCGTACAGTTGCGCATTTTTTTCTATCCACTAAAGTAAGTAGATAAAAAACCATACAATAAATGTATAATATTAATCAGCAATTCCTCAAAAAATAACAATGCAGAGTGTCCAATATAAAGTAGTTACAGCCATATCTCATAATGGGAATCAACCAGACAGAGGTGTGTACACGAGTTTCATATCGGATATAAAATCAAAATGGAAGTCAGTTGAGAACGAGAAAGTTATTACTGTAAAATGGCCGAAAAATGGAAAAAACATATACATAATGTTTTTCCAACGCCTGAAGTAAACTTCAGTTCAATGTAAAACCGAACACGCTTCAGTTCAATGCACAGCCGAACTCGGCAATAAGAACAACTGACCACATTCTATCATTTAACAAAATGTTTTACATTTATCTGGCAGAAGAACATGAAAGAAAATTAACGAAAAAAGAAATAAAATCCCCCCCCCCCCCCAAGAAATATCGACGATGTATGATAGCACGAATTAATAAAATAGCTCCCTTTACTAAGTAATCATGTAACAACTTATTACATCTAAGCAGCTTTGTTATTCAAAAACTAAAAGGGTTCATTTTTAAATAGCATTACATGAAAAGATATGCTATTGCATGAAAAAAGTAATCGATAGAGAACGTGACAGGAAAAAATAGCGGTATACGAATCACGAAAGATAATGAAAAAATTATGATAAAAAAGTAATGAAATCATTACCGCCGAATTAATGAAAGCAAGTGTGTTGTCAAGATTTCTTGAGCTAATGAGAGAAATAGTACATAATTCTATACAATGGTAAACTTTGCTACAGAGACTAAAAAACAATATAGAAGATAAGAAAACCAAATTCCACTGAAACTGAGAATATATTCAGTTCTCCTTCTGTGCACAAACATGAGGGTTTACTGTGTTGCTTAAATAGTTAGTGAAAGGAGTATTTTTGATAATCGTATGATCTCCATAAAAGTAGGGTACAATTAATTCGTGGCTTTGTATATCAGAAAATAAATCATTCGTGTGCTAATTAAAAGCTGTTACATGGGTTTCTCGTTTAATAGGTTAAACTTTTAGTTATGTACAAACATGTGGAACTGAAAATATGAAAAACAACATTTTTAACCATACCAATTACGTGACTTCAGCAGGCCAGAGGCAACTTTAGGTTACTTTCACAGCAGCCTCAAAGTGTCTTTGACATGTAAGAGTTACAGTAAGCCACGCGAATTAATTGTACTCTACTTTTACGGAGATCATACGATTATCAAAAATACTCTTTTCACTAACTATTTAAGCAACACAGTAGACCCTCATGTTTGTGCACAGAAGGGGAACTGAATATATTCTCAGTTTCATTGGAATTTGGTTTTCTTATCTTCTATATTGAGTCAAGCCATGTCAAGTCGAACTCGAAATTTCCACTAAATCGCGGACTTCGAAAATAATAACTCTATTACGAAGGGAGTATGGCACTTACGTTACCGTATTAATATTTCGTGAAAATTCCGTTATTTGTTAATGTTATTAACAATCAAACTTTGAAGCGCGATTAAAATGAAAAATCGTTTTCTCTTAAACTACTTTAGACAATTACTTAAAATTTTGCACACTGATAAAGCAATGTTTACACTATCGAATAAATATTTGCTTGAGCTGAAATTGTTTTAAAAAATGAATTTTGCATTAATTTTTTTAAAACAATTGCAATTTTTCATGCGTTTTTCACGCTATAAAAAATGGAACTTACATAAATTCATGCGGCAAACGTTGGCCTTTTATAATCTGCAAAGAGAACTTTGTACTTTTTCTCCATTCCGGAGATACGAAATTGTTTGTTACGCGGTGCGCTCGTAGATCGCGCGGCGCGCTCCGCTACTGGCGTCCGCGGCATCTTGATGGCCGCGCAAACTTGAGCAAAAACCGTTTGAACTTGCATGAACATGATTTTCCGAGTTTGGCAAACTTACACAGTTTTCTTGTCAGTTTGCTGATGGTGCTCGTGCGGTATACTTGCGTAAAAACTATTCGGTGTTTCAATATCATTAAGTGAAAATGGTTCGACCGAAGGAATGTTGTAATCCTTTGAAATAGAAAGGTCATAATTGTGTTCGTCATAAGTTGTTCCTCGCGCGTTACCGCCAAGTGGAATAAAAAATTCGAAGAATACATTGATCGATATATTTGTCAGATATGTCGTAAAGACATGTATAATGATGTTAAAATTGCTTCAAATGTAGAAAATGAAGACCCAAGCACGAAGTGAGTTTACTAATTACACAGGTTTACAAAAAAAAAAGTCCGGACTATTTGACCATGGTATTCCGAGGTATTTTTGCGTCCTGAATCCGATCCCGTGATCATCTGAGCCCCATCACGTCAGAAAAATGAGATTTCAAGGTCATTTAGAGGTTAAAATGACCATTTTTTGGAACTGGATCCGGGACAATTTCTCAAGCGACCTGTTGAGTTGGAGGGTAGCTGTTTAGGTTTTGAATACCTTCCAAACATTGGAATGGAGTCCTAAATCTCGACCGGGACTATCAAAGAACCACCCCAGTGGATCGTTGTATCTCGCGGATTACGATCTCCCTGTCAAGGCATCCAATTCCGGCGATCCGTTCACTGTGACAGTGGACCCAGCACTGACCGTAATGGCCTTAGAACCTTGGAGTCATGCTCTGGGTGCTGCTCAGGGCAGTCCCATTTCCTTATTTATTTATTTCGAAATCTCGTTTTTCTGACGTGATGGGGCTCAGATGACCTCGGGATCGGATTCAGGACGCAAAAATACCTCGGAATACCATGGTCCGGTCAAATAGTCCGGACTTTTTTTTTGTTGTAAACCTGTGTTATTTTTATATTTTATTGTATAATTAATTGCTATACTGTAACACCTTCTTTAATAGTGAACCACGAAGAAACTTCCAAGTAATTATAACTGTTCACTGTTCAAATCCAATATTTACATTCAGTTAAAAATTCAATTCGTTCCCTGGAAGGTATTACAGTATAGCAATTAATTATCGGTATTAACTATCTTGGGTCTTGGGTGCTTGGGTCTTCATTTTCGACATTTGAAGCAATTTTAACATCATTATACATGTCCTTACGACATATTTGACAAATATATCGATCAATGTATTCTTCGAATTTTTTATTCCACTTGGCAGTAACGCGCGAGGAACAACTTATGACGAACACAATTATGACCTTTCCTTTTCAAAGGATTACAACATTCCTTCGGTCGAACCATTTTCACTTAATGATATTGAAACACCGAATAGTTTTTAAGCAAGTATACCGCACGAGCACCATCAGCAAACTGACAAGAAAACTGTCTATGTTTGCCAAACTCGGAAAATCATGTTCATGCAAGTTCAAACGGTTTTTGCTCAAGTTTGCGCGGCCATCAAGTTGTCGCGGACGCCAGTAGCGGAGCGCGCCGCGCGATCTACGAGCGCACCGCGTAACAAACAATTTCGTATCTCCGGAATGGAGAAAAAGTACAAAGTTCTCTTTGCAGATTATAAAAGGCCAACGTTTGCCGCATGAATTGATGTAAGTTTCATTTTTTTATAGCGTGAAGACCGCAAGAAAAATTGCAATTGTTTTAAAAAAATTAATGCAAAATACATTTTTTAAAACAATTTCACCTCAAGCAAATATTTATTCGATAGTGTAAACATTGCTTTATCAGTGTGCAAAATTTCAAGTAATTATCTAAAGTAGTTTAAGAGAAAACGATTTTTCATTTTAATTGCGCTTCAAAGTTTGATTGTTAATAACATTAACAAATAACAGAATTTTCACGAAATATTAATACGGTAACGTAAGTGCCATATTCCCTTCGCAATAGAGTTATTATTTCCGAAATCCGCGATTTAGTGGAAATTTCGAGTCCGACTTGACATGGCTTGACTCTATTGTTTTTTAGTCTCTGTAGCAAAGTTTACCATTGTATAGAATTATGTACTATTTCTCTCATTAGCTCAAGAAACCTTGACAACACACTTGCTTTCATTAATTTGGCGGTAATGATTTCATTACTTTTTTATCATAATTTTTTCATTATCTTTCGTGATTCATATACCGCTGTTTTTTTCCTGTCACGTTCTCTATCGATTACTTTTTTCATGCAATAGCTTATCTTTTCATGTAATGCTATTTAAAAATGACCCCTTTTAGTTTTTGAATAACAAAACTGCTTAGATGTAATAAGTTGTTACATGATTACTTAGTAAAGGGAGCTATTTTATTAATTCGTGCTATCATACATCGTCGGTTTTTTTTTTTGGGGGGGGGGGGTTATATATACCTAATTATATATGGTTCTACATGAAGAAAAGATTACGATTCCTGTTCTCATACTTCGTAAAGCAA
This sequence comes from Xiphydria camelus, assembly GCA_963678675.1. Lineage (NCBI taxonomy): Eukaryota > Metazoa > Arthropoda > Insecta > Hymenoptera > Xiphydriidae > Xiphydria > Xiphydria camelus. Next base: position 17,462,370 of record OY783192.1, on the reverse strand, counting down.
TTTCCATGTATTGGGCAATTTGAGTGTTAGATTCATACATATGACTCTAACACTCGAAGTGCGCATGCAAGGGTCGGCCTAGAGCCGTTGAGGAGAACCGATGTGTTTATCAATCACTCGTCAACTTTTCTCCTATACAGTTATTAGTGGAAGTTTCGCAAGTGTTAAGTGGGTTTTCCGTGCCAGCCTTTATTGTGTGAAAACCTTTTGAGCTTGGGGGAGGGTGCATTGCATATTGCACCTCCCCAAGATATTCTCAACCCCTTCGCAGTCTTCTGCGAGCACCTCAACGTCTGTAGCACTAAACAATGCTCTCTCCAGTAACCATAAAACACCTCACGCATCCTCCAGTAAAAACCCAATGACCAGTGGTGCACAGTATGGACAAGTGATTAGCTCTGGACAACATAAAATTACTAAGGAACATGGCATCGTATTGAAAGCAATTGACAACATTCCGATTCACGAATTTACTGTTGCTTTATCCAAAGTTATCGACCCGTCTAATATCACGCATCAAAACAAGTCCTTGGGACGCATTTGTTATTTCTTGTCTAGCAAGGCCTTGGTCCGCAAACTCACAGATACTCACACTACGATTTCGGTTCGTACTTACACAATCGAAATCAGGCCATACCTCATGAACACAGTGAAAATCACAATATCGAATGCTAACCCGGTTATCCCCGACGACGAAATTTTGAGAGAAATTACTTCCTTGGGCATCAAGACCACCTCTAAAACTATGACAATTAGATCAGGTATGAGAATTCCGGGTTTGGAGCACATTTTGACTTGGAGGAAGTATTTTTATATACCTGAGGAACAGAAGGAGCTCATACCGCCTAGGATGCAAGTGGTTCATGAAGGAACCTCTTACTGGATTTATTTTTCTATGAAGCAACTTACATGCTTCCTCTGCAAAGAAGAGGGTCACATCGTTCAACACTGTAAGAGCGTGGACATCACTCAGAACGACGTCACTCCAAATCCGGATCATTCACTATCTATTCCTTCAAACATTAGCAACACAGGGAGTAATGCTCATTCCCCGGTGGGTCTCACTACACCCCATGAGCATTTTTCCCCTTCTCCTCCAATGGTTGACAATGCAACTATCGATATAATTGAAAACATTGACAAAGGGGAGGGAGCTAATGGGCAGGGGTACAGTCCACCAGTTGACACCACACAAACAGGAGGTGATGACTCGTGTAATCTAATGGAGATAGTAGAAGGAAGAACGGAGGGTCTAAAGAGGCCCAGATCTACTACTACTGATTCCTCTGCTGCTCAGTCCCAGCAAACGGACGCTGGACCCATTGATGGAACTGCAGACTCCTTCACAGTAGTCAAATCCTCAAAGAAAAAAAGGAAGACTTTCGCCAGCAAGTCACGTATGCCAGTGAACTCTAGAACTGTACAAATTAAATCACTGGTCACGGCAGCAGATGGGTACTTCTCGTCTAACAGTGACAAATACCCTATTTCTTTTGATAAACTGGTCGACTTTTTGGTGGACACTCAGGGGAAAAGGATTACCCTGTCCTCTGTGAAAGAATACACAAACGATATCAAAGGATTTCTGCAAATGATTCGCATGGCCTAACAACAGATGACTGATCCAGGGATGAAGCAATACATCCAGGTTTGGTACAAGCTCTACAAGGTCCTTCCAGCTGGCGTCGATTTCTCCGAATCGTCGTCATCGGGAGACGAAGATTAGACAAACCAACGGCTCTTCCTTCTGAATAGAACCACACCCATGGTTTCTAGTAATGATCAACTCCAAAACCACAACGGCCTCAAGATCCTTTATTGGAATGCTCGTAGTCTCTTGCTTCGTCTCCCAGAGCTCAATCAGGTCGTAAAAAATATAGATATTCTTGTAATTGTAGAGACAAACTTAAGACCAGAATCAACTCGCGAAATTAATTTGACAGGGTTTAAAATATTTCGGCAGGACAGAGATTACGGTCCCGGGGAGGTATTCTAGTAGCATTCAGGAAAAGTATTGCATATCGTACTCTGGATGACACCAATGTTCCAAGCTGTGTTGCTGAAATCGCCCGCTTTAAAATAACCAATTCAAATCCCTCTTTTATACTTTCAGTTATTTGTAGACCTCCTGGAGTCAACGTGACACAAAACGAATGGAATGACATTATCTCCGTACTTAATCCTTCACAAAGCTCATTGGTGGTGGGTGATTTTAATGCACACAATCAGACTTGGAACTGTATTCAGACAGATACAAATGACGACCGGCTAATTAACTCAATTCTAGGTCCAGATAAAATCTTACATAATACAGATACTATCACGCGACAGGACCAAAGAACCCAATCAAATATTGATTTTGTTTTAACTTCAACTTCATTAGCAGATAAGGTGAAAATTAATGTTCATGACGAAACTGGGGCTCAGATCACTTTCCCATTTACATTTATACATCGATTGAAAAGCATATTTATATCAAAAATTCGTTTAAACTAGCTTCCGTAAGAACAAACTGGGAATCTCTTCTAAAATCACTCGATAAGGTATATACCATGTTTCTCGAACCTGCGTTTGACTCCCTATCGCCTTCGGAAAAATACGAATTTTATATTAGCATCCTTACGGAAAAGGTTAACCCTTTCGCTACGGGCCAATCTTTCGGCGTGCTACTCCCGCTGAACGGGCCGCTGCGCCGAAAGTGTACACTTGCGGAAGACCTGCAATTGTCCGTCGTACGTTCAATACCGCGGCATATTACGCATAGCGATTGTAATCGCCCGTAGAAAGGAAAAGGTGGAAAAATTATCACATAATGCAATTAGAAAATATAATTTAATAATGTAATTACGTATAGTATAGTCACCGTTCATACCTGGCGAGCGTGAATCGTTGGGTGACTATAGTCAACGTTCGTACCTAGCGAGCGTCAGTCGTTGAGTGACTCCGTAGAGCCGCCTTTAAAAAATGGAGGTTCACCGGGTTGGAAAATGATTATTTCCTGTACAAAAAAGCATGCGCACATGCGCGCAGAACCTTCAAACAAAAAAAGAGAGTGTTTCAAAGACTTTGCAAGCTCAATTGACGTTAGAAATAATCTAAACTATGTTTGGAATCAATGTAAAATTTTCAAAAACGCTTGGGTGAATAACAGTCCTGCTAGCAACTCGGAGAACTTACAAATTGAGGAAAAAATTGAGAAATATTTATGCTCCATCAGCTCTGCTGGGGTCCAATCAGGTACTTTCCAGACTCCTCTATGATCACGCAATGAATTCCTTGAAGCCCAATTTAGTTTTTTGAAGTTTAACCTTGCGTTGGACTCTCATTCCCCTATTTCAGCACCGGGTCTGGATGGAGTCGATTACGGTCTTCTCCAGAAGCTATCTCCCAAATGGAAATTAATATTATTAGACATTTATAATGAGATGTACACGAGTGGGAGATTTCCAGCCTCCTGGTCGGTACAGTACATACATTTCATACCAAAGGGTGGCAGCTCCGGAGTTCGCCCTATTCCTCTCTCCTCCTGTCTGCCGAAATTACTCGAGACAAGGGTGAAAAATAGACTACAATGGTGGATTGAATCACAGGAAATTCTCCACCCATCCCAGAGTGGGTTTCGGAAGGGGCGATTCTGTAACGACAATCTGACCCATCTTTTGGTACACGCCGACCTTAATCTTGCCAAGAACAAAGAAACTCTGGTAGTATTTTTGGATGTTAAGTCTGCGTTTGATAATATTAATATTCAAACGCTGACTCATAAATTAGCTTCGATAGGCTGTCGCAGTAATTTGATCAGCCTCATTAAATCCCTAACCCTCGAACGTACAGTAATCTCCTCCTATATTCATCACCTCTCAGGGTCTCAAAGGGAGTTCCCCAAGGCGGGGTGTTATCCCCTTTGTTGTACAATATCTACGTGTCCGATATAGTCAAAGATATACCAGCTGAGGTGACAGCTAACCAATTTGCAGACGATATATCTTTATTCTGCAGTTTTAGAAAACTATCCAAAGGACTTAGCAACATCTTCGCAGCTGTTAATAAGGTAAAAAAAAACCTTCAGCGGCTTGACTTGAGCTTTCTCTTACTAAAACCGAGCTACTTCATATAAGAGAAGGAACCCCCTGTTGACACTGCGATTTGTATAAATGGGGTTAGGATTCAGTCTACCCAAGTCGCTCGGTTCTTGGGAGTTCTTATTGATCATAAATTAACCTTTAAATCCCACCTAGACAAGGTGCAAAAATCTGCTCTCAAGGCTTTAAACATTGTGAAGTTTTTGAGGGGGACCTGGTGGGGAAATGACCCAGAGACCTTGATTCTCCTCTACAAGGCTATTGTCCGATCAATCCTCGAGTATGCCATCTATGTTTACTTTCCCACCACTAAAACTCGAGTATTAAAACTCGAACGTTTCCAATACAGCGCAATCAGACTATGCCTTGGATATGGCGCATCAACTCCGGTGAACATACTTCTTGCTGAAAGCAAGCTTTGTATTCTCATGGATCGAGCTTTATATTTGGGTAACTCATACCTTATTAAGGTACTATCTAACAATGAACTCCAGGTTTCGTCATACATAAACCAAATGTTTATTAACCTCTCATCGCCTCACCATAAACGACGACTTATCTTTAAGTGTATCAGGGAGGTGAAGGATTGCCTTATCCGGCTACACTCATTTAATATATAAGTACCCTATGTATTTATACGACTACTCAACCAGTATGGTATCAATTCCTATTGATACTGAGGCAGGAAAAGATGTAAAAACCTTGCTCAATGTTCTGACCAATCCCAATATCTCTTACGTATCCTATCTCCCCGATAATGTAAAAATATTCACCGATGGTAGCAGGACCATGGATGGGATATCAGTTGGCATCGCGTGGTATTCTCCCGACCTCGAAATAGCCCAATCCCTAAGTATTAGTCCCTCCTCGTCCGTATTTAATGCAGAGTGCTTGGCTATAAGTAGAGCCATGGACATTGCCTTATCTCACCTTGACAAAATCTTCGTCATTGTCAGCAACTCCCTTAGTGCACTTCAGTGTTTACGGTACCCAAGCATCAACATAAAAGTAAATAAACACATTTTGGATATTAAAGAAAAAATCAATAAGTTCGAAACCATTCAGAACCCCTCCGTTTCCTTCTAATTTTATTGGGTGCCATCGCACATGGGAATTGCTGGCAATGAGGAGGTTAACCGTCTGTCCAGGGAGGCCACTACCGTGGAGCCTGATCTTTCTCAGCTCCTCCCATTTACAGACTTCAGAGAACAGTTTAAAAGACGATCATTTGACAACACCACAGAGCTTGTAAACGGGATGGGCGAGGAAAAAGGCAAAGAGTATTTCGATGTCTACTATAGGGGTGGTAGGAGGCCATGGTATAAGGGGCTTAAGCTCTCGCGTAACGCCATCGAGTGCGGGAAGCTGCACCTTGATTAGTGGCGCCATCGGTGGAGATTCTCTGCATATTCTTGGTATAAACAATTCGTGGCAGTATTAGGTTATATCAGAGTTTAATAGTGATTTTTTAAAGTGAATCTCATGCCTAAATCGGAGCGAAACTGTTGTGTTACTAATTGCAAAAATGCTGAAAATTCTTGCGAAAACAGTAATATTAAGCTTTACTTATTCCCGGGTAAATCCTACGAAATGGGAAGGCGACAGCAGTGGATAAAAGCTGTTAACCGAAAAAAGTGAGTAAGTTTAGTAGTCGTTGAGAACAAAATTATCATTGTGGGAAGTCGACAGCAGTGGATAAAAGCTGTTTACCGAAAAAAGTAAGTTTAGGTTAGTAGTCGTTGAGGACGAAATTATTATCATTGCAATATTTCAGTGAGGATGGTTCTTTATAGGTTCGTTCCAACTAACACGAGAACTGGTTCTGAAATCGACGGAGTGTGCGTAGTCTGATCTAGCCGTCCCAAAGATCAGACTGCGCACACTCCGTCGAGTTCAGAACCAGTTCTCGTGTTCGTTGGAACGAACCCTATGGGTACCAACAAAATATTCAAAAATATGTAGTGCACATTTTGTCGGAGGCCAACGAAATACCATGCAGTCTCATCCTGCGTATATATTCCAACTATATTCTCTGCGACACGGTCCCAAATTTCAACAGAAGCGGAGACGCAGGCTATTTCTCGTTTTGAAAGATATATGAAAAGGATCGACCGCTCTTCTGAAACTGTTTTCAGCCCTAAAATTACGCAGGTGATACAAGCCGACAATGAAGATGAAGAGGTTGAAAGAATAATCCATCCCGTCAATACAAAAAGTAGTGTTGAAACACAGTGTTGTTTTGACTCTTACGAAACAAAAAAAGAATATTTTGTGTTTGAAAGTTCCTTAGATGGAAATAACTTTATAAAGGGGGTGAATTGATAGACATTTGTCTTATAACATGTCCAGTTATAAAAAAACAGTCCATGGTGTTCTATTTCCTGAACATTTATCACATGTTTTGCTTCACATAACTTATCTCCTTTTAGCACTTCTGATGGTCTGTTATTATTGAAATAAATTTTTTCAAACCCACAGCGAATAACTTTGTCCATTTTTGGAAACAAATGCACAAAATACTTCAAAAATTACATTATACGAAGAAAACACCGACTTAAAAAAATTTACTGATACGTTTTGTTTATACCAACTATATTCCAGCAGCGATCACTAGGGAGCACTGTTCGCCGGTTCGTGCAGCTTCCCTATACGTTTCTTAGCGAGTAGACCAATCAGGACCCCCACCGCAACGGAATACTTGACCCTGATTGGTCTCTTCGCTGAGTTGCGTGCACGCAAAGATACGAGTGACTCGAGAAAGGCCCCCCTGATCTCCCGGTAGCTGTCAATTCGGGAGATCGAAGCATCTAACCTCGAAATCAAGTGTACAAGTGATAAGAAATAATTATTCGGGTTTCTTCGGTGAGTTTCCCCAAGTGCTTAAAGTAGTTACTCCATTATTGTAATCCAATTCCATTATATCCCTTATTTTTCTGCCACGACTTTGTTGATAGTGGATGGATCAGATAATAAATTTGATTTTTAGTCACTATCAACTATCAAAGTCGTGGCAGAAAAATAAGGGATACAATGGAATTGGATTACAATAATGGAGTAACTATTTTATTATTATTTTTTCTTTATTTATATATTCCCTCTTTCGTATTATACTATCAGAAGTTCCAATTTATATACCAACCTATCAAACGTGAAATGTACATGTATCTCACTTCTATTTCATCTCTTCTTCGCCTCTGGTATAATCATTTACACCCCACAAAGCACGTTTTGCAAGTAACTTTTCTGTAACATTCTTGCGATATTTTGCAATATTCGTCAATACTACCGTATGTTGGAAATATATATTTCTCGATAAATTCGCGAATGTTGCAAAATATCATAAAAACATTTCGGAATCATTACATCGAAAGATCTCTTCGATAAGGTACAGCTCGATAAGATTGTACTTATCAGGGCTGAATTATATAGAGTTTTTATAATTATTTTGGGAAGTCTCAGAAGAATACAGGTGCAGCATAATATAGATCTGTGCTAGAAAGAATAAGGAATAACCTTCGACGAGCATTCGGGCTGTGGCAACAGAGGTTAGAATCAGCAAGACCATGGTAGGGAGGATATTGAAGGATGGACGCACGTCCATGCACTCGAGGCAGCAGATCTAACCAGCTGGTTCTTGGAATAACAAGTGGACGGTCCCTCGTTCGAAAGAAACCCCCTCGGGTTCGCACATGTTTTGGAGTCTTTCTGGGTGGAATTGAATAGCGGCACGTTTATTTCTTTAACAAATTATAAATAACAAAATTATATCTAGCATTTCACTATTTAAAATATAGTACGAAGGAGGAAATATATCAATAGAGAAAAAATAATGTTAAAGTAATTACTTGATTATTGTGATCCAATTCAATTGCATCTGCTATTCTTCTACCACGGCTTTAATGGAGAAGAAACATCAAATTTATTTGTTAATCCATCGATTCGCCCCATGCTCGCATGACGCTGGAAACAAAATATAGAATTACCACAAAGATATTTGTCCTTCCATCGAAAGTGAGGTTAAAGCTGTCAGATGGCAATTAAACTTATCTGATCGCAATTCTTCTGAGATACTGCCGTCTCCTTTCCTGCTCTTCATTCACAGGCAACCAGGGAAACATAGCACTGCATCCGTTCACTATCTCGATATTCGAAAAAAATACAAACTATACGGAGTGTCTGTCACATTCACCACTATTGAGATTCATAACTCCTTTTACACTGAATTTTTACTTTTTATTAACAAGCACGTCCGAGGATCGAAATAAACGCGAGGGAAATCGTTTCGCGAATGGAAATATTTTATTAGCTTTGAAAACCGTAACCAAACATTCAAGGAATATATTCTCTCACACACTCTCACATACATTTGACTCTCGCCGAAGATTTTAGAGTGACATTTTGACATATATATATCGCCCGAGAAATCGGATTCTCAACTTTTAGGCGCAAGGGGTGTGGCTTCGCATTGCTAAGGAAGAATCTCTGTTAATATGTAACTTATAACATTTATTCTGGTCTGTATCAATAGAGAATAGTCGATTTATATGGCGTAACTAAGCATAGTTTTGGTTATAACCATATATTTATTGAGAAAATTCGATGTAAAAATTGAGGGGTGAAGGGGGCAAACATTTTTCCTATAAAGATACACGGGTGCCCGCGGCGACAGCGCTGTCGGCGTCGTTCTGACGAACTATTTGAATGAACATGCCGCGAGACACTGCCGTGTCTCTTGATATGTATGGTGGTATACGATTCTTTTTGTGAGATCTAAAAAGAATAAAAATTAATTTTTTTTAGGTACAGTATTAAATTATTTATTTCATTTTTTTGTACAATACATATCGATATATATGTATATACTATATATTTACTTACATATATTCGTATATTATTTGATTTCGATTTGTACGAAACGTGAAAAGTTAAATCTTACGTGAACAGAATTTTTCTTAATTAAATTATATTATTATAGAAAACTAAAAAAATACTGTTCTTTTGATAGCAAGCAAGAGGGTGTAAACAAAACGAAAAAATGTTTTTTGAGTGCAAGAAGATACATGCCCCAGGAAGCTCTTATTATTTGCTGCTACATGTATTTAGCAATACGTCACATCACTGAAAAATCCGACACAAAAACTTTCAGGAATTTAAATCTCTATATATCTAAACAAAAAGTAGAATTAACGCAATCTAGTCAAATAAAATTCAGTAAATGAATAGTAATCGTAATATATTTTGGGGCTTTAATCAGTAATAGTGACGTTTACCGTTATCATCTGATACATTATTCCACCGAAATTATGTGGATAATACACATAAAATATAATGGATATATAAATACTTGCGAAAAGTATTGCATTATAAATTAGTTATTCAAATACAACTAGCTTTTTCACCCGTCCAATTTTTCCCAAACATTTGGTCATCCGTCTCATCTGCTGGTGTTTCAGCGTCATCTTTATCTTCTCTTTCTTTCTTGTTAGGATCGGCAGTCTTTTTATTTTCTTAGTCTTCAGTGCCAAAAAAGTTATCAATTTTTGTGGCGTCATCTTCCTCCACTGCTTCCTCGTTAGACTCACTCGTCTCTGACATAGTGGAAAAGTCATCTTCATTTGTAATTGTTATCTTCTCGGTTGTGTAACATCAGTCGTATTATATATAATACCCCTAGGCGCTTTTACAATACGCCTAGGTGTATTGTAATACTTCCGAAATCATGAAGAATCTGACAATGTGACTGAAAATTTTAGGCGTATTATTGTGGCTTCGCTCGCTCCACCGATTCTAACCTAACCTAACCTAACACACATCCAACACATTAAAATATAAATAAATTAGATTCGGTAAGGATAGATTATCGCTCGCTCCGCCGATTCCAGCATAATCTAATGTAATCTAATCTTACCGAATCTAATTTATTTATATTTTAATGTATGAGATTAGTTTAGGTTAAGTTAGAATCGGCGGAATGAACGAAGTGAACGAAACCACAAAAGCTATTTGCCTAGGTAAAAGCAGGCGTAGCTATACGACTAAAATTATCAGTCAAATTGTCAGGTTCTTCATAATTTCGATAGTATCACAATACGCTTGCGACATACATACTACGTAGCATTCAGCCGTTTATCACATGCATTATTGCGAAGGAGTTTATCAGTTTACATAAATAATTGTATACAGGTTTACCTGAACGCATGATTACCATTTTTTTTTCGAAACTTTGACGCCCTATATCTTTGTTAGGAAACATTTTTGAAAAAAATGTTCTCATGAGAATCTATTTTTTGTTGTTGCTCTATCACATATCATAATTAATGGAGTTCAACCTAGCTTTGGCCTACTCGCAACCCTATAAATTAAAATAAATATCTCAAAAATGAAGCCATAAATAAAAAATTTGCTAGGGTTATTTTTTTCTCTAAATTAAACGGGGAATCCAATAATTAAATTTTCTTTGCAAAATATCCAGTGGCGCCGAAGATTGGGAGGGGGAAAGGGGGGTACCGGCCCCTAGTATCTACGCCACTGGAGAATTTTTAAAAATGATTTAATTATTGCTTAGAGCTGTTCTACGTTAGGTTGTGTGCGAAGTTTCATGGAAATCGATCAAGTAGCTTAGAAGTTATGATGAGAAAACCATTTTTTTTCGAAACTTTGACACCCTGTATCTTTGTTAGGAAACATTTTTTAAAAAAATTTTCTTATGAAAGTCTACTTTTTTGTTGTTGTTCTATGACATATCAAAAAAATGACGTTTAACCTGGTCCACCCTGTATATAAAAAGCAAAAGGCATCATTTGAAAGGGAAATTATTATAAATCAAGTGACTACAAAATTCGACTAAAAAAATGTATAAAAAAATTTTAATGAAAAAGAACTTGATGCGTTTAAGTTTTCATATTTTGTCCACTATACCGAATAATTGGTAGTGCTTGGACGGTGTGCTAGAGTGATTCATAAATTGCACTGCCGAAGTCAAATTCAGAGAAATTCAGAAGGCCCTCGCCTGATCGGTTTCTCGTGCGACATTTGGTATACTGGTAGTATCATACCGTATGTCCAATGGCTAGTCGAGCAGGTGCAGCGACCTGAATTTTTCTGAAATTTGACTTCGGCAGTATTTTAGTTAGAGTTGGCTTTGGAAGATGGCGCTACGTACGAGCGAAATATTTGAAATGGTAAAAGCGGGAGGTAGATAAATGCGGGAGAAGTGAAGTGTAACCTCAAAATTGTGAATGTTTGAATAATGGTGAGTAATTGTTTGAAACGATAAGACATAATAATTCGGGTTTCTTTTCGATGTTCAACCAAATAACACGACTGATATTTAATTGCAGAGAGAAACTGATGCGACTGGCAGTCGTGGAGGAAGGGGCTACCGTCAACGTGGTCCTCGCCAGAGTGGTCGAGCTCTGCCTCGTCGACGAAAGGTGCAATTGAAATGAAATTAAAGTCTGAGTCAAGGTGAAAATTGGAAGACATGGAAAGAAAACGCGGCAGAGTCGCCGACAGAAGGAGTGAGTAAAGTGCGAAAGAAAAGTGCAGTGACGCCGAAAAATCATGTGGAAGACAGTGACGAACAGCAGCAGCAGCTGGTCGACACTGCTCAACTCCGCACCAGCTCCTGAATGATATCTCGCCGATCGCGAAACGCGGCCGCTCCGATGGACAACGATTCCAGACATTCGAGTCGTAGTAGCAGCAAGGACAGCAGCAGCAGCAGCAGCGTCAACGGCAGGGGCACTCTTTTAAAGCGAAGGCAGACCAAGACCGACTCGAATAGCTGTAAGAGAAAGACGCATCGGCGGAAACATGAAATATCGAAGCAAGACTTGCAGTGAGAGTGTGGTAAAAGAAAGAAAAAAAATGACAGAGACGAGGCGACGAGACAGAGGAGGAAATCGTCACGACGAAGGGTTCCTGAAACGGTACCAGTACTAGCAACGTGTGAAGAGTTCAAGAGAACGGGCCATCTACACCCAGTCGCAAATCATGCAGAGTTCCTGTGACATCTGACAGCGGCATCACGTCAGGAGTATGAACGGTGGAGAAGAACGGGACCCTCGCTGAAAAAGGAAGGAGCAGTGTTGGCGATGGCGGTGACAGCCCAGATCATGAGCAAAGGCTGAAGAACCTTGAGCGTTTTGGATAAAAAGTGGACGTGACTCGAAGCAGTTATCGTAATCGATTTACGCCGACACTGGTGCCGTAGCCAATCTCGATCACAATGGATTCTTCCAACTAGAGGCGGTTTCTATATCACTCGTCGCCGTTGATCCTTTCCCTCTCAATCCTTGTACATAATGCATCTGTTAATATGAAGTTTGATCCGAAACCCTTCCATCCTTCCTATTGTAACACTCTCGTAACAATACGGTCCGATTATTTTATATTCATAAGGTTTTATCAGCTTTACGCGTTATTCCTCGTTATTTTCGTTATTTAACCTTGCATTCATACATTATTACTGATGGATTATTAATAAATTAATTCATGAAAGTGACTCTACTGGCTTGTGCTATTTTTCGTCCGGTATTTCCTTCCGCAAGATATTTGGATAAATGTACCCCTTCGATCTTGAAGAGTTTGGTTGGAATAAGCAAGACGGATAGTGGACAGAGTTTAGGCATTAGGAGGCATACAAGATGTCACAATCAGCGGGACAGGATTTCGTGTAATCATGATTTATAGTAAGTAAAGTGGATAGTAATCGTTTCTGTATCAACAAATCTGTGTTCAATTGATATTTTATACTTCATTAGTAGCTCTAGATGAGATACATCTATCTCATAGTTTACAGTACAAAATGTAATTTCCCCTGCGGGAGCTAATTTTATGAATGAAAAAATTCTAATAAATCATGATTACACGAAATCCTGTCCCGCTGATTGTGACATCTTGTATGCCTCCTAATGCCTAAACTCTGTCCACTATCCGTCTTGCTTATTCCAACCAAACTCTTCAAGATCGAAGGGGTACATTTATCCAAATATCTTGCGGAAGGAAATACCGGACGAAAAATAGCACAAGCCAGTAGAGTCACTTTCATGAATTAATTTATTAATAATCCATCAGTAATAATGTATGAATGCAAGGTTAAATAACGAAAATAACGAGGAATAACGCGTAAAGCTGATAAAACCTTATGAATATAAAATAATCGGACCGTATTGTTACGAGAGTGTTACAATAGGAAGGATGGAAGGGTTTCGGATCAAACTTCATATTAACAGATGCATTATGTACAAGGATTGAGAGGGAAAGGATCAACGGCGACGAGTGATATAGAAACCGCCTCTAGTTGGAAGAATCCATTGTGATCGAGATTGGCTACGGCACCAGTGTCGGCGTAAATCGATTACGATAACTGCTTCGAGTCACGTCCACTTTTTATCCAAAACGCTCAAGGTTCTTCAGCCTTTGCTCATGATCTGGGCTGTCACCGCCATCGCCAACACTGCTCCTTCCTTTTTCAGCGAGGGTCCCGTTCTTCTCCACCGTTCATACTCCTGACGTGATGCCGCTGTCAGATGTCACAGGAACTCTGCATGATTTGCGACTGGGTGTAGATGGCCCGTTCTCTTGAACTCTTCACACGTTGCTAGTACTGGTACCGTTTCAGGAACCCTTCGTCGTGACGATTTCCTCCTCTGTCTCGTCGCCTCGTCTCTGTCATTTTTTTTCTTTCTTTTACCACACTCTCACTGCAAGTCTTGCTTCGATATTTCATGTTTCCGCCGATGCGTCTTTCTCTTACAGCTATTCGAGTCGGTCTTGGTCTGCCTTCGCTTTAAAAGAGTGCCCCTGCCGTTGACGCTGCTGCTGCTGCTGCTGTCCTTGCTGCTACTACGACTCGAATGTCTGGAATCGTTGTCCATCGGAGCGGCCGCGTTTCGCGATCGGCGAGATATCATTCAGGAGCTGGTGCGGAGTTGAGCAGTGTCGACCAGCTGCTGCTGCTGTTCGTCACTGTCTTCCACATGATTTTTCGGCGTCACTGCACTTTTCTTTCGCACTTTACTCACTCCTTCTGTCGGCGACTCTGCCGCGTTTTCTTTCCATGTCTTCCAATTTTCACCTTGACTCAGACTTTAATTTCATTTCAATTGCACCTTTCGTCGACGAGGCAGAGCTCGACCACTCTGGCGAGGACCACGTTGACGGTAGCCCCTTCCTCCACGACTGCCAGTCGCATCAGTTTCTCTCTGCAATTAAATATCAGTCGTGTTATTTGGTTGAACATCGAAAAGAAACCCGAATTATTATGTCTTATCGTTTCAAACAATTACTCACCATTATTCAAACATTCACAATTTTGAGGTTACACTTCACTTCTCCCGCATTTATCTACCTCCCGCTTTTACCATTTCAAATATTTCGCTCGTACGTAGCGCCATCTTCCAAAGCCAACTCTAACTAAAATACTGCCGAAGTCAAATTTCAGAAAAATTCAGGTCGCTGCACCTGCTCGACTAGCCATTGGACATACGGTATAAGTGTATGAATTTATTTAAAATCATAAGTGCATAAACATCGAGTATAATTCTGTCTGAATTTTTTATTTTGAAGGAAAAAAACGCGGCGTTCTTTTTTATTAAAATTTTTTAAATAAATTTTTTAGTCAAATTTTGTAGTCTGTTGATTTACAATAATTTCCCTTTCAAATGATGCCTTTTACTTTTTATATATAACTCTTGAACATGGCGATCTTAATTGATTTCAAATCTTTTTTGGAGAGTATTTTACGTATCAATTTTTGTTGGCAGAGAATATATTCCTTGAATGTTTAGTTGTTTTTCAAAATTAATAAAATATTTCCATTCGCGAAACGATTTCCCTCGCATTTTTTCGATCCTCGGACGCGCTTGTTAATAAAAAGTAAAAATTCAGTGTAATCGGAGTAGTGAATCTCAATAGTGGTGAATGTGATAGCTTGATAATCGTTTGGATTTTTTTCATATCGAGATAGTGAACGGATGCAGTGGTATTCTTCTCTAGTTGCCTGTGCATCAAGAAAGGAGCAGGAAAGGAGACGGTCTCAGAAGAATTGCCATCAGATAAGTTTAATTGCCATCTGACAGCTTTAACCTCACTTTCACACAATGGAAGGACAATATCTTTGTGTTCGTTCTATTTTTTGTTTTCAGGGTCATGCGAGCACGGGAAAAATCGAAGGTTTTTCTTCTCAGTCATCAATACAAGCCGTGGCAGAATAGGAGATGAAATGGAATTGGATCACAATAATCAAGTAATTACTTTATCACTATTTTTCTCTATCGATATATTTCCTCTTTCGTACTATCACAAGTTCCAATTTACACACCGACCTCTCAAACATGAAGTGTACACGTACCTCACTTCTATTTCATTTCTTCTTCGTCTCCGGTGTAACGACGGTCAATGAGGAATTACTGATACCGATTAGGCAGGTAAGTGCTGAATAACGTAGTATAATACGAAAGAGGAAATACATCATTTTAAATAATTCTGTCATTATTAGAATAGAATTGATTAACTCAGATATAGTTTTTTAATTTCTACGCTCGAGTACGTTCGGTATATTTTAAATCTCTGTAAAAAAAAGGCGGCATGTTCATTCAGTGCCAACAAAAATTGATACGTAAAATATTCCCCAAAAAAGATTTGAAATCAATTAAGATCGCCATGTTCAAGATTTATATATAAAAAGTAAAAGGCATCATTTGAAAGGAAAATTATTGTAAATCAAGTTACTAAAAAAATCGACTAAAAAAACTTATAAAAAATGTTAATAAAAAAGAACTTGCCGCGTTTAAGTTTTAATATTTTGTCCACTATACCGAATAATTGGCAGTGCTTGGACGGTGCTAGAATGATTCATAAATTGCAATGCCGAAGTCAAATTCAGAGAAATTTAGAAGGCCTCCTGAGGGATTCAGGTCGCTTGATCGGTTTCCCGCGCGACATTCGGTATACTGGTGGTATCATATAAGTGTATGAATTTATTTAAAATCATAAGTGCATAAACATCGAGTATAATTCTGTCTGAATTTTTTATTTTGAAGGAAAAAAATGCGGCAAGTTCTTTTGTATTAAAATTTGTTTATAAGTTTTTTTAGTCGAATTTTTTAGTTGTTTTTGTTGTTTTGTTGTTGTGTTGTTTGTTAGTTGTTTTTTTGATTTACAATAATTTTCCTTTCAAATGATGCCTTTTACTTTTTATGTATAAATCTTGAACATGGCGATCTTAATTGATTTCAAATCTTTTTTGGGGAATATTTTACGTATCAATTTTTGTTGGCACTGAATGAACATGCCGCCTTTTTTTTACAATCTGTTTTTGTGGGGGGATTTCACTACTTTTTGGAATTTATTCATGAGGAGAATACGTACATGTAGAAGAATAGCTTTTTATTACCACAAAATTAAAGTCTCTTTTACTACTTGGGTATGGCCCGTTTTTACCATCTCCATTTCCTGTATCGTCATATTATACTACGAGCCAATTAATTATTATTCTCGTGATATTTTGAAAGGGATTTATAAACTAGAGAGCCTTTACATTTTTCACTTTGCCTTAGTATTTTGGAGAAATAAAACATACCGCTTTCGAATTTACAGGCCATCGGATTTTTCTTATATTTTGGTCGTCTACAGAAATCCATGTAGACATTTTACCTTTAACTCTAAGTATACTCTTCCAATGACTGTGACGAATTGTTTCATCACATGTAAAGATACCTGTCAATTCGGGAGATAGAAGCATCTAACCTCGAAATCGTTAATTTGTAAATAATGATCTATCGAATGTATTAATCCCTATATTATCGACTTCTATCGAATGTATTAATCCCTATACCGGGTCTCCACGTATGTTGTATACATAGGACGATATGGTATGTAGCGATTTGTAGACTCTAGGTTGTCCGCTATTGGTCGGAGACGCAAGGACGCCGAACGATTGGCTCTGTCGATCGCCGGCAGACGTCAATCGTCGCGACAGAAGTACCCTAGGGCGCAGACACCTAGCAGACGAGAAAGTATGGCGGTTGACACATACGTTTGTTTACAAAGTGGAATTTTTCAGAGTAATTGTATTTTTTTTTAAATAAAACGTGGTTTTCAAAGTTAATAAAATATTTCCATTCGCGATACGATTTCCTTCGCGTTTATTTCGACCCTCGGACGCGCTTATTAATAAAAAGTAAAAATACAGTTAAATATCGGAGTAATGAAGGAAGAGCGATAAATCTTGGGAGAAATGTAAAATAATTAACGAGTGACGATAAGAGACAAGTGAACCGACGTGGAAAATTACAGTGACCAGGCAGTTCTCAGGATTTTTGAGTAGGTTAAGTGTAACGATAAATCGAGAGGAATAACAAAAATGAATTGTTTTGAAGTAATTCAATTTCTTTATACTTTACAAAGGCAATATAATACAAAAATTATTCGTAGAATTAAAGAAAATGCTGAAGTCTTCATGGAAATCACTTCGACTATGGCCGAAGCAAGACGACCCTAAATGAATGGATGACGGAAGAGTTCGACAATGTGCGTCAGCCTCCATGGAGAAATGTACCAAAGACGAAGGACGATTGGTGTGCCGCTCATGAGTTAGAAATAAATGAAACGTAAGATATTATTCATACAGAAATAAAATGTAGTGTATAGGTATTTATTTACCAGTATGACTCACATTACCATCCGTTAACCATCGATATTGAATATTTCAGCAAGCCACCAGCAAGCAGAACTCACCATTGCTTCATCTTTACAGGAGACGTTCTAAATGATTTCCTTGTTCAGCCGAGCAATAATCCAAATGGTCGTGCAATGCTAAGATCGCGACAATGAGCATCAACTCCCCCGGAGGACACGAAAAGCTTTATCTCAGCATTGCACGACCATTTGGATTATTGCTCGGCTGAACAAGGAAATCATTTTGAACGTCTCCTGTAAAGATGAAGCAATGGTGAGTTCTGCTTTCTGGTGGCTTGCTGAAATATTCAATATCGTTGGTTAGCGGATGGTAATGTGAGTCATACTGGTAAATAAATACCTATACACTACATTCTATTTCTGTATGAATAATATCTTACGTTTCATTTTTATTTTTAACTCATGAGCGGCACACCAATCGTCCTTCGTCTTTGGCACATTTCTCCATGGAGGCTGACGCACATTGTCGAACTCTTCCGTCACCCATTCATTTAGGGTCGTCTTGCTTCGGCCATAGTCGAAGTGATTTCCATGAAGACTTCAGCATTTTCTTTAATTCTACGAATAATTTTTGTATTATATTGCCTTTGTAAAGTATAAAGAAATTGAATTACTTCAAAACAATTCATTTTTGTTATTCCTCTCGATTTATCGTTACACTTACCCTACTCAAAAATCCTGAGAACTGCCTGGTCACTGTAATTTTCCACGTCGGTTCACTTGTCTCTTATCGTCACTCGTTAATTATTTTACATTTCTCCCAAGATTTATCGCTCTTCCTTCATTACTCCGATTTAACTGTATTTTTACTTTTTATTAATAAGCGCGTCCGAGGGTCGAAATAAACGCGAAGGAAATCGTTTCGCGAATGGAAATATTTTATTAACTTTGAAAACCACGTTTTTTATTTCAAAAAAATACAATTACTCTGAGAAATTCCACTTTGTAAACAAACGTATGTATCAACCGCCATACTTTCTCGTCTGCTAGGTGTCTGCGCCCTAGAGAACTTCTGTCGCGACGATTGACGTCTGCCGGCGATCGACAGAGCCAATCGTTCAGCGTCCTTGCATCTCCGACCAATAGCGGACAACCTAGAGTCTACAAATCGCTACGTACCATATCGTCCTATGTATACAACATACGTGGAGACCCGGTATTATCGACTTCTCTCGAATGTATTAATCCTTATATTATCAATTTCTGCCCTACATAGCTTTACCCAAGTAGCAAAAGATATTTATCAGACATCTCCACAAGATGTCTATATGTATGTCTAATTAATGACATCTATATTTGGTATAAATGTGGTTGAAATCTAGATATAGACAGCGCGTAGATGTCTGACAGATATCCTAAGTGTACAAGAATAGATATTCTATAGTAAATATAATGATTGTTTAAAATTAAAAGTTAATACTATTAAATAAACTTAATTAGAAAGCTCTGTATTAGTCTTCTCGGCCTTTAATAAAAACAGAGAACGAGAAAACCCTCTAGAGCCTTGTAATTCATTTTTTTTTAATATTATTAATGTTATATTTTATGAAATTATTATATTTACCACAGAATATCGATTCTTGTCAACTTAGGATATCTGTCAGACATCTATATATGCGCTGTCTATATCTACCGCATGTCTTATGGCCAACCGCGCAGGTGAGCTGCGACCTGAATTCTTGACTTCGGCAGTATTTATGGTACAGTTAGAGTGGGCTTCAGACGAGTGCGCTGCATAAGAACGAAAAGTGTCGACTGCTCTTCTAATAGCTGTCAATTCGGGAGATCGAAGCGTTTCGTGTAACCTCAAAATCGTAAAGTTTTGAATTAGTAGTGAATAATTTGTAGAAGTGATGAGAAATAATCATAAATAATCTTCCGAATTGACACCTTAGGTATCGCTCACGCCAATTCGTAAAACTACTTCCTAGACACGTGCGGTGCTAGCGCGGAAATAATTTCTGAAACAAATAGGCATGAGGCGTGTAATTCGGTTGGACATCGAAAAAACCCGAATGATTGTTAACTCTCACTTCTGAACATTACATACCATTTATTCAAAGATTCACGATTTCGAGCATATAGACTTCGATCTCCCGAATTGATAGCCATCGGGAGATCAGACGTTTCACGCTTTTCGTAAGAACGCAGCGTAAGAGCGAAAAGCGTCGTCTGATTTCCCGATGGCTGTCAATTCGGAAGATTATTTATGATTATTTCTCATCACTTCTACAAATTATTCACTACTAATTCAAAACTTTACGATTTTGAGGTTACACGAAACGCTTCGATCTCCCGAATTGACAGCTATTAGAAGAGCAGTCGACACTTTTCGTTCTTATGCAGCGCACTCGTCTGAAGCCCACTCTAACTGTACCATAAATACTGCCGAAGTCAAGAATTCAGGTCGCAGTTCACCTGCGCGGTTGGCCATAGGACATGCGGTAGATTTCAACCATGTTTATACAACATATAGATGTCATTTTCTAGACATATAGACATCTTGTATATGTCTGACAGATATCTTTTGCTACTTGGGTATGGCTCGTTTTCACCATCTCCATTTCCTCTTTCGTATTATACTACGAGCCAATTAATTATAATCACGTTACTTTTGATTTATTCTCGTTATATACTTTCAAAGGGATTTATAGACTAGAGAGCCCTTATATTTTTCACTTTGCCTTAGTATGGAGAAATAAAACATACCGCTTTCGAATTCACAGGCCATCGGATTTTTCTTATATTTTCGTCGTCTACAGAAATTCACATGTAGACATTTTACCTTTAACTCTCTAAGTACAGTATGTCCGATGGCATACTCCAACTTTTGAATTTCCCTGACATTTGGTCGGAAGTAGTTGGGTCGGTCCTCTAGTCATTCATAGTTATAATTAGTCTTACGAGCCGAGCGAAAAGTGTCAAACGTCTGATCTCCCAGTAGCTGTCAATTCGGGAGATCGAAGCACCTAACCTAGAAATCGTTAATTTATAAATAATAATGTTCCAACAGCGTGCTCCGTTTAGCACGTATACTTGTACGTGTATTCCCGTCGGAGGGATAGTATTACTACAGGACGAGTAGGTTACAAGATTTTCATGAAGTCTTTGACGGTCTTCTTGTATGTCCCCTTTCATAAGGTGCAAACAGAGAGAATGTAACTCCTGTCGTATCCCGCAGAAAATGAGTCGATGGAGATCAGACAATGTCGAACTTATCACCGAGCGCCTATCACTCACGGTACTTTCATTGCAATATGCGCTTTTCGTTTCAACTATTACTACTTTAAATAACTTTCACTTCTTTCAAAGTATTTACCGTGTATGAATTGTTTTTCGTAGGAGGAAGCGATCAATGATTGTGATTAATTGTAGACAAATTATTCCTGCGATGATGTTCCAGTTGCAAAGTACACTAGCAAGTCAGCTTACAGCATCCGATGTTTAGTATCAACTTTACCTCTTTTGGAATACCCATCACCCGAGCATAATCACGATTACGTTAACGTTAATCGCAGAATAGACCGTGAGCTCGGGCACATTATCGGAGTAGTAGTTGGGCAAACCGAACTGCCTTTCAGTTTTAATAGACGAACTTGTCTACGGCGAGCTGCTATTATCGATCGCTGCCTCCTACCAAGAACAGTTCATAAAAGATTATTAGCTTGAAAGAAGTTAGTTATTTAACGCTGGAATGAAATAAGAAGCGCGTATTGCAATTCATGTACCGTGGGTAATAGGCGTTCGGTGACAAGCCTGACATTCTCCGATGTCCATCGAGTCATCCTTTTACTGACAGGACACGAGCTAGATCCTCTTCGGTTGTACTTGTACGAGATTCCACGTTAGAATATCGTGAATCTTGATGAAAATCTTCTAACCTACTCGTTCTGTAGTAATACTTAATAATATATCTGGAAGTTGAAGCAACAGTTATTGGCAAACGGACACCGATTTTTAAACACTTAGGGAATCTCATCGAAGAAACCCGAATGATTATTTCGTATCACTTCTACACATTATTATTTATAAATTACCGATTTCGAGGTTAGACGCTTCGATCTCCCGAATTGACAGCTACTGGGAGATCAGACGTTTGACACTTCTCGTTCGGCTCGTAAGACCGCAGCGCACTCTCCCGAAACCAATTCTATCCAGCAAAATGTCAGGGAAATTCAAAAGTTGGAGTTTGCCATCGGACATACTGTTTACTTTTCCAATAACCGTGATGAATTGTTTCATCACATGTAAAGATACCACTTATGACAGTATACCGCATGTCCTATGGCCAACCGCGCAGGTGAGTTGCGACCTGAATTCTTGACTTCGGCAGTATTTATGGTACAGTTAGAGTGGGCTTCAGACGAGTGCACTGCATAAGAACGAAAAGTGTCGACTGCTCTTCTAATAGCTGTCAATTCGGGAAATCGAAGCGTTTCGTGTAACCTCAAAATCATAAAGTTTTGAATTAGTAGTGAATAATTTGTAAAAGTGATGAGAAATAGTCATAAATAATCTTCCGAATTGTGTGACAGCCATCGGGAAATCAGACGACGCTTTTCGCTCTTACGCTGCGTTCTTACGAAAAGTGTGAAACGTCTGATCTCCCGATGGCTATCAATTCGGAAGGTCGAAGTCTAAGCTCGAAATCGTGAATCTTTGAATAAATGGTAAGTAATGTTCAGAAGTGAGAGTTAACAATCATTCGGGTTTTTTCGATGTCCAACCGAATTACACGCTTCATGCTTATTTGTTTCAGAAATTATTTCCGCGCTAGCACCGCACGTGTCTAGGAAGTAGTTTTACGAATTGGCGTGAGCGATACCTAAGGTGTCAATTCGGAAGATTATTTATGATTATTTCTCATCACTTCTACAAATTATTCACTACTAATTCAAAACTTTACGATTTTGAGGTTACACGAAACGCTTCGATCTCCCGAATTGACAGCTATTAGAAGAGTAGTCGACACTTTTCGTTCTTATGCAGCGCACTCGTCTGAAGCCCACTCTAACTGTACCATAAATACTGCCGAAGTCAAGAATTCAAGTCGCAGCTCACCTGCGCGGTTGGCCATGGGACATGCGGTATATGTATGTTGTTACATATATTAACTCGAGACGTTGGAATAGTTTTAAGAAATCCTTTTGCATGCACCGCTGAAATTTCGCCCCCTTAATAATAATAATAATAATAATAATAATAAAAGCGGTTAGGACGCTAATCATCCCTGAACGCCACCGAAAACTTAATAGTTTTATTGTAGCCCCGCTGTGATTAGGGGTGTACCTTAGATTTGCATCTTGGCCTTTTTGGCCAGTCCACATATCCATTCCACCCCTAGCTCTCTAGCCCTTTCCAGGCTAGGAAAAGCCTCGCCTATCAGACGGTGTCTATAAGCCCCTAGTGCTGGACATTCCAGCAGCAGGTGCTGGGCATCTTCCCTCTCCACTTTGCAGTATCGACATCTATCCGTTTCCGATAGACCTAGTCTCCTGCAGTGTGAGTTGAATTTTCCGTGACCAGTTAATAGTCTGATTGTAATGCTCAGGCTTATCCTGTTCATGGTCACTAGTAACCTGGCTCTTGTTTGTGCTAGGCGAGGCATTAGAGTCCTCGCCTGTCTGCCCGTTCCTAGATTAGTCCACCGGTGAAAATGCTCCCTGTGGAATTTCCTCTTAATCTCTAACCTGCCCATGGCAAAGGGGACTCCCACTGGCATGAGGTTCTCCTTTCTGGTGCTCTCTTTCGCCAGTACGTCCGCTATCTCGTTACCATGGACTCCTGTGTGTCCGGGGACCCAAGCAAGAGTAATCTTGTTGGTTTTCCCTAGAATCTCTAGCACTTCCATAGTCTCCCACATAATCTGTGAATTTGTGCTTGTCCTGTGGAGTGCTTTTATAGCAGCTTGACTGTCAGACCAAATATAAATATACTTGTTCGCAGTGCGCTGCTCTACAAGTAGTTCCAGGCAGTGTTTTATTGCCAAGACTTCCGCCTGGAACACTGTGGCTTTGTCTCCCAGGGCGATACTTACCCTGAGGTCTTCTTGAGGTCCAAAGACTCCCGCCCCAAAGCGACCCCCGTACCCCGACCCATCGGTGTACCAGTGCCTGACTGTGGGACCCGGAGTCCTCTTACTAATTTCCCAGTGATTCCTCTCAGGTAGGTAGACCACAAAGGCCTTCCTGATCTGGTATTTCCTGGCTATCTTATCCTGTCTCAAGGACATAGATCCTTGATCAAGCACGCCTAGTCTGGTGTGTGTTGTCCTTGCCCTGGTCCACTCCCCAAGGCAGTTCATCCTGTATGCAGAGAGTTCCGCTCTTTCTCTCATCAAAAGGTTAAGAGGCAGCACATCAAGTGCCACCTCTAGGGCCTCAGTTGGTGTGGATCTCATCGCCCCTGTTGCAGCCCTCAGGAACACGCCCTGAAGGGCTTTCAACCGGTTTCTTGATTTGATCCTC
Organism: Xiphydria camelus; assembly: GCA_963678675.1. Taxonomy (NCBI): domain Eukaryota; kingdom Metazoa; phylum Arthropoda; class Insecta; order Hymenoptera; family Xiphydriidae; genus Xiphydria; species Xiphydria camelus. Next base: position 17,438,117 of record OY783192.1, on the reverse strand, counting down.
CCTACTCTTGGCCACCAAATCACTGCTGCATACAGTAATCTTGGCAGTAACACCATTTTGTACAGCCACAGACAGACCCTGGGACTAAAGCCCCAGTTTCTGCCCATTGCTCTTCTGCATGCCCATAGCGAGGCATATACCTTCGCGATCTGGCATGTGATATGTTCTTTCCAATGCAACTTGGCGTCTAAGACGACACCCAAGTATTTTTGTGTTCTGACATACTCGATGTTTGTCCCCCTGAACCTTAATGGTACCGGGTACTCCACCTTGTATTTTCTAGTGAATATCATGGCAGACACTTTCTCCGGATTCACCGAGAGATTGGTCTTTTTACACCATTCATCCACTGTTCGTACGGCACAGTTCATTCTGTCCCTTAGTACACTAAGGAAGTTGCCCCTGACCACAACCGCAGCATCATCTGCATAGCCATGGACCAGGAATCCTTCCCTCCTCAGTAGTTCTAAGAGTTCGTCCACTACGAGGCACCACAGTAGAGGTGACAAAACCCCTCCCTGCGGACATCCTCCCGATGGTCGCCCCCTTACCTCTATATCATCTTTCTTGGCGATCACCAATCTGTTCGCCAACATGCTCCGAGTCCAGTCTATTAGTGTTTCTGGTATCCCTCTACTAGACATGGCCTCGGTTATTACATTGTATCCGGTACGATCAAACGCTCCTTCAACGTCTATGAAGAGTGCCATAGCATAGCCCCCTTCCTCTATATGTTCCCCCACCCTTGCCACAAGGTGGTGTAGGGCAGTCTCTGTGGATCTGCCCTCCCTATAGGCATATTGTGCAGGGGATAGAGGTCGTTCGGCTATGTATGAACTCTTAATGTGTCTATCCATAAGCCTTTCCAAGGTTTTCAACAAAAAGGAAGTTAGGCTTATGGGTCTGAAGTCTCTTGGCTTAATATAGCCGTTTTTTCCGGGTTTGGGTATGAAGGCAATCCTTACCTCTCCCCAGACCCTTGGAACTGTACCAAGAGCAACACTAGCTCTAAGCAGTTTAGTTAATAGTCCAATTATGACTTCTAGACCCCTTTGAAGCATTAAGGGGTAGATGCCATCTGGACCTGGTGACTTCAGTGGTTTGAATGTACTAACAGCCCATTCAACCGCCTGAGGGTATACAATTTTAGCAGCAAGAGCCCAGTTTGGTGCTTTTTGCCCACACCTGCTCTCTTGCCTCCATTCTCTCGTTCTTTCAAAGCCCGGAAAGTGCTCCTCAAGCAGGAGCTCCAGAGTTTCCTCCGTGCTCCAAGTATATTGTCCGTCTGGTTTGATTAAACAACCCACATTTGCGTTGTTCTTTCCCCCCAATACTTTAACTAAGAAAGAAAGAAAAAGCACTGGAGGAGAGAAGATCCCTTCAGAGAAAATATAATAAAGAACTGGCACATGCTAGGAAAACAGGCTGGAAGAAATTCAGCAGCAGCATTGAGGAGTATGCTGAGGTACTCCTCAATGCTGCTGCTGAATTTCCTCCAGCCTGTTTTCCTAGCATGTGCCAGTTCTTTATTATATTTTCTCTGAAGGGATCTTCTCTCCTCCAGTGCTTTTTCTTTCTTGGTTAGGTCTTTAGCGTTCTTGACCTTATTCCAAGCTTTCCTTAACAGGCCTCTAGTTAAGGCCAGCTTGTTATTCCACCAGTTGACCTTTTTGGTTCCCTTGGGGATATTTTCTATACTGCAAGCCTCGTATGACAGTCTCAGCGCCTCTGCGAAACGTTCGGCCGTCACCTCGAGCTGATTCTTATTGCAGAACCGGGTAGGTACGTCCTGGATCCTCTGTTTTAGTTCCTTCACGTACCTATTCCAGTCTGTCTTTTTAGGGTTCCTTTTAGAGGCCCCCTCCCGATGCCCTCTTATCGTAAGGAGCACCTGGCTGTGGTCTGATCCTGAAGGTTCTTTGGAAACCCTCCAGTCCCCCACCCAATCCAGTACTCCCGCAGAACATAGGGTAATACCCAGCACTTCATGTCTCCTTCGGTCCATGAAGGTAGGTTCATTTCCCCTGTTCAGTATAGACAGATCTGATGCCAGGATGTATTCGTGAAGGGATTCTCCCCTAGCATTGGTGTTAGTGCTCCCCCATCCTACATGATGGGAGTTCGCGTCGCACCCCACCAGGAGTTCACCCTTCCTTTTCCTCACCTCTTTTACTAGGTTTTTGAGTTCCCTTGTAGGTGGAGGTTCTGCTGAGTCATAGGGAAAGTACGCTGACCCTATGATAAACTCTAGTTTGCTTCCACTCCTGTCTGCCAGGTTTACCCTAGCTACCGCCAGGTCTCCACAGCTCAGTTGTGGAATGAAAACCGCCTGCACTCCCTTTACAAGAATGCAGGCTCTAATCTTATCCTCAGAGTTCGTGAAAAGTAAGCACCCGCTTCCTCCAAGTCCTCTCATAGCACCATTTCCCACCCACGGTTCTTGTATTAGTGCTATGCCTGTGTGCATCTTCGCTAGCTCCTTGACCAATATGGCCGAGGCGCTTTTGCTATGATGCAAGTTAATTTGTACAACATTGAGTGTCGAGTGAGCCATATCTGGGTTCACCCGTCTTTCTCAATTTTGTCCTTATCCCCACCGCGGTTCTTCTCAAGCAACTTCACAGTTGCTCTCTGAGTCCCGCAGTGAGGTTTGAAGTTACAGGCTTCTAAGACCCGTAACGCCTTATCATTGACGAGTGCAGCGAAGTGGGCGCTAGTAGCTCCCTTGCTTTCACTGCCCTTGACAATCGTCCAGTCCTCTTTGGCCAGTCCCGTATTCTGTTTTGCCAGAAACTGTACTACCTCCGAGGCTGTCCTTTCCTCATCCTCAACGTGGACTACTACCCTGTGTCACTTCGGGAGCTCCTCGGTCGAGACCACGTTGAGGATGAGGTTTCCTATCTTGTTCTCTGGGAATAGGCTTTTCAGCCACATCCCAGTCTCTTCGTCGGTGCACCCTATTACGGCCGCACCGTAATTCCCACATCTTTCCCACATCTCCTCGAAGATGGGTATCTTTGTGCCGTCGGGTATTGACAGGATCTGGGCTTTAAGCAGCCTCTTGATCGCTGTCAGTTCGTCCGTCGTCAGTCGTCTATCAGGGTACCCTTCTGGTACAAGGGCCCACCTGAACATTCTTGTCGCCTTTTGTGCGTATGTCTCAGTCCGAGTCTTTTTCTCAGTCTGTGTCGTGCTGGGGCTAGGCGTATGGTGTTCGGGGTTAAATCTCTTAGTCCCCCTCCTACTTTCGTCTCTAGCCCCATCTGTCGCCGTCCCAGGGGTTGTGCGGACTTGTTCAGTCCTTACCCCCCCTTGCGTCTGTTTATTCAATCGTCGCCTCGCAGCTCCACTCAACCTCTGCTTGACGACCCTGTGTCTTCCATCCGTTTCTCCGTCCCCCATCTGGTTCGTTTCCGCCCCAGATGGTTGTTCCGTAGTTTCGTTTCTTTTTTTATTCAGGTCCATTTTTGTCCCACGAGTGTCAGACATAAGCGGTATCACATGGGGAGAGGTCCGTTCACCCAGGGCTTGGCTATTTACTCCCAGAGGGCGCCCGGTATCTGGGAGGCACCGTTTGGGAACGCATCTTACCCCCTGCGCCATACAACATCTCAGCACGGTAGCTCACACCTTATCTTTGGGGGGAGCTTTTGGTCCACGACGAGAGCCTTCACTCTCCCGTTGGTGGGTTTATGCACCATTGGAAGTGCTTATCTCGCCCGTTAACCGATCCTTTCGCGCCACTGGGGCGTTGATCAGATTGGCCATTCCCTTTATCCGCCACTTAGGGACGCGCCCGGCAGGGGAAGCTCAACCCCCCCTCACACCCGTCAATTGGGCTTTGTAAGTGAGGTGCACGGGTTCGCCCCCTTACTCGTAAATAAATCTTAAAATAACCACGACTTTTATTGTTGATAGTAGATGGATCAACCAATAAATTTGATTTTTCTTCACTATCAACGATCAAAGTCGTGGCAGAAAAGTAAGGAATACAATAGAATTGGATTACAATAATGTAGTAACTACTTTATTATTATTTTTCCTTTATCGATATATTTCCTCTTTCGTATTATACTGTCAGAGAAGTTCCAATTTATATACCAACCTATCAAACGTGAAGTGTACATGTACCTCACTTCTATTTCATCTCTTCTTCGATTCTGATGTAACGATGAAAATTACAAAATATCCATTTAAAGTGGCACACGTCCATGCACTCGAGACAGCAGATCCAGCTCGCCGAATGAACTAATGCAACTGGTTCTTGAAACAACAAGTGGATGCTCCCTTGTTCGAAAGAAATCTCCTCGGGTTCGCATACGATCTGTAACAAATTGTAAATAACATAATCATTTGCAGTTTCACTATTTAAAATATACCGAACTTACTCAACGTAGAAATTAAGAAACTATATTAATCTGAGTTACCCAATTCTTTAACTTGGCTTGTATGTCCAATACCTATTCGAGAAGTAAACTTCTTGCAGCCAAGTTTTTATAAGATCGATAGTCAATTTTACTGATTTGGAAGCCATGAAATATACATCTGGCAGCCTGAACAGTTTGTTGAACTCATTCTCCCAATTGCTCACTAGCCTCTTTTAATACAATATAAAGAGGTGATAGTAGTTTTCCATCAGCAGATTTGGTGGGCTGTATGGTATAGTTATGGGTTGTAATATTATCTTATGTCATTAGGCGGTAATTCGAGGTTTTTTCAGACTGTGTTTAATTAGGTCGTAACACGAGGCATGGTGAGGGTACGAGGCTCACCGACGCTATTTCGTCCCATCTCGCACCACTTCCGTCCCATCTCGCGCGATTTCACTACCCTCAGCAAAGAAGTTTCACTTCAATATTATACAGGGTCTTCAAAAAGTCCCGGTACGGCTGATTATCTCAGCGGGAAATCATTTTAGAGAAAAATGTTTAACAGTTTGACTGCCCATAACCCACGATGAAAGTCACCGGGAGGCCAATTTTAAAAAAATGTGTTTATTAGCTTTTCGTATATTCAGGTGTTCTTTGTATGTACTTGTTGTAAGTTATTACGTAGATAATGGGTGAAAAACGAAAGAGAAAATTATCACGCCTATGGGCGTGATGGGCACCGTAGGTGATATTTTCATATTGTATCCGCCCGCAACGCCATTTCACGCCGAAAGGCGTGATGGGCAGTCAAACTGTTAATGCAAAACTTTTAGGATTTTTCCCTGGCTACCCAATGGTCATATTGGATTTGACCTTGACCATGATTTTCAAGGCCATATCAAGGTCAAATTGATCTTTTTAAATGCGAACCCCTATTTTTGTTACCGGAAATGAAAACAGCGGGAAATTTCACATTGAAATATGTCCTTGACCATTTTTTTCATGTGACCTTTATGGTCAGCATAGCACAGTGGCAAATTTCCTTGAATTAGAAGGACAACATTCTTAATGGCTTATTCAACTTAAACCAAATACGGTATAGGGGGTTTTTGGGTCGCTGATCACGAATCTGGTCAGGTTTCAAAAATTCAAGATGGCGGATCCAATATGGCGGACGAGATTTTCGAAAATTGACGGATTCGTGCCAAATTTGGAAAATTTTGAATTCTTGAAATCTGATTTCAAATTCGTGATCAGCGACCAAAAAAACCCACTTATACCAAATTTGGCACGAATCCGTCAATTTTCGAAAACCTCGTCCGCCATATTGGATCCGCCGTCTTGAATTTTTGAAATCTGACTTCAGATTCGTGATCAGCGACCCAAAAAAACCCCAATACCGAATTTGGTTTAAGTTGAATAAGCCATTAAAAATGTTGTCCTTCTAATTCAAGGAAATTTTCCACTGTGCTCCGCTGACCATAAAGGTCACATGAAAAAAATGGTCAAGGACATATTTGAATGTGAAATTTCCCGCTCTTTTCATTTCAGGTATCAAAAATAGGGGTTCGCATTTTAAAAGATCAATTTGACCTTGATATGACCTTGAAAGTCAGCCAATATGACCATTGGGTAGCCAGGGAAAAATTCTAAAAGTTTTGCATTAAACATTTTCCTCTAAAATGATTTCCCGCTGAGATAATCAGCCGTACCGGGACTTTTTGAAGACCCTGTATACCCACAAGCATTGTGAAATTAACCCTTTCGCTACGGGCCGATCTTTAGGCGCGCTACTCCCGCTGATCGGGCTGCTGCGCCGAAAGTGTACACTTGCGGAATTCGCTATAGTCACCGTTCGTATACCTGGCGAGCGTGAATCGTTGGGTGCCCCGATAGCCAGGTGGCTTCACAGTGGTGGCACTGTGGGACCACGCGGTGACTTTGAGAAACATCACAGTGATGTCTTGGTGCGTGCCCACTGGGGTACCACTGTGGCATCACGCAGTGTACAAAGTGGATAAAGTAGGATTTTGCAAAAGGATAAAGTAGGATTTTGCACGCAGTGACTTTACCGAGGTTTTTCACTGTGTGCCCGTGCAGTGCCGCCGCCTGCCACCCGCCTAGTAGTGTCGCTTTTTTTTCACACCTTACCGGGATTTGAACCTGCGATCTTCGGGATACAAGATGCTTCGAAACTGGGAATGCTTTCACATTCTACCAATTGAGCCACCGACTCTTCAAGCGCGGTGTTGCTCCACTCCGGTCATAATATAGAAACCGGACATGGCAGTGACTGCTCTCGAAGGTTCTCATTAAATTTTGTAAGATAATTTGATTTTTCTTTTTCAAAATAAATGTCAACATAACCACGTAACATAAACAAAGAATTTGTAAATAAAAGTCGTTTTAAAAGTGCAAGTGCAATAAACCCAATTGATAAGTGATGAATATCGGTATCGAAGATATCTTATCAATTCTAGGAGAGTCAAACATTCCGCTAGTGAAAGCAGAAGCGGTATTGAAAGCAGGTTTGTATTTTCCTGCGGAATCAAAAAGAGAAACCAAAATGCAGTAAAAATCGTCGCTTCTTGCGTACAATCGTCACATGGTACTATTTGCCCTACCGATTTATGTACAGAAGCGTTGCAAAAACATGTTTGCGTCTTCCTCTGGCCCAGCTGCACTTGCACGTTACTTCTTTATTGTTATTTACCAGTAAGATGTTCACTTCAACTTCGGGAGGAACACTTGTTACATGTGACGATTGTATGCAAGAAGCGACGATTTTCACTGCACTTTGGTTTCTCTTTTTGATTCCGCAGGAAAATACAAACTGCTTTCAATACCGCTTCTCCTTCCACTAAAGGCATTTTTGACTCCTAGAATTGACAAGATACCTTCGATACCGATATTCATCACTTATGAATTGTACTTTGTTTACGTTACATGGTTATCTTGACATTCGGTACGTAACGACGGCCATCTTAGGAAGAACGAAACGCCACCATACGGCGGTGTCCGACGCGAATAAAAATTCCGTAAGGCGTCGGCGAATAGACCAATCAGGATCAAGTATTCCGTTGTGGCAAAAACTCGCACTCCGGATCTTCATTGTGGCATCAGAGTAACGTTACTCAGTGACGCCACCGCGTGACGCTTGCGTGAAAGTCACGCTTGGCTATCGGGGTGACTTTACGCCTGTTGCGCATCGGTGGTAGCGCCGCCTCGTGAGCAAAAAGTGCCGTACTGGGGTGTACGGCACGGGGGTGTACGACTATACATGTGGTCACATGTACACTCAGGTTTGCCTGTATAAGCAGGTTGCCTGACTGGTTGACAGCTTACTCCATTTGTGCCAATCTTGGCCACTACGCGGCGCTTTCGGCGCATTTTCGAGATACGCAACAGGCGTATAGTCACCGTTCGTACCTAGCGAGCGTCAGTCGTTGGGTGATTATAGTCACCGTTCGTACCTAGCGAGCGTCAGTTGTTGGGTGACTATAATCACCGTTCGTAGTGAAAGGGTTAAACATATTAGAAACGTACGCTTCCTCTTTTCTTTCTTTTCTATTTAAATAGACTGTTCCGTCGTAAAGGGATTTCTACATATCGTTTCTTATCATCGCGATCCTTAGATCTTTACTTATAACGCGCTAATCTAGAGTTAATCTCGCCATCGGTTGCAATGGCGAGGTGGGCGGTATTGGTGCTTGTATAGTGAGTATCATGATTCGGTATAAAAAAGAAAAAGAAGTGAGGTATTTTAGTACCGTACTATTGACATGGAGCTGTACGATGTGGAGTTAAGGAAACCGAGTAGTTGCTGAGCAGCCTGGGTGCGATCCGGCGTGCTGTTGGTTTTTGGCGATGCTCAAAGGCGCCTCGTCCCAAACTGCACGCTTCATGTAGACACTAAATTATCTCGGCTCATACTCGGCAAACGGTATATTTCGGCGAAAGCGGCAAACGCGCTTGGAGTCCCGCACCTTTCCCGGAAATTTTAATCGATACCGTTATATACGCGGAATACTAAATCCGTCTTGTAAATTAGAGAATGACGAATTCAATAGATGACCGATCGGGGAGACCTGATCCCTGATTCATAAAGCGATCCGTTGGATACCTGGCCTTATTGTTCGAGGTCCGCTCGAGCATTCTTCGAGGTCCGCCCGAGCATTGTCCGAGGTCCGTCCGATCGTCTTTAGATAATCCTCTCGAGCGTCGCTCGAGCGTCGGTCGATATCCACTCGAGCGGTCGATCCGCATTGGGAGCTAGACCGATCTAGACCGATCGACACCGATCTAGACCGATCGACACCGGTCTAGACCGATCGATACCGATCTAGACCGATCGACACCGATCTACACCGATCTACACCGATCAATTTTTACTTAATTCAATTGGACCATCAATTTTGAGACAGAGCGTGAGATTTCGTGAATTAATTGTAGCACAGGCATTTAGACCGTCAGCAGATAGTGATAGATTCTGGTGCCCCATTTTCGCATGCAAGCCTCGAAGAGGGTTGAAAAGTACTTCGATTTTGAGTAGAATGTAGGGAAATTTACGAATGGTCCCTGGGGATAACATATAGAAAATTCGATTTTTCTTAACAAAAAAATAAAAGGTGTCTCTTGCCAATTTTTTCACGCAAGCCTTGTTCACTAATTGATTAATTAGTAAAATCTGGCTTCGGAAAACCAAATGCTTGAGTGTTGCAGGTAGCTAAAGGGTTGAAATAAGGGCGTAATCTTGTAAGGAGAAATCGAGATTTTGACCGATTTTCCCACACAAGCCTTTGATTTCCGAAGCCAGGTTTTGTTAATTAATCATTTAGTGAACAAGGCTTGCGTGAAAAAATTGGCAAGAGGTACCTTTTATTTTTTTGTTAAGAAAAATCGAATTTTCTATATGTTATCCCCAGGGACCATTCGTAAATTTCTCTTCATTCTACTCAAAATCGAAGTACTTTTCAACCCTCTTCGAGGCTTGTATGCGAAAATGGGACACCAAAATCTGTCACTATCTGACGGTCTATATCAGAAAATCGTGAGTCTTCACGAAAATCTTTTAACCTACTCGCTCTGCAGTAATACTTACAATTAATATTACTGGAAGTTGAAGCAACAGTTATATCAAAAATCGGACACCGATTTTTAAACACTTGGGGAATCTCATCGAAGAAACCCGAATGATTATTTCCTATCACTTTTCTACACATTATTCACCATTATTTACAAATTAATCTTTTCGACGTCAGATGTTTCGATCTCCCGAATTGACAGCTACTGGGAGATCAGGGGCCCCTTTCTCTAACTCCCTTGTAAGAGAAACGTATACGTTTCTTAGCGAGTAGACCAATCAGGACCCCACCACAACGGAATACTTGGTCCTGATTGGTCTATTGGCTAAGATGCGTATACACAACTTTGCGAGCGAGTTAGAGAAAGGGGCCCCAGACGCTTGACACTTCTCGCTTTTACGGCTCGTAAGACCGCAGCGCACTCTCCCGAAACCAATTCTATGAATGACTAGAGAAACGACCCAACCACTTCCGGCCAAATGTCAGGGAAATTCAAAAGTTGGAGTTTGCCATCGGACATACTGTTTACTCTTCCAATGACCGTGACGAACTGTTTCATCACATGTAAAGATACCACTGATGACAGTATATATGTTGTTACATAATATATTAACTCGAGACGTTGGAATAGTTTTAAGAAATCCTTTTGCATGCACCGCTGAAATTTCGCCCTTACTCGTAAATAAATCTCCAGCACAGCATCGATATTTTGCTGCACCTGTATTCTTCTGGGACGTCCTGAAATAATTATAAAAACCCCATATAATTCAGCCCTAACAAGTACAATCTTATCGAGCTGTACCTTATCGAGGAGATCTTTCGACGTAATGATTCCGAAATGCTTCTATGATGTTTTGCAACATTCGCGAATTTATCGAGAAATATATATTATGCGTAAAGGAATGTTTTTAATATACGGTAGTGTTCACGAATATTGTAAAATATCGCAGGAATATTACAGAAAAGTTACTTGCAAAAACATGCTTTGCGGGGTGTAAATGATGATATTTTGTAATTTCCATCGTTACACCAAAGGCAAAGAAGAGATGAAATAGAAGTGAGGTACATACATGTACACTTCACGTTTGACAGGTCGGTATATAAATTGAAACTTGTGATAGTATAAGTTGAAAGAGGAAAAACTTATATCGATAAAGAAAAAATAATAATAAAGTAGTTACTCCATTATTGTAATCCAATAACATTATATCACTTATTTTTCTGCCACGACTTTAATTGCTGATAGCGAAGAAAAATCAAATTTATTGGTTGATCCATCCACTATCAACAATCAAAGTCGTGGCAGAAAAATAAGGGATATAATGGAATTGGATTACAATAATAGAGTAGGTAACTACTTTATTATTTTTTTTCTTTATCGATATAAGTTTTTCCTCTTTCGTATTATACGATCACAAGTTTCAATTTATATACCGACCTGTCAAACGTGAAGTGTACATGTACCTCGGCGTGTACCTGTACAATAGCGGCAAGTGTGAGCTGCGGACCGCCATGAAGACTTTGATGGTGATGGTGTTTGACAATCAACTCTGCAAGAGGTGAAATATGTGACACAATCATAGGATGGGCCGAATCAAAAGCTAGACCTGAAAGGCGTAGTCGTCCGCCTACGCGCAGAAGCCCGTTTTGATCAATGAATGGATTGAGGGGAGCTAAGGGTTCCTTAATTCTGCTTGGTTGATTGGACGACAGTGCGGCAATCTCCAATCCGAAAAAGCGTCGCTGCTCTACATAGACCCATCGATGAGCTGCCATTCTAACCTCGTACGCGGAGAGTCTGCTACTGAGGAGTAGAGGACCTTGTCGAGAGGCTGTCCGTGTACGCAGATTATTTACAAATCGCGGGCACCATGCAGTAGTGCGTGTCAACCGAGTCAGGTCTGATTAGCATGTGATGAGATTGAATTCTGGTTGTGGAGCGATGTTGATAGTATGACTGGAGACACTCTCTTCAGGAATGAATGCAGGCTCTAGGTATGCATCTTCCGAAGGCCAAGGTGTGAGTGTTGTTCATAGCCGCGCTCGTCCCGCCCACCATAACGGATGTGATGCGAGCTCCGAGGTCGTTATTCCTCTCGAAGCGCAGTCAGCTGGATTGTCGGAACCTTCGATGTGGTGATAGTGTGCGTCTGGTAAGCGATGCTGAATCTCAGCCACCCGATTAGCAACGTAAGTGTGTCAGCGTCCTGGTTCACGATAAAGCCAGGCGAGAGCGACCGTTTAGTCCGTCCACAGATGTACAGATGATTGTTCAAGAGACAACGTTGCAATCATGCGAGACGTAATCTGAGCAAGAAGAACTAAGGCGCATAGCTCGAGCCTCGGTAGTGATATTGTTTTGACTGGTGCCACCTTGGATTTGGACGTAATTATTGTTACCTGAGGCAATGATTCATTCGATGTCCAGACTCGTAGATAGAGTACCGCAGCGTAAGCTCGTTCCGAGGCGTCTGCAAATCCATGTTGCTTTGACCTTGATATTAACGTGGTTGATGTGCCAAACCATCGTCGTATCTGGATGGATGATAAGGTCTGGAGATCCCGTTGGAAATCAAGCCATTGATCCACATGAGACTGGGGCAATGGATCGTCCCAGGCTAGAGATAGTGCCCAAAGTGATTGCAGCAAGATCTTGGCTTTGATGAGTACAGGTCTAAACCATCCGAGAGTGTCGAAAAGCTTAGCAGTCCTGAAAGCAACGCTCCGTTTCGTCAGTTGGAGCGTTAGTGGCTGTGTTAACACATTAAAAACAAATGAGTCACTGTGAGGTTGCCACGGTAATCCTAGGAGTCGATGAGTGGCGTTGTGTTGTTCGAGGTGTGTGACTTCAGACGATATCATATCCGCTGGGAGATGATCGATGACTTCATGAGCATTTGATATCCATTTTCGAAGGGTGAAGCCGCCCGCCCTGAGAATATTGCGGAGTTGAGCTTGCTTAGTGAGAGCCGATGGTATATCATCAGCCACTGAGAGCAGGTCATCGACGTAGAAGTCCGTAATTAGAGCTGCCAATCCAATGGAAAACCATCCGGCTTCATCCTTAGCTAATTGCTGAAGAGCCTTCATGGCCAGGTACGGTGCGCATGCGAGTTCGTAGGTCACCGTGCACAGTCAATAGACACAACGCTCACCCGTGACGCGATCGTGCCAGATGATTCGCTGAAAATTGCGACCATCCTCGTGGACCCATACCTGTCGGTACATTTTCTCGATGTCAGCATTGAAGACGATTCGAGAGATCCTCCAGCGAGAGAGTATGTCGCATAGATTATGTAGGAGGTTTGGTCCTACAGCGAGTTGCTCGTTTAAGGATATTCCAGCATACGTGCTCTGCGAGCCATTGAATACTACTCGCAGACGTGTGTTGAACTGGATTCTTTGATGATTCCATGATGTAGTAGATAGAATGTCCGATGAGTAGGCGTGATATCATCGTGAGATACGATGTGCATGTAGCCGAGCTCCTCGTACTCGGCGAGAAAGGCTTGATACGCCTTCCCAAACTCTTGATTGATCTGGCACTTCTTAGTGATGCGATTAAACATCTTGATTGCTGGGGAAAGAGAGTTCCCTAGATCAGGATTTGTTGATTTAAAGGGCATACGTACGATGTAGCGGCCTGTCCGATCACGAGTATGTGTCCTGTCGAAGAACTCTTCGCATTGTTGCTCCTCTTGGCTAAGACGCTTAACGTTGGGCAAAGCCTCCTCTTGCTCCTACAATTGTCGCAGCAATGATGGTAGTTCATTATCCAGCGTTCATCAATGACTCGTGACTGATGATGTTTCAGGGTCGCCGGAATCCATTCCCACGCGACCAGATAGAAGCCAGCCGAATTGAGTATTTATTGCCGTGGGGTTTCCAGTTGGGCCTCTTTTGATTCCATCAGTCATTATTAATCCGAATATCTCGGCTCCGATGAGTATTTCGATAAATTGGGACGATGATAAGTTCGGATCAGCCAGTGAGTCCTTCAAGATGCGGCCAATGTGCCATCAATAACGTGCAGCTGGGCAGATAAGCAGTGAGACGCGGAAGGGCGTGAGCGCGAACATTGATAGAGAAGACTGATTCTGATCGTGGAGATAGCGTAAATGTTACTGTTCCACGTGACGTGGCCGACTTCGTGGCTCCGACTCCAATGATGGACATTGTTGATTTGGAGCAAGCGAGTCGAAATCGTTGAGCTAACGACTCTGCGACGAACGATACTTCGGATCCCGGGTCAATCAGAGCTCAGCTGACACAGGAGTACCCCGAAGGTGATGTGACAGTAACGAAGGCTGTCATAAACAAGATGGGGACGTCTGACGTCTGATTACATACTTCGATATTGTGTGTTGCTGCAGATGTGGACGTCCCAACCTGATTCCGTTGCGATATGTCTGCTCCCGAACTCGTACTGATCGCTGATGCAGATTGAGTGGGATTGATGGTCACTGCCTTGTGAAGTAGCAAATGATGCTTGCTTTGGCAGATTTGGCAGGTTTTTGTTGAGTAGCAATCACGTACCATATGCTTGCCTAGACAATTCAAATACAAATTATTATACATGGTCACTTCCTTCCGAACCGCAGGACTCTTGGATTTGAAGTTCTCGTAGTAACCGATAAAGTGATCCTATTGACACATCACGTAACTCTGCGGCGAACGGCCTTTCCTTGTAGCATTGTGTAATCGAGCTTTTGCATGCGTCGATCCTGTAGTGCCGGTATTCTTGGAACCCGTTCCAGTAGAAAATTTTCCGGTTGACGTAGAAGTGGCCGTCTTTGAGATGCACTCGAGTGCCTCCAGCATGCTGATTCGTCCTTCAAGGAATGTTTTCAATTCGGAAAACGTTGGATATTCCTTGGAGGGCCCCATAATCCATTCCCATTCGCGCCTGGTGGCGGCATCGAGCTTCTGTACCGTCAGGAAGACGAGTATGTCGTTCCATTACTCGACATTACGATAACGTGTAATGATCCGCGAGCTTTAGCAGATCCATTCAGGATACGCTTGAGCTTGACTGAAGCATCTGACGTAGCAGTCTTGATACAGAACAACGCGAAAAGTTGAGCGGTTACCTGTAAGCGTGTATTGTCGTAGTGATCGCTGAGGATGGTCATGCTTCATTGAAGTTCTCCGTGGTGAGCGGTATGGAGGCAATCAACGATAGAGCCTCGTCTGATAGAGTCGTTCGTAAGTAGTGAAGCTTTTCGATGGGCGTCAGCGTTGTATTATTCACCACGATGGAGGTAAACAAATCAGTAAACGATTGCCACTGCGTAAAATCACCCGAGAACTTTGGAAGATCGATGCGAGGCAGTTTCTGTCACGTGGGTTCGGAGGTACTCATCCTTGGCGTAGACTTGTGGTCCTGTAACAAATCTACAAGTGCGCCCTTTTGAAGGACAAAGATATCTTCGGTGCATTCGTAGAACTCGTCCGTGAAGTATGAGTCGGTGTCTCGAAATCCCGAAGTGGCGTTGTCAATGATCTTCTCGTGAAGCACTTGGAATTCTGCCCGGTTCTTCTCCAAGATTTCTAGTTTTACCAACACGACTCCCGCGCAGTGATGTTGGATATTCAAAGCTTCTTTGAGTTTTCCACAGTGCGACTGATAAGGCCTTGGAGACGATGCTGTCGCTCGATGTAGGACTCCATGCTCGTTCCAATTCACTAACGAGGTCCCAGATAATAGCGTTTCGTTCGCGAGATAGTTCACACACACACGATAGATGCACGTATCACTTGCACTTCACTTCACTTGCTACAGTATATCCGGCTCTAAGGACCAAAAATGTTCGTAGATGATTGAAATACAGTAAGGATGAGAATTTACGCGATATCGATAAGAGTCTTAACCCCTTCAGAACTGATTTTTTTTTCGCGGAGTAAACAAAATTGTTAATGATGTTTTAGCCTTTGGGGTATTATTATATTTTAACATATTTTTGCAATCTCTATTTTTTAAATTTTCTTATATTTATGTGCAAACAGTACAAAGTTGTATTTTTGCGTAACATTTTTTAATATAATAGCTCAAAACCAATGTACATTCTCGTGTACACCAGGTCTGAAGGGGTTACATGTGAAGTGAAACCGGAAAAGAATGGAGACCGGAAGATAGATAAAGCGCACGTGACCGCGTCACGTGGTATTGATCTGCGATCGATAAGCACCGCCGCGAGGTGCCACCGCGAGGCGGCCGAAACCCGTACTATCTAACACATATAAAACGCACCATTATTCAACACAATATCATAGCACGCTTACCTAACACCGTCTGAATTCAGAGAGATATTCCGGCTGTGAAAGGCCGGCCTTAGAGTTGGCTTCAAAAGAGTCCAAATACTGCCAAAGTCAAATTTCCAGGTCTCTGCAAGCGATCGGTTTTCCATTAAACATACGGTATATATCGGAGTGGAATATTCTCTAGCACGTGATGAGCCGCCGAGTTTATATAGTGTAGTATATGTATATTGAGGTTAGAAAGTAGTCAGAAATATTTTTTTATAGTGCCATTCATATTACCCCCGGGAGAGCATTGTTCCTTCGGGGGAACGCATTTTTATTGTAATTTTTTTCAATTTACAATAAATAGTACTGTATCTGTATATATTGAGGTTAAAAAGTAGTCACAAACATTTTTTTTTGCGTAGTGTTGAAGTTATTTTCGAGTGAGAATAGTGCCCAAATCAAATTCATCGTCGTGTAAAGTTTGTATATATGGGGGGGGGGGGGGGGTCAGAAATGAAATGGATCAAGTCCTGAAAACGATTTATGAAGAAAATAAAGGTTAAACATTTTTCTTGTTTATCAATTCAAACAGAAACATTTGGGTAAGAAAAGTGTACTAAATACTTCACAAAGCTTTATATTATACAGATGTTTTTGTTTGAATTAATAAACAAGAAAAATATTTAACCTTTATTTTCTTCGTAGTTCGTTTTCAGGACTTGATCCACTTCACTTCTGAACCCCCCATATATTAGTGTTCCGTCGCGATAGACTGAATTCTGAGTATCGGTTCGCACCGATTAATAGCGTCGCGTCATAAATAACTCGCCATCCATAGTTAATCCCGCCATCGGCGAATCGGGGTATTTCGGCTAATGCCGGCAGTACACGATCACCGAAGGGACCCGAGACCAGGCGAGAGCGAGCGTGTACCTGGTGTTCTCGCCTCGTCCAAGGGCCTCTCGCCTCGCCCTCGGAGCGCTCGGTTTAGAAGCGGTCTCCAACACGTGTCAAAGGAAGCGAGAGCGTAAATGGGGGTTGTACACGGTGCTCTCGGTCTCGCGTCTCAGGTATAGTCCTCGCCTCGGCATGTCTCGCGCTCGGGTCTCTTCGACGAGCGCGTACTGCCGGTACTGCTGGTACTGCGCATAACATAGATCGCGAATACCACGGTCCCACACCATTCTCGGAAGGTAATTACCGGACGGTTCGTAGCAAGCCTTCTCTCGCAGTGCCCGCTACAATGGGCACCGCTATAAAGCGAATACCTGGCCAGCTTAAGGGGAGGAATGTCGAGTTCAGTCGATGGCCAGTTCGTACAATTTAATGACTGACTTGTCCAAGAAATCTATTTACTTGTTTCGAGGTAGCCTGCCGCACCCTCACAGTCGAGATCGAGCATCAGCTCTTCTTGACCGCTGAGTGCGTCACGCGGGTACCGTTAGCAATGATATCTTCGCCCCTTTTACTCGAACCTCGGAAAGTTCCCAGCGTCATTTTCTGTTCCACCGACATTCCTCCTCCAGTCAATCAGGATGCGTAACGTCAACCGACGCTACCCCTACCATAGTTCCCGTATCCATATCTCTTAGGATATAATATAAGAACAACCGCTCCGCTCATAATTCATTGTATCGTCGTGTATTGCCTTGCAGTGTCGCTCGCACCTCTTGTATATTGCAATTTCCGTTGCATTCAATTGCAGTTTAGTGTATCCTCGGTTAAATCGTTCAACTATTGTAACTCGTGTGTTCATTTTACCCCATATTCAACTATGAAGTTTCACTTCTATCGCGCAGCTTTCTACGCACTCGTTTTTTAAAATTATGCAGCACACACGTTCTGATTTTTTCAGATTATGAATTTTTTAGATCTATCTGTCAGAGTGATACTGATGAGCGTTATGAATTCCGGATCGGAAAATTTAAGATTATGAATTCATAACGCACTTCTTTCCATATATTTCAATATAGTGAGCACATACACGCCGGAATCACATTCTAATTATTTCAGTTAAACACTGCAAGAGGTGATGAGAAGACGTGAATTGCTACTTCTGATGCGTGATGAGTGATACAGAAAATTTAATTTTGTACGTGGAAAGTCGTCCTTGTATATGGGACACTTTCTTGGAGGACTATCACGGCAGAGAGAAAAAAGATTTAGCTTGGCTGGAAATCGGTTGGAAATATGTGTTTAAAATTTTAATACCAATTTGGATACATTAAGTGAAGAAGGAAATAAATGTTTTGAAGTAAAACTTCTTACGGCGCGGTAGGCAGTAAAATGAAACTGACATGAAACGGAAGTTCCATAGTTTCCATATCAACGGAAAACGACGTTTTGATAAGCATAGTAATTGCCACTTCGAATTTAATTACAAAGTAGCCATGGGTAAGTGCATTTTTTATTCGTCAAATACAACAATCGCTAGAATACCCATTTCATTGAAAAAAAAACCTACTTCAAACATTAATAATTATTTACAGGTCTTTTACATACAGGAATTTCTTTCCAGGGCTTTGACAAGCTCTGTGCCTGTTTGGACATTCTTTCGATGAGCAGAAATACATATAAATATTACGAACGTATTACTGGGTATGTTGTGGAAGAAGTGGCAGCTGAAAGTTGTGACAAAGCTGTCCAACATGAAAAAGCATTGACTGTAGAAAATATCGATGAAATCAAAAAAGTCTTGTAAGCTAACATCCTTTTCCAACCTTCAAACGTCTCTTACACTCAACTTCATTATGTTCATCTTTTTTTTTCATTAATTTACTTTTAATTTGGCCTAGAGAGAAGAATTTTGAGTACTCCTTTTATTTTCCACCTTGCCAGTTTTAATAATTTCATGTTTTTTCAATTTTTTTTTCTATTCACGTATATTGCGCATCGAAGTTAACCTTCCTAAGTCGCTCGGGTCATTTCTGACCCGTAGCATATTAATTTTGTTAATAACACTAAGACCGCACATGATACATACTTATGGGTTAGTGACTTTATTTGTAAAGTCTATAGGGAAATTCTGGTGATTTTAATTTTTGAAAAATCGATCAGGAGTACTTACGATAAAAATAGTTACACGGAGGTTATTCAGGTCAAAAATGACCGAATGCTTTTGTGCGGCGATGTTCGCATATTTCGTGTTTAGACTGACAAGACTAAATAACGTATCATAACATGCTTATTATTATACATATATAGGACGAGCAAAATAAAGTACTCGCGTGAGTTACCTAGCAGCAACAATGTTGTTCGTTGCAGAGCTGCTGCTCACAGCAGCTCGCAGATCCGAACTTGTTCGCGCTTGACTTTGACGCCTCCTTCTTTCTTCGATTATTCTATCAGTTATTCAACGAGCGTTCACGCAGCAGGGTGCATTTTTAATTTGTCAAAACTTTTAAACTTGAAAATTAAATCTGAAGTGGTACCTTTTTCTTCTACATCTCAGTCTATAGGCGCGAAGAAAAGAGGTCATTGCTACTTATGCGAGAAAACTGACAACAAATCTTTTTACAAATATCACCGCTGCCAAAAATTTATTTGTAAGGGTCATCTAGTGCAAACACATACGTGCTTGAGGTGCTCATAATGGTTTTTCTGTAGCACATTACAGGACAAAATCATCACTAGTTAGATGTAAGCGTTCTAAGAAAAAATAATTTTGTGTACGTTAATATTCGAAAAGCTATATTTTTTCATTTAAATGCGTATCCAGTATTTAGAAGTAAGTAATTAATACCAAAGTGTATAAAAAATGGAGCAATAAATAGTAACGAACGTGTTATTATATATGTGGGTCATTTTTGACCCAAACAAACCTCTGTGTATAGTCGAATTGAGTGACTTAGGAAGGTTAAATGCATATTATTTTTTACATTTTTTGTTTTTAATTTTTTGGGCTTTTTCTCCCACACTTTTTTTCTTTACATTTATTTTTATTAAAACAAAATATTTAGCTATTTACATTAGTTTTTTATATTTATATTCTTCAACTGTTATTGATAAAACCGTATACTACTTATAAAGGTTTAGATATATATACCAGATGAATTATGATAATGTATATGAATCAATATTACTAATTGAAAATTAAAACAAAACAAAAAAGAATAGATTCTTTTGTTACTGCCCTATATTTCTCCTTTACAAGTCAATAGTTTTATTGATTTTAGTAATCACCTTGCTAAATTTTGTTTTGGGTTTTTTGCATGAAATTTTCTTTTTTTTTTCGTTTCTTTTTATTTAGACTACCCAGATTGTAAGACGACTTCATTATTCCCACAAATTCTTCCTTGGACGAACAGCAAATCGTGAGATTGATGCTTTCATTTGATGCAGCATGGTCAAAACGTGGATCAGGGAACAACTATAATAGTCTAAATGGTTTTGCGTCTTTTTATGTTTCACAAAGTAGTGGTTATGGGACAGAAAATCGTTTGTGCAACAAATGCAAAATGGGAGTCCTTAAAACCGAATACGATTGTCGCCAAGAATTTAGCGGAAGTGCTAAAGCTATGGAGGGTAGTTTAGAAGTTAAATGGCAACAGGTAAAAATTTTAAGAAAAACAATGTGGAAGTGGATATTTTCATTGGAGGCGAAGATTCTTCGGCAGTGGCAAAACTAAGAACTGCTCTTCACCGTGATGTTGTCAAGTTATCTGATCGCGGTCATATAAATCGCAACGTGAGGAAACTTATATCACACCTTCCAAAAGACAATGATCCGGAAAGGAAATTGTGTAAAACGACAATGAATTATCTCCATCGTTGTTTTAAATAGGCCATAGCACAAAATACGGGGAATGTTGAGGGAGTAGAGAAAAGTGTTAAAAATATTCCAGGTCAAAATATTTCAATTTGCACAACTGCGATGAAAAATGGTGTGGCTTCTTAAAAAATCCTACGGTGTATTCTCACGGTACTATTGGAGATGGGTTGCAGAGTCCGACTTTACATAAAAGTTTTAAAAAATTTGTCGGTGATTTGTCCAAAAATTCTCTGAAATATGCATTTTCCCATTCAACGCAGAATAACAAGAGCTTTAATGCATCCGTAAGCAGAAAAGCACCGAGATCAGTCTGTTATAGTCGAAGCAGTTCCATGGATTTTCGGGTAGCAGCTACTGTAGCAGAAAAAAATGAAGGAGAAAAGTATGTTTTATTCATCTATGACAAATTAAAGTTGAATTATACAGAGCATACTGTTTTTCACACACAACGCACTGAGAATATTTTTAAACGACAAACGGTGAATCGTAACTCTATTATGGCTAAAAGACGACGCATCGAGTTGGCTAACAATCGTGCTGCATTGAGGTACAGAAACGAATAATTAGGGGGTCCATCGTATGCCTCTGGTATGAGCTTGTTCAGCGTACCATCAATAAATGAAACGAATGAGTCGAGTGGTGACTCGCATGCACCCACTCATTATGCCACCGAAGAAGACTTCTTGAGATACGTGGAATTTCCGCACGGCGAATATTGTTTTATTTTTTCGATTTAGAAACGTCAAGTCGCTCTAAGAAAGCGGACATTCTGTAAATCGCTGCGATAAAGGAACGTAACGTATTCAGCAAGTACGTTAAACCAACTCGCCCTATTGAAGCTGGTGCTTCTGCGGTAAATGGCTTGAGGATGGTAGGCCGTGAGCTTCGTTATAACGATGTTGCAGTGAATACAGTTGCAATGAAAGTGGTTTGACAGAATTGATAAGTTTTTTGAGAGAGTTCGATAGACCTTGCGTGTTAACAGCACATAAGTGTGACTTCGATGCACCACGCTTACTTCGTGCTGTGGAAAATTGCTCTTTAATGGAAGAATTTCAATCTGTTGTGGCAGGGTTTACTTGCTCTCTTAAAACATACCAAATGAAATACAAACATCAAAAATTCCAAAGTGAAAAATTGACGCTTACAGAGTTAGCCAAAAAGAGTATCGATGTTTACCTTGAAAAAGCTCACAATGGACAATACGACGTTTTGATGCTACAACACTTTGTTTGTAAAGAATTTATTGCCAAAGAACTGCTATGATCATTCTGTACGATAGAGCAGGCTATTGGGGACGCTAGAAATGAATGCGGTACCTGGCGGCAAAGCGTGTACTAAAAAACATGGCCGACATTGGCGTTTTGGATTGGTGCGTACTTGAAAAGTGTTAACTTGCTCCACAAGTTTTTAAAAAATGAGCATTTTTAGAACGAGATATAGAAATTTATTTTCACAAACAATGAAACGAATTCATTAGGATCAACTGTACAGCATAACATTTACTTTCGGCAGTATTTACCGACGGTGCTTAACTCTTTTACCTACCGGTCAACGGAATTTGAAGTTCGCGGCGTGCTGTACGCCAATATCCGCCATGTTTCCGTAGCGCCGCGAGCGCCGCCATCGGTAAATAACGGTCCCAATTGAGAAGGAAAAAAATATTCTTGAGTCTCAGGAATGTCAGTCTGGTTTAACGCCACTTCGCGATACTCTGTCTCCTTATACGATAAAAAAAACTAACAACTGCTAACATTCGTTATGAAGTCCTTTTTAGAGTATATCAGACATTTGGCCTACAAGGAATACAAAAAAATGTTTAATCCAGTTACTACTCGTCCTCAAATTATAGAGAATCTCTACTGCTATTTTGAAAAATTAGGTTAAATTTCGATTGTTTCAAAATCTTTAAGATTTCGTGTTTTAAAAACCTCGAGAATTCCAAAGATGGGTACTACTTTGAAATTTAATTACAAAAAAAACTTTTATTAATTCTACATTGTGAATGTTTCAGGGAATAGTTCCTCTACGATAATATTTTATAATAAAATGTGGAAACATTATATTTAAAAACATTGTAAAACCCAGTTATGAAAAGAAAACTTTTGAAAAGAATTATTTGTGAAATATTGGAAATAATATGTATGTCTACTTTCATTTCAAATGCCTTGACGTTTTTCGCGCCGTTACGTGACGTCACCATCCAGAGAATGCTGTTGCCACGTTTTTACATATGGCGGCTGATTATTCCGCAATTTTCATTTCTTCGACACGTTGTGACGTAGCTTTCGGGAGGGACCTCGGTATCCTCCGCTACTCACGCTAAGACGCGGCGCTCCCACGCGCGGGACAGCGTACGAAACGATGGGCGCCAGGACGGCTATTCTATAACTGAGTGAAAGCCTGTTCCCGTGAGAAGTGGGCGGAGTTCACTGGAAAAGTAAGGAGACTCCTAGTCGCTATTCTCTAACTGCGGGAGTACGAAAATCGGGTGAACGTAGTTCCCGGGAGAATCGGTCTGCTCGGTCGGTCTGGTCGGGACGGCGATTCAAACCTATGTATCTACTTCTGTGACAGTGTGCCGCAGTTTACAGTTAGTTAATTTGCGTGTTCCAACAAACGATACACAGTAGTCCGGCGATCTAAGCAAACGCGGACATGAGTATATTAATGACTTACATAACTGATTTGTGCGATGTAAATTTGTGTTTTAGTTATAAAAAGATATACTTGTATATAAGAACATTTTCCAGAGGTGCTAATAGGAAAAGTAGTTCGAAAAAATAATTTAACAAAAAGCACATTTCCCTAATGCTTACAATAAAAGTCAAAAGCAGCTTAATAATTAAAAAAGATATAGGTATTATACTGGTACCTAGTATTATTCTAAAATATGCATCCTTGAAAACGTACACTTATAAAAACGTACCTGAAACCAAGCAAATTGTTTTAAATAGAGAAAACTGATTTCGTAACAATAAGACTGCGAAACCGTAAAAATTAAATACATTAAAATGGGACAAGAATGGCATGTAAAATGTTATATAATAATCAAGAGCATGCTTCAAACTATAACTTAAACCAAAAAATGTACGTATCTGAACTTAGCATCATAGTAAACAGCTATGAATTAATATGGACTTTTGACCTATTTCAGAACCACTGTGCGATGGTCGGAATTCTGATTAACGATCCTTAGTAATTAGTATCACCGCGATATACATGGTGTAACAGAGTAAGTGTTACAACGTGAAACTGTAGATTCCTTATGAAAGAAGAAAAAGATTTTTCCTCTTACAAAAATGTTCTGCAGGCTGTCGTTTTCGATATAAGGTAAAACAGGGTGAGTTGGCGAATGGAGTTGGCCCCTCGTTTCTATGGAAAGAAATGAAAACGAGGGGTCGACTTCATTCGCCAACTCACCCCGTTTTATCTTATTTAAACCACGAACTACTTGTTATTAGGTGTCAACACTCAAATCTGATAAAAATGGTTCTAGGTTTAAAGAAAAACGATTTTTTTTTCAAAACTTTGACATCCTGTATATCGAAAACGAAAGCCCGCAGAACATTTTTGTAAGAGGAAAAATCTTTTTCTTTTTTCACAAGGAATCTACAGTTTCACGTTGTAACACTTACTCTGTTACACCCTGTATATAACTCGTTCACCAAAGCCCGTATAACCTCTTCAAGGGTTACTTTATTTTATAGCGGTAAATTCGAATATTCTATACTAATTTAGGACTGCTATTCTAACGAGAAATAATGAGCGGAGAAACTGTTAATTTATAACCTACCGTCAAGTATTAACCATCCTGTCTAATTCAAAGCGCATTTAGTTTATTCTCTCTTAACTCTGCTATCGGTCGCTGTTCCGTCTCGCGATAAACGGAATTCGACACAATGCTTCGAACCGTGTAATAGTATCACAGTCAGAAATACCTCGCAAATCTATAGCTACTC
Source organism: Xiphydria camelus (assembly GCA_963678675.1). NCBI lineage: Eukaryota > Metazoa > Arthropoda > Insecta > Hymenoptera > Xiphydriidae > Xiphydria > Xiphydria camelus. The sequence goes on along the minus strand of OY783192.1, from coordinate 17,413,684 downwards.
TCGGATCGGAATCTACGAAACGGAACGGGGTATTTTTCGGCGAATCTAGGCTGCACGTGCGCTCGCAGTCCCGCACCATGCTCGGGAAGGGGTAATTACCGACCGCATCGGAAGAAGCCATTTCCCACAATACCGATTGTAATAGATACCGCTATACTTAGAATAATAAATCAGCTTTATAAAGGGAAGACAAGACGAATCTAATAGATGGCCGGTCGGATTAACTTAATACCTGGCTTATCCAGGTACAAAGAATCGAACCGTCATTCGATGCAACATAACTCCTTTTATGGCCAGGGACGAGCAACGACATCCTTGCCCACTCGAAAAATACAGTGGGGTAAAAAGTATTCATACACCACGGTGAGGTACCGTTGAACTATGATTCACTTGCAAATAATTGAAAATTGAAATAAATTAATATCTATATTGGCATCAAAATATAGCTTGTACTGTCACCTCTTTCAAATTATATATATTTTATTGAAGAAAAAATATCGGGCTTCTGTCGGTAGCTGAGCCGCGTCAAAGGAGTTTCCAGCACGAGCGATCGTGTGCTTCTCCAGAATATGGATCAAAGTACCTCAAGTACTGCTATGGACATGCCACAGCTGGTTATTTCAACTATTCCTAGGTGTTGCATATATATCGATGGCGAGAAAGATTTTTCTTCTTTCATAAGGAATCTACAGTTTCACGTTGTAACACTTACTCTGTTACACCCTGTATATCGCGGTGATACTAATTACTAAGGATCGTTAATCAGAATTCCGACCATCGCACAGTGGTTCTGCAATAGGTCAAAAGTCCATAATATTCATAACTGCTTACTATGATGCTAAGTTCAGATACGTACATTTTTTGGTTTAAGTTATAGTTTGAAGCATGCCCTTGATTATTATATAACATTTTACATGCCATTCTTGTCCTATTTTAATGTATTGAATTTTTACGGTTTCGCAGTCTTATTGTTACGAAATCAGTTTTCTCTATTTAAAACAATTTGCTTGGTTTCAGGTACGTTTTATAAGTGTACGTGTTTTCAAGGATGCATATTTTGGAATAATACTAGGTACCAGTATAATACCTATATCTTTTTTAATTATTAAGCTGCTTTTGACTTTTATTGTAAGCATTAGGGAAATATGCTTTTTGTTAAATTATTTTTTCCAACTACTTTTCCTATTACCACCTCTGGAAAAAGTTCTTATATATAAGTATGTTTTTGAATTATTTTATATCATTTAATAATGAATGTTTCAGTTTAATATATTTTTTTATTATGTTCACATTTACGTTATCATAGTAGAATAAATATATGGTTAATTTTTGGTCTTTTATTTTAACAGTATATCTTTATAACTAAGACATAAATTTACATCGCACAAATCAGTTATGTAACTCATTAATATACTCATGATCGCGTTTGCTTAGATCGCCGGACCACTGTGTATCGTTTGTTGGAACACGCAAATTAACAAACTGTAAACTGCGGCACGCTGGCGCAGAAGTAGGTAGGCTAGAGTCGCCGTTCTCCCGGGGAGCAGGCTGCTTCTCACGGTCTTGACCAGTAGAAGTAAGTTCACCCGTTTTCGTGCGATGGGAGCGCTTCCGCAGTTACAGAATAGTGATTCCTTCACTCTCCTTGCTTTTTCAGTGAACATCGCCCGCTCCTCACTTAGAGAATAGCTGTTTAGGTACACGTTTCAACGGTCGGGCATGAGCTGGGCGAGGGAAGCTCTCACCCGTGGAACGGTCACTTCCCAGGTACGCTCACTCTCCCCGGAATTACAGAATAGCCGTCCAGGTGGGTCGCGAACCCACCGATCGGGGGAACGGACACGGTCCCCGAAACGAACGTTCGACGGGAGATCGGCGACGATTCGATCTCCGACGGGCTCGGCTACCCCAGCATATGGTGGAGGGGCGGTTCGGAAAACGCGGCTGGGACTCGGGAGGAACGAAATTAACATACACGAAAGACGAACCCTTTATTCGTTAGCGGTTTATTCGCGATCGACAAGAATCGCCTGACGAGGACGAATCGACGGTTGGGGTGCCGAGTGCACCCCCCGGTTCAAATGCGCGGCGACGGACGTGGCTACCCGAGCGCAGTCGGGTGCCCTATGCGAGGGCGGCGCGGAGGCGAATCGGAGCGCTAATGACAAGGAGAGGAGAGCCTACCGGGCGATGCTGCGGATCCTCGGCCGGGGATTCCCTCCTTCCTCTCGGGGCGGCTGGTCCTCGGGAAGCGACGATTGCCGGCGGGCGGTGGCCTTCCGGTCCGGGTGACGGTTGGCCCTCAGCGGCGGCTCGATGCTCCTGCCGCGGTTCTTCCTCTCGTCAAAGCGGGTGGCGGTGCAGCGACTCACTCCCTCGCTCTCACTCTCTCTCTCTCTTTCCCTCGCGCGTTCACCCTTGCTCGGTGCGCCTACTCTTCCCTATCTTTCTACTCACTCGACTCTCTTTTGAAAGCTTTCACTCGCGTGATAGCTCCTCAGCGACTGGGCCCTTCCCGCCGGTTTTCCGGCCTCTCCGACTCACCTCGATCGCCTCCCCGCTTTCCGTCTCTCCCCGGATTCTCGGACGCCTTCGCCTCGAGGTCGTCGCTGTTGTCGATTGATCTTTTCGAAACCAGATCGATCGACAACCGTTGACAAACGGCCCGTGCGCCCGACGCGCGCACGGCGAGCGCGTCCTACTCGTTTCGACGCCGCGAACGCACGCTTGCCCACGAAAGGGCCGATCGCGCCCTTTTTGTGACACGGAGCGATTCTCCATGTCACAAACTCCCCCCTCCTTAGCTGGAACCCTTAGGTTCCCGAACGCGTAGCCTCCGATCGCCTGGAATATAATTACGCGCGCTCTCTCTCTGACGCAGGGTATAGGTCATGCAAATCGGCTATACAACGCTTTTCTATGTCTTGGGCGTACCCCGTTTATTTCTTGCCCTTACCCTTACAGGTAGGGCAATCACGTGCCGTAGTGCTCTGTCGGCTACACCGCCGGCAGAAGTTATCACGGAGCACTCGTGGACAATACATCCACGAGTGTCCGTCTTCGAAACAATTCGTGCACCCCGGCGCCCGTATTAGCACTTCTCGTCGCTGTTGCCGGTCCCGTTGCCGTCGCTCTCTCGTCGGTGTTAACGCCCTTCCCCTCGGCTGGCGCCCAACGTGGGGCCACCGCAGAATAAATCTTCCCTCCGCGAATCGTCGAAGTCGAACGTCCGTTAGCCGTCGTCGTCGGGTTCGAAAAACCCGTTGGCTTTCGCGACTCGTCGGTTAGAGTAATTCGCGAATTTGAATTATTTTCGGCGGAGGGGAGTTCGTTAGCAACCTCGGAGGCTGGGACGAGGACGAATAATAAAGACGAACTTTGTTTGCGTTATCGCGCGGGTAACCGTTCTGGTTCGAGCGACTTGGTCGTTACGGGGTCCCCCGGGCCTCCCGCACACCGCGTAGGGAAAGTTGTCCCCACGGCTCATCGACGGCCCCAAGTATTGTTTCGCGTTTTTGGGTGATTATCCGTCCAGGTGCGAGCGGCTCGGTCGTTGCGAGATCACGCGGACCTGTCGCACGTTGAGTAGGGGGAAATCGTCCCCCCGGCCCACCGACGGATACTAGTATTGGTACGGAGCGAACTCCCGACCAACACACGCCCCCTCGCGTACCGATAGGGTTTAACGCGCGCGTCAACACCGGTAATCACCGCTATCGGGGCCGTGACCCAGTGCCGCGCGCGCGAACAGCTGATCGGCCAAACACCGAACTCGCGGTAGTCAGTGCCGTAACGGGCTCGATCAGCTGAGCGACCGACGATCGTTTCGTCGGGCACGCCCGCGTTTGTATTTTGGTGCACGGGCTAATCCACGGGAGTGAGTGCGCGTCGCCGTAATGTCACGTGCGTCGGGTGACTCACGCGTGAGCCGCGCCTCCACCGCCCTCGAGGAACTCCAAGGGCTTGCCGAGGAGCTCGGCCTCGATCCGTCGGGCGATGCCGCCAGCTTGCGCGCCCGCGTCAAGCGCGAAGTAATGTCGATTCGTCGTCGAAGTGAAGCGGTGGAAGTCGCTCCACCGCGGCCGCCCACTTCGATAGGCGAGGAGGATCGGCAATCGGCCGGCACCTCTCGACAGAGCCGAGCGGCTCGTCCCGAACACAGCGCCACAGAGCCGCCCCAACGAATCGGCGAAGAGGAGCCACGAGACCGTCTCGAGGACGCCGTCCCCGAGCCACCCCGACTGGTCCCGGCCAGGAGGGAGGAAGCCCTCCGCGAAGAGGAGCCGAGGGAGTCTGTCCCCGAGTCGCGGAGAAGGCTCGCGGTCGGGCCGCAGGACCTCGTGGGGAGCGTGCTCGAGAGACTCCTCCAGGAGTACGAGGCGCGAATCCTGCCCGGGGATCGACGCGAACCAGATGACCAGCCACCGACCACGTCGACGCAGTACGAGAGACCTACCGGCACCGAAGCCCCCTCGTTACGGGATCCGACCGCTCCCGGAGTACCCCGATCGACGACGGCTCCATCAAGGGCTCCGGAGTTCCAGCCCCGTGCGATTGTCACGGCGCACGTGGAAGCGCCGGTCGTCGCCCCAATCGATACGACTGCCGGGCGGATAGAGTTCCTCGACCGGAACGCCGGATCGCCGATCGCGAGGCCTCGAGTGCGACCGGTCCTCGCCGCCCCGGAGATTCCAACACCTGCACCGAGGTCCAGGGTGCCTTCGGAGGAATCACGACCGAGGACGCGCGACCAGCCACCGCGCGGATTTCTAGCAGACGTCTCGCGAACGCTCCGTGAAGACTTAGAAAGCGAGATCGGCCAGGCCGTCCGGCGCGTCTTAACGGCGTGCATCGAACGTCGAGGAAGGGAAGAGCGGGAGCGGAGGGACCATCCCCCGACGCCGACGCCCGACCCCCACCCCCCAATTGCTGGTCGATCGACGATGGCGACTCCTCGTCTCGTCGAGCCACCGACCCCCGGGGAGGAAGTCCATCGCCGAGACGGCGCAGTGACGTTCGTACGGAATAGTTCTCCGATACAACCCCGTGTCACCCCGCCGGACTTCCCCGTTTCGGGAATCGCCCGAGACGCGGCCGAGCTCGCCCGGACATCGAACTGGCCATTGTACTCCACCCCGAGGGATCCGACCGCCATCGTCCATCGATGGCGACTCAGCTACTCCGGCCGGCGCGATGGCAGCGCTGAAGACTTCCTCGAGAAGGTGGAGGATCGAGCGGAGTTCGCCCGCCTCGACCTGGACAGTCTCCTCGCCGCCATGCCCGCGATCTTGGACGACCTTCCTCGGCAGTGGGCCCGGCGGCGCAAGGGACAGTGGAATACGTGGGCTGAGTTTCGCCGGGATTTCCTCGCCCGCTTCGGAACTCACGATCTCGAGAGGACGCTGGACGAATTCCTGCGTAGACGTACGCAGGGGGAGCAGGAGACCGCCGTGGAATTCGTAACCTGCCTCGAATCCAGCGCCGCGCGGATGAAGCGACCTCCGCACCCCGAGGACCTCGTGAGTCTCGCGCTCCGGAATATGCGCCCGGAGTACCAGCGAGAAATCCGGCGGAACGAGATCGACTCACTGGAGGATCTCATCGACGTGGCCACCGAACGAGAGGAGATCTGGGCGACCATCCGGCGGTACCAGCCACCGTCCGCAAACGAAGAGGTCACCGGTGCGTTCCCGTACCGCGCCGAACGGGCCGGCCGAACGCGACGGGGCGCACCACCGATACACGCGGTGACCACGGCGGAAAGAACGCTACCCCCGGCCACATCGAGACCGCCCTCGCCACCACGTCCATCGAGAACCCCGCCATCGTCTAGGCCATCGAATTCTCCTTCGCCCGGTGAAGAGAAGACCGGAAAGGTCGTGCGGGCTGCAGACCAAGATGGACGGTGTTGGAACTGCGCGAGTCCCGACCACCGTCTGCGGCAATGCCCGAAACCGCGTCGCGAGAAGTATTGCTACAAGTGCAATAACGGTCCCCCTGATCCCAAGTGCCGTCGGTGCCAGGGAAACGGGAAGGCGGGGGAGCGCACTTAGTCGAAGCGCCTCCCCCTACTCGCAGCGAGCCGCCGCCTCGCCGGTCCACCGGAGTCTCCGAATCGACCGCGGAATCGCCGCCCGATCCGGGAACCGCTCCGACCGGGACCTTGAGAAACTCGTCGACACCGCGACGAGTTGCGACGAAGGGAAGGATGGTCACGGCCGGGGTGCACTCGGAGTCGCCGAGTCACCCGAAGGCCTCCCCGCAGGCGGGAAACGTCCTACCTTCGTCCCCGTATCGCCAGGGAGCAACCCTCGAGGATCGATCAACGGAGGCGATCACGGCATCGGCCCGACCGCGAACGGCCACCCCGTACTCGGGCCACGACATCGAGGGACACGAGCCTCTGACGCGAACGCGCGCACCAGCGCGAAAAGGGAAGTCATCGCCGGAGAAGATCCCCGTACCGCCTCCCGCACCGCTAATCGCTGCGAATACGTCCCAGACCTCAACCGCCGACGCCTCGACAGCCGCGAACGGCCCGAAGAAAGTCCCGGAAACGCCGGACAACGCATCTTCGGCCCCGCTGTTAGTCGGGCAGAAGACACGGAGGTCACAGCGCGAGTCGCTCCCGGAAACGCCGGACGACTCGAGGACGATCCCGAAGCCGGGGACCGCTCCGTCTTCCGCAGCGCTACGTCCGGCGAGCGGGAAGCCGTCGACGGGAATCAACCGTCCCGAGGAGGCGAAGCCCGAGTATCAGTCAACGGACCCGATCGCTTCGTCAACGATACCTCGGACCGTAATCCTGGATTCCTACGACGACATCGAGGAATACGATCCTCCGGAACCAGAGCGGGCACCGGCGCGTGCATGGATTCCGCCCGAAGGACCGGACACGATTTTCGACGGTGACATCCCGACGGAGACCCAAGCCCTGGTGCACTGCGACGATGTCCTCGCCGTGGAGGGCGACTCGCGCCCCTTCATCCGAGTCGTCGTCAACGGACACCCGCTCAACGCCTTGCTCGACACTGGATCCACCCGGACATATATGGGGGCAGTCGGCCTTCAACCCCGCTTTCGGGAGGGAATCCAGACTCGGACGCCGCGAGCGGGATGTATCAAGACGGCGAACGGCAGCATAGAGGTCGTCCGGGAGGAGCTCACCCTTCCCCTCCGGATCGACGACCTCGAGATCGAGCTCGATACCCGGATCGTCCCGAATTTGGCCACCGACATGATCCTCGGGATGGACTTCATCGCGCGCTTCGAAGTTACCATCGATGGATCGGCAAATTCGTGGACGTTGAATCGGACAGGAAGGACGTATCCCTTTCTCGATCCCGACGACCGCGACGCACGCGACGCCGAACCGTGTCACGGGATCGCAGAGATTTCTCCAGACGAGGCTAGGGAGCTAAACGAACTATTACAGCGCGAGCTCCCGAAAGTCTCGGGGAAGACCGGGTGCACGAAGATGATCGAACACCGCATCGATGTTCAAGGGCAGTCGGCCATTAAACAGCGGTACTATCTCGTGTCACCACCCGTCCGAGAGGCAATGTATGCGGAAGTCGACCGCATGCTTGCCGAAGGGATTATCGAGCCATCGAGCAGCGAATGGTCTACGCCGATCGTGATGGTGAGAAAGCCAAGTGGGAAATATCGCTTCTGCCTGGACTTCCGGAAGGTCAACGCGGTATCGAAGAAGGACGCCTACCCGTTACCATACATGGAGGGCATCCTGAGCAAACTGCGGGCCGCCCGGTACATTTCCACCATCGACCTAAGCCAGGCATATCACCAGATTCCGCTGGAAGAGACCAGCAAGGAAGTGACGGCGTTCACTGTTCCGGGAAGAGGGCTCTTCCACTTTCGTCGGATGCCATTCGGGCTATCTGGTGCGCCGGCGACGTTCCAGCGATTACTCGACCGGCTAATCGGGCCGGAAATGGAACCGTTCGCCTTCGCTTACCTCGATGACATTATCATCGTAACACCCACGTTCGAGGAACATCTGAAGTGGCTCAAAATCGTGCTGCAGAAAATCGAGACGGCCGGGCTGGCAATCAACCCGGAGAAATGCGAATTCTGCCACGACGAAGTTCGGTACCTCGGATTCCGCGTCAACCGCCACGGGTTACAGCCGGATCCGGAGAAGGTGGAGCCAATTCGGGCCTATCCACCACCGAATAATCTTCGCCAACTTCGACGGTTCCTGGGGATGACATCGTGGTATCGCCGATTCATCCCGAACTTCGCGGAGAGATCGTCGCCTCTCACGGAGTTGCTGAAAAAGAACGTGCGGTGGCAGTGGGGAATCGAGCAGGAGGAGGCCTTCTTCTAAATTATAAAAAAAACTAGCGAGTGAAAATTGTTTAATTTTTGCGAAAAGAAAGTTTATAAGTAGCCAAATCTTTTAATTACATTTTTACAATTGTTTTCGTTTCAAAATTAAGAGTTCTATGGCAATTTAAACCACTCTCCATAAGAATGTTATTTGTAGAATTAACAAAAATTGATTAAAAAAAAACTGGCGAGTGAAAATTTTCTACAATTTTGTTTTCCATCAAAAGGGCTTTAGAAGTGTTTTAAAAAATACTGAGTGAAGTTTTCCATTAAGTCATTCCTCTGACGATCCTCCTTAAAGAATTACGAACATAATGCAATTGATTTTATTGAAATCCGTTAAGAATTTATGGAGAAATTATTAGAAAGTAATTAATATTTTGAATTTATTCGGCATTGATGACGTCATATAGAAGATAATCGCAATTGCTATCGTTATTACCCAGTTAGCACCAAGTTCAGAAAGACTTCAGAAAGAATTCATTTTTCAGACTTCAATGTGACTTCAAAATTATGAATCCAAAGTGTAGTCTTTTATCTGACCAGGTAGCTCCAAGTTCAGAAAGACTTCTGAAAAGATTCATTTTCCAGACTTCAATATAACTTCAAAATTATGAATCCAAAGAGTACTCTTTTATCTGACTTCTAGCGACCTTCTTTTTCAAGACTACTTGGAGAAATTAACCGAAGCAAATAACCTAAAATGTATATTTCATAAACATATAATAATTTGACTTATCAAGATGTCCTATAGAAAGGTATTCAGTGATTTATCAAAAAGTCAAAAAAACCGACGCTTAAAAAAAGCAATTATATTAAATAATAGCTCATCAGAGTCTTCTAGTGTATTCAAAAGGGAAGAAAGTGATTTTAATAGTGAAGAAAAACTACAGAAGTTGAGTGAATGTCCTGATAATTTTATGGAAGTGGTGGACATTAATGATGAATTATTGACAATAAATGATAACGGTGAATCTATCAGTGACAGTAGTGATGAAAACAGCGATGATGGAGGAACAGAAAATAATAAAGTTTTGAAAATTCATAACATTTTTAATAAAACTCCATTATCCAACATTCGAGATGATCTTGTCCAGTGGACGTGTGAAAATAATATTGCTCATTCAGCAGTAAGAAGTTTGTTGAACATCCTTAGTAATGTTCAATCTATTGAAGAATTGCATAATCTTCCAAAAGATCCTCGAACGTTACTGGAAACGCCACGTCGTAAAATTATCATTCGAGATGTATCTCCTGGCCAATACTTTCATTATGGACTAGAAAATGGATTAATTGATCAATTAAAACACTTCAACGTAAATGAGTTTCCCGAATGTATAAAAATTAACGTACATATTGATGGGCTCCCAATTGCAAAGAGTTCAAAAAGTCAGCTATATCCGATACTAGCTGAAATTTTTCCTAAAATTACTGCTCCATTTGCCATTGGAATATACCATGGGTATAATAAACCTGATAAATCCAATGAATTTGTTCAAGAATTTATCAATGAGTATAGGACTTTGCAGGAAAGAGGCTTCCAATGCAGTGGTCGCACATTTTATGTGATAATTAGAGCCATCATTTGTGATTCTCCAGCTCGGGCTTTTGTAACATGCACTAAAGGCCACACTGGTTATTTCGGTTGTGGTAAATGTATGCAGGAAGGTACATATGAGAGTAATCGCATGTTATTTCTTGAAGTTAATGCATCATTACGCACAAACGAAAATTTCGTTGAACGCGTTAATGAAGATTATCATCTCGATAAATCAATTTTCGAAGATATAAATATCGGAATGGTTTCTCAATTTCCTGTGGAATATATGCATTTGGTGTGCCTTGGGGTTCAAAAAAAAATCTTGTCTGCATTAATCAAAGGATGGCGAATCAGTGATGATAAGATCGTTAAATTCAGAAGTAGTGAAATATCTGCGATCTCAACATACTTAGTCTCCGTAAGAAACTGGATACCCTCCGAATTTGCGAGAAAAACCCGATCATTAGAAGAATTAGATCGATGGAAAGCCACGGAACTAAGATTATTCTTACTATACGTCGGTCCAATTGCTTTAAAATATAATTCTACATTGCACAGAGATTATTTGTATCATTTCAATGTCCTTCATTGTGCTATAAGGATTCTGTGTGACGATACTCAATGTATTGAGAATAATCAATGTTCTAAAATGATGTTACATTATTTTGTAAAAGAATCAGCTCGTCTATACGGCAATCATTTTGTAGTGTACAATGTTCACAATTTGATCCATTTAGCTGATGAAGTACTGACATTCGGCCCCCTTGATTCGTACAGCGCTTTTTCATTTGAGAGCTATTTAAATAGCATTAAAAAGCTCTTAAGAAAAGGAGATAAGCCCTTGCAACAATTACATAAACGTCTTGTTGAACAAGCAGGCTGCAAGAAATTGCGAAAAATCAGTGCATTTATAAATCCTGAAGAGTCACTCTACAATAATGCTAAATCTAATGAAAATAAAGTGTCATCATACGATAAAATTAATTATGGAAAATTTGCACTGTCCACTCGTCTGACCGCTGACAAATATTGTTACACTAAAAACTTTGATATTTTGTGTCTAGAGAATATTTGCAAGATAAATAACGAAATTATATTACATGGAAAAGTGTTAGTAAACTCAAGATCTTTGGAAAACTATCCAATTGATTCAAAAGTGATGAATATTGTGGTTGGAAATAAATGGTCCACAATCAAACAATTTAAAGCAAGTGAAGTGATTCTAAAAGCTGTTTGCTTGCCTGATAAAAACGCAATGTACACTTTTTTCCCACTAATTCATTCGTGTACAATGTGAATATTGATGATAATTTTTTTTATTATTAATATTGTTACTAAATATTATAAACTTTTAATTAATTTTCAAAACAAATTTCCGAAACTTTATAAAAAATATTGACTATTTTTAAATTACGCGCGTTTCGAACTCAAAAGTGAGGTTATACAAGTAATCTTCCATGTGCTAGTGAACGTGCTCGTTTCCGCGACAGGAATAGAAAAATTACAGAGCATACAGAGTAAATAAAGTAAGTAATTATGGTTGTTACGGCCAACGATAGCCGAACGGCAATTTCCAGCCCCTCTTTTAATATTTGCACCGTTATATGTATTAATAGAATCTAAGACTAATTGTAACTACGACTACCAGGTAGGAATGTCACGAACCGCTTCCGGACGGTCAATCCCCGGACGGTCCCTAGTTCGGCCCGCATTTCAAGCCGTTTTCAATATTATATTTTAATCCACTGTAAGTGGGAGAGCGTCGAGTCCCGCGAAGATAGGTGCTCGAAAGGGTCGGTAATCGGGGCTATTCTCGACACGGGGGGTGAATCGCTTCAAGAAACTGTCCGGCTCCTTGTAACGGTACAACACTGCGTCATTCGTACGGGACTCAGGGGACGCCATCCGTCGCGTCGTCACGATCGACGCTAGCAATGAGGGTTACACGTCGTGCACCCGCGTTACCCCTTCCGTACCACGATTTTCCGGGGTTTAAAAGCGAGTCGTGTAGGGACCTTCAGTTCAGTTGCTTTTCCTTACGCCCTTGTAACTCATCGTCGAGCCAGAGTCCCTCGATCGCACCGTCGCGTATCGCCTCATCTGTCGCGGTCGCCTCCCGTGCCTTCAGTGTAACCATTACGTACGCCGTGATATGAGGCCATCAGTACTCATTTTCACCTCGAGCGATAATCGGACCATCGTGTCCCCGGGACTTACAACCCCGCGACTTCCGCGACACGATCGCAGTTCGTAGCGTCGAGAAACAATGGTATTACCCTACTCATTACACAAACAGTTATTCAAAAATATTTTGCTCTATAAGAAACTGATATGCTAAATATAATATTAAAATAAATTCGATAAAGAATACTCATACAATAAAGAACACTCATAAATGATATTTGTATTTTTTATGTTTTTCCAATGCAATATATTCTAATTGATACAAAGACAAAATTATAACAATTTGTTTATACATATATCTATATTTGTTTCAGTTGTACTTCGTTGCATTTTGTGGCGATTGGTGTTCCACTGTACCTAAATCGTGGATCCACGACACTGGAAAAAAGATTTCATAGCCTCCAAAATCAGAAAATGCCACGAATTGCGTTAAAAAGGCAATACAACCAAAAGAAGCTTGGTCATTTGTCCAATATAAAAAATTACTTGGACCATATGGTACAATTTAATTATTTTTACTACCTTAATATATACCATTGGATCTTTTCTTGATTTTTATCATTAACAGATGATTACAACACTGCAAGGGCAGTCGAAGTAGCGGCGATAGACATCTCAACAAATGATGAAACGTTGGACATTCTGACAAGCAGATCTGATGGCAATTTTAAGAAACGTTTTAGAAGAAAACCACAACGCTTCATTGACAGTGAAAGTGAAGATGATACCGAATCCACAAGTATGAAATCAAATATTTACATATTATTCAACATACAAATTCAGCAATTCACTGTAATGTACATATCAATCTTTTAATAATTTAATGTTCTATTTCATTAGATGCCTCAGAATACCACGCGAAACCGCAATTTCCATTCAAAGTAACACAGGAAAGAGGCAAACATCCCCAAGAATTAAAAAAAGCAGGTACAACTTAATTATCTGATATAATTTACAACATAAGTAAATAAATATATATATAAACCTTCAAATGTATGTTTTTCAGAGACAGTGGACCTGCCGATTTCTCTCGACGATTGCGTGATAGACCAAAATATGGATTTATTCGATACGCAACCATTGAACTATGGAAGTTTTTTTGATGATGACATCAGTGGCAATAATTCTAGCATTGAATCACCGGAAAAAAAGATTTGTATTAAACGTGACTCTACGTCATCGATAGTTAAAAAACTAACTATTCTTGAAGACGTGCCCACACGTAAGTTTTATAATATAAAATTCACAATACTTTTGAATTATTTTATTATCATTAGCTAAATATCGGATTTATTTTTAAAGGGATTCCTATTCACGTTGCTAGAAATTACAACCTTTGTTCTTCGAACTCTTCCATTAATCACGATACCGGGAAGGACAAAGAACTTGCTGTGATTGATGAAGTACGAAAAAGTGATTCGATGCCATCTCATCACGGCTGCTGTTGTAAGTATAATACTATAATATTTGTGGGATTTATTTCAATAATTAAACTTTCTTACTGTCTGAATGCTGACGACATTTCTACAATTGGGTGTTTTCACATTTTTCAGAAACTGGCTTATAATGAAGGTTATTGTGCATATGTATGATATTAATGAACTAAAAAATGTTGCTGTCAAGTTTTTATGAGAAAATTACGTCTAAAATTCAAATGTGAAAATCTCCCGCGAAAAACGCGATTTGCCTCTGTGACGTCACGATCCGTGTAAACAAACAACTGTCAAACGGAGTTGCCTGTTTTTGAAGCGTTTTTCTGGGTTTTGGAAAGTTTGTTGTTTCTACGTCGTTTTTGTGTAGTGTGTAGTGAAAGTGGCTGAAAATGTATGCACCAGAAGCACACAGTAAATCGTGTTTTGTGCCAAAATGTACGAATACTTCTGTGCGAACTCCAGACAAAGTGTTTGTGAATGTGCCGAGAGACTATGACATGAGACGAAAATGGTTTAAAGCGGCCAGAAGAGACATGCCTAAGTCAAAATCGATATTCCATTGCTGCGAAGATCATTTCAATGTAAGTTTCCTTATACTATAGGTTCATAGGTTATGTTCAATGAATGCTTTTGGTTGACAGCTTGAAGAGGACATGGAAAATTATTTACAGTAGATACAAGACTATGGGAGGAAATATTTTAATGAAATAAGGAGTTTTGCCTCACATCTTCGACTGCCAAAAAGACAGGTAGAGAGCTGCTAGTTAAGCCACCGAGACCACTTAACGAAAAATGTAAGAGGGAATGGTTGATCGAGGAAGTCATGTCTGCTACCGAGGTTCAACAACAGGCACTATCTCTTCAAGATTAACTAAACAATAGTACTGGTGCCAGTGGACTGGGTCACGAGCAAGTAATTTCCAAAAAAAAAAACGTTCAGTGTTTAAGTATTTGTATGCAGACTCGAAGTGACGCAGTGCAAACACAAAAAAGATCGTATCGCAGCATAAGAATTCAGTGCCATTTTGAGCGTAGTTCAGTCGAAACTGCCTGGAGTTTGTCTGAAGTTCGCACTGAAGTATTCATGCATTTTTATGTTTGCACTGCGACACCTCGAGTCTGCATACAAATACTTAAATGCTGAACCTTTTTTTCCAGAACTTTCTTGCTCATAACCCAGTCCACTGGCACCAGTACTATTGTCTGGTTTATCTTGAAGAGATAGTGCCTGTTGTTGAACCTCGGTAGCAGACATGACTTTCTCGATCAACCATTCCCTCTTACATTTTTCGTGAAGTGGTCTCGGTGGCTAACTAGCAGCTCTCTACCTGTCTTTTTGGCAGTCGAAGATGTGAGGTAAAACTCCTTGTTTCATTAAAATATTTCCTCCCATAGTCTTGTACCTACTGTAAATAATTTTCCATGTCCTCTTCAAGCTGTCAACCAAAAGCATTCATTGAGCATAACCTATAAACCTATAGTATAAGGAAACTTACATTGAAATGATCCTCGCAGCAATGGAATATCGATTTTGACTTAGGCATGTCTCTTCTGGCCGCTTTAAACCATTTTCGTCTCATGTCATAGTCTCTCGGCACATTCACAAACAGTTTGTCTGGAGTTCGCACAGAAGTATTCATGCATTTTGGCACAAAACACGATTTACTGTGTGCTTCTGGTGCATACATTTTTAGCCGCTTTCACTACACACTACACCAAAACGACATAGAAACAACAAACTTTCCGAAACCCAGAAAAACGCTTCAAAAACATAGGCAACTTCGTTTGAAAGTTGTTTGTTTACACGGATCGTGACGTCATAGCCAATCAGAGCGCGTTTTGATTTTGCTCAGTTGCCAAGTTGCACCGCGGCATTTTTTACTTTAATTTATTGTGAATTTGTCTGTTTTTGGATACTTTTGAACAATGATACGTGCAACATAAATCCTTTACTTCACTGTATACTGCAATTACGCAACATTCGTAACTAGTGCACACACCCAATTATTACTTATATACCTCTATATTTCTTTATAAATTAATTTTCATTTATTCCATTCTTTGTTTATAGCGGCATGCCGGAAACAATTTGATGTAATCATTCGGAAACTCGATTTACTGACCATTGCTGTGAATGAGCTCACTAATTATAAAGGTTCCCATATGGGCGTTGAAGAGAGAAGTGAATTACCACCATTCCCCATTCAAAATACGGATGATTTGAAAGAACTGGAGACAATTTTGAATACTAATACTGCAGCATGCTCTCAATATGTAAATATTTATTCTATTTTCACAATTTTTCTTCCATGCCTATTTCATTTTGCTTTAACGAAAAGTCTGCCAATTTAGCTACGTTAAAGCAATTAACATCATCTATCTTATACTCTATTTAGTCAAGCATTTATTTCATTCACAGATGAAAACAACGCAATTGCAAGGAGGGAAAGACTATAAAAAACATGTACGGGATGTACTTAATGTGCTCCTGACAGATGAGTTGGCGTGTTTATTGTCGTGGAGCGGTCAAAAACATACTTTCGGAGTTAAAAATATGAAATTTACCAAACTTCTGACAGGTATACAAATTTATTAAATTTGAAGTTTATTAAACTGGAAGTTTGAAAATTATTGAACGCTAATTGAAATGTTTGATTGTTCCAGAGTCCATAGTATCTATTCGCAAAGACTGCACCATTTATGACGTTGAAGCAGTAATTAAAAATTGGCTTCAGCACGCTTCCGACCGAGTGAAATATAATGCAAAGAAGCATTTGTAATTTGATCTAACTTGGCATCTTTATGTATATGGATATGTATATGTAAAAAATAAAGAGAAACCTTTATTTCTTTAAAATTCACTTTTTTGGAATTATTATATTAATGATTACTACATTTAATTAGGAATTATTCAGCAAAAGATATCCTGCAGATGTCTAAATAAGGTAGTCTTAAAGAACTCAGAAATAAGAGCTGTTTAGGAATTCGCTCAATTATCATGAAAAACAGTTCCGAAAGAATTCATTTTTCGGTTGTCTTAAACACTTCTTGAAGTGGCGCATTGGACATCCTTCTGAATACATTAGGAATTCTTTCTGAAGATAAATCGGACGTCCTAATCTGAAATAAGACCTCTTCAAGAATTCCTTAAGAACTCATAATGCTTACTGGGTATAAACATTATCTTCAAGAGCCTTGATATAACGTCATCAATGTCGAATAAATTTAAAATATGAATTACTTTTTAATAATTAATTTCTCCGTAAATTCTATACGGATTTCAAAAAAATCAATTGCATTATGTCCGTAATTTTTTAATGAACCTAGGGTTTTCCTCTGGGTCAGAGGTTTGAGAACACCCGGTATATAACTAATGCACGTGCGGTGCGAAAATTCGTAGACGATGACCACTGACTGGTGATGACAGTGAACGGCTATCATTTCTGAAAAGTTTAAACATTCACAGCGCCGTCGCAGTAGTACTAAAATGTGTGAAATAATAGGCATTTTGACTAGTTTGAAAATACATTACAAATTGTTATCATCTCTCTTTATTGCTATCTAATTAAACTTATTTCAGTAAAATAACGAAAATATATAAATGTTTAATATTAAAAATCTTAATTTCAAAAGTTGTCTTTTTAAAATGCGGCCATTTAATCAGAAACGATACGTGATTGGCTAACGGTTAGTGTGACGTCACATAATTGTAAACAAACAGTTCACAACAACCTTTAGGTTAGGTTTGCTTTAGAATCGTTTTGTTTTGAGATTATTATTGGTATTTTCTCTTAGTAGATCGTAAAATATTGTACATTAATTAAAGTGTATACATTTTATGAGACGTTTTTTGTGTTCTTACTAAAAAAAAACTATTGAAAAATGGATAGTAACTTTGTACAGGCCGACAGCGGAAACCTTCCCAAAATAGACGCCTTAATGGTTGCTCTATTTTTTAAAGACAATCCAGATTTCTATGGTGCTAAACTTAAAAACGTGAAAACTGCAATGTAAGTATACCTGAATATTTACCTACTAGTTTATTTTCATTATTAATTCATAAAATATTCGTGGAAAAGTATGTTTGCAATTTTGTATCAATCATAAATGTTATTTTTAATTTATATCTGCACGAGAATCATATGGAGACGACGCTATTGGCTACGTTCAACTATGTCGAGAGGCAGATATTTGTACAGTGAAATGTAAGATGTGCCCTGAACATAAAGTGCATAAGAAGTCATATTCTCTGCCTATGGTAATAAATGAAAACCAGAGAGAAATAGTAAGTTGCCGATGCCATGATTGTGCAGCGTCTGCAGGAGGCTGTAAACACGCAGTGGCCTTTTTAATGTGGACTCACAGAAGAAGCGAGGAACCTGCATGTACCTCCATCGAATGTTACTGGAAGAAACCGTTGTTATCCAGAGTAGGCACTACTCTCAAATTTATAACTGCAGAACAACTGTCGAGAAACACAGCAGCAAGAGGAGCAGATAATGGTGATGTCCTCTCAGAATTTTTGCAAGAAGCGAAGAAGAGGAAAATTGAAAACTGTGAGTTGGTAAAGTATCAAAATGACTATAAGATTACCAACATGAAACAATACTCGTGGCATCACTTCATAATGAACCAAAGTCAAGAATGTAAACAAGATGTGGGTAAACTACTAGAACTGATGAGAGCAATTCTGAGCAAAGACACTGTTGCTTTGATAAGCCAAGCCACAAAACAACAATCTAAAAGTACCTTGTGGTATGAATTGAGGTATGGCCGTATAACGGCATCAAAGGCCTATGAAGTCAGCCGTTGTAAAACTGCTGAGGGGTCTTTGGTAGCAGCAATCTTGGGTGCTAAAATGGCCGATACTGCTGCAATGAAAAGAGGCAGGAATCTGGAGCTATCTGTGAGAAAAGTGGCTAGGAAAAAATTAAAAAAGGAATTTTTAAATCATGTGGACTGTTTATTTCATAGGAGCATCCCATGATTGCAGCCTCTCCAGATGGAATATGCAATGATGCGATCATTGAAATCAAGTGTCCGACAAACATAAAAGCAAAAAGAAATTATGCAGTAAATGTGGAGTCATCGCTAACAAATATTTGGCTCAAACACATCTTCAAATGTACACAACAGGTATTAAAAAATGTTATTTTTGCATAGCTGATGATGATTTTGAGGTAACCAAAAATGTTGAAATTATTGTTGTGGCTTATGACCAAGATTATGTTACAAATTTATTGAATAGTTTAGTTTCATTTTGGATAAGTAAAATTTATCAAATTTTGTACCGTAGCACTTCTTTACAATAATTTGTACGTAAGTACCTACTTTTGTAATATTTTTTGTGCTTATTTTTATTTTGTTTCCCATTTTCACATTACGTATTTTTATCGTTATTAATAAAGATTGATAGTTTGTTTCTTTGATGTTTTTTTAAAAATCCTTTTAGACCTTATGCTAGCATTAATGACTTATAATAATTTTTGCTGTAACATTTTCATGCAATTATGTGTTTGAACTAATAAGTGTTTTTGTTTTGCAACGACTCTGTTTTATTTACTATCCAGACATACGGAATAGGTAAGTAAAAAATAGATAGTTGTATTTTTTATACCAATTTTATAGTTACTTTATTAGAGAATCCTGTACATTTAACAATGCACAAGCTATAATCAAGTACTCGAAGGGTGTGTATTTATGACAGAAAGTTGTTTCAGCATGTGGAATTCTCTTAGTCGCCTTATAACTCGTTCAACGTGAATTCTTAAGCTAGCAATGATTTTAGTTTGACGAACGTCTGCTTTAGTCAACTTTGAACCAGCTGAAACACTAGGTGGTCTTAACAGTTTTATACCTTTCTTATTAAGTAGATGTTCCACATTTTTAAAACCTCTATCTGCTAAAATAAAATGACCACCTCCTTCAAATTCATCTAAAAATGAACAATTTTCCAAAAGAGTGACATCGCTGATTCTACCATCAAAACCAGGAGAAATATAATGAACCAAGCCATTAGGGGTACAGGATATCAAATATTTGATAGTATTGGCTTTTTTATAATCCGACCAAGTTAATGCCTGATGAAGGGCCTTTGATAGCTTTTGTATATCTACTTCTAAACAATCTATGATGCAACTAAGCTTTATGGTAATTTTGTCGAAATGCAAGCGGAATATTTTTTTTTATTGCACATTTATTCAACTTTACAAGAAATGGTCGCAAGACCCTAGCAATTTTTGGAATGCTTTTTAGAAATATTTTACTTGCATATGATAACGAAATTCCAAAGTTATCCTCAATTTCAGATAATGTGGTATTCATTCTGATTTTTTTTAAACATAGCAAGATATGTTCTATCGGTATGTTTGTGTGCTCGTTTATCAGCTGGACAATGAAATATCAAGATTCTGGAATTCCAACATACATCATTGGTTTTTTGCTGATTAGATGTAGAGTATTTTTGATACACTGCTGTTTTTTAACATCCACATTTACATCCGTAATACTGCTATCAGAGTCTGTAACTTTAGATGATGAAGGAGCCCCAGAAGAAGACGCTAATATGGAGCAAGAAACATCACTATCTAATTTTTCATCTTCAAGCATAAACATTTTCTTCTTCACTTTAGTAATTTGACTTAATGATGGTGTTTGATAACAAGGCTCAATAATCTTAAATGGAGACGTAAATGTGGATGTTGTGGGCGGTTTAACAGGTGACGTAGATGCGTTTAGTGTTACTATGCTTGTTTGTATAACCTTACTTCTATAATATATATGCAGTTTTACTTGGATTGATTGATTCATAGTTGTTTTGGGGTTTGTTTCTGTTTGTTTGTCACATGTTCGTGGTGATTCTGTAATGATAAACAACGTTTATTATTATTATTGTTATTATTACTAGTTGCGTGACACTGAAAAAGTACAATAGAAATTTAGGTTTTTGAACACCTAATCCTAATTTATAAGTATTATAAATAACATACCTTCATACTACGGTCTAATGATTATATTATTTTCTACCTGACACTTCTTCTTTACTTTTTTGAAGGTATTGTTGTGATATAGTTACTTGTTCTTGAAGACCGATTGTTTGTTCTAGAAGATCGATCGTTTGATCTGGAAGATCGATTGTTTGTTCTTGAAGATCGATAGTTTGTTCTGGAAGATCGATCGTTTGTTCTGGAAAATCGATAGTTTGTTCTTGAAGATCGATAGTTTGTTCTGGAAGATCGATCGTTTGTTCTGGAAAATCGATTGTTTGTTCTTGAAGATCGATAGTTTGTTCTGGAAGATCGATCGTTTGTTCTGGAAAATCGATTGTTTGTTCTTGAAGATTGATTGTTTGTCTTTTAACAAAGCCAGCCCAAGAAGTATTTGGTTCATTCAGTCTTCTTTTACGATCCTGTTGACAATCAAACTTTGATGGCAAAGCACCAGTTACCATAACAATTCTCTGGCTGAATCCCATTTTGTATTGAGTATAGTTTGCCATATCTTTCTCTATCTGCAATTATATAACATGAAATTGAAAAATGTGGTTATGTTTTTATTATACAATATACAAGGTTCGTTCCAACTAACACGAGAACTGGTTCTGAACTCGACGGAGTGTGCACAGTCTGACTTTTGGGACGGCTAGATCAGACTGTGCACACTCCGTCGAGTTCAGAACCAGTTCTCGTGTTAGTTGGAATGAACCTATAAAGTAATAAATAACTCCCCCTGATTACAGTCCTGGTAAAATTTGATATTTTCCCAGATAGAAAAGTGTGCCACAGGATTAGTGCAGTGCCGTCAATATACTGCCAAAGTTGGTGCAGATCTTGTCGAAGCACGTCGTGTTTGTATACTGTCAGTACAGGAAGACCGTATATTACTGGAACGCTATACAGCTATACTACCATAATAATGTAGAAAAGTGTGCCACAGGATTAGTGCAGTGCCGCCAATACACCGCCAAAGTTGATGCAGACCTTGTCGAAGTACGTCGTGTCGGTAGAACCTGATATTTGTACCGTGGCATTGTACCGCAATTCAGGAGGATACTTTTCTATCTGGGTTACTCTGAAACACTAGGGTTAAGTTTATAAGTTTATTTGTTTACATTACTGTCAGACATTGCACAGCTTACTGATGGTAGAAAGTGTACGAATTTATCTGATGCTTTAACTGTACTTAAACATAGAAGTCTTATAATAAAGCTACTAAATGTATGTTATTAACATTAAAACATTTGTCATTTACTTACATTAAAGTGGTCCTCACAGAAAAAAGCCCTTCTTTTTGCCGCTATATCTCTGGGATTTCGCCGAGTGAGTTGCAACCACTTTTTTCGCATTTCAGCATTTGTTGGAACACATACAAACATTTTTTCCGGAGTCTTTATAGAAGTATTTGAACATTTTGGCACTGCACACCACTTGTAGCTCATTGTTTTTTAACAATTTGGTTTATTTTCAAAGAGCTGACAGCTGCTGCTTGACGTTCATTTGTATTTACAATTATGTGACATCAGAGAGAGGGATCACGTGATTATAGAGGCCGCTAGCTTGTCGTTTTTGGCGCTTTTTTAGCTATTTAAATTTGTTCCTCGATTTTTAGTGAATATATTGCTTATTTCATTAGAAATATTCATACAGCTTGTACAAAATTATATAATAAACCATTTCTGATGGTTTCTCAATAGTAGTCAAATAGCCTATTACGGTGGACACAAGAACCAGTGTAGGGGAAGGAGCGGCAAAGTGAGGAGCGGGGCAAAGCGGGGAGTTGTCGATAACACAGGCACACAAAAAAAAAGTCCCTGTTCCCGGAACCAGACCAATATATCTTTATGTTTTTGAGGTCGCTGAATCCGAATCCGGTATCCGTTTGTCTCCATCACGTCACGTTCAAGGTCATTTCAAGGTCAAGTCCTGGAAAAATAGTCAAATCGATTCAAATTATTATTCCTATATATTTTTGGGGTTGCTGAATCCAAACCCGATGTCCGTTTGATCCGACAAGGTCAAATTCAAGGTCATTTCAAGGTCAATTGTATTTATTCTCCCAAAAATGAATTTTTGTACTGCAGATTCTGAAAGAACGGGAAATTTTACGTCTAGATATGTATCCAATTTGTTTGATGACATAACCCGTAAGGTCATTTCAAGGTCACTTTATATTATTGTATGGAAGGTTCATGTGACAATTGCAAAAATGAGAAAATGTGTCTTCACGAGAATAAACTACCACGTCAATATGTTTTCGAGGTCACTGAATTAGAATCCGAGGTTCGTTTGCCACCAGTATGTCAGGGTCAAGTTCAGTTCAAGGTCAAATCCAGCAAAAATGTTCAAATCTTTTCGCATCATCACTCCGTTATATTTTTGGAGTCGCTGGAACGTGTATTTTGTATTTCACTCTGCTACTTTTTCATCGTTTCGCCTTCTCTTATAACGTACTCGTTTATTCTCAAAAGATCTGTGCAAGGGATTTCTCTTGCGTTTTTTCCTTTTTCCGCGCTTTCTCTCTGCAACATCCAACAGAAATCTGCCATCATGTTTTCATCCCATCTACTCTGAAATCTTCGTTCTACATCTTTAAAATCTTGGTGGAAACGTTCTCCTTGTTCTTCACTGAAATTGCCAACGTTATCTAGAAATTCGTCCACATGACTGCCCATCATATGTAATTTTAAACTCATGTTACATCCCAATCTCCTGAAATTCTCAACCATGTCAGATATTATTTTGTTGTAGTCCGAGCTCTTATGATTGCCTAGAAAATTACTACATACTTTCTTGCAGCTGACCCACGCATTCTTCTCAATAGAGCTCATTTGAGTTACGAAGTGATTGTCTCTAAACATTTTTCTGATCTGAGGTCCATCGAATACTCCCGCGCCTACTTTAGCATCAGATAGACCTGGAAATTGATCTCGTAAGTATTTGTAACAATCGCTTTCTTTATTCAACGCTTTGACGAATTGTTTTATGAGTCCTAACTTTATATGTAATGGAGGTATCAATACCTTCGTTGAATCTATCAACGGCTGCTGTAAGATATTATCGGATCTTACAACGAAGGATGTTCTAGGTTCCCAAAACTTTTTCACGTAATGATTTTGTTTATCTCTACTATCCAATTTATAAAGATAACACGGTTTTTTTGTATAGCCAGATTGCTGTCCCAGAATCATTGTGAGGATTTTAAAATCTCCGCAAACTTGCCATTTGTGGTCATCATATTTTATTGCTGGTAACAGAGTTTTCAAACATTCATACGATTCATTCATAACAGTCGAATCCGCAACTGGTATTGGTGCGTATACATTAGTATTGTGGAGTAAGACTGCTTTGAGACTACGTTTACTAGAATCGATCAAAAGTCTCCATTGATCAGCACTATAAGCATCGGGCTTTAATTCGTCGATTAATCCTTTGACATTATTACAATAGAAACTTATTTGAATTACGAGAGAAAAAGCTCCTACATTTTTTTTCTCTTGTTCTGTAAAACGTTACCTTCGTTTTCTTCTTCAGCAGATTTCTCTTTTTAAACGTAGAAGCACAGTACTCGGCAACATCTTTCGGCAATCCCATGTTACGAATGAAATCGTTCAGTTCTTCCTGTGAGAACAATTGAGGCTTTTTATTCTTACAACCCGTTGGAACGTATTCATGAGAATCATCTTCAGTTTCACTTTCTTCATCATTCGTTTGGCCATCTTCGCTGCCACTTTCGTTTCCGCTCATATATCTCTCATCGTCATTATCAGTTTCATTTTCACTCGTGTAACTTTCATCTTCGCTATCAGTTCCACTCATACCTATAGCTCTTATCTCTATTATTATCATCGTACTGTTCATCCTCATTTACACAATCTCTACGCTGATCTATAATTTCTTTTTCAACGTTTGCTTTAATCTCGTCTATTTCCATCCCATCTGAACTAAAATTCCGTTTGTTTGTATTGCCTCGTTGGAAATAACAGGTAGTATGACACTCGTAACGTTAGCATACTTTATATGTGATTTATTTTTCATATTGTACCCAGTTAGATATGTTTTGCAGAAATAACAATCTTTTCTAGATTGCGCTTTGGTCCAATGTATTGGTATAAGAAAATTGAGATATTTCTTGTCTCGAGATTTATCATAACGATGAAACATTGTGTTACAAGAAGCACAAATGATGTGTGGTACCCAATCATTACCTTCATCTATCATGTTCAAATCAAAACAATCCTTAGGTATACATATTCCTTATACGCTCTGAAATACGTTTGCGATTCTTTGATGCTTCATACTTACCACAAATATAGCAAAATGAATCTGGATCCTTATTGCATATGTGATCCGAACTTGTAGTGATAGACTCTACAGTAGCCAAGTTTTCCACCAATGCAGAGCTGCGGTCGCTTGATGACGACGATTGCGGGCCCGCTTGCTTACCCAGACCAACCGCCGATACTGGGGTTCCTTGTGAGAACCAGGGATTTTGCCGGAAAAATAAACAATAAAAAAACCGTTGCCCGCCGTCACCGCGTGGAGGTACCCTGGGTGCAGGCACACCACACATATTCGCTGTATCAAATTTACAACGATGAGCGCCAATTCACTTGAATTGAGAGATCACGTGACTGGATTTCAAAATTTATTTTGCGGTACGAGAACAGATTTATTCTCGCTCGGAACTGAGTGAGTTGATGCATGGAAAAAAAACTTGGCAGATCCCCAAACAGACCTCCGCGTCTTTTAAACGTCAAAGACGTGTACCGCTCAACGGATCATTCGGTCATGGACGCCGATCCGCGGTAATGCATTGAAGACACGAGAGAGCTAGGAAACCGCCATAGGCGACAGCCTTCCGACTGACCGCTCCGTCACGGCCTCTCTTACTACAGACCCGAGCCGGCGCGATCGAAGCTCCGCTATCCACTCCACGCGCGACCCGGCGCCCTATGAGTGGAAACACGTCGACCGGCACTCCCATGGAGGGGGTCAGCTTGGACTTTAGATTAGAACATTTTTGCTAGATTGGACCTTGAAATGACCTTGGGGGTTATGTTATCAACAAAATTGAATACATATCTAGACGTAAAATTTCCCGTTCTTTCAGAATCTGCAGTCAAACATTCATTTTTGGCAGAATAAATATATTTTACCTTCAAATGACCTTGAATTTGACCTTGTCGGATCAAACGGATATCGGATTTGGATTCAGTGACCTCAAAAATATATAGGAATAATAATTTGAATCGATTTGACTATTTTTCCAGGATTTGGATGGAAAAATCTTTGTAATAAGTACTTTTTGGATGGAAGCAACCAAAAAGGAGATAATACCAAAAAATTTATTTTCGCCGCCATTTTAACAAACCGCCGCCGACGGTTTTTTAACAAAATGGCGGCGAAAATCAATTTTTTGGTATTATCTCCTTTTTGGTTGCTTCCATCCAAAAAGTACTTATTACAAAAATTGTAGAGGACTCCATTCTCTGTAAGTTTTGTCTGAAACATTTTTTTATTAAACAAATGGTTTCTGAGCTATATTATATCAAAGTGGGGCATATTTCTTAAAATCGTATTATTTACGAATTATCTACTAGTAATCAATTATACTCGTTTTCACACCACCATGAGGTAGAGTAAACGGCGCGTTTTTTTTATTGTGGTTTCCCCAGTAGGCCTACTCCACAAGTATCTTTTTAAACTATTCTTGATCGTTTGGATGCTCTGGAAGGACCAGGTTGATCAATGTCAATTTCTGGGATTGGTTGAGTGTCATCGTCCTCTTCGATATCCTCCTCTTCGGCAGCCTCTTCGGTATCCTCCTCTTCCTCACCATCTTCAGTAGCGAGAAGATAGTTAACGGCGGTCTGGGTTTCATCTTCGATTTCCTCGTCAATCGGAATTTCGGTGATATTTTCAGTCTCCATTGCAGTGCATGCAAATGATGGAGCATTTTAAACCCGTCTTTCTACAGCCACATGCTGGACCACATCCTTTTTTGCATCTGCAGGAAATGAATTTGAGGAGTGCTTCCGGAGCAGGATCTGTAGTTGTTGTCACTGGAATAAGTCCAGTCTTACTCCTCTTAGTACAGTCAAATTAAACATGAAAAGGGGGTGAACGCTGCGTCAAATCAGGTATTCTTGATTTTTTGATATGTTGTTTATGATGAAAAGGCAATATTAAATCCAAGTTTTCGACCTCGACAGACGACCGGGTCATCGTAAAAAATGAAGAAAATCTCGAAATTTTTGACATTTTTTCAGTTTTCGTTGATTTTGACCCGGAAGGACTGGTTTTTCATAAAAGATCATTAAATCATTTTTGAAGTAGATTAAATTTGCAATAATTTGAGACCTGAACGGTTATTGTAGGTCCAATAGTTTCGGAGATACATCTTTTCAAAATTTGGCCAATTTTTCAAGACACGATTTTTAACCAAATTTTATCATTTTTAGAAGTATTTATGTTTGTGAAGTTTTATTTCTATTACTTGCTAATTCGTTGAGTTGGATTTTTCAATCGGCGTTTTTGCCGTTTATAATGGTTTTATTGGGACCCAAATCAGGACTTATATATAGGTAGAATAAGCCTAGATAATATCCTATTCTATTGGCCAGTTATACTCATTTATTTAGAATGTCAGAGTCCGGGACTTCGGCAAAAGTTTGTGTTTTATTTGTCGCGGGAGTTTGAATGAGGGTGAAGTGGTGACAGTAAAGGCGAGAGGGATACAAACCCTTCTGGCGTCCAATATTTCATTGAAAAATCAAGAAGAGCGTTTATTGAAACGTGTGAACGAGGTATCTGTGCATACTGCTTGCCAGAAAAGGTACAACGACCCCAAGTTGATAGCAGCAGCAGTTCGTCGTGGAGAAATAGTTGTGAAATCAAAAGATACAAGTCTTACAAAATCGATGGGTGAAAAGTTTCATTTCAGAGAGCACTGTTTTCTATATGGAAATAGAATTACAGAACAGTTCATCGAGGCTGAGAAGAGAAAAAACCCAACAAAAAGAAACAACGTCATTATTGTGGAAAAAGTTGATCTTGGTGTAAAAATGTTGAGAGCAGTAAAAAAACGAGGTGATGAGTGGATTTAAAAAATTAAAGATCGCATTTCTGAAACTGACTTAGTAACAGTAGACGCGAGATATCACCGATGTTGCCAAAAGAAACTCTAATTACCACCAACAGAAGAAGATGTGAAGAGGGGAGGTCGTAAGCACACCACGATTGAGGATGCCATGGAACAAATGTTTTCCTTACTCATGCCCATTTCGAGGCCTTTTCCAGCCTATTTTTAGACCGTAAGATGGCGTTTTTCCCGCGTGACACCGACCGGGAGTCCGCAGGCTGTCAAAAGATTGCTTAGTCCGAAGTGGGTCCTTTTTCCAAACTGATAAACGCAACTGAAATGAGCCGTGTATACTGCTGTTTGTTTTGTTTTGAGAAATGGGCATTCGTGAGGAAAAATAGTATATGTCATTCGGCTAAAATCCTCGGATTTTTAAGACTATGTTTAGGTCGTAACACAAGACACGGTGATACGAGGCTCGCCGACCTAATTAAACACAGTCTGAAAAAACCTCGGATTACCGCCTAATGACATAAGATACTATTGCACATCTCTAAGAGAACGCATTGTCAGAAGAATGTCAGTTTTCTCTGGATGAACTGGTTAGCCAGATAGAAGGGGAAAACCCCGATAATCGAACAATAAAAAATCATCTGTTTAAGAAGTATGGAGAGGATACTGTAATTGTCGAAAAGCTTAAGAAAAAACCGTTGTTTGTTTTAAAAATACCGGACACAAAATTCTGACATCGGCTTGATACAATGATCAATATTCAGATCCTCAACAAGAGAGATTACGTGTGGTTAAGGCAGCTGCTGATGTAATACGAGAAGATATTAGTGCACAATCTTTGGACACGACTGCATTGCCACCCTCAGATGACTTTCTCTACGATGTAAATACTGTTATCCCCGAGTCTTTTGAAAACTGTAATTCTTAAAGACAAACGGTACTGCCTAGATGCATATAGGAAGAAGTGTGTTCCTCTCGTACAGAAATCTCGTTCACACGTTTCAATAAACGCTCGTCTTCTCGATTTTTCAATGAACTACTGGACGCCAAAAGGGTTTGTATCCCTCTCGCCTTTACTGTCACCACTTCACCCTCATTCAAACTCCTGCGACAAATAAAACACAAACTTGCAGAAGTCCCGGGCTCCGACATTCTAAATAAATGGGTACAACTGGCCAATAGAATAGGACATTATCTAGACTTATTCTACCTAAGTCCTGATTTGTGGGTCCCAATAAAACCATTATAAACGGCAAAAACGCCGATGGAAAAATCCAACTCGACGAATTAGCAAGTAATAGAAATAAAACTTCACAAACATAAATACTTCTGGAAATGATGAGATTTTGCTAAAAATCCTGTAACTTGAAAAATTGGTCAAATTTTGAAAAGCTGTATCTCCGAAACTATTACAATAACCGTTCAGGTCTCAAATTATTGCAAATTTAATCTACTTCAAAAATGATTTAATGATCTTTTATGAAAACCCAGTCCTTCCGGGTCAAAATCAACGAAAACTGAAAAAATGTCAAAAATTTCGAGATTTTCTTCATTTTTTACGATGACCCGGTCGTCTGTCGAGGTCGAAAACTTGGATTTAACATTGCCTTCTCATCATAAACAACATATCAAAAAAGCAAGAATACCTGATTTGATGCATCGTTCAATGTCTAATTTGATTGTACCATCTTCCATCCCCATTGTTCCGGATTGATGTTTATATCGTACCAAGCCTGAACTTGATGATAAGTTCGGAGAGAATGCTGTCGTGCAGCTGCTGTTGTGGGTGGAAGTGAGGCAAGATTGAACTTACTTTTGGTGACCGATCTTGTGAATTGTTGGTATCGGAGAAAATTTAAAGATGTTGTTTCCTGTCGAGCCCCGTACAATGTGGCCAAGAATTGTTCTCCTGCCGCAGCTATGGTGTCAGAATCTACATAACAATTCACAAGATCGGTCACCAAAAGTAAGTTCAATCTTGCCTCACTTCCACCCACAACATCAGCTTCACGACAGCATTCTCTCCGAACTTATCATCAAGTTCAGGCTTGGTACGATATAAACATCAATCCGGAACAATGGGGATGGAAGAGGATTAAGACTGGACTTACTCCAGTGACTACAACTACAGATCCTGCGGCTGTAGAAAGACGGGTTTAAAATGCTCCATCATTTGCATGCACTGCAATGGAGACTGTGAAAATATCACCGAAATTCCTATTGACGAGGAAATCGAAGATGAAACCCAGACCGCCGTTAACTATCTTTTCGCTACTGAAGATGGTGAGGAAGAGGAGGATATCGAAGAGGCTGCCGAAGAGGAGGATATCGAAGAGGACGATGACACTCAACCAATCCCAGAAATTGACATTGATCAACCTGGTCTTTCCAGAGCATCCAAACGATCAAGAATAGTTTAAAAAGACACTTGTGGAGTAGGCCTACTGGGGAAACCACAATAAAAAAAACGCGCCGTTTACTCTACCTCATGGTGGTGTGAAAACGAGTATAATTGATTACTAGTAGATAATTCGTAAATAATAAGTGCAATTTCCTGTGAAAAGGGCGCGTTTTTGCGATTTTAAGAAATATGCCCCACTTTGATATAATATAGCTCAGAAACCATTTGTTTAATAAGAGAATGTTTCAAACAAAACTTGTAGAGAATTGAGTCCTCTACAATTTTTGTAATAGATACTGTTTGGATGGAAGCAACCAAAAAGGAGATAATACCAAAAAATTGATTTTCCACAACAGTACGATATCGTAAACTTAGTATGTTTTTCAGGACGTAAAACTGAACAAACATGCCAAATTTCAAAACTCCCCGATTTAATGTAAGGTAAAACCCCCCATTGACTGGACTAAGGGATAATAGCGTGTAGTCGCTAGCGGCAATTTCCAGTAGTTGAATTTTTTTCTCTTACTTGCTTGCAAAGATGAACACTAGATGCAAAAATTTTTTGATCATACAGAAAAAACGGTACAGATGCAAGGATATTAGGGACCGAGTCTCTAAATCGGCCGAAAAAAAGCGGTAGATCATCCTTAGTAACACCCCCCCCCCCCCACACACACACACACACACGCACACAACGGGAGGCTCGCTCGGAAAAGCCCGACTTTCCCTGTCCAAATGCTTACACCCGACACATTCCTTGTCTAGGTGCTTACAACTACGTGCTTATACTACGTTGAGTATTGTGTGAGGGAAGTATTGGTGGGAAAACCAACTCGTTCCAGTAAATAGAATCTCTGTAAAAAAAGGCGGCATGTTCATTCAGTGCTAACAAAAATTGATACGTAAAATACTCTCCAAAAAAGATTAGAAATCAATTAAAATCGCCATGTTCAAGAGTTATATATAAAAAGTAAAAGACATCAT
The DNA here is from genome assembly GCA_963678675.1 of Xiphydria camelus. NCBI lineage: Eukaryota > Metazoa > Arthropoda > Insecta > Hymenoptera > Xiphydriidae > Xiphydria > Xiphydria camelus. Next base: position 17,382,702 of record OY783192.1, on the reverse strand, counting down.
TTGAAAGGGAAATTATTGTAAATCAAGTGACTACAAAATTCGACTAAAAAAATTTATAAACAAATTTTAATAAAAAAGAACTTGCCGCGTTTAAGTTTTCATATTTTGTCCACTATACCGAATAATTGGTAGTGCTTGGACGGTGTTAGAGTGATTCATAAATTGCACTGCCGAAGTCAAATTCAGAGAAATTCAGAAGGCCCCCGCCTGATCGGTTTCTCGTGCGACATTCGGTATACTGGTGGTATAATATAAGTGTATGAATTTATTTAAAATCATAAGTGCATAAACATCGAGTATAATTCTGTGTCTGAATTTTTTATTTTGAAGGGAAAAAACGCGGCAAGTTCTTTTTTATTAAAATTTTTTTATAAATTTTTTAGTCGAATTTTGTAGTCGCTTGATTTACAATAATTTCCCTTTCAAATGATGCCTTTTACTTTTTATATATAACTCTTGAACATGGCGATCTTAATTGATTTCAAATCTTTTTTGGAGAGTATTTTACGTATCAATTTTTGTTGGCACTGAATGAACATGCCGCCTTTTTTTACAGAGAATCTGTTTTTGTGGGGGGATTTCACTACTTTTTGGAATTTATTCATGAGGAGAATACGTACATGTAGGAGAATAGCTTTTTATTATTAAGTATTATTGCAAAACGAGTAGGTTAGAAGATTTTCATGAAGACTCACGATTTTCTGACATGTCATCTCGTACAGGTGCAACCGAAGAGGATCTAGCTCATGTCCTGTCCGTAAAAAGATGACTCAATGGATCGGAGAATGGCAGGCTTGTCACCGAGCGCCTTTCACCTATAGTACTTTCATTGCAATATGCGATTTTCGTTTCAACTATTCCTGCTCTAAGTAACTTTTACTTCTTTCAAAGCATTTACCTTGTACGAATTGTTGATCGTAGGGGGCAACGATGAATGATTGTGACTAATCGTAGACAAATTATTCCTGCGATGATGTTCCAGTTGCACACCAATTGCCTTTTAGTTTTAATAGACGAACTTGTCTACGACGAGTCTCTATTATCGATCGCTGCCTCCTACCACGAACAGTTCATAAAAGGTGATTACCTTGAAAGAAGTAAAAGTTATTTAACGCTGGAATAGTTGAATGAAACGAGAAGCGCGTATTGCAATTAATGTACCGTGGGTAATAGGCGCTCGGTGACAAGCCTGACATTCTCCGATGTCCATCGAGTCATCTTTTTACGGACAGGACACGAGCTAGATCCTCTTCGGTTGCACCTGTACGAAATGACATATCAGAATATCGTGAGTCTTCACGAAAATCTTTTAACCTACTCGTTCTGCAGTCATACTTACAATTAATATACCTGAAAGTTGAAGCAACAGTTATATCAAAAATCGGACACCCCGATTTTTAAACACTTGGGAGTCTCATCGAAAAAACCCGAATGATTGTTTCCTATCGCTTCTACACATTATTCACCATTATTTACAAATTAACCATTTCGAGGTTAGATGTTTCGATCTCCCGAATTGACAGCTACTGGGAGATCAGGGGCCCCTTTCTCTAACTCCCTTGCAAGAGAAACATATACGTTTCTCTTAGCGAGTAGACCACTTCTACCCAGTGAGGATTTCTCACGGACCAATAGTGGGCCTTGTGATTATTCACTAATCCTTCGTTGTAGAATATCGATTCATCTGTGAACAAAATCTTCTGACGAACGAGGGATCGTCCACTTGCCGTTACAAAAACCAGTCGGAATAGTTCATTCGTCGAGCTGGATCTAGCTAATTGTACGCTGAAACATGCCCAAGTTCATATTCAGCTTTGAGAAGATTTATTTTCAATATTGGAAGGAAGGCGAAGAAGAGATGAAATAGAAGTGCGAGGTACATGTACACTTCACGTTTGACAGGTCGGTATATAAATTGGAACTTGTGATAGTATAATACGAAAAAGGAAATATATCGATAAAGAGAAAAAATAAATAAAGTAGTTACTCCATTATTGTAATCCGATTCCATTGTATCCCTTATTTTTCTGCCACGACTTTAATTGCTGATAGCGAAGAAAAATCAAATTTATTGGTTGATCAATCCACTATCAACAATCAAAGTCGTGGCAGAAAAATAAGGGATATAATGGAATTGGATTACAATAATAGAGTAACTACTTTATTATTTTTTTTTCTTTATCGATATAAGTTTTTCCTCTTTCGTATTATACAATCACAAGTTTAAATTTATATACCGACCTGTCAAACGTGAAGTGTACATGTACCTCACTTCTGTCACGTCATGGACAACTAACTAAACCACTAACTATTAACTCGGGACTGGGGAATGGGGAGTTGGGATACACACGCAAGTTTCTATATCTTAAGAGAACAATCTGTTGCCACTTACCTTTGCCTGGAACTCCAACCTTGATCTCTCGCTCTCTCTCTTCCTCCTTCTGTCGGCCGTACGATCCTTCCTTCGAGGGGTGGATCGAGTGGGGTGCGGTCTCTCCTAGGTCACTCACTTTCTTGAGAAGGTAGCACGACAGGGATAGAGGTTGAGGTTTCAACAAATCACAATCACTTTCTTTAGATCTCGAACAGAACTTCTTTATTTTCTTTAGATCTTGAACGGAACACGCGTAACTCTCTATAAGTTTGACTGAATGTTAATCTTCAAAAGGAAAAAACAAAAAAAAGCCCCTCTCGGTGTCCAGGATTCTCCTTATATAAGCCGTTAGACTTCGTTCCGGGTGGGGATCCTTCCTGATGTTGAAAAGGGGAAGGAGAAGGAATGCGTTGAATCATGGAGGTTTCTTCCTGTCAGCGGCTGATCGGTGGCCACTTGGCGTCTTGTTTTTCGCTGGTCCATTTCCTTTAATGCTACGCGGGTGGCACGTGGAGGTTTTCGCGCCTTCACCTTGCGCGAGGGTTCGTGTTACTCGCGGTGCAGTTTTGGCTCGGTGCGGAGTCGGCATTCTTCGCAGCGGCCTTGCTCTCGTCGCTATTTGAGATTCCTCTTATTCTATCGCTTTATTCGCCGCTGCGTTTTATTCCATGAACACGGCTACGTTAGGACGTTACACCTCCCCCCTTAAGTCTGAACGTTAGGTGAGCCTAACGTGAAAAGGTTGGGGTTCATATCCCTCTTTCGGAAAAAATTTAGTTAGAATGCATATTATTATTGTAGCCGTGTTCGTAGATTATTTCCTTAAAATTATATCTTGAATATTTGAAGAAGTTGACAAAAATTGCATATATCTATTTGTGAGTTTTTAATCGGATTACTAAATTATAGGTGATTTTACAAAAGTAAATGATTGTATTAAAAATGAAATTAAGTTGTATTAAATCAGTCATTAAATATATAACGGATTAGCGTAATTAACGAAGAGAAGTGTGCAAAACGAGTTATTAAGGGAAGTAATTTGTGGAAGGAATTTACTTGTAGAAAGGAGAAAATAGGAAAGAAAAATTGTAGTTCGGATAAATAGGATTACAGATCTTCCTCTTCACACGTTCAGTGTCAGACCAATTCGTCTCACTCTGGGAACTCCCAATCTTCCTCTTCATTCGCGCTGTCCCAGTCTTCTGGGAAGCGCTGCCAGTAGATGGGCTTCTGTACTCGATCCTCGTACGTCCTAAGATCTGCCAGCTCCTGAGGCCAATTTAAGTGCTGCCATTCCTCTGGAGTGTAGGTGGCTACGTCCAGGCGCTCGAGGTAGGAGCGATCTGGTGGAGGTGGCTCGATGCGGTTCCTCCATTCATGTTCCTCTTCTCTCTGGGCTTGCTGGTACTCGTATGCTTCGAGGGCTTGTTGATACTCGTATTCTTCGAGGGCTTCATTGTATTCACCCCATATTACCTCCTGAAATCCCTCCATGACGAACTCAGGTTCGTCCCAAGCTTCGTCATCCGGGTATTCCTGGGTGAAGAGTTTTCGAAGGTGGAAGACGTTCTCTTCGAAGTTCCATGTCCATTCCAGATATTGTTGTATGATGTGCTGGTGTACTTGTCTGGACGTTGGTTCGTATGGTAATTCCATTTCGATTCCTTGCTGTCTGATTGATCTCTTCAGAAGCGTTTCGGTTTTGTGACTGGCTTCCTTGCGCACTTCGTGAGGTTTTATACCTGGACGGGGTTTGGAATTTGAATTCGGATTTTTTGGAAGTCTGCTGCTTTTGATTTGGAATTTGGATTCTGACTTTGGAAGGATTTATTTAGGGTCGGTTTGTTGATGCTTGTTAGTACTTATTGTATAGCGTACATATTACTTTCTATTTGAAGTATAATGTGATATCGTGCGTAACGCATATCCGTGTACGATATTATCCGTTATTAATTTTATTATTCTAAGTATAAATATAATTCGTTAGAATCCTGCACTGGCTGTGTATCGAATGTTAAGAAATTAGACCACATTTTTTTATTCCACGTATTTTCAGCTATTTTATGAATTGTATTTTCGTCTAATAAATCTATGTTTTGATACATCTTTTTTTTCTGTAATGTCTCTACCGGTCATGCTTCTTGCAATGTTATTAATAATTGTTGGTTTGTCTGCGGGGAACATAATGTGATCTCTTCGGTTTTGTAATCTATCTTTATTCTGATTTCTCTAATTTCTTATAAAATATTTTAATTGTTTTCTGGGGTTATGTGTGATATTCTTAATCTATTAACATGGACTATTTTTGTATTTTTCTTAATTCTAATTTTTACATTTGTTTTATTTATAATTTCTAAGACTTCATGTGGTCCTGTATATTGATCACCAAATTTTATTTTATTTTTTTGATTTAAATTTTGAACTTATAAGTTTTTGTTTAGCTACTTCTTGGATATCATGTAATCTTGTTACTAAGTCAATTAAATATCCGTCGTAGGTCTCTATTTGTTCGTTGTCGCAGATAGGATCATTAGATAGCAATCTTGCTAATTGTCCAAAGACTAGTTCAAACGGTGCATGGTCTGTACCTTCGTGTATGCTTGTGTTGTATGCAAAAGTCGCGTATTCCAGCCAATCATCCCATTCTGCATCTTTATTGACGAAATGTTTGAGATATTCTACTAAAACGTGGTGTGATCTTTCGAGTGATCCGTTTGATTGAGGATGGAATGCGGTGGTTTTAAATTGTTTAATTCGAAATCGCTTCGCTAATCTTTTTAACATTCCACTCAAGAAATCTGTACCTTGATCTGTTAGAACTGCTTTTGGAGCACCAAATATACATATAAATCGTTTTACAAAGGCATCTGCTATTATAGGCGCTGTTGCGTTTGGTAATGGTATGGCAATACAATATTTTGTTAAATTATCTTGAATTGTTAGAATGTATTCATTATAATTTTTTGATTTTGGCATAGGGCCAACGATATCCATAGAAATTTTGTCGAAAGCTCGACCTGGTGTATCCGTAATAATCATGGGATTTTTTGTTTTGACTCGTCTTAACTTTTTTAATTGACAACTTAAACATTGTTGAATGAAGTTTTGAATATCTACTTTAAGGTTTTCCCAATAATATTTTTGTCTAATTCTTTTGTATGTTTTTGTGACACTGTTACGTCCTAGGGACATGATTTTAGGATTTTGTCGGGTTAAACAGCCACCACTATGCGTGGATGAAATAACTATTGCTTTATTTAGGTATTATTAAGTTTAAGAGGTTGTCAATGTAGGTAAAGTTGAAAAATTGCGCTCGCTGGATAACTTAGTGTATATACCCGGTGCGGTAAGTCAGGGAGACCTGACTTCGAAGAAGGTTAAATGTGAAGTGAAGAGAACGTTGTGCCAGAGTCTGCTTCGAGAATAGAGGAGTTTTTAGATAGAGGAGGGATAGATGAATTCTAACTGGTTGGCCTGATCGAAAATTGTGATTAGAGGGATAAGATTGGTTGCAGTTGGAATATAGTGGGGTCTTTGTGGCGTTCGCAGAGCTCTGCCTTTCCCACGGCCGGACCTTCCTAGCGAGTGCGTTCGATTCAGAGTAGTAGACTAAACATCCGTAGTTATTCACACTCGCTGTTTAGACTGGACCGTAGTGAGAATGAAATGAATGAGCTGTTAACGCTAAGCAATAGAGTCGCTGTTCCTGCCAGACTAAGCTGTATAGTGCGAAAAAATAGATTGGTGGGTAATAGGTTAGTTCGAATAGGTGCACCTGAGAAAATATTAAATTGAGTTGCTATTGGGACGTAACACCTCCCTCCTTAGAGTTCAAGCGTCCCGCTTGAAGTTCGATTGACGGTAAGGCAGAAAGATTTGATATTTACTTTAAACAAGGAATTTTGAAATGTAAAAAAAAAGAAAGAATAGTAGAAAAATGAATACGAATCTTGTTTTGTTTTTGTTGTGAAAGAGGAATGCCTCTTTCTTCCAAGAATTGTCAAATATAAGTTCAAGCCACAATTATCATTTCACGGTTTCGGGTCAGATGCGCCAAACCAGAATGCATATCACTACTCAAACCAAAACGGAAGTTACGAGTCGTTGGTTTCATCTTCGGCTTCCTGTTCTGTGTATAGGTTGAGTTTGTCCTTTTTCTAACGAGAAGTGATAGACCTATTGCTAGACTTTTACATTATATCTACATTACCGTATGTCCGTCTCTATACTGGCCAGTTTGAAAGTTACCTTCGGATAGGCTTGGTCGGTACTCGAGTCATTTAATACGGTAGAAGTCGAGTCGGCAGTTAGAATTGATGTCAATTCGGGAGATCGAGGCGTCTAACCTCGAAATTGTGAATTTGTGAATAATGGAAATTACGAAAATAATTATACCGTATGTCCGTCTCTGTACTGGCCAGTTTGAAAGTTACCTTCGGATAGGCTTGGTCGGTACTCGAGTCATTTAGTACGGTAGAAGTCGAGTCGGCAGTTAGAGTGGATGTCAATTCGGAAGATCGAGGCGTCTAACTTCGAAATTGTGAATTTGTGAATAATGGAAATTACGAAAATAATTATAATTACGGTATAAATGTCTCGATTACCGACCAAGCCTATCCGAAGGTAACTTTCAAACTGGCCAGTACAGAGACGGACATACGGTACAATGTGTTGGTAGGAAATTCGTATGATTCAGAGTACAAGAGCGTATCTATGAGTAAGTAATCCTATGACTAAAGGTTTTACCGGTTAGTATATAAAATCTTAAAATCAAATGGAATAACGTATACAATAACAAAATGATTGTTTGGTATGAGCAATTACCGATAATTACGGTAAATAAAAAACTTATCGTTGATATAACGATGGAATACTCAATATAACAAAAATTTGAGGAAAGTCATAATTGCGATAAAATAGTTGATATAATAATATCGAGGAAAAAGAAAAAAAAAAGGTTCATGCTTTTCTTAAGTTCGAGATTAGATACATTTTTTTTACGCCATATATGATATATGTGATAGTCTTATTATATGCTTAAATTATTGTCTTAGGTCTATATGCTTAGCCTAAAATATGCCAAGCATGGCATGAGGATATTATCTTAATGAGCTATTTTTGCTCTATCGCAATGTACGATTTTCCGCTTATTTTTAGCTAACTCTATTTCTATATCGTTTTTTTCGGGAAATACTTCCGTAATTTTATACGGACCCTTATAATTGTCATCGAGTTTACCCGCTTTATGATCCTTAATTAAGTAAATTTCTTGACCGATTTGGAATTGAACTGGATGAGTTCTTTTATCGTAATAAATTTTTGATTTTTGTTTAGCTTTCTCTAAATTCTCGTGAGCATTTTTCCTAACTTCTTGAGTTTGCAATATCGTGTTTTTGAGATAGTTGTCATAAGTGAAGATTTCTTCTAAAGGTGGGAATTCCGATGGCATACGTGCATTTTTACCGTAAATGATTTCAAATGGAGTATAATTAGTGCCCTCGTGTTTGCTAGAATTATATGCGAAAGTTGCATGATCTAACCATTTGACCCAATCTTTTTTCGTTACGTAATGCTTTAGATAATCCACTAATACTTGATGACTTTGCTCTAATGAACCGTTAGACTGGGGGTGAAACGCTGTAGTTTTGATTTGTTTGATTTTGAAGGCTTTTGCTAATTGTTTCATTACTCCGCCAATGAAAGCGGCACCTTGATCCGTTAATATGACTCTCGGACATCCGTAGATGCAAATGAATTTGTGGACTAACGCGTTTGCTATATCCTCGGCTGTTGCTGTTTTCAAAGGTACTGCGACACAGAATTTAGATAAATCGTCTTGCATGGTCAAAATATACTTATGTCCGTCTACTGATTCATCGAAAGGCCCTACAATGTCTAATGATAGTTTGTCAAAAACGTCTATTGAAGTATCTGTGATGACCATGGGTTGCTTTGTTTTTATTCGAACTAGCTTTTTCCTTTGACAACTATTGCATTTTCGTATAAATTCTTTGATATCTTTCTTCATATTTGTCCAAAAATACTTTTGTCGGATTCGATTGTAAGTTTTTGTAACTCCTTTGTGTCCGGCTTATGGCGAATCGTGATTCTCCTGAATGATTTGATTTCTTAGTTCGATAGATGGAATTAGAATATTGTTTTTACAAAGAGTTATCTTAATTTGAGTATCAGAAAAAATTTCGTGAACTAAATTTTTTACTTTCATCCAACCGGATTCGTTGATTTGATCTTGATCTTGTGAGATGCTAGCTGACATTATTTGTTTTCGTTCCATTAAGGTTTTTAAAGTTTGAAAGGCTTTTCTGAAATTGTTCTCCTGTAACGAGTCTCTATCATTTTCTTGTATTACTAATGCAAAAACTGTCCGTTTTGAATTTCCTGTTAAAATTACGTCTCCTATTGAGTGTTTATGGACTGGACTTATCTTTTTCATTAAACCTTGTTCAAGAAGTTGTTTACCTATTTTGCTTGAAATTGTGCCATCTGCCGCTATAAAACATATATAGTTATCTTTTCTCATGATTAGATTATCGCGAGTTTCTAGAATATTATTTGTTGATTTCGAGTTTATGACGCCAGATTTTTCTATACCCGCGTTCTGAGTGAGGTTGGGTTTCGTTACATGGATCATTGTTTCGTGATTTTCGTCAGTTGATGAAGAGCTATCAGATTGCAATTGGAACGTTTGTATGTCTTCTAAGGTTTCGTATTTATTTCGCATGGATGATTGAGGTCTTTGAAAAGATCGTGGGGATGTAGTAGCTTGATCATCGATTGGCGTTAGTGCTTCTGTACTATCAGATGGTATTGATTTAATTATTTTTGATTTCTTATTAACTTTCTTGCGATATTTCGTAATTTTCCTATCCTGATGATGTTGATTATCAGAACAACATGAACATTTCTTTGGTTTGTGAGGTCGGGTTGATTGTCTGATTACTGGAATTTGTTTGGGAGCAAGATTTTGAGAAGGATTTACATGCGAAGAGATGTTTTTTGGTGGAATGATTTGTTTTAATTCTATACGTTTTATACTGTCGTTCACGCCTGGGCTTGAGGAACTCTCCGACCAGTTCTCCTGCGCGTCGGCGTGTACGTCAGCGATAGTTGTAATAGTAATTGGACCAGCGTCACTGTCGCTCGAATCGCTTTTTAATTTTCGCAAATTTTCGTTAGATGTAGGTGGTTCTGTTGCTTCGAGAATATTAGATAAGGAAAGATTTGGTTTTGGGATAGCAACATTCAAATCTGTACTATCGTTAATAATTCCAGTAGGTCTTCGCTCACTCCTGAGTGGATAAGGAGTTGAGGAATATCTCGGAGATTCATGGATGTTTTGACGTTTTCGAGAGACAGGAGAAGGAGTGAGGGCGTCACTCTTCCTTATCAAAGGTGAAATTTTATCTAAAGATGATTCCGAAGATTTTTCGCGTTCTAAAGATTCAAGAGCTTCTTGTACTACCGGCGATTCCGGTATGTGAGAAGTTGACTTCATTTTTGGAGACTTTGTTGAATCGGTAAGCCTATAAACGTCGGTAACGTCTAGGTCTACCTTATCGATTTTCGAGGAAGAGTCTAAATTACGATTTACAGATATGATAGTATCATCATAATCTGGGAGAACAATTGATTGATTTTTGATTTTAAGAGAATGAGAAATGATTTCGGTTTCACTCGTGTTATCTTCATCCGAAGAAGAAGATAACGAACTCAGCCCATCGTAAGGCATGAATCGTTTGATTTCGAATTTTTGTTTCATGATTTTCGTAGATTTCTTATGAATAGGGCTAGGAGTAGTAGTGTGTTTGTATTTTCTTTTAAATAAAACACGACGGTCGATAGGTTGATCAGACCCAGCGCCGTAGTTCGGTTGTTCCTTCAATGGCAACGACCGACCTTCTAGATTTGGTTGATTTAAGATTTTTTGAATTTCAAAACGAGGAAACCCTAAGAAATCATTCTCTGAATCAGATTTTGGATTTGGACTCTTTCTCGATACGTTAGCTTTGTGAGGAAAGCCTAGAAAATCTTCTGAACTTGAATTAGCGCTTGAAGTTATAATCTTTTGTTTTTTATGTTCACCATGAGAAGACGACGAGGAGTGCAATCTAGCGATTCCGGGAAGAATATCATTTAAGTATCGCCACTTAATCTTTATAGGATAAATATTCGCTGATGGTACAGGATTCCTTGACAGAGCATCGGCGTTGGTATTTATCTTACCTGCTTTATACTGGATTTTAAAGTCAAATTCTTTCAAGCGTTCTCTCCATCTCATTACACGCGATGTCAGGTCATTCATAGAATTTACCCATATTAGCGGTCTGTGATCGGTAATCAGTGTGAACTGTCTACCATAGAGATACGGCCTGAAAGTTTTGATTGCAAATATTGTAGCGAGCATTTCCTTTTCTGTGGTAGAGTAATTACATTCGTGCTTATTTAAAACTCTAGACGCATAAGAAACTGGGAGATCTTCTCCTATTTCACCTTGCGAAAGGATTGCTCCTACGGCGAATCCTGATGCATCGGTAGTGACTATAAATTCTTTTGAAAAGTCTGGGTATTGTAAAATTCGAGCGTTGCACAATTTGTCTCGGAGAATTTCGAATGCGATTTGGTGTTTGGGTTCCCATTTGAATTCTGAATTTTTGCTAGTCAAATCGGATAATGGTTTAGCAATTTTTGCGAAGTCTTTTATGAATTTTCGATAATAGCCCGCTAAACCTAAAAATTCTTTTACGTTTTTTTGCTTTTTTGGAACTGGAAAAGATTTTACAGCCTCTATTTTGCTTGAGTCTGGTTTAACGCCTTCCGCTGAGATGATATGCCCAAGGTATCTCACTTCCGTTCTTAAAAATTCACATTTGTCGGTTTGAAGAGTTAAATTGGCTTTTCTTAATCTTTCGGCAAGTTTTTTGAATTTGATATTATGTTCTTCAAGTGATCGCGCATAAATTACTATGTCGTCTAAGTAGACGAAAAGATCGTTACCTTGTAATCCGAGCAAAACTAAATCCATTAATCGTTGAAAAGTCGCAGGGGCGTTCTTTAAACCAAAAGGCATTCTATTAAACTCGTAGTGACCATGAGGTGTAGTGAAAGCTGTTTTATGTTTATCTTCTGCATCCATTTGAATTTGATGAAAACCCGAGGCCAAATCGAAAATTGAAAAATACTTAGCTCCACCCAGCTGATCTAAGATGTCTGATATTAGTGGCAAAGGATATGCATCTCCTATTGTCTTCTCGTTTAGCTTTCGAAAGTCGATTACTAGTCGCCAGCGTTTATTACCTTTCGAGTCGGGTTTTTTGGGGACAATCCATAACGGCGAGTTATACGGTGAATTTGATGGTTCTATGATATTCATTTTTAATAGTTCACTAACCTGTTTCTCTATTTCTTGCTTTTGAAAGGGAGGGTACCTGTATTGTCTAGTATTAATGGGCTGTTCTGTTGTTAGTCGAATTCTATGAGTTAGTGCGTTTGTCGCGCGTAGCGCTTCGCCGGGAATATGGAAGAGGTCAACGTACTCCTCTACGAGATCAGTAATCGCTTTACACTCTTCCGTATTTACGTGGTCTAAACGCAGTAATTGGAGGACTCTATCAACACGACCGGTACTATGTTCTAGAGCCTCACTAACTTGCAGATTATTTTCCTCGTCACTGCTCATGTCGAAAGGGTACAGAGGCACGACGGGTACTTCCACTGTTACATCCTCGTCTAGCGCGTTAATGGCATACAAGTACGCTTTCCCAAAAGTATTTTTTACGACAGCTTCGCCCATAAAAATCCCTTCTTGAGTTTTTATTCGCGGTAGGTAACCTTCATTAGAAGATCCATTTTCTAATCTAACGAACATTAGAGTTTTTTGTCTAGCCGGGAGTAGGAAACTTTCTTTATTCGCGAAAGGATAAGAAACTCGATTTAAAGTTACCGATTGATTTTCGAAGTCAACGCGTCCACGTTGGATATGTAATAGTTCCGCACCTATTATTGCGTCTTGTTCGAGAGGGAAGTCATCAGGGATTACATGGAAATTAATTCGGTAATTATTTAAGATAATTCCTATCCTCCCTAGCGTTCGCGGTCGATCGATTTCGGACACTCCATTTAATTCGTAGATGATTGTTTCATCAATCATTTCAGGATTTGCAATTTTATGAATTTTGATAAGATTCAATTGTGACCCTGAGTCTACTAAAAATTCAGAATTTCCACCTACTATTTCTTCTGAAGGAAGAAACAGAGTGGGAGATTTGTAATTTGACGAGTTCGAACTAAGCTTACAATCTGCTGATTGAATGAGGATTTCGAATTTCCTTTGAATTATAGAATTTGGACGTTCCTCGTCGCTTCTACCTGCGGCGAGGACGTTTGCGCGTTTCCCGACTGGGCGGTTTGTTGTTGTTGTTGTTGTTGTTGTTGTTGTTGTTGTTGTTGTTGCTGAGGCGGTGTTTGACGTTTTAAGTTATTGTAAGCGCGTTTTCTGCAATCTTTAATTAAATGCCCCTTTTTCTTGCAATAATTGCACTCAATGGTGATTTGATTAGGTTGAACTTGAGTCTGATTTCGACCTTGTGTCTGATCGTTAAGAAGCTGATAGCAGTGATTGGCATCTTGCCCTTGTTTTTTGCAAAAGATACAAGTCCTATTGCCTAGATTTTGATTTGGGTTGATTGAACGAGATTTCTGTGAGTTAGGGTTTTGAGAGTTCGTATTTGGTCGCGAATTGTAAGAAGTCTGTGCGGTAAAACAGTCTCTCTGTTTATCGTCCTGTTCCGATAAATGATCGATCTCTACTTGCTCGGCAGCCAAAGCAGCGCTTCTGAGGCTATCGAAAGGTCCTTTCGGCATAAAAGGTTTATAAACTTTATAAATTCCAAAAAGAAAGGTTTCGGTCGCAACACACTCTGCTGAAATTTTTCGTCGCTCTTTTTGATCGGCGGTAGAGTTTTCTCGATCGATAGCTTCGAGTAGGTCCTCGAGATGTCGGCTGATTCTAAAGTTAAATTGCACTACTCCTTCATCTTTTCGCTGTTTAAATTGAGAGAATTCGGAAAAATATTTGCTGATCGACTTCTTTTCCGAAAAATGCGCTGATAATAAGCTGATCAATGCATCTATTGTTCGGACTCTCGCATAGTCTACTCGTGCTGCGGCCTCTCCTCTTAATTTACCTATTAAAATTTGTACGATATACCGTATGTCCGTCTCTGTACTGGCCAGTTTGAAAGTTACCTTCGGATAGGCTTGGTCGGTAATCGAGACATTTATACCGTAATTATAATTATTTTCGTAATTTCCATTATTCACAAATTCACAATTTCGAAGTTAGACGCCTCGATCTTCCGAATTGACATCCACTCTAACTGCCGACTCGACTTCTACCGTATTAAATGACTCGAGTACCGACCAAGCCTATCCGAAGGTAACTTTCAAACTGGCCAGTACAGAGACGGACATACGGTATAGCGGTTTCTCCGCAGTGAGCTACATATTCTTTGGCTAAACTGCACGACCATAAGTATCCTTTTAATTCGGTTTTGTTAGTGCCATCGATTTCGCGCACGGCTTTAATTACTTCCCAAGCTTCTTTGTTACGATTGCTAGCGGATAAATTTAACTGAGGAGGATTTTGATTGAGACTTACACTAGGCGGTTGAGTCGCGTCTAAATCCATTCTATCGTTACTTTGTGCCATGGTTAATTATACGCAAAAAATTCGCTTACAGAACGCTGTCTTCGATGTTGGTGATGTTAGCAGCTTCCCCGATAATGTAGAATTCTAGCCGATGGTTGACGCAGTTCCTGGTCCGATGATGCAGATTCAATTGACGATGGCCGATGGTGCAGGTTTATTTGACGACGGCTGATGATACAGGTCCCATAATTGATGAACGTGATCTCCGCGAAGACTGCGACGATCCGATAAGGATGTTGACTCTGGTGATCCGATGTTGCAGATTTCCTCGTGTGGATCGATATTATAGATCGACCAGTTGATGATTTCGTTTAGACTTTTACGAATGTTCCAGTTTTATTTGTCTTATTTTAAATTTACCTCTTTTTCGCTAACTTATCCGCACCGGGTGATTTAAATGTTCTTTAGTTACTTCGGCTGTTTAATCCCACCGCTGCCATCAATTTTAATTCTGATTTAGTTGTTACGTCCTAGGGACATGATTTTAGGATTTTGTCGGGTTAAACAGCCACCACTATGCGTGGATGAAATAACTATTGCTTTATTTAGGTATTATTAAGTTTAAGAGGTTGTCAATGTAGGTAAAGTTGAAAAATTGCGCTCGCTGGATAACTTAGTGTATGTACCCGGTGCGGTAAGTCAGGGAGACCTGACTTCGAAGAAGGTTAAATGTGAAGTGAAGAGAACGTTGTGCCAGAGTCTGCTTCGAGAATAGAGGAGTTTTTAGATAGAGGAGGGATAGATGAATTCTAACTGGTTGGCCTGATCGAAAATTGTGATTAGAGGGATGAGATTGATTGCAGTTGGAATATAGTGGGGTCTTTGTGGCGTTCGCAGAGCTCTGCCTTTCCCACGGCCGGACCTTCCTAGCGAGTGCGTTCGATTCAGAGTAGTAGACTAAACATCCGTAGTTATTCACACTCGCTGTTTAGACTGGACCGTAGTGAGAATGAAATGAATGAGCTGTTAACGCTAAACAATAGAGTCGCTGTTCCTGCCAGACTAAGCTGTATAGTGTGAAAAAATAGATTGGTGGGTAATAGGTTAGTTCGAATAGGTGCACCTGAGAAAATATTAAATTGAGTTGCTATTGGGACGTAACAACACCTTTATGACCTCCTATTGCTGAGGCGTGGTTTTCTTCTATAATATTTTTCCTGTTTTTAATAGGTGGATGCTTAATTATTCCATGACAAATTATTGTTTTTGTTTGTGATCCTTGAAAAGCAATATTGAGTTGTGTTTTAATATCTGTCCATAGAATTTTAAGGATTTCTTTTGTTTTTGCTATACTTAGTGACCGTAATTTTAATTGGTCAGCTTTTTCACGTAAACTTTGAATTGTACTGTTAATATTATTGAAAGTAGTTGTTAGTGATTGTTTTTCAATTCCTTCTATTGGTAAAGCAATATGAAAACAATGTCCTTTCTGTATTGAGTTAGCATCTCCAACTTGAATATTTTTAAATTTAGGTAATTGATTCTTTTCTGCGAATGATCTCGAGCCTTCGTCTCGTGGATCACCGTTGCTTGTTATAAAGTATGCATAATTATCTTTCCTCATTCAAATTTGATCTTTGGTTTCAGCAAAATTTGAGTTTAACTGATTTTCTTTTTCAACTTGATGTAATTCTTTTGTATCATTGTAATTTGAAATTAATGATTCTAAGCTATCTTCCGATGTGATTGATTCGTTGTCAGAAATTATATTACCGTCCCCTCGTCTATGGGTTGTATAAGGTCTAAGTCGTCGTCAATCATTTTTTGTATACTGTCGGGTTCATAATTTGGAACATTTTCTTTTATTCTTTTATTCTTTCTGGGTTTTATGGTAATGGAATCTGTTTGTATATTAGATGATACAGTGGTATTTGATTTTTTTCTTTAACTTGATTTTGAATTCTTTTACTTCTTCGAAGTTTTGAATCTTTTTGAACTGTATTGACATGTTTAAAATCAATAGGATTGGTATGGATTTGAGCTTCTACTACAAAAGTTTCCGATGGAGATTCTAATAATTCTTCTTCTGTGTGTGTGAAGGGTATACTATCTCTGTTTGTTCTTTTTAAATTTTCTTCATTAAATGGTTTTTTCTGATTTACAGTTAAAATTGGATTTCTGGATAAAGCATCTGCGTTAACGTTTGTTTTTCCTGCTTCGTGTACTACATCAAATTCATATTCAGCAAGTTTAACTCTCCAATTTGAAACACGAGAACAAGGGTCTTTAGATTTTTGAAACCAAACTAATGGTTTATGGTCCGTGCCTAATGTAAATTTTCCTCCGTATAAGTATGGTCGAAAATGTGTGACACTATAAATTATTGCAAGAGCTTCTTTCTCGTAAGTATCGTATCTTTGTTCACAATCTGTTAATACTCTAGAGGTGTACGCGATGGATCGATCTTTTCCTATCGGTCCTTGCGATAAAACTCCGCCTATTGCATACCCCGAAGCATCTGTTGTGACTATAAAAGGTTTCGTAAAATCAGTATATTGTAATACTGGTGCTTCACATAATTTATTTTTTTAAATATCAAATGCTACTTGTTGTTCGTTTGTCCATTCAAAATTTCCATCTTTCTTTAAGAGATTTGATAAAGGTTTGACAATTTTAGAAAAGTTTTCAATAAATCTTCTGTAATAACCGGCTAATCCTAAAAATTGTCTAACGTTTTTCTGGTTTTTAGGAATCGGAAAATTTTCAACTGCTTCTATTTTCTTTGGATCTGGCTTTACTCCGTTTTCACTTATTATGTGGCCAAGATATGCAACTTCTTTTCTTAAGAAATTCACATTTATCCGGTTGTAAACTTAATTTTGCTGTTCGCAGTCGTTCTATGAGTTTAATAAATTTTTCCCAATGTTCTTCTAAGGAATTTGCATAAATTATAATATCGTCAAGGTATACGAATAATTCAATTCCCTGTAAACCTGTTAGTACGCGATCCATTAGTCTTTGAAACGTTGCTGGAGCATTTTTTAGTCCGAAAGGCATGCGATTAAATTCGTAATAGCCGTATGGTATGGAAAATGCGGTTTTATGGCGATCTTTTTCGCTCATTTTTATTTGATGAAAGCCTGAGGCTAAGTCAAATACTGAAAAATATTTCGCTCTACCTAACTGATCTAATATATCTACTATATTAGGCAGTGGATAAGAGTCTCCTATTGTTTTTTCATTTAAGGATCTGAAATCTAGTACCAGTCGGTAACATGGTTCATCTGAGTTAGATTTTTTCTTTTTAGGAACTATCCAAATTGGTGTATTATAAGGTGATTGAGAAGGTTTTACTATTCCACCTTCTAATAGTTCTTTGACTTGTTTATTGATCTCCTGTTTGTGAATTGGAGGAAATCTATATTGACGTTTATTAATTGGTAGCTCATCTAACGTTGGAATTTCATGTGTTAGTACGTTTGTTGCTTCTAAATAATCATTTTGTAAATGGAATCTATCCTCACTTTTATTTCGATCAAATATTCAATTTCTTTTCTTTCTTCTTCGTTTAAATGATTTAATCGTAATAATTCTTTTATTTCTTTTATTCTTTCCTTGTTTTTATTGTGATTTGTTGGTTTATTATTTGTTGAATTATTAATAATATTTTCTGTTACTTTATTGACTTCTTCTATTCTATTAAGGTCTTTTAACGCGATTCTGCGATCTGTCCGTTTATTTGCCCTAGAGAATAGGTATTTATTTCATTTTTTATTTCTTCTATTCCTTTGAGGTCCTCTAACGCGATACTGCGATCTGTCCGTTGACTTTCCTTAGAATAGGTTTTGTAATTTGTTTTATCTGTTTTATTATTATTGTTGGCATTGTTGTTTAATTTTTCCTCGTACGCGTATAATTCTAACACCGGGATTAGTACTTCAATTTCTTTCTCAGTAGTGTTAAATATGTTTAAATATGCTTTGCCGTTATTATTCGATACTAACGTTTCACCGAGATATATTCCGTCGCTTACTTTTATAATCGCGGTATGTATCCTTCTTTTAAATTCGTTGGTTTTAATCGAATGTAAATTGTTGAGATTGCCCTTGCCGGTACAACAATAGTTTCTCCAGTCTCGAAAGGGACATTATGTCCTTTGATTTCCAAACAATTCCCTGCGTAGTTAATCTTAGCATCGTTATCTATAAAGAAATCTGAGCCTAGTATACCGTCTTGTTCGATCGGGAAATCATCCGGTACTAAATGAAAGAAGGTATTGCAACCTAAGACATTTATTGAAATTCGGCCTAAGGTCGTCACCTTATGGGCAGTAATCCCGCTTAACTGGACGATCTCACTGTGATCTACTAAATTTGAGGCACTATTAACTCTTTGCTTTAAAAGATTAGGACCGGCTCCTGTGTCAAGCATTAGGGTTACCGGGAGGCATAGATTTGCAGGGGCCACGCGAACTGTGTTGGAACTTTACTTTCTTGACTGAGATTTACTGTTGCTGATCGGATATTAGGCTTTGATTGTGTTGAATTGAGTGTATAGGACGCGTTTGTGTGTTTGAATTCGTTCCCCATGCAGCGACCTGTAATGGGGAACTGTTGGAGTTTCCCGTTTGAAATTGTTGCGTTGTGTTAGCTCGTTGTTTCAAGAAGCATTTTTCTATCGTATGATTAAATTTTCCGCAATAATCACATTTTGTTTGAGGTCTCGTATTATTATTTTGATTATAATTTTGATTATTAATAATGCTTCTGCAGACGTTCGCTTTATGACCCGATTTTCCGCAGAATTGACAGGTGTTTTCGTTTGGGAAGTTTTTAGAACGTTGTCTACGGTTATTCGTATTGTGGTTAGTTCTTTTGCATATTTGACAAAACATTTGTACTTTATTTTGTTGAAATAGCGATCGGCAATTATTTGCTGTATGACCTCTTCGATTACATATTTGGCAGATTTGAAATTCTGTGTTCGTACGATATTTATTTTTTGTGCTCGCGATCTACAAATATCCACGGTGTGATTATATTTATTACATAGTTGACATATTATATTGGTTCCCGTTTTTCTGAAGTTGTCTCTATTGTGAATCTGGCATTGATTGGCTGTGTGACCTTCTATGTTACATATTTGACATTTAATAATTTGGCTATTTGTTGCAGGAGTTATTTGGTCATTTGAATTTTGTGGTCCTTTGCCTCGCATTTGTTCTACGCGTGTTAACGTTTGTTCAAGTTCTACTGCTTTAATTCGGGCGCTTTTGAGATTGTCTACTTTTCCCATATTACATCTTATGTCTGGATTTAAACCGCGAATGAAATATTTTAGCAAGTCTCTGTTTACTTCTGCTCCGAAATTTTCGTCTGTTATACGATTTTCTATTCTGTGGCCGTCGGTAATTCTTTTAGCTAATTCCCTGGCCCGATTTAGATATGTTATGACGTTTTCATTGTAATACTGGCAAATGTCGCTCAATTCTCCGTAATATTGATGAATTGTTTTTTCTGGAGCGTATATTTCCTCTAAAAATGTTGTTAATTGGTCGACTGATGTTAATGTTTGCCCTACGCTACAGCGTTTCGCTTCGCCGATTAATTTTGTGAGAATTAATTTAACTAAGTCGGATTCCGATTCGCGTAGTAGCATATTTTTCGCTTCTTCGCATGCCTCGAGGAAATCGCCTAGGGGTATGTTTTGTCCATTGAACCGAGGTACAATTTCTATTGCGGTTTTTAGAGAAATTTTTTGATTGTTTGCCATTGTGTTGTTATCGAAATTGTCAGTACTTGGACGATTTATGGTTGTTATTGAAGATTCCAAAAAACTCACTAAAATCTGATTAAATTCGTGTAGGTGTTTGTGAAATTTGTATTAGTGGGATTTTCCTTCTAGTTTGTCTTATGGGATTAGTCTTAGAATCTGACATAATATTTGCTCATTTGTGATTGATAAGTAATATTGATCATTGATATAATTTGTAATAATGTTTGTTTGTTATTGTTTTGTTTTTCAACTGAGCAATTAATAATTAGTGGTAATTAGATTCGACTGGTCAGTTCGGATAGCATCAAGCTAAATTTTAGGAATTGAACCTAATATCCGGCACTCTACGCGAGCAAATGATCGGGACCTTCCGTATAGCGGGAGTCGAACCCGCGATCTTTCTGACCAGACTCGGCCGATGCACCAAAAAGGGGTTCGTTGTCACGTTATGGACAACTCGCTAAACCACTAACTATTAACTCAGGACTGGAATGGGGAGTTGGGATACACACGCAAGTTTCTATATCTTAAGAGAACAATCTGTTGCCACTTACCTTTGCCTGGAACTCCAACCTTGATCTCTCGCTCTCTCTCTTCCTCCTTCTGTCGGCCGTACGATCCTTCCTTCAAGGGGTGGATCGAGTGGGGTGCGGTCTCTCCTTGGTCACTCACCTTCTTGACAAGGTAGCACGACAGGAATAGAGGTTGAGGTTTCAACAAATCACAATCACTTTCTTTAGATCTCGAACAGAACTTTTTTATTTTCTTTAGATCTTGAACGGAACACGCGTAACTCTCTATAAGTTTGACTGAATGTTAATCTTCAAAAGGAAAAAACAAAAAAAAGCCCCTCTCGGTGTCCAGGATTCTCCTTATATAAGCCGTTAGACTTCGTTCCGGGTGGTGATCCTTCCTGATGTTGAAAAGGGGAAGGAGAAGGAATGCGTTGAATCATGGAGGTTTCTTCCTGTCAGCGGCTGATCGGTGGCCACTTGGCGTCTTGTTTTTCGCTGGTGCATTTCCTTTAATGCTACGCGGGTGGCACGTGGAGGTTTTCGCGCCTTCACCTTGCGCGAGGGTTCGTGTTACTCGCGGTGCAGTTTTGGCTCGGTGCGGAGTCGGCGTTCCGATCTTCGCAGCGGCCTTGCTCGTCGCTATTTGAGATTCCTCTTATTCTATCGCTTTATTCGCCGCTGCGTTTTATTCCATGAAAACGGCTACGTTAGAACGTTACACTTCTCTTTCATCTCTTCTTCGCCTCTAGTGTAACGATGGATTACAAAATATCACCATTTTCACCCCACAAAGCACGTTCTTGCAAGTAACTTTTCTGTAACATTCCTGCGATATTTTACAATATTCGTGAACACTACCGTATGTTAGAAATATATACTTCTCGATAAAAACGTTTCGGAATCATTATGTCGAAAAATCTCCCCGATAAGGTATAGTCCGATAAGATTGTACTTGTTCGGGCTGAATTATATAGGGTTTTTATAATTATTTTTTAGGAAGTTCCAGAAGAATATAGATGCAGCAAAATATCGATGCTCTGCTAGAAAGAGTAAGGAATAACCCTCGAACGAATATTCAGGCTATGGCAAGAAAGGTTAGAATCAGAGGTTAGCAAGTCTACGGTTCGGAGGATATTAAAGGATATTCATCCATTTAAAGTGACGTACGTCCATGCACTCGAGACAGCAGATCCAGGTCGCCGAATGAACCAAAGCAGCAGGTTCTTGGAACAACAAGACGATGATCCCTCGTTCGAAAGAAACCCCCTCGAGTTCGCATACGATCTGTAACAAATTGTAAATAACACAAACAATTTAAAATATACTGAACTAACTAAACGTAGAAACTAAGATTATATTAATCTAAGTTAACCAATTCTAATAATGACAGAATTAAGAAAAATGATATATTTCCTCTTTCGTATTATACTACCAATTTATATACCGACCTGGCAAATGCAATGAATGCAACTGGTTCTTGTTGGAACAACAAGTGGATAATCCCTCGATGGAAAGAAACCTCCTCGGGTTCGCAAACGATCTGTAACAAATTGTAAATTACACAATTATATGCAGCATTTCACTTTTAAAATATACCGAACTTACTCGAGCGTAGAAATTAAAAAACTATATCTGAGTTAATCAGTTCTATTCTAATAATGACAGAATTATTAAAAATGATGTATTTCCTCTTTCGTATTATACTACGTTATTCAGCACTTATCTGCCTAATCGGTATCAGAAATTCCTCATTGACCGTCGTTACACCGGAGACGAAGAAGAGATGAAATAGAAGTGAGGTACGTGTACACTTCAGGTTTGACAGGTCGGTGTGTAAATTGGAACTTGTGATAATACGAAAGAGGAAATATATCGATAGAGAAAAATAGTGATAAAGTAATTACTTGATTATTGTGATCCAATTCCATTTCATCTATTCTGCCACGGCTTGTATTGATGACTGATTGTGAGAAGAAAAACCTTCGATTATTCCCGTGCTCGCATGACTCTGAAAACAAAAAATAGAACGAACACAAAGATATTATCCTTCCATTGTGTGTGTGTGTGAAAGTGAGGTTAAAGCTGTCAGATGGCAATTAAACTTATCTGATGGCAATTCTTCTGAGACCGTCTCCTTTCCTGCTCCTTCCTTGATGCACAGGCAACTAGAGAAGAATACCACTGCATCCGTTCACTATCTCGATATTCGAAAAAATACAAACGATTATTAAACTATACGGAGCGTCTGTCACATTCACCACTATTGAGATTCACTACTCCGATTACACTGAATTTTTACTTTTTATTAACGAGCGCGTCCGAGGATCGAAAAAATGCGAGGGAAATCGTTTCGCGAATGGAAATATTAATTGTGAAAAACAACTAAACATTCAAGGAATATATTCTCTCACACACTCTCACATACATTTGATGGCGTATGCGTGTGGCCGCATCTGTGTACACATTTCCGATCATGGCCGACTATCCCCGAAGGTAGGTGGAATTTTTGTGACATTTTGACATATATATATCGCGGCCAAGAAAAGAAATCCTCGACTTTGAGGCGCAAGGGGCGTGGCTTCGCGTTGCTAAGGAAAACTCTCTGTTAATATGTAACTTACAACATTTACTCTGGTCTCTATCGATAGAGAATAGTCGATTTATATGGCGTAACTAAGCATAGTTTTGGTTATAACCGTATATTTATTAAGAAAATTCGATGTTAAAATTGAGGGGTGAAGGGGGCAGACATTTTTCCTGTAAAGATACACGGGTGCTCGCGGCGACAGCGCTGGCGGCGTCGTTCTGACGACTTGAATGAACATGCCGCGAGACACTACCGTGTCTCTTGATTGTTTCTATTCACTCGACTGGCATGGACACTCGCAGCGAGTATTTTACTTTAAAACAGAACACTAATTTACACGAGGAGAGTACTAAAAGCGATTACCCGGTTTTAGTGACTCGTACGAGTTACTAGCATCGTGTAAAGCTGCCCTCAGGCTTGGGCAAAGCAGAGAAGAGCGTAGAACACACAAAGTGGCGTCGCCTTACTAGAGACGACGCACAGTGGGACGAAATCCCGAAAAGCTGGCCAAAACTCGAAAAATGAAGATTTTATTTCGGGGTTTTTGAGTGGTTGGTCAGTGACACAGATAGTCAGAGGATCAAATTCTGAAAGAGAGGGTTCTACCTAGTAGTGTATATCACTTCTAAATCGACCTTTATCGTGGAAAGACGCGCTGGCTCGAAGTCGATTCAACCACGTCCTACTTATAAGTGGTCGCAAACATTCTAAAACTCGATCGATTTCAAATCTACAAAATGGATTCGAGAGTTGAAAGTAAGTAGATTATTATGATGTATAATAAAACGCATATTAATAATTAATGTAATAACAATAAGCAAATTCTTTTTAGGAAAATGCACGTGAAATTACACTGGAAAATTGTAATCACATAGAGAAAAGTTTATAAGTTCGGCATAGTTCGACTATAATTCTTATTGCAGATTATAGATTGAACTCTTATCTAACGAAAACAACAAAAAAACGCTGCGCATATTTGCGCACCTGCAATTTTTGCAAGTTTTTGTAAAACAAGCGCATGATTCTGCACTTTGAATAGTAAAAACATGAAATATGAAGAACTAGATTACATAAAAGTTATACGGCTTAGAACATCTACACAGAGTCGTCCTCACATTGTTATTACAGATGCACAAAATAATAGTAATAACAACAACAATATTAATAATAATCACAAAACGTGAATCTAGGTGAAATTAAGTACCCGGGGGTTTTCGGGATCGCTGATAACGAATCCAAAGTCAAAATTTGGAAAAACAATATGGCGGATCCAATATGGCGGAAAGAATCCTTAAAAATTGATCGAATCTGGGTGAAATTGAGTACTCGAGGATTGTTGGAGTCGCTGATTACGAATCCCATGTCAAAACCAAATCCGAAACCAAATTCAAAAATACAATCAGTTAATTAAGTACGTGTTTAGTACCCTTCATCAGAGGAAGAATAGTTAGATGCGCAATCACTTGATTCGGCCGTATCATCACTACAGGTTTCAAACGCTACACTTATTGTATGGAAAAATCCAAGGCCGTCATCTCCTCGATTTTGCAGACCAATTAGAATTCAATTTTTTCACGAAAGTACCGAAAACACCGTTAGTGAAATGAATTATATTAAACAGCAAGAAAGTAATCTGGTCCCGTATGAAAGCGTTTTAAACGGAAAAGACATAAGCGTCTCATTCACACTTGCTTTTACTATAATAGATGGTAAGGTCTGTAACGCAATCACGAATAATCCATCTACTCAAAAAACGTTGCTATTTATGTACAGCAACTTCAAAAGATTTTAACGAAATCGATGAAATGCTAGCAAAGGAAGTTACTGACGATCATTTACAGTTTGGCTTGTCAACTTTACATGCATGGATCCGATTCTTTGAGTGTTGTTTGCATATAGGGTATAGACTTGAAATTAAGAAGTGGCAAGTGCGTGATACAATAGATAAAGAAAATGTACAAATTCGAAAAGCATCTATACAAAAAGGTTTTCGGATACAATTGGGTTTAATAGTCGATCAAGCTAAGCCTGGATTTGGTAGTTCTAATGACGGGAATACCGCTAGACGATTTTTTGAAAACGCAACCACTTCTGCTTCTATAACGGGGGTAAATATAGATTTGATCAAACGTTTTCATGTTATACTGCAAATACTTTCAAGTGGTTATGAAATCGATATAGTTAAATTTCGAGATTATGCCTTGCAAACCGCTCGCAACTTGGTAGTTATATCCGTGGTTTTACATGCCTACTTCCGTGCATAAAATTTTAATTCATGGCGCATAAATAATACAGTCTGCCATCTTACCTATAGGACAAATGTCCGAAGATGCGCAAGAATCCAGTAATAAATATATTAAAAAGTATAGAAGAGATTTTGCAAGAAAATCTTCTCGACAAAAAACTATGGAAGACATTTTTTTACGATTGCTATTAACTTCCAACCTATATATTTCTAGTTTACGCAAATTACCTTGCAAACCATTTAGATCGTTGCTACCAGAAACAATCCAAATATTAAAATCAATTTTTGAGGCACCCTTCCGCCATATTGGATCCGCCATATTGTTTTTCGAAATTTGGACTTTGAATTCGTAATGAACGACCCCAAAAACTTCCGAGTACTCAATTTCACTTCGATTAATACACGTTTTCGAATTTTGGCCAGTCTTTCGGGATTTCGTCCCACTGTGCGACGTCTCGTTCCAAGCCGTTTGACCTGTTAGGTCAGTCAAATTATAATTTGAGTATCGAATAAATTATTAATGCACAATAATATCAATTTATCCTTTGAAATATAGTCGATAATGAAATATTTGATTTGTGGGTGCCAAAATTCGGCCATAATTGTTTAAACAACGGAAAACGGTAGAAAAAGGTGACCGCGGTGCCGTTTTTGACTTCACTCGGCCAAACGGTTAGAGATATGTAAGAAATAGATAGGACTAAAGTTAAAGTGCATAAAATTTCCTTCAAAAAAGTTCCCGGCGGCATTTTCCTAAAGTTTATAATTTTCCCGTTATGAGCGTTCGAAGCCGTACTTCAAAAACGCGCCGACTCCAACGAAAGTAGGGAGTGCCGCTTTTATTGTGAAATGAATTTTTTAACCTAATAAATGATTTTAAAAATCTGGAAAAATTCAGGACGTTAGTTAACGATTCGAAGAATAATTTGCAATAAGAAAAAGTTGTTTGTAATATTTTTTGGATTTTTTGCGCTCAATTTATTTCACACTACTTTTACCATATTGTCATATCATTTTAAATCGCTTAACTTTTAAATTAATTGACGTATCGGGATGATCTATAAGGCAATTTTTTCGTCATTTAATTATCTTCATCTTTGATCCCTTGGAATTTTATTGTCCACCCCACCGTTACCTTAAAAATCGTTGAGAAACAAATGCCGAGACCGCGTTTCCCGTGTATGTAGATTCCATCTTTCAATATTTATATATTTTTAATCGATTTTCTAAAATGGTTCACTAGTGCAAATCTTTGAATATTTTTTTTCATTGTTCTTGTCATTTGCTTATGCGAAATTGTTATAAATAAATGAAAAAAAGAATATAATAATCTTTTCTTCTAAGCTTAATATTGTTTGATTTTTTTCAAGTATTTTTCATCTCTGGCATTTTTTTCATTAACTGATTATTTTACGAAATTTGATTTTTTAAAGAATATCGTGAAACGCGTACCCCTTCCACTGACTCAAGAGCCTCCTTCACCGTCGCGCGTCTCTGGCCATGCAACTCTCCTCTTCGTTTGTATTGCAAATATTTGTAATAATTGAACAGATAGCAAAACAATGCATAGGACCGATTTTCTTCATTGATAAATGCTGCACCTTTTTTAAACTTTTTTTCTTGTGGTTAATAGATTCGTGGGAAAATTCATTAAAGTCGAGAAAGAACTTGAACTAATATCATCGTTCCTCCACAATAATTTCAACGTTCCTGCTTCCTCACATCGTCACAGCTACCATAAGTCGCTATTCCGTCTCGCGATAAACGGAATACGACACAACGGCATGCCAAATCTGCCCAAATATATCTTCAGGATATGGCAGATCTAGAAAATAAAATGGATTCTGAGGAATTTTATCGTTTTACCATGGAGGGTTACTTCACCATTAAGGGCCGGTTTTACCAACACGGTATAAACGCGGTATAACGCTATACTGAGAATAACCAGCAATAGGCCTTATGGTTATTCTCAGTATAGCGCTATACCGCGTTTATACCTGTTGGTAAAACCGGCCCTTAGAGATCTGATAAAAAGTGGGCTGGAATATGGTCTGACATGACCATCGAACAAACACTTATGCGCCTGATGAAAGTGGGTGGAGGTATAACTCATGGACGTGGAGTAACAGCAAATATTCTTGCTCGATATATTCAAGGTATGCCCTGTGCTTTTGGTATCATGGAACAACTGGAAATTTTCTGTAATACCTGGTCTTCGGCAACTGAACAGCACACGGACTTAAAGCAGAGTCGTATGAATCGTGATGAAGCTGATCTGTGCAAGTTCGGAGTTTGGTTAAGCGCTCATAAACCCTTTGCCGCGAGAGACAAACTCATGTCCTTTTATCGACTGGAGTCACGACGTCAATTGTCATGAGGCAATAACAATTGGTTTAAACAATATGAGAACTATGGTAGGTAAAGATGCAGAAACAATAAAAATGAGCCGTTCAACAGTAGTGAAGACGTTGTGTTCTACAAAAAAAAGGCGTTACGATTGGAAATGATGCCATAAGTGTCAATACATTACTTTTATTTCAACGCATTGCTGTTCTGATCGCTAATAACGAGGGTCTTGCTCATGAAGCTCTACAGTATGAGTTATCGCCTTACCCTCTGGCGCTCTTTGATGAAAAAGGCCTCATGCGAAAAACACAAAAAGCAGAACTGTTTAAGTGTTTTCAATCATCTTCCTTGGAGCTTTCCTCATTATCAGACAGTAAATGTATCATTGATGGTGGGTTTCTACTTCATAAAGTTATTTGGAACGTTGGAAACACTTACAAACATCTGTGTGAAAAATATGTAGCATTTATCAGACGACATTATAATGAAGAAGCTGTGGTTGTCTTCGATAGCTATGCTGATAATGCCAGTAGTATCAAGTCATATGAGCGATACCGACGATCACTGAAAGGTACTGCAGTTGTCATTGACTACAGAAGACATGGTAGCAACACTAGACCAAGAAAAATTCCTTTCGAATTCAAGTAACAAGCATAAATTTATAAATTTACTGGGAACTGACTTATTGTTAGAAAACGTGGGTATTGAATGTCATCAAGCACCTGAAGATGCCGATTGCCTAATCGTATCAACAGCGATTGAAGCATCATATTGCCATCCAAAAGTCACAATAATTGGCACTGATGTAGACTTGTTCATTTTGCTGATTGCTTTAGCAAAAGACAAAGATAATATTCACCTCCTGAAAATCGGTTCCACAAAACAGTCTGATCAACTGTTCTCTATTAAAGACCAGGACCCACACATTCAGAATACAATTCTATTTGCCCATGCATTCGCTGGATGCGATACAACGTCTGCACTTCACACACAATAACGGTAAAAAGCAATTGATAAATCTTCTAAAAAATTATACAGGACTTCAAGAGCAAGCAACTATGTTTTACCGTCCTGATAGCACTTCGCAACAAATTGCTGAACAAACAGAGAAATACCTATTAGTGCAGTCAGTCTAGACATTGGATATATGGTGTGCAGGAAGTTGGGCAGAAGGGCATGAAAATTACACCAATCGACAGCTGGAGGTCCCAATATTAACATATCAAAATGTATCATCTGTCAATTCCCGGGAAAATTTATAATTAATTAAAAACTATCGAAGTTTTGGCCCTAAGCCACTTTAATCATTCATTTTTCCAATATTATTTACTCAATCAAAAAAACGAAGCTACCAATTTGTAGCGGGGAAAATTTACTATAAAATTGATGCGAGAACCTACATGACAAAATGCACAGTTAATTTATAAGTAATAATTTTTTGAAGTAATTTCCGAGCATGTTTCGCCAAGCAATCAGCGTGATACGCGCCATGCGCAACTTTTAAAGCCTGTGCAGCAAGCTCCCACAGCGTGAAAATACATTTCTTTCACACTTATTATTTTTTATTTGTTTATTGGGATGGGTATCATTGAAAGGAATTATAATTCAAGTATTTTTGTCACAACTAAATTGTATGTATTTTTATTTACAATATACTTAACGAAGAAAATACAAAGTTACAAAAACATAACAGTTGCTTGTAAACATCGCACAATTTTTGCATGAATTTTTCAAATAATTTGTGATGTAACAAAATTATTAAAGATATCTAAATTATTTAAAATTTAAATTATATAAAATTTAAATTATTAAATTATTAAATTATTTCCAAGTACTGAAACAAGAGATTTCTGTGAAATATTTTATATTACGGGTGACTCGCCTTTCGCAATGGGCGATAGTTTTTAATTAATTATAAATTTTCCTGAGAATTGCCAGATGATACATTTTGATATGTTAATATTGGGACCTCCAGCTGTCGATTGGTGTAATTTTCATGCCCTTCTGCCAAACTTCCTATGCGAAATCTAGTTTGACTGCACTATATATCATGAAGTTGTATGGAGCTAATTCTGGAAACATCTCGCTAAATGAATTTCGATATTAACGTTTCTGTTCCTCCGTAGCTAAAATAACAGTCGAGATCCGATTAGCATCACTTCCTCCAACATCATCATCGGGTGAGCAACATGGTCGAGGAGTATATTATCAGATCCAAGAGTGGCTAGGAAATGAATTGAATCCAACAGACTGGGGTTGGGAAAAACCGGAACTACATATATTTCTACCTGTAATGTCAACGGCACCACCAGCTCCTGACAGTCTTCTGAAGACCATTTCTTGTGGATGTACAACTGGATGTGATAAGCGATGTGGATGCCAAAAAGCTGGATTAAAATGTTCAGTACTTTGCAAAACTTGCCGCGGAGAGAGCTGTATCAACAGTCAGGCAACGACTGACATGGATGATTTGACCGACGACGATGACTGCGATGCCGAAGAAGAATGTCATAAACCAATGACTGCTTCGATGACTGGGATGAGGTAGTGAATAAATTATCCGAAAGTACACCGATGAAGATGATGATACTATGACAGAATCCGATCAAGAACAAGTTCGAGATGATAACAATGAGTCTCCTTTGTGAGTCAAATTTATCTGACTCATCTCCGTATCAAACACGCTCAAAACGTAGAAGATTTGTGTAATAGATCGTGTTCATACCCTCCATTAATGTAATTTTCGAAATGTAAAATGGAGATCGATTTTAGTTGAAAACAATTGAAAAAATGATTATTCGTGAGGGAATTTAAGCCAATAATTGTCATGGATGAATGAATTAATGGGTGGCATAAACCGGGCGCTCAGTCCTGTTGGACCATTATGCCCGGACCCCAGCTGGGGCAGCCCAATCAAACGTGACATCGGGGTATGTCGGCCTCCCTCGCAAGGCGCAGAAGCCCACTCACCCCGATGTCCCCAATATCGACGTCATCAACAAAGGGGGCCCCAGGATAGTAGTCCTTACGGCCATCAACCTCTCGCAATGCGCCAGTACGTGCAGAGAAGTCTCCTCCTCATTACCGCACCTGGGGCATAGGGTCTCCGTACAGAGGCCTATATTCTTCAGGTGACCAGCCCCACGACTAATCGAAGCTGGGTCCTATCCAGGTTCAGCAGCGTGGTGCTCAGCTTCCTAGAGGGTCCCCTGAAGAGGGCCCTCGTGTGTCTCATGCCTGGAGACTGTGCACAAAGGTCGGCGAAGCGGCCCTTAATCCAGTTATGAGCCGCCTCCCTCACAGTCCCCATAGAGACACCTATTACCCGTCCGACCTCAGGGTTAGGCTGCGCAGAGCCTAACCGAGCCAGCTCGTCGGCTATCTCGCTACCATGGATTCCGGTATGACCCGACACCCACAGCAGCTTTACCTGATTCTCATAAGAGAGTCGCTCCAGCAGATTCCTACAGTCCCGGACCAGCTCTGACGTCGCTCTCACTGAGGAGAGCGATCCGAGCGCAGCCCGGCTGTCACTGCAGATATAGATGTGCTTGCCCGTGTAGCTCTTGTTCAGCGTGAAACTGATACAGGCCCAGATGGCAAACACCTCTGTCTGGAAAACCGTGACGTCGCTGACCAAGGCGAAAGATGGTTCCACCCTAGGCCCGCCGCACCAGATTCCCGCCCCGGCTCCTGTCCCCATCTTGGACCCGTCCGTGAACCAGACGAGCCCCTTCGGAGACAGAAGGCCATTTTTGTCCTCCTCCCAAGACGATCTGTCCGGAAGGAGAACATGGAATCGACGCTGAAAGAAGAAATAGCTTTCCTGGCATCGATCCCCCTTCTTTGAAGCGAACCTTTCCAGCACTCCGTTCCCCCGAAGGATCGCGGCGTGCCCCCTAGCCGCCTGACTCCAGTGTCCACTGAAGTGCAGGCGCAGAGCCGTTTGCCTCGCCCCAGCCTCCGCCTTAAGGTGCGGAGGTGCCAGGTTGAGGAGGGCCCCCATGGCCAGGGTCGGAGTGGTACGCAATGCACCGGTGATTCCCAGGCATGCGAGTCTATAGACTCTAAGTAGCGTCTTGCGGTTTATGTCCCTTGCGAGAGAGGGCCACCATACCACCGACGCGAAGCAGAGTTGAGGTACCAAGAGATGGCGGTGTAAATCCATGCCACCACCTTCGGCCTCAACCCCCATGTACAACTAACATCCTTCTACAGGCCCAGATGGTGGAAATTGCCTTCTGAGCCTGTTTATTGATGTGATTCCTGCAGGAGAGTTTGCTATCCAGCGTCACCCCTAAATAGCGCACTGCCCCAGAGGTCTTCAGCTTTACGCCGAAGATGGAAGGAGCCACAAAAGTGAGGTTCCTCTTACGCGTGAACAGTACCATCTCTGTCTTGTTAGGATTAACCTTCAGCGACTGAGACAGGCACCAGTTCTGCACAAGGACCAGCGCGCGTTGCATCCGTCACGCTAGAAATCCATGATCTTTCCCTTTAACAGAGATAGCCAAGTCATCGGCATAACCCTGTACGGTAAAGCCAGCCTTCCTGAGCCTAACCAGGAGCCCGTCCACCACCAGAGTCCACAGGAATGGAGAAAGTACACCCCCCTGCGGACAACCCCTGGCAGCCCGGGCCTCTACCTCGGCATCCCCAAGACTGGCCCAAACCATCCGCGTTTGCAGCATATTTTGGATCCAGCAGACGATAGAATCATCGATGCCTAACCCTCTCGCCGCTTCTTTCCTCGAACCGATTCTTTCCTATCGAGAGACCCCTCTATCTCGCGGACGAGACAGTGAAGAGCCATCTCTACGGATATACCGGTCTGGTATGCATGCTGAGTCCGCTCTATCGGTCTTTCAACCAGAGCGGTATCTCTAATGTACCTATCAACCAGTCTCTCCAGCGTCTTAAGCATGAAGAACGTAAGACTGATAGGTCTAAAAGACTTGGCCTGGTCATAGCAGCTCTTACCCGGTTTGGGTATGAAAACTACCCTGACTTTCCTCCAAACCTTAGGGGTATAACCCAGAGCCAGACAGGATCTGAAGATGGTACAGAGGTGTTTAAATAGGTCCTCTCTCTCTACTCCCTCCTGTAGGAGAGCCGGAAAGATCCCATCCACCCCAGGGCTTTTGTATCTCTCAAAGGAGTTAATGGCCCACTTGATCCTGCTGAAAGTGACCACCTTCGTGGCTGTCTTCCAGTCCCCCGTTCCACCTCTCCGTCGAATCTTTTCGACGAGGGGCATCCTTTGCACCGTGGTGACGGAGCCTGGAAAATGCACCTCCAAGAGGTGCGTTAATATGTCTTCATGGCACTCCGCACTTCTACCATCTGGGAGTGTAAGTCCATCAAGACGGATAGGTGGTCCGGATACAAAGACCCTGCGCAGTCTGTCGACTAGAAGTAGAGCCACAAGCTCCTCGCAGAATCCATTCCAGGCCTCCCTTTTGGAGGATCTGACTAGTCTCTTATAGGCCCTCTATGAAGACCTATAATTTTCCCAGTCCAGATCCCGGTCGGTTTTTACGGCCTTATTCAGCAACCTACGGGTGCCCCTGCGGAGTCTGTCAAGCTCCTTACTCCACCAGGGCACCCTGGTGCTGTTACTGCGTCGTTTTTCCGGACACGCAGACTCGTAGGTCTGAATGACGACAGCTTGTAGACCATCTACCGCGCCGTCAATCATCCCCTCCGTCCTTAGGCAGCCCCTCCGCAACTCCCGGAGCCTCTTACCGAGCTCTCCCTTATAGGTGGTCCAGTTAGTATCCCTAGAGTTACGGTAGATCGCCGTTGTACCTGAGTCCGCGTCTCCCTCGATGCTGAAAGTAATACGGCGATGATCGGAGAGTGTTACCTCTCCGTTCACCCGCCAGTCTTTAATCGCTTGAGCCAACTTGCGTGAGCTCAAGGTAATGTCGATCACCTCTTGTCTACAGGAGGTGACGAAGATAGGACTCGACCCCTTATTAAGGACCTCGAGATCCGTCATCGAGAGGTATTCTAGCAGAGCTGTTCCTCTCTTGTGGTGATGTGGTGTGAATTTGCATTGCACCCTACCACAAGCTGAAGCCCCTCGTTTTTGCAGTGGTCCACCAGGTCACTGAGTTCCCTCGTCCCACCCACGGACTCCGAGGGTCCGCCCCCGGAGGTCTCCGCGGTAGGACACCGCTCCGCAACATCGCACGAAGGGCCGGATGTCGAGACCGAGCCGGACCCCCAAGCCAAAACTGGCTCAAGGGCCCTCTGACCCTCCCTAGAACCTCCCCTCGTGTCCTTCGATGATGCTTTGGCGGCTGTGGAAGAAGCCTCGCGATCCTCTCGGGCACCAGACTAAGCCTCTTCAAAGAGTACCCGCCCGATACCTAGGTGAACCGCTAGTCTCCTCTCCTTTAGCCACTTCAATGACATGGCGTCCACTCCTAAGGCGAGTTGGACAGAGCGCTGCCCAACCTTCCTGTCCCACACCCTCCAAAGTTGGGTGTGAAGACCGGGATTCTGCCTCTTTAGTCTTCCCAAGAGGACACCGGTACCCTCCGGGATACCCGGGACAATCAGCGTCATCTTGCCGAGTCTAGGAATATTCTCCACCTCCAACAATGTCAAAGAGGCATCCCTCCAAGGCATTAAGGTTGGGACCGTGGCCCTCAACCATGTTTTTTCCGCCTCTGTTGGGCAGAGAATCACCAGGAGCCCTTGTTCGAGCCTGTACCCGTCGAAGCACGGGATCTCCGCCCCCAAGGGCACCATACCCTATGCACGAGCTATGGACTCCACATAGCTCGTCCGAGCGCCAGCCCGATCAAATCCCCTTGTCGTTGGTCGAAGGCGGCCTCCGGATAGCCGGATGGTGCGATTGCCACCCTGCTGCTACTCGAAGCCGCCTCCCCATAGGAAGCAGGATTCGGGAAAAACTTACCTCTCTTGGGTTTATTAGTCACCTCCGGAGGGGTACCATCCGACGGCCGAGCCCTTTTTCGGCTCTCGTCGTTGACCCCCTCCGAAGGTGCGTTTTGTCGCCCATCGATAAGGGGTTGCCCACTGACTGAGCCTCCCTCATCAACAGACGCTACCTCCAATCCTAATATCGCCTCCGGGTTCGGCGCCGGAGAAGACCCGAGCCCGACCAATTTGGCTATGCGAGCCTTCATCCTCGCCGCTCCCGAGCGATTCTTCCTCTTCCGTTTGGGAACCGAGGCCTCAGAGGGAACAGCAGAAGCTTCATCCCTCCCGGCCTTAGGTTCCTCGGTTCCGGTTAAGGACAGGCAACTGTCCGCCAATGAGGCCAGAGCCCCACCGCCTTCCAGAGCCTGCCGCCCATCCGTCCCCATTGCAGCGAGTGGAATTGCCTCCGAGGAGGCCTCCCCATCCGCCAGTATAGAAGTGCTTTTAATGTTTTCCGTAAAAGTCCCACAAGTAGACAGGAATTAAACGGTCTGCCCCCGCAGAGCCTGCCATGCGAAGGTAAGGCTAAATACAATGGGGTGGCGCCTGGTGCCCCAAGGGCATCCTTTGCGGCACTGTAACCCCAGTGTCATACAGCTGTCGGCACGATAGCTTACGCCTTATATTGGGGAGCTGGTCCGCGGCGGGGCTTTAGCTTCCCTGGGGCGAGTTTTACGTCACCCAGGTTGCTGTATGGCACCCGCTAACCAGGGTCCTCCATGGGCCTCTAGGAGGACAACTTCAGGGAATGACCCTGGCCATCCTCCTATCCGCCACCCGGAGATGCGCCCGGTTGGAGCTCACCCAATGTTCCCCGCACTACTTTACGGAGATTAGGGAACCCGGGAATAATTGTCATACAATGCTTTCCAAATAAATCAAATCAACCTGAATAATAAGAATTTGTAAACCTCAATATTATTAAAAATAAACCATTGCAATTTTTGTAAGTTCATTCACTTCTTAAAAACAGTCACTACTACTTACTAATTATATTTTATTTGTACATTTTATAATGTTTGAATGGATACAAATTCAACGTAAAAAAACGACGAGAAGGAAAATTGCCGGAGTAATTATTATATGGAAACTAAAAAAAAAAGACTGTAATGAAAATGCTTAATTATTTATAACACATTTCATTTAAACTATATATACTTGCTTTTTTTTCAATTATAACCTTTTAAGATCACATAATATCTATCGATTCCTGCAATAAAATTAATAATAGTATATTTATAAATGTAATGATGTTGAAATGACAGCAATTAAAACTTTTGCTTGGCTTTAATGAATTTTCCCACGAATCTATTAACCACAAGAAAAAAAGTTTAAAAAAGGTGCAGCATTTATCAATGAAGAAAATCGGTCCTATGCATTGTTTTGCTATCTGTTCAATTATTACAAATATTTGCAATACAAACGAAGAGGAGAGTTGCATGGCCAGAGACGCGCGACGGTGAAGGAGGCTCTTGAGTCAGTGGAAGGGGTACGCGTTTCACGATATTCTTTAAAAAATCAAATCTCGTAAAATAATCAGTTAATGAAAAAAATGCCAGAGATGAAAAATACTTGAAAAAAATCAAACAATATTAAGCTTAGAAGAAAAGATTATTATATTCTTTTTTTCATTTATTTATAACAATTTCGCATAAGCAAATGACAAGAACAATGAAAAAAAATATTCAAAGATTTGCACTAGTGAACCATTTTAGAAAATCGATTAAAAATATATAAATATTGAAAGATGGAATCTACATACACGGGAAACGCGGTCTCGGCATTTGTTTCTCAACGATTTTTAAGGTAACGGTGGGGTGGACAATAAAATTCCAAGGGATCAAAGATGAAGATAATTAAATGACGAAAAAATTGCCTTATAGATCATCCCGATACGTCAATTAATTTAAAAGTTAAGCGATTTAAAATGATATGACAATATGGTAAAAGTAGTGTGAAATAAATTGAGCGCAAAAAATCCAAAAAATGTTACAAACAACTTTTTCTTATTGCAAATTATTCTTCGAATCGTTAACTAACGTCCTGAATTTTTCCAGATTTTTAAAATCATTTATTAGGTTAAAAAATTCATTTCACAATAAAAGCGGCACTCCCTACTTTCGTTGGAGTCGGCGCGTTTTTGAAGTACGGCTTCGAACGCTCATAACGGGAAAATTATAAACTTTAGGAAAATGCCGCCGGGAACTTTTTTGAAGGATATTTTATGCACTTGAACTTTAGTCCTATCTATTTCTTACGCATCTCTAACCGTTTGGCCGGGGGAAGTCAAAAACGGCACCGCGGTCACCTTTTTCTAACGTTTTTCGTTGTTTAAACAATTATGGCCGACTTTT
Source organism: Xiphydria camelus (assembly GCA_963678675.1). Taxonomy (NCBI): domain Eukaryota; kingdom Metazoa; phylum Arthropoda; class Insecta; order Hymenoptera; family Xiphydriidae; genus Xiphydria; species Xiphydria camelus. The sequence continues at coordinate 17,345,884 of OY783192.1, read as the reverse complement.
GGCACCCACAAATCAAATATTTCATTATCGACTATATTTCAAAGGATACCGTAAAGTGGGGTTATTCTGCTCCATAGGGGGATACTTTGCGCCACTTGCAAGAAAAGGTTATAAGTTTTATTGACAGAGACACGCAGTAAATAATTGACGATCGCACCGCTGTATTAGAAGTTGCATATATAGACATTGATTAGACCTTGAGTGGACGCGTTCCAGTCATTCTAAAGTGTTGTGGTTGCACAGTAAATATTATAGAGAAAAACTTGAGTATAAGTGCGTCGTAAGAATCTTGTCGAATCGTGTTCGCCTTCAGTCATAAAACAGATAAATATGTATATATAGTGTCTTTGATATAGTATTTTGTAGTTACCATATGTAGTTTGTTTGAAACATAACCTGTAAACATGTGACAGAAAAGAATTCTTTAACGGGTAATATCTTGTAAATATGGGGATATTTTGCTCCACCTGACTACTGGTGCAAAGTAGCCCCATACTTATTTGTAAAAACTTGCGTTGCATGGTTTTTCAGTTAATAGCGCAAAGTATCTCGTAACGTATGTCTGACAGCAAGCGCAACAAGACTTGGACAGTTTTTACCGACGGTGGTCGAAAATTGCATTGGATCTAATGCAAGATTACATATGAAGGGGAAATATTTCCAGGTGAAATTGTTAGCTTTAATAACCAAGAAGTCACCATCAAAGCAATGCAAAAATCATTAAAAGCATGGAAATGGCCCCAAAAACTGGACCAAATGACCTACTCGTGGGATGACGTATTAGGATCCATAAAAACACCCGTACAAATATCTAAAAGAGGATTTTTTAACGTTCCGGAGTTAAAATTATGGTGGTCTTAGCTGGATATTCATTATTTCTTTTAAAAGATATTTCTACCTAGTTTTTACGAATATGTACTGTTCCTTTCAATTATAAAACATCGAATAAAAGTTTTTATTTTGATTTTCCTCGTTTTTGAATCAAAATGCAGCAAAAAAATTTTTTTTTCTACTTAATACATAAAATGGTGTAATGTCTTCTTACCGGAGGTGTTACATTGTTCCACAGATAAATGTATCCTGTGTCACAGCCAGTATTATTAGGTGGCGCAAAGTTACCCCACCCATTGGTATGGTTTGCGCCACTTTTAATTAAGAAATATATATATCCTGGAGAGACTTTTTGTGATAAAATGTTCCAAAAGGTTACTATATGAACCTGACATTACCATATTTAAAAATGCTAGAATTGTAACTATTTCAAATACATTTTTATACAGCATTTTGTTTCATTCATATTAAAAGTGGAGCAAAGTAACCCCACTTTACCGTAAATTGATATTATTGTGCATTAATAATTTATTCGGGTTTCAGCCAAAAAAAGTGTTATTTAACTGGCCTATGTCAGAAGATGCGCAAGCAAACCTTGCGTAGAGTAGAGTGGGAGGAACGTACACAGACGCACACACAGGCAAGCGTCGCCTGAATCGAGGCGACGCACAGTGGTTCAGAACGCCGATTTAGCTTAACAAGATTCGTTATCGAAAAACTAAGGAACTTCTTTATCAGTTAAGTCTCATTACGTGTGTAGTAGGGTTATTTATCTATAAATTTAATGTTAATTCATAAAAAAAATTATAGAATCATAAAAATTTTTATGAAATAATTTGAATGTTAAAGTAATAATTGAGTTAAATAAAAGAAATAAATTTTATTCATTTATAAATTTACGAATTAGTAAATGAGTAAGCGCCTTCTGAAGTTTGCTGTTTGTAGACTACGGGCTCATGACGCAAAGTTGTACTATTTTCATCATCCGGTAAGGTGTTTTTGTTGCAAATTGATACAAAATGGATCGTATGACCCCAAGATATGTAGATTTTTTGCAATAGTTATTTACATTAATAGTTTAGACTTGTCGCTGTGTGTGTTTCTCTATGTATATAAGTTTGACATGAGCTATACTATTCGGAAGGTAACGGAAGGAGCTGTTCTGGCTTGTATGTGCTTCTACTATGCTTACTGTAATAGATGCAACATAAACTAAAACCTGCTTTAACCTGCTTTTTTTGTATTTTCATTTCCAGTGGTTCCGTCGCACGATAGACGGTCTTCTACACATCGGTCATACCGCTCAATCTCATCGCGATCGAAGTACTTCGCTAATCTAGAGTTAATCTCGCCATCAGCGAAGCGGTATGTTTCGGCGAAGCTATTATTATATATTCCAAGCAAATATGTACACGGGTAATCTAAGTACAATGATGTAACTATTGCAAAAAATCTACATATCTTGGGGTCATACGATCCATTTTGTACCAATTTTCAACAAAAACACCTTACCGGATGATGAGAATAGTACAACTTTGCGTCATGAGCCCGCAGTCTACAAACAGCAAACTTCAGAAGGCGCTTGCTCATTTACTAATGCGTAAATTTATAAATGAATAAAATTTATTTCTTTTATTTAATTCAATTATTACTTTAACATTCAAATTATTTCATAAAAATTTTTTATGATTCTATAAATAATTTTTTTATAAATAAATTTTAATTTTTTTTATGAATTAACATTAAATTTATAGATAAATAACCCTACTACACACGTAATTAGACTTGAATGATAAAGAAATTCCTTAGTTTTTCGATAACGAATTTCGTTAAGCTAAATCGGCGTTCTGAACCACTATGCGACGTCTCGGCCTCTTCGCTTTCACCCCCATGCAACACGGCTAAAGAAGTTTCACATCAAAAGTCTTCTCAACAATGATAGTCGGAAAAGGATATGCAACCCCGGTTCTTAGCGTTTTAACTGGTGTATGTGGCGCTCCAACCGCTGCTGCTGCCGACTGCATTCCACGAACAACATTGGAACGTTACGTAATGAAAACGCGTAAAAATCCTGAATATACAGTGTAGAAGAAATTAGGCCGATTCATCACAGTTTTGTTTCTTAAATGATTCATAACAATAAATCGCTTTTAATTCCATCGACTATGATTTTTTAAGGTATTCCTAGCGCGAGATGAAATATTACAGAGAATGCTAATTTTTTTGTAGAATGGAAATGAATATCGTAAGATTATTTTTGAAAAGTTTCAGGTCCGGTTACCGGGCATTTAAGAAAGAATTTTGATTTTGAAATTAGAAAATTTAACATGTAGCCTTATGGAAGACTCCACTTTTCTACATTTTAATGCCGGAATCCTCATGTTTAAAATTTATACACATTAAATAAAACCATTTCCATATCTTCAGGAAATTGCACAGAATCTTTTTAGTTCATAAAAATATAAGGTCACCGAATGTTTGAGAAAGATATTGATGTTCGTAAACAGCAAAACGTAGTTTTGACGATAGAATATAAGCTGAAATAGAATTGGCAGCGTTGCATCGGTTGCATCAGGGTTTGTGCATGGTCGAGTGATGGCGCGACAGTAAGCCCCATAAGGTTGTGTGTCTGGAGGAGGTACGCGAGGTTTAGGAAGGCCAGATATTCCATCGACTCGGAAGCGAATAGCATAGAAAGGACATACCTCATCGATCCTTAAGATAATATTACTTCTATTGCCTGTAGTTTAATATTAATTTAACTCAACTTTTATTAAGTAATAATCAGGCCAAAAAACAACAAAAATCACTACACGTCTGACGTTTCGGTTCCTCTTCGAATCCTCTTCGGAGACGCAATGAAGGATTCGTTCGCAGAGGAACCGAAACGTCAGACGTACAGTGATTTTTGTTGTTTTTTGGCCTGATTATTACCTAATAAAAGTTAAATTAAATTAACTTCATAGATTATTAGATAAGCGAGATTGAATAAGTCACCCGTCAAATTGACGGGGTTCCGTAAACCTAGTGATAGTCAAATAGAAAGAAAAAAATGTTACTTGTCTTAGTATTATACATTATTTTTCTAAATTTGTAATGCTACCGCTACGTATTTTAACACAAGTTCAATTATTAATAAAATATACAAATTTAATTCTAACCTCAAATGTTCTTCATTACCGACAACGCAACCTTGTCCCAAGCGCCAGTCTACTTTTTTTTTTTTCAAGGAGGGGGAATGCTTTTTACGCACGCACCGGGTGTGACAAGCACACCGGCAGTGTGGGACTCGAGGATATCCCGCCGCAGTAAATTCCTGCGAATGCAATGCGGGAGCCCCCCCCCTCCCCCCCCCAGGGTAGGGACCCACTAAACCTAAACCTCCTTCCTCATCACCCAGATGACGAGAGCTCCTAGAAACGGCCGACGTGAGCCCGACTGCAGGAGCCTACCTGGGCATGAGCTCGTCGCTCTCCTAGTGGAAAATGCGTGCGACCTCGTGTACACGTCTTTGTTCGACGCTACCTCTTCAGATGCTCAAGAGAACTTGAGCATAGCAGCCCGGAGGGCGTTGGCAAAAAGAACCAAACACCCCTGGGACCTTATGTTGGGGAGGAGGATCAGGACAGCACAGGAGATATGGGGGCAACACTACCCACGGATCACGGGCTGACACAATGCTACTCATCCAAAAAATAACCACTAATACTTCCATTCCGGGTAGTCATTCCGAGTGGTGGCTTTCGCCGGCTGGGAACAGGAACACTCCCAATGGAGTGGTGGGTTACCCCACATACCAGCTCCCAGTGCCACCACATTTCCGCATCTAAACAGGTCGCAAAGTGCGGGGACCGCACCAAACTAACACCTGCTGACCCCCCCCCCCCTCCCCTGCTGACACCAGCCCTACCCTCTCAGTTAACATTCCTACTAACCCCCATTCACTCACTAATCTAACACACACTCCCACACCCAAAACGGCCATCTGCCTTTCATCCGCAGTCCACCGGGCGTCTGCCGATAACCGGGGCACTCCTAGTGGAGTGGTTGGGCAAGCCCCACTAACCCGGCCATCGACCGGCAATGCGGCCCCCTTAACATGCGCAAAGGGAACCAACGATTGCGCCCTTTCCGCTCACGAGTCCTTTCGGCCTCCTCTTTCTTAGTAAGGACAGTCTTGGAAAACCGTGTCACTGCTGCCCATGCCTCCTTGCTGTCTAGCATCCGGGGCAACATGGCCTCGAATGTCAAATCAATGTCACCAATAATGATCGCGCGCAATGCCCTCCTCTCATTCTCCCAGGCAACACACTCTCGGAGAGTATGCTCCGTGGAGTCAAAAGCTCTCTCTCTATTGATTCTATGGAGGAATTTCCCGAAGCAACCATGCCCTCCTATGAGCTGGGTACAATAGAAGTTCATGTTGCCATGCCCTCTATCCAACCTCCTATTAAAGACTGGGAGGGTGGTGTTGCGCACCCTACCCCCGTGAAGGGTCTCACCCTGCAGTGTGATCTGCTATTGGGTCCTCGTGAGTTGTTTGGCCGCTTTTACGACCTCCCTTTTCCCCTCAGGAGCGTCCTCGCCGTATTCTCTGAGGACTTGAATCCTCTCGTAGACCCGCCTAAGACATTCTGCCAGTAGATGCACCGGGGGGACCCTCGCAAGTAATAGCGCAGCTTCCAGGGACAATGTGTGGTAGGTACAGATGGTCCGAAGGGCCATCCGGCGCTGCAGCGCAAGCATTGCCTGTAACTGGCTCGGGCGCTGAGTTGATGACTCCACACCGGGGCACCGTAAAGCATGATCGAATGAATAACGTTCACGTAGAGGCGTCTCTTCCTTTCGCCAGGGCCGCGCAAATTGGGCATTATGCTCCAAAGTGCGCGGACTACTCTCTCCACTTTGACCATGATGGTCCTAAAGTGCTACGAAAACAGTCCCTTGAGCCGCGGCTCCAAAAAGCATCGCCGTAGTCTTGCTCGAAGAGATCTTCAAGCCCAACGCGTTGATGCGGTATGCTACCGCGCCAACCTACCTGGCCACCAAAAGAGAAGCCCGCCGAGGGCTACGTCCACGTGCTAGCACAAGCGTGTCATCAGCATACGCGATGACCGTGCATCCAGGGATGATGTCTGCCTCGAGGACATAATCATAGGCGATATTCCACAGGAGAGGCCCTAAGACCGATCCCTGCGGAACACCAGCCCTGACCTCTCTCGTATGGACAGCACCATCTTCCCCGCGGAACCGAATGACCCGATCCCGAAAGTAGTCCTGAACTATCTGAACCAGGTAATCGGGCAGACCTTTCCTCCACATCTGAGCAATGATACGTTCCCAGGGTAGGGTGTTGAAAGCGTCCTGTATGTCGACCGCCACTGCAACCATTACCTCCTTGTCCGCGATGGCCCGCTCAACGTAGCCTTTGGCCTCAAGCATTGCCTCTACAGTAGAGAGAGTCTGGGTCTAAACCCAAACTGGTGCTCAGAGAGACCTCCCCCTGGATGCGAGCGAAAGCCCTTCGGATCTCGTCGACGATAATTTGCTCGAGGCCCTTGCCAGCATCGTCAAGGAGGCAAATTGGCCTAAATTTGCCTTGACTTTCCTCGCCGTGACACTTGGGAATCAACACAAGATTGGACGCCTTCCAGATCGTCGGGAAGCGTCCAATCCTGAGGCACTCCTTATAAATGTTGGAGAGCTCCTCGAGAGCCTCCTCCGTGCCGCTAATCCACCAAGAGGCACGAATGCCGTCCGGTCTTGGGGCAGATGCCCTGACTTTCTTTTTAACAGGGGCTCTCCTTACCCCTAATTGGGATGCAGCAAGCTCCTCTTCTGAAGGGTTTGGCAGAGGAGGGAAAGAGGGTCCCGACTTACCTCTGCCGGATAGCCCGTTCCAAGCTCCTTCGCTCACGGACGTACACACGCCTAAGCTCAGCTAATCTTGGGGTCCACCAGAAAACATTTCTGGGACCCGGATTCTTCGTAACCCGAGTTGCCGCAGCATCGCACGCCTCCGTGACGATTGAAACGAGTTAAATCGTCCAGTCGTCAACGGATCGCTCGGCGGCTGCTCTCAGGGTCACAGGATTCCACAACCCAACTCCCAGACAGCCCGGAACATGTACGGATCAAAAGAGATCTTTGACCATCTGGGTCCAAGGTCTTGTCTCGCCGCACGATTCTCGCCTCTCGGACCAGCCCATTGAGGGGGCATAAGACTGAAACTTATGTATTGGTGGTCCGAGAACGACTCGCTTAGATCATGTCCGAGTACCCTCCATTCCGCAATGCGACTGGTCAGATCCGAAGAAGACCACGTAAGGTCAACAACCGAGGTGCCAGCCGCCCTATCACACGTGGGAGTATTTCTCACATTGACCAGATAAAGGTCAAGCTCCGCCATCAGGTCAAGAAGCCTGTTCCCGCGCACATTAGGGTCCCGACACCCCCAGGATCAGGATCGACAATTGAAGTCGCCAGCAATTAAGAGGGGTGAACCCCTGCACCGGACGACCTCATCCCTGATTTCGTCCAAGCCCCCTCTTCAAAATCCCCTATGTGGAGATTGGGCGAAAGATAACAAGCGATTATTACAACGCCCCCACATGTGGCCGAGATGAATCCCCATCCCTTGTGTCGGAGGACACAAGGAAAGGGGGCCGTGTCGCGCCAAACAATTACCGCCAGACCTGTACGGTCCGTAAGCCAGAACGGAGACGCCGGAGGAATATGGTGAGCCTCAGACAAAAGATCGCTATGTCTGTACCCCATTCCCTCCTATATTGGACGCACAAATCCTGTGCGCCCGAACTACGGTTGAGGTTAAGGTATTCCTAGCGCGTAGGAGCGATATTAAAGGGTGCCACAGGCGGGCCCCTCATAAATCAGTAATTCTCTACGTTATATAATATACTTATATTCCCTATAACACTGATAATGAATAAATAAGATAAGGCCAATAGGTATTCAAGTTTATTATTACATTTTCAAATTTTGGAAAAATATTCAAATTTGAAATCTGGCAACGTCGCATCACATGGTTTATGAAATGACAGGAGTACGGCCCTGAGTAGAATAATCGTATATCCGTACAGCTCTGAAACATAACCTCTATAAATCACCTAATTCAGTGTACTGCGGCCAAATATTGCCGCCAACTCATACTCATCGAAAAGAATTTGAATATCGAAATTTCTCCCATTTTTTAAAAATATAAAATTCACTTCTGTACCATTAGTGCTAGTACCTACAATTCATAACGACAATACTTCTCAAATGGCCACCGGTGACGTTAAACGTTACTTACTGTCGCGCCATCACCCGGCCATGCACGAACCCTATGATGAACGTTGCCAATTCTATTTCAGGTTATATTCTATCGTCAAAACACTACGTTTTGCTGTTTGCGAACATCAATATCTTTGTCAAACATTCGGTGACCTTATATTTTTATGAACTCAAAAGATTCTATGTAATTTTCTAAAGATATGGAAATGGTTTTATTTAATGTGTATAAATTTTTAACACGTAGATTTCGGCATTAAAATGTAGAAAAGTGGAGCCTTCCATAAGGTTACATGTTAAATTTTCTAATTTCAATATCAAAATTCTTTCTTAAATGCCCGGTAACCGAACCTGAAACTTTTCAAAAGTAATCTTACGATATTAATTTCCATTCTACAAAAAAATTAGCATTCTCTGAAATTTTTCATCTCGCGCTAGGAATACCTTAACCTGAACGAACTTAGCCATTTCTGGGCCGTTCGTCAGGCCTCCGACCCTGTCTCTGTACTTTACGTTCCGCCGCTGGGCATTTGGGGCCTCTCATGCGGTACGTATACGGTTTGCCAGCACTGTAGCACACCACACACCTTGCCTCATATCCGCACGAATCGGACTTGTGGCCCGGAGCCACAATTGAAGCAGGTGTCCCGCCTGTCTTCCGGGTTTGGGCATACCGCCCGGGCGTGGCCAAATCTCCAGCACTTAAAGCACTGAAGTGGCACTGCCTTCAATAGCTCAACCCTGCCCACTGTCCAGCGGATGCGCATGCAACCAGCGGAACTCGCTTGAACCGCCGCCGCAACCGGCATCTTTACCCACGTCATGAAGAGGCCGCGCCTCATGGGCTTGATGGCACCGACCTTAACATCTCCCGGGGTACAGCCCCCAACGCGGCTGACCTCAATTGCCACCTTTTCAGGAGTCGCGGAGTCGGCCAACTCTGAAACGCGTACCTCCGCCAGCTTAATCGGGACCCTAATTATGGCCCTATCGCCAAATACTTCGACCAACATTCCGGCTAGCAAACCCGCTTTGTCCTGGGCCTGTTCCCCCTTTATCGAGATCATCACCACCCGGGTCTGCGCCTTCCTTATTTTTGGCTCGACAATGCTCAACTCACCGAGCGAAATTTTCTCCTCAGCCTCAGCGATGGCATCACCGTAGGAGAAGCCCTCTGCCTTGCCGGTGATTGTCACCACCGCCGTCTTAGGAAACCCCCTCCGGACCCCCTTGGGGAGAGGGGGAGGAGGCTTACGGACAGGCTCACGAGCTGGGGCCGGTGGATTGACCAACCCAGCCGCCCGCTCAGCGGCCTTCGCCCGATTTCTCTTTCTCTTCCGGGGAGCGACAACCTCCTGCCAGGTGTCCTCTCCCACATTGCGCCTTTCCGGGGGGGGGGGGGGGGGGGGGGTAGCCACCTCAACAAGCTCCATAGGCGTCTCCAGGGTGCGGTGCCCTGTGGCCCTGGGCGGGTCCCTACTACTGCCCGATACAGGGGTTTCCTGTACGAGGGGCGGGGCGTCATTTATAAACCGGAGAGGATTTCTTTCCGAATAGCCATCAGAGATTTCAACTGTTGGTCAATTTTATCCAAATGACCAGCAGCCACCAAATTAGCCGCAGAAAGACGCTTGGTCTTCTGCGGTACAGTAGGGGGAGCCTCTCCGGGCGTAATCATCGCACTCATTCATCCTGTATTAGTGGGGGGAGGGGGAGGAGGGGGGGTCTTTCCCTCCATTCTCAAACTCTTACTCCCTACACCACCATTCTTTCGGGTGCTCCTGTCCCATTCCAGCGTTCGGGCAGATCCTATAAGGCTTGTTCAGACACGGCTAGTAATTTAGTCGAGTAGCGAGTAATTTAGTAATTTAGTGTGTGCGGACAGTAAAAATTAGTAGAGTAAGATTTTATGCCTAGTTCAGACACGGCTAGTAATTTAGTCGAGTAGCGAGTAATTTAGTAATTTAGTGCGTGCGGACAGTAAAATTTAGTAGAGTAGTTTAGTATAGTAGTTTAGTCAACTGGATCCATCTGATTCTATTTTGACGGTCGAGTAGAGTCCCCTACCACGGTTCGACCTTTCTCGGGAGGTAATTACGGTACGGATCGTCGCGAGTCGCTTTTCGCAATACCCATTTACTCCAATGGGCCCACTGGACGGGGCACTGCATGTACGCGAATGCCAAGCCGGTTTAAATGGAGGAATGTCGAATTCAATCGATGGCCAGGGATAAACCGCGTTGTACTACCAATCATCATCGAGTCAATCTGTTTCGCGGAACGTTAACGTACATAGTGCAATCAAGTACAAGTCCTTTAACTTGAAGTTACTTTCGATCTCAGTCATATCGCCGCGTTGTGTAATTCGACTGATTTAACTCTTTTAGTGCCAGACGACGATATATCGTTGCGTATGCGATGGCGCCATGTTCTTCGCATTGCGTGAAAGCTCTATCTCAAAATAAATTCATAAAACGTTATAAACGGTCTAATTAAATTGCAAAGGAATGTAAAAAAAAATGGTTTTTGGGTATCATTTCCATTCGAGAGATGGCTCTCAGTCGCCACGGCGTTTCGTACGGCAACTCGAGCGGTATGTGAAAGGGATTTGAAGAAATCATGTTTGCAGTTTGAGAGTGTATAATATTATATCTTTTTCCTGTATTCCGTTCAATTTTTCGTACTTTTTGGATGTATGTTTCATCAATCTTTTCTCCATTGTTATCTATATCTTCATCTCCTGACGAGGAATATATTGTTCTATAATTCTCTTCCTTTTTCGATTTTCCTTGAAATCATTAGTTACTAATTACTCTTCACTATCTGAACTAAATGGTCTTGTCGTTTTATTCTTCCCCGTGGGGAAATAATTTATAAAATTTACTATTAAATTTAACGTTTTATATTTAATTGTAAGTATGTGTATTGCGTACATTTTTCTTAACTGGATTAATGAAACGTACTGATTATTCAACTAAAGCAATTGTCAAAAAATGAAATTAACTTGTTAAATACTAATTAATTAGAATTATCTCCATCACTGCCTTGGACATTATCAATAATTGATTGGTCTTAGGCCACTTTCGAAGTGATGGTTTTAATTATTGAAGTAACTCCGAAAACTTATGTACCCCAAAATATTACCGTATTTATTCTGAATATACTTAACTTTAAGTTGTACATGTAACTACTGGCAACAGGAAATAATTAACAAATGGACTTAGGCCACTTTCAAAATAAACGGCTATATATAGCAATTATTTTAACCCGATATTGGTTTGGAATACAGTGACATAAAAAAAAACTACAATGAAGACGTTGCAGTTTCGCATTTGCCATACATATGTCATAGTGTGAGGAATATTTCTTGAAGGAGTCGATGGGAATGCCGTCAAAGTATTCCTGACACCCCTCGCTCGAAGGATGTTTATATGATGGCGATAGCGTTGGGTCGAGGGGGCGACCAGGCCCTCCGGGCCCTGGATGACGCTGTGCGAGGATTCATTCGGGTTTTAGCAGTTATAAAGAAAGCATCTTCCTTATATTTCCAGTGTACTAATACAATAAAATAATCTTTGAGCTAAGTCACGCTTATAATACATAACGTATTTTATTGGAACACCCTGTATTATTCTATGTGTTCCGAATTAAGTACAAAAGGGCGTCGCTTTGCTGAATATTTTTTCTTCAATCTCTTTCAAAATAATATTTATAACATTTTTTATAACGTTATTTAATTCCGTACGACGTCTTTGCCTGCCCATTTTGAGATACCACTCTTAACGCTGAACTCAACTAAACTGGTCCGAACGATTATTGATCAGTGGATACTCGCTACTCGACTAAATTACTCGCTACTCGACTAAATTACTAGCCGTGTCTGAACTAGGCTATAGGGACCGGGGGGGGGGGGGGGGGGGGCTCGGCATAACCTGCTCCATTTCCACCTCCGAGGCAGATCTCAGGCTGCGAGATTTCTTTCTCGGAGGTGAGGCTGAAGAGACCCCAAGCGCCATAGTCTACCTTCAAATAAGCTTGCACAGCATACTGTCACAACATTGAGATGCATAACCGATTTGCCTTGCATCAGCCTTATTTTGCAACCTTGCAGCAAGGTTCTATGTTGCAAGCCAACCTTGTAACAAGCTTAATTCTGGGTAGGATTTCTACCTGGGATCGGGGCACAAGATTTGAGTTTTTGTAGTAAAAGTACCACATACAGTTAGGTGCAAAACTGAGTCAACACATCACATTTCTGCACTTATCGTACCATATAAAAAAGACCTAATATCTTTTTGGAAAATCAGTTTTATTATTCGAAATTACATTGAAATAGCTTTACAAACATGTCATATTTTCTGCTTAAAATAAGTGTAATCTATGAAATAATAAAGTCAATAATTGGTTCACTTTTGCACCGTTGAATACAGACTACTCGACATCTCTCGGCGATGTCGCAATTCGCGGTCACACACGTCGAAACTTACTATGATATGCAGTATAAAGCGGACGCAAGACGGTTTAAAAGCATTTGAACGCGTACTCTCTTCGTTTATTGAACATTCAAATTTATTTCAAAAAATGAAACCAATTTCAAAGTCCGTCAGAGAAGCAATTAAAAAGTTATTAGAGGATGGAAAACCAAACCGCAAAATCGCATTGCACTTCGACATTTGTCAGTCAACTGTTCAAAGAATTAAAAATCGGTAAGTACACGTTTTCCGTAAAAATTAATAAAGGCCCCGATAGCCAAGCGTGACTTTCACCCAAACGTCACGCGGTGGCGTCACTGAGTGACGCTACTGTGATGCCACAGTGAGGATTCGGAGTGCGAGTTTTTGCCACAACGGAATACTTGATCCTGATTGGTCTATTCGCTTACGCTTTCGGAATTTTTATTCGCGTCGGACACCGCCGTATGGTGGCGTTTCGTTCTTCCTAAGATGGCCATCGTTACGGACCGAAAATGTCAACATATAACCACGTAACATACACAAAGTATTTGTAAATAAAAGTAGTTTTAAGTGTGCAAGTGCAATAAACTCAATAATTCATAAGTGATGAATATCGGTATCGAAGATATCTTGTCAATTCTAGGAGAGTCAAAAAGGCCGCTAGTGGAAGGAGAAGCGGTATTGAAAGCAGAGAGTTTGTATTTTCCTGCGGAATCAAAAAGAGAAACCAAAATGCCGTGAAAATCGTCGCTTCTTGCGTACAACCGTCACATGTAACAAGTACTCCTCACGAAGTAAACATCTTACTGGTAAACAACAATAAAGAAGTAACGTGCAAGTGCAGCTGGGCCAGAGGAAGATGCAAACATGTTTTTGCAACGCTTCTGTACATAAATCGGTAGGGCAAATAGTACTATGTGACGATTGCACCACGTGACCCAACGGAGCTCTCCCATTGGTCGAGCCCCCACCCACGGAGCTCCACCATTGGTCGAACCCCCACATCCCAACCTCGCTCGCAGCGCCATCTCGACCTCGCTCGTAACGCCATCTGGCGGACCTCCACCTCGCTCGCAGCGCTATCTCGATGACCTCCACCATTCCCCCTACCGCCCGATTGCAGATTCCAACTTGCACGTGACAACGCTACTGCGCACGTCCGATTCCCGGAATTGTTGTGTCTCCGGCTATCAAATTTCGCTGACTCTCGCGTGTGCCGGCTCGTTCTTGCTCCAGACAGAATAGATTCCAACTTACACGTGGTAACGCTACTGCGCACGTCCGATTCCTGGGATGACGTCAACTCCGAGCAATCTCACCTTGGTTCCAACTTGCACGTGGCAACGCTACTGCGCACGTTCGGCTATCAAATTTCGCTGATTCTCGCGTATGCAGGCTCGGTCTTGCTTGCACGTGCATCAAATTCCAACGCTACTGCGCACGTCCGATCCCCGGAATTGTTGTGTCTCCGGCTATCAAATTTCGCTGACTCTCGCGTGTGCAGGCTCGGTCTTGCTCCAAGCAGCTGCAAACTTGCACGTGCATCCAATTCCAACGCTACTGCGCACGTCCGATCCCCGGAATTGCTGTGTCTCCGGCTATCAAATTTCGCTGACTCTCGCGTGTGCCATCCAGACAGAACAGGGACCTCCATTTTGCTCGCAGCTCCATCTCGATGACCTCCCCCACCTTGGTTCCAACTTGCACGTGGTAACGCTACTGCACACGTCCTGTTGTCAAATTTCGCTGACTCGCGCGTGCAGGCTTGGTCTTGCTCCAAGCAGCTGCCAACTTGCATGTGCATCAAATTCCAACGCTACTGCGCACGTTCGATTCCTGAAATTGTTGTGTCTTGCTATCAAATTTCGCTGACTCGCGTGTGCCGGCTCGGTCTTGCTCCAGACAGAACAGATTCCAACTTGCACATTTGAATTCGCGCCGCGGAGCTCTGTCGCCCACTCCGGGTTGCCTACTTTCAGGGTCAAAATGGTTGGAAAGTTGAATTTTGCGTAAGCGTGCATGCGTCATGGCGGGTGACTTGAATTCACGCCGCGGAGCTCTACCACCCACTCTCCAACCACCCACGTGACCAAAAATTGCAGAAAATGTGAATTTATTTGCCTCGAGTAATCGTGCTGTGCATAAGGCGTTTCATCCGCTAACTATTTAAGCATACCAACGTGAGTGACTGAGCTAACCGACATTTCTTATCTACATAATAGAGTATCCGGTTGAGTCCATCGCGGTGAACCTCGCTGTGTCAGCAGGTTCGTCCGTCGCCGCAAACCTCGTCGCGACCTGCTTACACTAAATACCTCACTCACCCAAGCGAGACCGAGAGTGCACCTGGTGTTCTCGGAATTGTTGAGAGACCTCAGGATATGATGATGTCAACTCTGAGCAATCTTGATATCAAATTTCGCTGACTTGCATGCACAGGCTCGCTCTTGCTCCAGGTAATCTCGATATCAAAATTCAATGCTACTGCGCATGTCCGATTCCCGAAGACCTTGAGACATGATGACGTCACTGCGAACCCCCACTTCGCGCTGTTGCTAGGCAGCGACTCGGACGTCTTTCGAGATGCAAAGAACACCCAGCGCATCCTCACTTGCAGCATCATCTCGGAGCTACGCTATTGGTTGAACCCCCACTCATGACTGTTGCTATGCAGCATGCAACCGGATGATTTTCCCCACTACTGAGCAGTGATTGACTATAAGAACACCGCATCTCTGGGGTACCGCCATCAGAATACCGCATCTCTGGAGTACCACCATCAGCTACAGTTACGAGAATGGACTTCACGAAACTAAACGAGCTTGGCAGATCAGCCGGATATTTGGACACCAAAAAATTATCCGAGCTAGAGGTTGGAAAGGAGTATCTGATCACCAAAGTGAAGAGGATCACGACGAAATACGGTCTGAAGATTGTGGTGGATCTGGAAAACAGTTTCGCAGTCTTCCTCCCAGCGAGAGTAAAGAATTTTAAGGATGGTGACGATGCGGAGTTTGAGAAGTTTGTGAAGGAATGCGGCGAGAATAAGCTGCACTTGAAGTACCTAGGCGGTACATACAATTTTTTCGAGTTTGTAAAGAAGTGAATTGTCAAACGAACTGAGTTTATGAATAAAAATTGAAAAAAAAATAATTGTGTCACTCATTTGTAACATTAATCGAAAGAAATAATCTCTCCCCCTCAACGATTGCTCTTCGGTGTAGTACAGAAGCGAACCTACGAATCGTCGCTCGCGACTGTTTAGTGTAAGCTATTTGATAAGACTTAGACCTGCTATAGAAGAAATTTCCAGCATCAGTGTGTTGACGGTACGTGCATTCCCTCGTTCATATATTTAAATGTGGGAGTCAACGGGAGAGGTGTTGGATTCAACTTCAGAAGTGAACTTACGAATTGTCGCTCGAGATTCTTTAAGAAATAATTTTCTCTCTCTCTCTCTCTCTCTCTCTCTCTCTCACACACACACAACGATTACTTATCGATGCACTGCAGAACTGCGCATATCCAACTCCCGGAGTCCTTGGGACATGGTGATGATGTCAGTTCTGAGCAATCTTGCTATCAAATTTCACCGACTTGTGCATACAGACTCGGATGTCTTTCGAGATGCAATTCATTTGCACAGTAAGGCAGTTCTTCCGCTAACTATTCTACCAACAGGGGATCGCAGTTTAAATAATGAGACAATATTATACCCTCTTTTCTTTAACCTTTATTCATAAAAATATCTGTACAAAAAATTAACAACCTTGGCAATAAACACAATCGTCAATCATAGGTCGCGGACCGTCGTAATCGTCTCTGCCTCTCGGCACCCGGTGATGTCTTCGACATCGACGACAATCGGCGATACTCTTGTCCTCGGCATATTTAGCTGATAGTCTGTCCCACGCATCGTCGATCGTGTTCGCGGCAAAGACGGTGAGAAAGTCTATAGGGAGCTGGGCGATGTCTTCGGCGCTCATCAAGGTGAGACTCTACCATCTAGATGAGGTCCGAGCACATTTTCAATCATGACGAACGGCACGTCCCCAGAGTTCCACAATCGTCTCAGCCTCTCGGCACCCGGCGATATATGCGACATCGACGACAATCGGTGATATCCTTGTCCTTGATATAATTAGCTGGTGGCCTGTCCCACGCATCTTCGATCTCTCTGAGGAACTCTTTAGGGAGCTGATCGATGTCTTCGGCAGTCATCGAGTTGAGACTCAGTCTGGAAGAAAATCCTCAAGGAACGTTCCAAAGATGGAGAATTATCCTTGTGCTTCAGCCAGGTTTCCAAACGTTTAACGTTCTCAGCGGCACAGAAATATCCATCGGAGCAGTGATGCCGACATCTGGACTTTGGCTCCTTGTGCAGTTTCCTCAACGATGGGCAATCCAGTTCATCCAAATTGATGATGGTGCACTCGGTGTACTCCCGCAACCAGGCTTTCTTCTCCTCGCCCTTCACGTACGCCGTGGAGAAACCACGTAGATGAGGTTCGAACACTTGTTTGATCATGACGTACGGCACGTCCCCAAAGTTCCACAAAAGTCCATGGAAGTGACGTTGCAGCCAGGAATTGCTGCAGCGATACGATGCTGACAGATGCCACCAAGGAAACGGAGGCTTGAAGAGGAAAGTCGTGGCTTCCCGTGGCTCAGAGTTGAGGGTGAGCACGGCAAGTTCCTTCGCCACGAATCGGTTGTGGGGCTGCCAGAGACACAACCAGACGATGGAAGCCATCGCTCTGGGTAGAGGACTTCACCTGAAACCGTACAGACGTGGCCTGGGACTTCATCTGCAACCACATCCAAAAAACTAATAGCGACACTGCCCCGCCGAGTGCTAACCGATGCGGACCTGCAAAAGTACGCGAGAATCTGGAAGATTCCACACTTTCGCGGAGTCTTCATGCGAAATGCCCTACCCAAAAGTGGACCTCGAAGGTGCGAAACAGCCATCATTAACCTCCACGACGCGAGCGGTCCTGGAACTCACTGGGTCGCCTACCGAAAGGTCGACAACGACGTCATGTACTTTGACAGTTTCGGCAATCTACGTCTACCGCCGGATCTCATGACGTATCTCGGCGTTGGCAGTGTCAAGTACAATCACGAGCGGTATCAGGACTACGGCACTTTTGAGTGTGGACATTTGTGCCTCAAGTTCTTGAGTGGGACGATCCCAACAAACTCGTGGATCGCCTTCGTCTGCTGCTAGCGTCTCAGGCTGCCGGTAACACGGGTCACTCACACGAGATCATATCCATCATCGAGGAATTGCGTGAAGCCGGCATCATTTATTAGTGGGATCACACGATGTTTCTTCATCAGTACCATCATGAGCATCGACGTGTTCGGACGACAGTTGAACGGTAGAAGTGAACGTGGCCCTCCGGGACCTGTCGGCGAAGGATTTTAATTCACCGACGATGGACAATACGATGTGGGGAACAAGAGACTGTGCAATATCGCCCATCCCACACGACCGCGCGATGCAGTTACATTGAGTGCCGCGCAGAGTCTGATACGGTAGGAAATTCAAACCACGAATGCAATGATCCGAAATCTCCAACTGTCCGCTGCAGAGTCCCTGAGCGATGCAAATCAAATGATTCGAGACTTGCAAGAGAGTCTGAGGAAGCAGCACATGAATAGAGAAATGACTCATAATTTGACGCTGGAGAGTTCCGAGCTCATTAATCGGTTGGATGCCCGATTGAGAGCACTGGAGGACAAATGGGCGAAGAGAAGTTAGCTGTGGTGCTCGAATTTCATAAGCCAGCAAGAAGAAACTTCCCGCGTCGGTGTGTTGACGTTCGCGGTCTGGATGAGACCTGGCAGGCGGATCTCGTCGACATATCGGCTTACGCGAGAGCTAACGGTGGACACCACTTTCTGCTGACGGTAATCGATGTATTTTCGAAATTCGCCTGGGCCGTGCCATCCAAGAGCAAGAATGCCAATGATGTTACGGTCGCCATGAAGACCGTTCTCGAGCAGGGCCGTACACCGAAGAACCTGCAAGTCGACTCTGGCAAGGAATTCTACAACGCCAAGTTCAAGACTCTCATGCAGCGACACGGCATCAACCTGTACTCGACCTTCAGCAACCTGAAAGCATCCATCTGCGAGCGTTTCAATCGCACCCTGAAGAGCAAAATGTGGATGCAATTCAGTCTACGCGGAAATTACAAGTGGACGGACATTTTGCCCGACTTGGTGTCCACCTACAATGACAGCAAACATCGAACCATCGGGATGAAACCGCGTGAGGTCACCGCTCAAAACACCCAACAGCTGTTGCGACGCGTGTACAAGAATCATAACGCAGGGATGTGGAAAAAGAAGAAGCGAAAGTTCCGATTCGGCGACAAAGTACGTGTCAGCAAATTCAAGCATGTCTTCGAGAAGGGTTACACACCCAACTGGACTACTGAGATATTCACCGTCGCTGGAGTAAAGAACACCGATCCAGTGACGTACCGACTAAAGGATTATCAAGATCAACCCATAGAAGGTGCTTTCTACGAGGAGGAACTCGCCGCAGTCAAACATCCCGACGTATACCTCGTGGAGCGGGTGCTCAAGAGACGCGGAAATAGACTATTTGTAAAGTGGTTGGGTTTCAATGATTCACACAACAGTTGGACAAATAAATGATTCATTTATTCCACCACAAATCCACGTTTATATTCATTTATAGGGGTGAGAGGCGATACGCGTCGCTCTCCAGGTAAATACGAGGAGAACCTTCGGATGGAGCAGAGCAATCGATTGGAAGTCTTTAGTGCTGCGGTACTTGAGGGCTCTCTCTCTCTCGTAATGCCGCTTAGTTTTACTTAAGTATATCCACACCTATATTTATATCCACAGACGCACGCACACCTATATTTACATTTGTAATCCTGCCTATATTTACAATCGTAATACACACACACACACACACACACACACCCCTATATTTACATTTGTAATCCTACCTATATTTACAGTCGTAACCCTATTCCATACACATACACTCATTTACTCATCCACATCCACATACATATTTACATCAGTTATTCTGCAGTGCCCCCAGGGCAGAGTGTCCGTAGTGTCGGGTTGCAGGCACCTCTTGTCGTCGTGCGGACTGAGCGCGAGTTTGGTCTGCTGCATAGTCTGCACTTCGTGCAATTTCGATCGAAAGAGATACTGCGAGCGATACCGTGTCGTATGTTTCCTCAAGCAGGTGACGTAGTCCTCGAAATCGATGGTTCTCACGAGCACCGATGACTTGACGCCCTTGGCCTTCTTCATGCGGTCCTCGCCGTTGGCCCGCACGCTATACATTTTGCTGCGGAGTCCGACGAATTCCGTCATGATCTGACCGTTGCACTCGTCCTTCATGAGGCCGACCACCTTCTTGTTCACCAGCGGCATCTGGAAGGCGTTCTCGGCAGGGTAGTCGGACGTGTTGAAGCGCCCAATGTGACGCTTCATCACGTCGTAGACGTCCCCGCCTCGCACTTCGTAGATGAGGCTGTCGGTGTCCGTGTAGAACAGT
This sequence comes from Xiphydria camelus, assembly GCA_963678675.1. NCBI lineage: Eukaryota > Metazoa > Arthropoda > Insecta > Hymenoptera > Xiphydriidae > Xiphydria > Xiphydria camelus. Next base: position 17,325,754 of record OY783192.1, on the reverse strand, counting down.
TTGCAATTGCTCTCGAAGGTCGGCATCATGAAGTCGTAGTGAAACTCGTAAACGCAAGTTTTCGACAAGTCGAGTACGCAGAACCCCACGTAGATCGGCTTATTCAGCAAAACCTCGATCTTGCTGAGCTGCACGGCTACGAGGTTTTCTGCGAAAACGGCTCGGTTGTGGAAGTTGGGCTTGGCGATGAGTGCTTCAGCACCGTATCTGCCCTTCCACTTGGTTACGAGTTTGACGTCAACACGTTTGCGCACGTTCTCCATCGTCTTACCGAACACCGCGTTGTTCATGAGTTTGAACAAGTTCTTCTCAAACTCATTGCGGGCTCGTTTCCTCATACCGCTGTTCAGGTCTATATAGCTCTTGAGCCACGGTGACTGCTCGAACTTCAGGGCTCTGTGGATTTTGGTGAGCCGTAGACCGTGCTCAAGAGCTTGCCTGAGGTTGCGGTAGTGGATAATGTAACGTGATTTCGAGTACAACGTCGTCAGAAGCTTGGGCTCTTTCGAGCCCGGTGGCTTCATCTGCTCGGGACACAGCGGCAGGTCTCGGTGGACGTCGTGGATGGCTTCCGGATAGTCCAAGTCCACCTCGAGTATGTATCCGATGGGTGAGTCGTCGGACACATTCCACTGGAAGTCACCGTCGAGGTTCTCCACCTACTCGAAGCCACCGTACGGGAGATGTTGCGTCATTGCCCAGCCATACAAGTTGTTCACATCGAAGTACATGAGGTACTTCGTCTCCTCCCCGGGATTATAGTCCCTCATGTACACGTTGTTGGCTCGGGCGTAACGGTTGCTGCACTGGCTGACACCGCCTCGGATGCCTCGCTCAACGAACATGAGCATGTCGATGTCGGTGAGCAGTTGCAGCTCGATCGCGGTGTACTTCAGCATGGCGTCCCACGTGAGGCCGGGTGTGGTGTAGTAATGGGCTGGATCCAGACCGTACGCTTCGAGGCAGTTGTCACGAAAGTTTTCGAAAACGTCGGCCAGCAGCAGGACGTCGATCTTGAGGTAGAGGTCTGCGTACTCGCCCAGAGTTCCCACGTTGAACTCACGCCAGACCCTCTGGGCGTGTTCATAGTCCCCGTCGGAGATGTCGCAGCCATTGAGACGGCTGTGAAATTGTTGCTGGGTCGGCAACTCCGTGACGTCCAGCTTGGCCCACGCGTCAAGAAACTCGTAGGGGAAGACCCCTTTCCGCCTCAGCAATTCGAACTGGTCGGTCTGGATTTGCGGGAACGTGCTCTTGGTGATCGGCGCCTCCGTGAGGTAAGACGCCAACTTCTCAAGCGAGGATGCCATGAAGCGGAAGGAGTCGATGAACCGAAGAGTGATGTCGCTGCCCTTTAGATGTTTCGTGAACGAGACGTATCGCTCCATGTTCAAGGGCAAGAGGTCGATCCGGCCGTCGAAGCAGGTGGATATCTCCTTGATGATGAGGTGGCTGTCGTAGCTGCTGAGATTGTGGAAGACTACGGGAATGGTGCGCGAATCCTGATAATTCAGGTTACAGTCCTCGTGCGCTGCACCCCTGTATCTGCCGGTGAGATGGCAGTGGTCCCGAACTCTCCTCACATCCAGCAGCGGCTTCTCACAAATGTGACACTTCTCGGCGATGCGGAAAGCCCTCTCCTGTTCCTCCGTGAGCGGTTGCATGGGTATGGTGTTCTTGAGGACTCCTTCGACCTGCTCGACCAGCTCAGAAAGTTCGCGCGCGAACCATTCAGCAGGTTTCGGGCCGCGAAAGCTGTTGTAGTGCGACAGCGTGTCATCGTAGCTGCACCTCACGTAGTAACCCACGCTGAACGGTTCGTGCACTTGACAAACTCTCGTCTTGCTCGTCTACTGCAGGTCGACGTTCTTCAGGAGACACTCGAAGTCTGCGTAGACGACAAACGGCACCCTTTCCTTGAAGTTGAAGTTCTTAAACTTCAAGGTGCTGTGCATCGGTGCAGGCATCTTGACCTTGCATCGATTCACCTGGACGCAGTCGACTTCGTGGGCTTCCAGCTTTTCAGTACTCCGGAAGTAGTGCAGGCAGCGATCACAGATGTACTTCTTCACCTTCGTTCTTGAGAGTTGTGCACTGACCAACCGAGAGAGGTCCTTTATCCACACGTAGTGGTAGATGGTGTGAGTTTCATCATCCTCGTTCACCTCCTCCTCATTCGATTCCTCGTCGACGTGTCGATCTTGAATCATCAGGAGATTCACATGTTTGGTCTTCTTGTGCGAGGTGACGTGGATGGGTGCGACCGAAAATTTTTCTTTGCGTTTTAGCAGAACGTAGATCTTGATCGAGAGCTCGTTCTGCTTCTCAAACTTCGGGACCTCTCTCGACGTCACTGGGAAGTCTATGCCCGCAAAGTTCAACTCGTTTTCGTACGGCTTGTACGTTGACACACGTTTGGGATTATCTCGCCGATCAACGGGATGCAGTGCAGAAAGGAGTGCCCACTTAAAACACTGGTCGTCGGTATTCTGCACGTTAACACAGGCCTCCTTCCTCTTGCTAAACCCAGGAAGTTCCAGGTAGGAGCTACCTCTCATTGGGTTGTACCGGTTCACGTTGACGGTCAAGTTGATGACGACTCGCAACGTCCAACCCGAGTCCCGCTCCTGGAATTCCTCCATTTGCTGGAGAATGGGGTCCCGCACATTCTCGACGAACCACTCTCAAATCGGTGGTCTGCAGGATTGGAACGTTCTTCGTGGCGAAGGTCTTCAGCTCAATGATCTCCTCGTCATTATTGAAGATACTGTACTCGCCCTCCAGTACAGCATTCACCTTCAAGGCGTTCTCCCTCTTCAGCGCGTTCTTGATGCGCGGTGTGAAGAGGGCTTGGGCGTCCTGCAGGAAGGTGGCGGGGTCCAGGTTTCGTAGGTTTACGATTACCCCGGTGCGGATGCGCCCGTTGAATGTCGACTGGAGATCCTCCCACGAGACGCGTCTCTGTTCGCGTTGACCCAGCCGCCCACCTCTCACAAACAAGCTTTTGAGTTTCCGATTATAACTCTTAACTTGTCTAATGGTGGCCAGGTATCGTTGTTTGTCGGCGACCGATGCCACCTCTCGGCGCATCAATCGTCCGAGTAGGCGTAAACTCTCGGTCCCACGTCGAATCCATTGCGTGATCTCGGTGGGGTCAACTCTTGCGATTGATGAGCTTGAAAGCTTGGCGATGGATGTTTACAATACTCTTACATTGACTGGAAGACATGTTGTCGTTTTCGAGAGCGAGGTGTGACTAATGGTATGAGCGCGGTGACGCGTGGTATTTAAGCAAAGACGTTGTGGTGGTGGCGGAGTGTGAAGAGGTTCTTCGTCGGAATATCCGAGCCACAGCTCGCGCGAATTTGAATCCTCGTGCAGTGGAGTGCGCGTTGATTGCACACATCGCAACGAAACGCGCGAGCCTGCATATATGCAAGTCAGCGAAATTTAATAACAAGATTGCTCGGAGCTGTCGTCATCCCAGGAATCGGACGTGCGCAGTAGCGTTGCCACATGCAAGTTGGCGGCTGCTTGGAGCGAGACCGAGTCGGCACACGCGAGTCAGCGAAATTTGATAGCCGGAGACACAACAATTCCGGGGATCGGACGTGCGCAGTAGCGTTGGAATTTGATGCACGTGCAAGCAAGACCGAGCCTGCATACGCGAGAGTCAGCGAAATTTGATAGCCGAACGTGCGCAGTAGCGTTGCCACGTGCAAGTTGGAACCAAGGTGAGATTGCTCGGAGTTGACGTCATCCCAGGAATCGGACGTGCGCAGTAGCGTTACCACGTGTAAGTTGGAATCTATTCTGTCTGGAGCAAGACCGAGCCGGCACACGCGAGAGTCAGCGAAATTTGATAGCCGGAGACACAACAATTCCGGGAATCGGACGTGCGCAGTAGCGTTGTCACGTGCAAGTTGGAATCTGCAATCGGGCGGTAGGGGGAATGGTGGAGGTCATCGAGATGGCACTGCGAGCGAGGTGGAGGTCCGTCAGATGGCGTTACGAGCGTGGTCGAGATGGCGCTGCGAGCGATGTGAAGGACCGCCAGATGGCGTTACGAGCGAGGTCGAGATGGCGCTGCGAGCGAGGTTGGGATGTGGGGGTTCGACCAATGGTGGAGCTCCGTGGGTGGGGGTTCGTCCAATAGCGGAGCTCCAATGTGAAGGACCGCCAGATGGCGTTACGAGCGAGGTCGAGATGGTGCTGCGAGCGAGGTGGAGGTCCGCCAGATGGCGCTGCGAGCGAGGTCGGGATGTGGGTATTCGACCAATGGCGGAGCTCCATGGATGGTGGTTCGACCAATGGCGGAGCTCCGTGGGTGGGGGTTCGATCAATGGCAGAGCTCTGTTGGGGTAAATGGCTGCCACCGATAGTGGCGACACCTGGCGGGGGTCGGGGAGTAGGGGCTCGACCAATGGGAGAGCTCCGTTGGGTCACGTGGTGCGCGAATTCAAATTACCCTCCACGGCGCATGCGCACTTCCGCTAAATTCAAATTTCCCGCCACTTTTGGTCACGTGGGTGACGCCGAACCCGCCTAGCTTATCTACTTGCGTTCCCCTTTTGCAAAATCCTACTTTATCCACTTTGTACACTGCGTGATGCCACAGCGGTACCCCAGTGGGCACGCACCAAGACATCACTGTGATGTTTCTCAAAGTCACCGCGTGGTCCCACAGTGCCACCACTGTGAAGCCACCTGGCTATCGGGGGGTGGTCGACCGAAGAGAACGACTCCTCAAGATTGCAGAAGAGTCATTCAATATTTGACCAGTGGTGAAGCATCTTCGGCTTCTAAAGCTACGATACTTTTCAGAAGTGATACCGGTAAAAGAGTAAGTAAATAGACAGTTCAGCGAGCATTGCATAATGCTAAATTTGTCGCCGTAGAAAAGAAAAAGAAACCACTACTTTCGAAGAAAAACATTAAAGCAAGATTGGACTTCGTAAAAATATGGGAAGTGGACTGAAGATGATTGGATGAAGGTTATTTGGTTAGATGAAACAAAAATTAATAGATACACAACTGATGGCCGGCAGTGGAATTGGAAAAAAGAAAGAGAGTCCATGCAAGTGAAAGATTTCATTCAGACGGTTAAACATGGTAGTGGCAATATTAAGCTATGAGGCTGTATGACGGCGTATGGCGTTAGACTATTGCACAAAATAGATGGTATTACGAATCAGTACGTATAAAAGCCTTTTCAGTGAAAATGTAATTGACGCTGTTGAAAATATGCCTTATCCAACAAACGAAATAATACACCAGCAGGATACACACATACAAGCACACCGCGAAATCTATTAAAACGTGGCTAGCTACTCAAGAACTTCGATTTTTTTGAATAGTTGACTGGCAAATGTTGAAGTGCGATGCAATTTTGCGGGTTGATTTTCCATCCTCTAATAACTTTTTAATTGCTTCTCTAACGGACTTTGAAATTGGTTTCATTTTTTGAAATAAATTTGAATGTTCAATAAACGAAGAGACTACACGTTCAAATGCTTCTAAACCGCCTTGCGTCCGCTTTACACTGCGTATCACTGCAAGTTTCGACGTGTGTGACCGCGAATTGCGTCATCGCGGAGAGATGTCCAGTAGTCTGTATTCAACGGTGCAAAAGTGAACCAATTATTGACTTTATTATTTCATAGAGTACACTTATTTTAAGCAAAAAATATGACATGTTTGTAAAGCTATTTCAATGCAGTTTCTAATAATAAAACTGATTTTCCAAAAAGATATTAGGTTTTTTTATATGGTACGATAACTGCAGAAATGTGATGTGTCGACTCAGTTTTGCACCTAACTGTATATGTAGCAAAAAACCGATCGTCTGCCGGGGCTCAATGGTCGACTTCTCAAAATTGTTTTGAGAAAAAATCTTATTCTTTTGAAAAGAAAAAGTTTCAAACAAAACTTGTAGAGCATTATATCTATAAGTTTCATAATAACTACTTTTTACCTAGGAGGCCCTGAAAAGAAGATAATGCAATGAACCTCATAAGGCACCTGGAATCTTTGCATTATCTTCTTTCCAGCGCCCCTCCTAGGTAAAAAGTAGTCATTATGAAAACTATAGAGAATATAATTCTCTACAAGTTTTGTTTCAAACTTTTTTTTCTCAAATAAATAATCCATTTTTATTTTTATATCTAAATTTTATTTGCAAACAAATTTTGAGAAATTGACCATTGAGCTCTGGCAGACGATCGGTTTTTTGCTACATATAAAGTATGTTTCAAAAGAGTATGAACGCCCTTAATTTTTCACGGATCGACCCTGTAGAGGGGTCAATGAAGCATAGTTTTGTCCCACACCGGTCCCCCTGCATCTAAAAACATTATTTAAATTGCAATTTGCCTTATGTCTTTCTACCCCCCTCGCATACACCCTCTTCTTTACAACTTCTCCCTCAGCGGCCGTTTCAAAAGAGTATGAACACTGCTTTTTCTTACTAACGAGCACGAGCAAACACGACCAAACACGAACAAAAATTTAGTTAGACATCAAAGGACCCCCCTTGTTCTTTATAACCTCCACCAGACGCCTTTGCATGCCCTCTATGAGCGTCCGCATGAGCTCCAGAGTGATGTTGTCCCATGCGTCCCGAATCGCGCGTTTAAGCTGCGCCACTGTTTGATATCTGCGGCAGTTGTCATGCACGGTCCTCACCATGATGCCCCAAAGGTTTTCGACGGGGTTCAGGTCGGCAGAACACGCGGTTCGGGGCAGAAGGTCGATTTGATGGCGCCGCATCCACTCCATAGTGTTGTTCTCGCAGCGGGGACTGACGTGAATCGGGGCGTTATCCTGGTGAAAAACCCACGCCACGTCGTCCCGCTCTTCCATAAATGGCAGGAGATGATTCTCCAACACCACTAGGTACCTAACGCTGTTGAGTTTGGCAGTAATGATCGCCAAACGACACTTCCCGTGTAAGCTGAATGCGGCCCGTATCATCACCGATTTCCCGCCGCCTTGCCTTTTCGAAAAGATCCTCTCTTCCATCCAAAGATCGTGCCAATAATAAAGCACGATCTGAGGCAGGAAGAGAGGATCTGTTCGAAAAGGCAAGGCGGCGGGAAGTCGGTGATAATACGGGCCGTATTCAGCTCACACGGGAAGTCTCGTTTGGCGGTCATTACTGCCAAACTCAACAGCGTTAGGTACCAAGTGGTGTTGGAGAATCATCTCCTGCCATTTATGGAAGAGCGGGACGACGTGACGTGGGTTTTTCACCAGGATAACGCCCCGAGTCACGTCAGTCCCCGCTGCGAGAACAACACCATGGAGTGGATGCGGCGCCATCAAATCGACCTTCTGCCCCGAACCGCGTGTTCTGCCGACCTGAACCCCGTCGAAAACCTTTGGGGCATCATGGCGAGGACCGTGCATGACAACTGCCGCAGATATCAAACAGTGGCGCAGCTTAAACGCGCGATTCGGGACGCATGGGACAACATCACTCCGGAGCTCATGCGGACGCTCATAGAGGGCATGCAAAGGCGTTTGGTGGAGATTATAAAGAACAAGGGGGGTCCTTTGATGTCTCACTAAATTTTTGTTCGTGTTTGGTCGTGTTTGCTCGTGCTCGTTAGTAAGAAAAAGCAGTGTTCATACTCTTTTGAAACGGCTGCTGAGGGAGAAGTTGCAAAGAAGCGGGTGTATTCGAGGGGGGTAGAAAGACATAAGGCAAATTGCAACTTAAATAATATTTTCAGAAGCAGGGGGACCGGTGTGAGATAAAACTATGCTTCATTGACCTCTCTACAGGGTCGATCCATCCAAAATTAAGGGTGTTCATACTCTTTTGATACACACTTTATGTGGTACTTTTACTACAAAAACTCAAATCTTTTATCCCGATGAGGTAACTTATTTGCCACTTGACCGTAGGTCTAGCAGAGAAATGAGCAGCACGAGTGGCAGCGGCAGTGGTAGCCTGTAAACGGGGCTGCCGTAGAAATATTTAGGGCAGGGAAGTGGGCAGGAAAGTGGGCAGGGAAGTGGGCAGCGCGAGTGGCAGCCTGTAAACGCCGCATATGACCTGGCGCATCTGTTTGACTGAACGGGGACTTCGAGTGCACGGCAAGAGGATACCTAAACGCTAGATTTATGATGAGCCCGAACAGTGGAGATGCGACACTGCATCTCCTCAGAATATAAACAATGGCTTTTTCATCGCCCCAAGAAACCCTCTCGAGCAACACAAACCAGACCCCCTCTGCACAGTCTAAACAGCGATTGATTTTTGCTTCATTTATTGTTCAATTAATAATTCTAACAGGTGCGATCGAGATTAGATCTCGGGGTCGTAAATCCCAAAGACACTACTTCGTGACACGACTACTGACCGAACACGTGGAGAGATGGATTTAAACCATATCGGTTAATTCAAATGATTTAACACTGCACTCATAATATTACTGGTGACATATTGGATTCAAAGCGATACAGTACTTCCATGATTTAACCGTGGTTTACAATTAGATACACTGTGAGGTTGTTTTGAGGGAAAGGTGCGGGACTGCGAACGCATTCGCAACGCACGTTCGTCGAAACATACCGACAGCCTCGCCGTTGCGACCGATGTACAGATTACATCTAGATTAGCGCGTTACTTAGGTTGCGATGATAGTGAGCGGTAAGAAATGACGTAGATGTCCCCTTGTGACGGAACACATATTAACACAAACCTAAGTCTACGCACGGTCCAGAGCGGTGGAATGGGGCAAGGTCGAAAGCGGTGGAATGGGGCAGGGCCGAGAGCGCTGTATGAGTGAGGCACGGTCGAGAGCGCTGGAGTGTGTGGGTTTCGTTACGGTTTTTCGTGTCGGCGTGCGCGATTTCACTACCCTCAGCAAAGAAGTTTCACTTAAAAAAAAACGATCTACCGTCGGAAAATAAAGATATTAAATTTTAAAGATGAGCATTTCTCCCATTTAACCTCATGTAAATGGGCATGCTTTGAAGTATTTTTCACATTTTGAAGCTAAAAATCCACCGATTTGTTTAAAAAATTCAGACACATAGTTCTATATTCATAAAAAAATATATTTCGTCATTCAGTGCGTAAAACTCGGTTTCACGGGCGTCCTCAACCCCGTCAACCTCGTATTTGACACTTAGTGACAAAAAATAGAATTCGTTATAAGGGCGTTTCGCGTCGTTTTAACTCGTGTGGTTGCCGCACTCGCTTCGCTCGTGTGGAAAACTTCTCACTCGTTAAAAACGGCGATTCACACCCTTATAACGAAAATATCAATTTAAAAATAGGCAAGATCCACCGTTTAGTTATTGAGTAAAAAAATATAATGTAATGACGCTATCAATCACGTACAAGGAGGAAAATTGAGCGGAGAAAATGTAGCAACAGCACGTGACGTATTCAGTGTAACACATAACCAAACACAACAATCTTGTCAGTATAGTGATGAAGCGGTGTTGCCACGTTTTCGATGCGGACCTTACGATACTAGTGTGCGAGTATCCGTATATACGAAACGGGAATATATTGAGACAGGGCTGTACAAATCTGTACGGTTGTGGTGCATGAAGAAAATATGAAATATTTTTTGCTACAAAATTTATTTCTGTTTTTGTCCCGCAAAGGGTTACGAAAAACATTCAAACGAAGCTTCAATGAGCAAATTTTAGAAACTTTTTCCTGCCGAAATGAACATTTTCTTATACCCCCCGGCTCCCCTATTAGGTGGTGAACCGAGCGATAGTAGGGGAATGTCGTCAGGGTTGGCCATAGTTTTGACTTTTGCCCATAATTTCCATGTAAAAAAGAACTCTTATAATTGCTGCGCATTCTTATAAAGGTCTCGAAAAAAGAAAACTTGTCCGAGGTATTACGAATTGATTGGATGAAAAATTAAAAAGTAATGGGTATTTCTTAAAAATTAGAAATACTGTCAAGGTTGGCCAGTGCTGTCTAGGTTGGCTAGCCGCTGAAAATCGACGAAATATAGGCGCTAAATTATTCTGAATCGCAGGTTTGACAAATGAAGTAGCTGGTCGTGATTTTCGCGCACTTCAAATGCACTTCTCTTTTGCATTCAATGCATGCAACGGAATTGTTACTATTCAAGCGATGAGGCATCGCTTTCAAACAGATGAGGCAAAAGTCCTCGTCTTCATCCGAAGAGAGCTTTTTCTGCACTTTTTTGGGTGGACGACCTCGTTTGTAACGTTTCGTAGCATCAAAAAATGACGAAGTGTTGTTATTACCCTGAAAAGAAAAAAATCACAGTGGCCAACCCTGACTACACAAATGGTCCAACCTTGACGACAAACACCAGGACCACATCGCATCACACCACAACCAAACGGGTTATCAAATTGAATTACCCTCTTGGTTTATTCCTAAAGGATAACCACATGACACACTTATATGCTTACTTTGACGATTGCATGTTTTCGCTTCAAGTTCTGGTACCGTATTCACTAATACTAGAAAACTTTTTTCGTCTTTCTCGAGACACTGAGTGCACAACACGTTTTAATTTCACGCTTCAAACTCCGTGTTGCCACGAAAAGTTTGCTGTTATCAATATAAGTTTTACCACGCTTGCAGACAGTTGAAACTAATTTTATAAGCTGAAATATCGCAAATGGCCGACCTAGACGACAGCCCGACCCTGACGACATTTCCCTACTACCTTAAGTCTCCCCGGAATCTTTCGCACGGTTTTTCCTTCCACATTTTCTCCAAACTTTCTCATCTCATCGGGAAACGCAAAAAACCCACTCTTGTACCTAAGCGTACGTACCGCATTGCGAGCCTTATACAGTTCATTATATTTATTTTTTAAATAAAACCGACAAAATTACAGAAAGTGAAAAAATCGATTATTTTTCGAGATTCTGAAAAAGACATAGATTTCATATTGATTGTATCGAACTCCCAAATATCGTTTAAAATAATTGATTATCTCGTAAAAAACATTGAATTTTAGTAATCGATGAATGTAATCGCACATCCCTAGTATGCACACTTTCAGGTGAACCAGATGAGTGTAAAAAAAGTGGGCTTCGATCCGAGACCAATTTCGTAAGACTCTTTAGAAACGAAAAACTGTTTCTGGGCAAGCCGCTGTATGACAACGGAAATATAAATTCGAAGATCTTTTGGAGTTCTTACTCCCGTACATAGTTGAACGGGAGACAGTAACTAATGTGCCCCATTCTAAGGAAGATGAAGATGTTGACGAAGTAGACTCTGTTGTAAATACTGAAGAGGAAGACTTAGCAGTTGAACAAGAACTTTCACAAGAGGGTAATATATAAAGTGAACTTGAAAGTCAAGGAAACCAATCAGGAAATGTGGAAAACAACTTACAATCTTCTCGTACATCTTCAGTTCGCTTACCTATCACTGTAGTAAAGAAAGAAAAGTTTCTCAAGCCTGGACTGTTGAAACAAAAGATACCTCGTGAAGCAAAGCCTCAAGAATCTCCATCAAACCAGCTTATGGCATATATATTGGCAGAAAAAGAAGCCGAAAACGAAAGAAAAAAGAGCACCAATAGAGAAGATAGGAAAGCATCCTGTTGATGCATTTTTAGATGGTTTAGCCCCTTCCTTAAAATAATTGAACCCTATTCTGCTCAATCAAGCAAAAATGAGTATTTTCTCTACTGTACAAGATTTTGAGATGAAGCAATTCATGGAATCTCATAATCAGTAGTCAGTCAGGGTAACTTTGGACCACGTTAGTTGTATTGTTTCGAATATATTATAAAGTATATCTAACTAGCTTAATTTTATAGCTGGTAATAATGAGAAACAATGCATTGTTTGTTTTGGCAAAGAGTAGTAGGGTAAACACACCTAAGTTCAGCCACTTCCAGTAGTCAGCCACTCTGCTGAATAAGTCGAAATATTAAGAATTCCCAGCGAAAGATTATTTTATGCTCCTGTCCCAATTGTCGGCCATCTCTTTTCTACCTGATCTTCAACTTTTGTGTTGCATTGGTAACACTGTGCTAACATTAGACTGTGTTAACTGACAGCGTCCGGCATTGGTAAGTAAAATCATAAGTTTTGTATAGTATAAGTAGGAGTAAGAAATAGTGAATTATGCAGTTTGATACGGTGATTCCGTGGTAAACGATTTTTAGTTGATTTTATACTTAATAATACGTCGTTTACACAAAATGGTGTTACAGGTTATGTTCGGTTTGCTAGTTTTTATGGGGGCCGAGTATTGGCATAACAATTTCACCTGAAATCCAAAAGTCAGCCACCCGGCCGACTACTGGATATTTACCGGTTTACGTCGGTATCCAGTAGTCAGCCGCATTATTTCCAGCGTGGCTGACTATTAGGAAGTAGTCGGCCAATAGTCGGCCGTCGTTCTTTTTTTTACCTAAAGTACATAAATTAGGTGCTGGAAATGATATTGAAGTGAGTGAACTAAATCAAAATACATATATTAGTGGATATTAAACTAGAAATTAAAACAATAATTAAGTAGGTACCTATATAAAAATGTAAATGAGTAAATTTAGGTTTGGGTCAGTTTACTTACACGTCCTCCTTTCTGCATAGGGATACAGGCGTCATGACAGACAAAAAACGTCCCATTCATCAATATCCTCAAAGTGCTTTAGATGCCGCTTTAGTTTCTGTCATGATGGTATGGGAATTAGGAAAGCCAGCAGAATCTATGGGGTTCCAAGAGGGACCATACAAGACCGATTGCATGGTCGAATCAAAACGACTAGTAGAAGAATGGGTCCCCCAACAGTTCTAAGCAGTAATGAGGAACAACAATTGGTTAATTGGTTAAAGGAATTGGCAAAAACAGGGTTTCCTAAAAAAAACTGAATTGTTATCAACAGTCCAACAACTTGTACTCGCCGATAAGCGCGAAACCCCATTCAAAGACGGGCGACCAGGAGACAAATGGTACAGAAGTTTTTTGAAAAGACATCCGGACCTCTCCCTTCGCGAACCAGAAGGTTTGACCAAATCACGAGCCACGATTACGGAAGAATATATTCGGAAATGGTTTCGAGATCTGGAAGCTTACATTGCAGAAATTAAACAGGAGGAAATTTTTTCAGATCCGCGAAGAGTACGTACAGATTCCTATGGTGAGATGCCTTTACAACCACTGGATGTAAATGGGTCACCAACAGTAGTCCCTGAGCTCAACAGTATTACATCCGACTGTGATTCCCGAACCACACAAGAACTTTCCAGAGAAAATTGTGATGCAATCAATGAGGAAATTATGGTGAAGAGAATTGATGAAGTAGAAACTGTGTATTGCGTTGAAAGTAATGAAACTGAAGAAGCGACGAATCAAGATGAAAATGGAAATGAAAGTGCAAATGGCTGTGACGTAGAAATAAACCATGTACCCGTTGCAGTGGCAGAAAGAAATTCTTGTGGTGACATTACAAACCAAAGCTTTAAGCAACATTTATTTTGGCCTTCACCGATAGCTAGTCAGAGGAAAAACAATAAGCAACAAATGCCAACAGCAATATCATCAGAAAATTACAGAAAATATTTAGAAGAAAAAGAAAGTCGCCAAAAGAAGGAACAGTTAGAAAAAGAGAGGAGGAAGGAAGCGAAACGACTAAGAGCAATCGAAAAGAACAGTGTCGTGCCAAGAAAGAAGAAAAGGGCGACGAAGAAGGCAGCCAGAGAATTAGCCAAAGAAGCAGATGAAAATCTCCCAAGGCGACATCCGGAAAAGTGTGGCATTTGTGAAGAAGACTTAGTCAGCGATGTTGAAGATGAGAACTTAAGGAGTGTTGAATGCGACAAATGCACTCGATGGTTTCATCTAATATGCACTGAATTCATTGGTTGGTACTACGACGAGGTTCAAGAAATGCATTACATTTGCCCATATTGTTCAGAAACAGGTAGGTTACCTTATATAGGCAAAATTCATTTTTGTTATTCACGACCACTGTTTTAGGTTAATGGAAACCAGCACAGGGTATTTCAGCATTGCGAGGACCTAGTTCTACTCGAGATTGACACTTTTCTACGTTTTAAAGAAGCAAAATGTACTTATTTTTCTACTATAAGTATAGTTACGTTACATTCTGAAAACAAAAATTTTGTGTTTTAAAATGCATAATATTTTAGGTTATAGTTCCTAGCAACGTTTTTTCATGTAAATCATCCAGAGTGTTTATATTTTGTTTTAAATATTTACATGTATCTCTTAGTACAGAATGTTATCTCGCTTATTTTGTCTATAAAATATTTCCAGCAGATTGAAAAATTGAGAAAATACTAATTTATTTCCCTGCTACTAAATACCCAAAGTGGTGGCTGACTATTGGCTGCCAGGTGGCCGAACTTAGACTTCTCATGGCTGACTACTGGGAAACTGTTGTTTTTTCTAAGTTTCCATTTATTTCACCATTTCAAAGTAATATTTCAATAATTTCACCAAGTTAGTTCGTTCAGAAATAAATCGTCTACAAAGCTGTTCAAATTTCAAACTTCTAATATAAAACATGATTTTTTAAATGGTTTACCTTTCTGAGTATTGGATAAAGTGGCCGACTACTGGTGTGTTTACCCTATGTTTTATTTCTTGTTAATGTACCTCTTGTTTTTATCTTTATTAACCTTTCCAAGTATCTAGCTAGCTATTCAAAATAAATATTTGTTTAACGCAAGTGTAAAATATTTTATTAGGTACCTATTTTTTTTAATTATTTAAGTAGCTTTACTACCGATCTAGATAATATCTGTTCGATACAAATTTTGCAATCGATTTTCATCTAATTTCCCGACGAGGTAGAGACTTCCTACTTTCAACTGGATGACAATGAAAATAAACAAGAATTGTGAAAATTGATTGCAAAATTTCAAACAAGACTAAAAAGTAGAAAATAATTTTAAAGAGATTAAAATTTTTTAATATAATAAAGTAGTATTCTCATAGCTATGAAACAATATTTTATAATTTTTAGTCCGTTTAAAAAGTCGTAAGTAAATATAAGTATAAATAATTTAAAAATTTTATCCACTAATATATTTATGGAATTACCTTAGACACACAGCCAGACGTTGTTTTGGTGTAATTGACATCCTCCAAAAAGTATCTTTCTTCCTTAACTTTACTTCCACCTTCCTAAGAAGTTGATGAAAGGTGGATTGTGTCATCATAAAGTATTCATAAAATTTTGTTTCGTCGTCCAACAATTGGCGAAATGGAGTCCGATATTCTCCTTCAATAGATCTACTTTTCCAAGCGTTGTGCACTCATTTCCTTTTCACTTTCCTTTTCCGGGTTCTGACCACTTCTTCCTCTTCCTCTAATGCAAGAGCTATTATCGCTAAATCACTGTTAATAAAATTGGCGAACATATCTGCTATTATTAATATGAATCGACCTAGCAGTTTCGAAGACAATGGACGACTGACGGACATGTGTGGTTCCTAGATAGACGCGCCGTGCCAGGACCGAATGACGGCCGTGTCCCGGGCAAGGCCGACTATCGTCCGTCGTCCGGCGGATGATCTGTCCAATAGAATCAAATGCTTTTGTTCTCACTTTACCGGGCCGTGACCGGGAGTCGCCAACGGACCGTCACCGGGCCGGGCCAGTTAGTTCAGTTTTACTTTTTCACGGTGACGGTCCGGCCGCGCTTCTCGTGTTTTCGTAATTTACGTGTTTTAGTGCAATCAACCTAGCAGTTTCCAAGACAACTGACGACTGGCGGACATGTGTGGTTCCTAGATACACGCGCCGTGCAAAGGTTCTGATCATTTCTTCTTCTTTGGCCGTGTTTAACCCTGGCACGGCCCGATAATGTATGTCTCACCCTTCAACGTGCCGTGCCAGGACCGAATGACGGTCGTGTCCCGGCCCTGGCACGGCCCGGTAATGTGTGTCCCAACCTTGACCCTTTAACCCTTCTGAGGTCACGTGATGAGCGTGGTCCGGCACTTTTTTTTAAAATAGTCATAATTGCTTAATTACCTCGATTTGAACGATCACCGGCTACGTATTCCTTCATTGAAGTGTCGTGAATACGATGATTATAATATGATAGCTCTGCATTCATTAGAAAAATTGAAAAAAATATATTAATGAAGCGTGAGGCGGAAAATGCGGGGCCGTCCTCACTGTGCGACCAGATTCGCAGAATTTAGTCTGTGACGTTGCCAGCGACAACGCAATGCAAGTCGTGTCTCGTCACTGATCGCTGTATGACGTGGCAACATCGCGCTCCGCAATACACGGGCGGAGCGGCCCTCATCACGCGACCAGAAACGTTGGGTGAAAAGGCGCGACCTCAGAAGGGTTAACGTGCCGTGCCAGGGCCGCATGACGGCCGTCTCTCGGCCCTGGTACGGCCCGGTAATATGGACCTTTATTCGGCACAAAACTTGACATTTTCGCACGAAAAAAAATATGTGATGTTGATACGGAGTCACTAATAATTCAAGGTTATGTTGTTACCAGATGACCAAACTTACGATACTACGTTTTATATCTGACAATTTCAACATAACCTTCTGGCGGGGCCATCTTTTGTCAAACGGCGGAAACTTATTTGTACTCCTAATATAATTTTTATATATCGGTCGGAGACAACAAGTTGTCCAGTTTACAGAGAAACGACCACATAAGTCGTAGAATTTCAAATATCTCACTGTTTCCCGCAACTCACTGTTACCTGCCTCCCCCTACGTTGGCTCTAGAAAACCAACACGCTTTCTTGTTCTCGTCGCAAATTGTCATTCTGCCTACTCGTGTCTTCAGCACGCTAATCAAGCTGACAAGATCAGAAAAGCGTTCTAGCTGCTCATAACTATTTTTGCCTGATACTAAAGTAGGCGCAAGAATAAAATTCGTTACTGGCAGAATACTCGAATGGTTTATTATGCATTTTGATACTTTTCAATTGAGATACATTCGTGGTGCAAAAACCTTTACAAACGATACTTTTGTAATATTAACTAATCATAACGATATCCACGCAATACAAAAATCGCACGGGAGCCTTTTTACATCTGCACAACCAGATGCCAAAAATTGCGGCGTTGGTGTCTGGAAATGACAAACGATCGCGCGAAGTGGCGCGCTGCTTTCCGTTAAAAGAAAAATTCCATTAAAGTTATGGAATTTTCGTCAATTACTCTGCGTGCGATCCGTGCGGAAGTCAACTGAACATTTCGTGTTACGAAATCCGCAAAAAGGATCGAAAAATCGATTCTCTACGGTTAAACTTTTCAATATCTGCCCGATCGACCATCTCTTCCTTTATCGTCTCTGCTTCCCTTGCTGCGACGCTCTTTCGATCTTGACCTCCTATCGCGCGATCGCGATCGTCGCTTGCGATCGCCGCCGCCGCCGCCGCCGCCACCGCCACCGCCACCGCCACCGCCACCGCCGCGTCCTCGTGATCTGGAGCGAGACCTTGATCGACCACCACCGCCACCACCGCCGCCCTTTCCGCCCTTTTTTCGGCTATACAAGTAGCGACGCAATTCACGAGAAATCGGTTTCAAGTGCATGAAGTTGCAGAAGCCCGACCGCGTGCACTCTCTGCGAGCAGAAATTTATTGTGCATACATAAATACATGCGGTTTATAATAATCCACTCGAATAATAATTAATTAAATACATCAGAACACTTCTTTTCTTGATTATCTACTAAATTCCTATCGTACTATAATGAAACAAGCAGCTATAAATATACGAGGCTAGGCTGAAAAGTAATGCACACATGCTTGTACAGCGCGAATGAAATGACCTTCAGAAGTACGCCAGGTGGAATGTGGAAGTGACATTCCCCTTCTATACACATGCGCAGGTGAGATCGTTGAATTCATCCAGTGTATTTTGAGAAGCGAAAGTATGGAGACGTGTTCTAGTGCTATGTCAACGCGAGTTAACACGTTCCGTGCGGACCGATTTTTGAAGACTTTCCGTTCAGGCCGCGTGGGGCGTATACGACCCACGCTTTTACGATTAAATAAACTCGTTTTTGACATATGCCTTACAATTTTTAAATAGTACAAAGCCATAGTTAGAAAGGAAAGGTTATACATTTTAATATGCATTAGACAACAAAGCAATAAATTAAATTTTTTATTGTTATTACCTATTATTAACAATAAAAAATTTGATTTTTTATTAACGCGGTATATATGATGTAATGTGCCTATATTTGACTCTACAATAATTTTTTTTTAATTCTTCGTTTTTGAATGAAAATTCCAAGTGGCCTAAACGGAAAGTTTAGAATGGGTCGTATACGCCCCACGCGGCACGGAACGTGTTAAACAGCGTGCTGTTATCGAATTTTTAACTGCTGAAAAAGCAACTCCTACTGAGATTCATCGATTCTAAAACACCTCCGACGAGAAATGTGTTAGCCTTAACGGTGACTCTGTTGAAAAATAAATATATGAATTTCAAGCTTAAGAATTGTACTTCAATGTAGGTACTTCTTGTCCGATCTTGCTATTTGTTTTTGTTCGTGTTCTACAAGCATGTGTGCATTACTTTTCAGCCTATCCTCGTAAATACTTAATGCCAATAAAGTAAGCTGGGCTATATTGCTTATTCCGTGCCTTACCGAACACCTTTGAGATAATTTTATTCAAATTACTTTTTCACATTCTACCGATAAAAAATAAGGCTTCTATCTAGTCAAAAAGGTTTGACATTTTTTTTCGGCGAAGTTATACAGGGTCACATTTTTTATAAAATCACCAAAATTGTCGCATGCCCTGACAATCAAATTGTTGTATTTCGGAATCTATTTGTTACATAGACTTCCGTTATTCTTGCATATTTACTCATTTGAAATGTCTTGAAATGCTCTTTTTTCTAACATACAGCTCATATTGCGTTAACGTTAATAAGGTATCAATAATTTGTTTACAATGTTTATTTATATTTCGAAAAAAACATCATCGTATTCCTGCTTCAATTTTAAATAACCTCAATAAGTTTCATTTTGCAACTCTGATGGAATCCCTTCCTAGAGATTGTCAATTTCTATAACCGCACGTCGACCACATCGTACACAAGGAGTTTTGACGTTTCGCCGTAAATGAAAGATCAACAGTAGGGGTTTGGGATTAACCCTTCACCACTCGCTATATGAGCGCGGCGCCGCCGTTTTTAGATTTTAAGTGATTTCGTATATTTTTTACTTTTAAAAAAATTCGAAAAAAATATAAATGCTTCCTTTAAACATTTCCGAAACGGCCCGTGGCTATAATTTTTCAAAAAATGCACTTACGCAACTAAAAAAAATGATAATTGTCCGAGCAAACACCTAGGTCGTAGGTTTCTAGCGAGTGGTGAAGTGTTAAAAGCACAAATTTGATTTTTTGCGAGCATCTACAATAGTTGACGTAAAAATAAGAAGAACAAGGGTCTTTCACTCCTTTTTTTTTATTTGTAACCGGAATGAAAAAGCGATATAATATCGTGCCATATATCATTTTGGCATATTCGTAACGCTCCAGAAGGCTTCTAGCTTCGTATTTATTTTGTGATTAGCCATCGTATTTATAACATTTGCTAGTGATATTTTTCTCACATCTTCGTATATTCTAGGGTGGGCCAAAAAACTTTTTTTTTAAATTACTATGAAAACATTGTTGAGGATGACGAAAAAGAAATTCTGCTTAAGTTTCAGCTCTTAATATTAGTATTAACACAACTGCCTCATCGCAATTTTCTTTTCCCCGTTTAAATAACATGGGAAAATTTTTTTTGAACTTTCAATTTTTATAACTTGTTAACGGATTAGGGCATTCGAATGATCAAAACGTATTCTTGTAGGAAATCGGACGACCTACAAAAAAGGTATCTTTTGAATTTTTGATAAATTTATCAGTTCGGAAGTTATTCGAGGTCAAAGTTGAACTGGTGGTCAATTTCACGGTTTTTTTTTCATTTTTGACACGAAATAATTTTTTTAACCTCTTTTTATTTCAGTTAAAGATTTTTCTTTAATTATTTCCAAATATTCAATAATTCTGTTTTCGGCAAGCTATTTTTAGAAATGAATAATAATCCTCTTTATGATTTTTCATGGACGCAACATTTGTTAGTCAAAAATTAAAAAAATCAGATTAATTAAATTTTTATTTTTATGCGATTTAAAAAGGTAATTTTTTTTCATTGATTTACTTTTCATGAAAAAGAAATTTAAAACTTTTTCAGAATAACAAAATCTTGATTTTACATGAGTACATGATTATATGCAGTGAAAATTGTTCATTCTTATAATGATATGATCGATACGAATCGATTAAAATACAGATTTTATGAACTGTTGTAGATTAAAAACATAATTTTTATCAATTAACTGGGAATTTCGAGAAAACTTCAATGTTTCATAAAAAGATATAGCATGTGTTCCAAGAACAGAAAGATTTAGTTTATTTTTAAACAATTAATTCGTGTCAAAAATGAAAAAAACCGTGAAATTGACCACCAGTACAACTTTGACCTCGAATAACTTCCCAACCAGTAGACTTATCAAAAAATTATAACATACCTTTTTTGTAGGTCGTCCGATTTCCTACGAGAATACGTTTTGATCATTTGAATACGCTGATCCGTTAAGGCCAGGTTCTGCTGGATTTTTTTCAAATGCAAGAATCCTTGAAAATGATGCCTACGAAGATCGAGAAGGAGTTGTGTACGAAGCTAGAATGGATATGTAAGTGAAAACCACTTTTTTTTACGATTTTTCACCAAAAAAACTTTAAACTGCTTTTTCTCGAAACCACGTTTTTTCAACCGGTCAGAAAGTTTTTTCAAAAACTATTGCACTTATCGACTTGAACCAAACGGCATTTTGATTTTTAGATGTCTTTCTATCGTATTGACCTGAATCAGACATATTTATTGTTTTTTAAAAAAGTTATAAACAATTGTAAGTGCATGAAATAGGTCGAAAAATTCATAAGTCCGCCATTTTGTTGTTTTTCGGTGAAAATATCTCGGGGTGGTCAATACGATAACCAATTCCATCTAGATTAAGAATCTCTTTTGTTTTTTGCTTTCAGATAATTGGTTCTCGAGAAATCTTTCTGACCACCAAATAATTGGACAATCTTCAGTCGCCATTTTGAGAGCCGCCATTTTGAAAAAAAAAATTCCAAAAAACTTTTTTTAGTAGTTAAATATGTGTACTTTCACCTGTAAAAAGTTTTGATTTTTAATATTTTTTGTACAATAAATAATAAGTATTTAAGGGGGTATTACTGTCTAGACGCTTCAAATATTCGATTTTTTTTTGCATTTTCTTATAATTTGGGGGTTTGAGAATCTGTCTTAAAAATACTAATTTGAAATTCGTAGAACTCCCATAGTTACAGAGGCTTAAAAGCTGCGGTGCGTTGGGGCGCAGCAGGTAGTCATCAACTTTAAACGCGTTTTTCTCGAAACGACATTTTTCAAGTCGGGCGCACGTTTTTCTCAAAAACTATTGGACCGATTGACTTCTGGTTTTGCACACATTTCGAGGGAATCTTCACCTATGATCTGAACTAGAATAATACCGATAGCTTGAATATTTTAGCCCTGCTCTCATGTTTTAGTTGACAATTTTTCGGGAAAATTAAACTTTAATCTTCAAACAGCTGCGATTGCGATAAAAAATTTCGTACCTACTTAGTTCTAGTTCAGACGATAACTACATTCATATCGATTAAACAAAAAATGTGTTCTTCTGTCTCAGACGACTAGGACCGCCACAATATGGTCGTCCGATTGGACGAGCGTCTCACGCCACGATCTGCATAACAGCGCATAACTTGTATAGATTCCAATAAAATGTTTTATAAAAATTTGTGTTGTTAGTTGAAACATGTCTTATTATGCGTCAAAAACCCCGGCACTCTGTAGGTTTGATAGTTTTCGCAAAATTAATTCCTAAAAATTACATTAAAAACAAGCGTCTAGACAGTAATACCCCCTTAAAAAATAAGCGTAATCCAGCAGAACCTGGCCTCAACAAGTTATAAAAATCGAAAGTTTAAAAAAAAATTTCCCATGTTATTTAAATGGGAAAAAGAAAATTGCGATGAGGCAGTTGTGTTAATATTAATATTAAGAGCTGAAACTTCAGCAGAATTTCTTTCTCGTCATCCTCAACAATGTTTTCATAGTAATTTAAAAAAAGTTTTTTTTTTGACCAACCCTAGTATATTCACTCAAGAAACTTCACAACGGTATTAATAGGAGCATTGATTTACTGCGGACTAGCTCTTACCACTAGTTATTTAATACCTAGTACCTCTTATCCCCCCACAAGATTCCGTACCATGTAACGTAGCGAAAAAATGCCATTCTGCTAATTAGTACAAATAAAAAATACGAGTGAAAATCAGTTCTTCTTTTTCTACATAGACCATTTTAAATGCTTATGCTTATGCTCTCAATTACAAACCTGCTATCTACCTTTTATTTATAACAAAACGTCGCTAGAACTCCTTATAAACGGTTGGATCGACGCACTATTATACAAATCGAAATTTTCTAGGAAGGAATTCCATTGGAGTTTCAAGATAAAACTTAGTTTTATAGAATTGAATCGGGAATATGGTGATCATTTTTCCAAAATGTATGTTAGTAATTCGGTCATGAAAAATATAAAGACTGTAAACAAATTATTAATAACTTATTAACGCTAACGTAAAATGAACGGTATGCTAGAAGAAACAGTATTGTAAGACCTTTCAAATGAATAAATGTAGAAGTATGTACAACAAATAGGCCCCAAAAACAATAATTTGAATGACAATGCGTGCGACGATTTTCATGATTTTATAAAAAAAATGTGACCCTGTATAGTTGATAGTTTCACCGGAAAAGTCTTCAATTCATTCGATTAGATAGATATCTAATTTTTTGTCTGTGAAATATGTACAAAAAAATGTGAACTTATCCAGAATGTGAACGTCAATTTTTCCGAAAAGCTTTTGGTTTAGTATGGAATAAGCGATATATGATCAAATCGAGCAGAAAGAAATATGTATAACATTAGTCATAGTACAAATAAATATCTTGTGTATTAGGTACTGATTAAAACTGAAGTAATGAGTTAACCCTTTAAGTTTTACTGGAAGAATAGTTTCCCACCAGGCCTAAGTCTCCTAGCTGATGTTTTAATGGGAAACTAATACTACACAAGATAAATGTAAATACTAAATTCTATTCTAAATGTAAATTCTAATACATATGAAAAAATAATATAAATAAGTATCTATAATTTTTTTAAATATGAAAACAATTTTTTCATGGCAAGAAATATTATATACATAAAAAGAGTTCATATAATGTGTTTTAAAATGTGTCCCAGTCTTCTGCCACTTAGGGCCAGTATTACCACATCCAGTTAAACCGAAGGTTGCAGGTTAATCTTCGGGTTAGCCAAAATGACTGTATTACAAAATTTGGCTAACTAAGGAGTGGAGTTTAACTACCTGAATAAGTTTACCGTCAGATATCTGTCGGTTAACCATAGAGTTCAGGTTAACTCGGAGTTGACGCATGCGCAGAGTGGTCAGTCGCTGCTCTAACCTACAAACGTCCGGGAATGCAGCTGTAAACATTCATGACTCGTGTTTTACATTTTAGTTTATTGGCGTAAATGATTGAAGAGGTCGCATTCTCGTGTCCACCTGTGGTGTACATTTTGTGGATCTGGTTTGTGTTTATCATCATGTGTTTAGATCATGCCAAAGGGATTCAGGGATACTTCAAAAAACGCGAAGTGAGCTATTGGAGTATGCTTGATATCTAATTTTATTTGTGTAAAGTATTCCAATACTCTTCTGTTTCCAGATTCAAATTGCTAATCCGACCTTATGTGGTGCTTCAAAAGGGATATCAATGCTGAACCCTCCGTAGCCCGCGCCGTTCAGTGTCGCACCTAGAACCGCTGGCTTAGGGCACGCTATGCCCGTGCGCGGGCTACGGAGGGTTAGGATCAGAACTTGATAGTCCTATAGTATACGCTCACAATGATCTTCTACTGGGAAATGTATTGTGCAATGAAAAAGAAAATAGCGTTACTTTCATTGACTACGAGTACACTGCTTTTAACTATGAGGCTTTTGATATATCCAATCATTTTATTGAATTTGCTGATAATTATATGATCCATTTACTAATCACAAACTAATCATTTTTATAGCATAGAAGTAATACAAAATCTCTTATTTTTTCAGGTATAGATAATCCTGACTTTTCTCTGTATCCGGAGGAAACATTGCGAAGGGGGCTTGGCTTAGAATATATCTTCGTACGTACAATGAAGCCACGTATGTATCCGAAGATACTGTTACTAAACTTTATACCGAGGTTTAAATTTCCTCCTTTATCTCATTTCTTCTGGGGTTGCTGGGCGCTTATACAGAGCGAACATTCAAATATCGACTTCGATTTTCTACAGGTAAGTTTATTTAATTATTATTATTAGATTGTAATCAGGATATTTTCATTTCATAATATTCATTTCATTTGATGATAATCGTTTTGATAATAAGTATGCTTCTTTCAGATTTAACTAACACTTCAAAATGAAGGACGAATGCCTGAACATGAAGTTATAAAATTTACGCCAAGACGAAATCATTCCATACAATGAAGAATTTTAATCATTCCCAACGACGTATTCTATATGATACTATTTAATTTTACCAGCTTGTTAACTGGATTTCTCAAGGGAATTATCTCCTTTTTTTCAGATTCATTATAACAGCAATTGAAAAAAATTGCGAATGAAAATACCGTGATATAATAGCTTAAATCATTCAGTATTTTATATAAACAATAGAATAATATACACATAATAGAATCATGTAGATATTATGTTACCGAATTAAAAAATGTTTTCTGTTATCCATCATGTTTTTCCCGCAATTTCTAAAAATTTCTTTTAACATTTTTTAACGTTATCATCGGAATTAACAGTTGAGTTTTTTCTCCGTACTAGTAAACCTTTGCCAGTAAACGATATTTGATAGAGCAAGTTTAGCATTAAAATTGGCGTTTTGACTTAAGAGCCAAAGTGTTCAAAATTCTAAGCTCCATATATTGTCAAGAATCGATTCCTATCAGTCATAAGAAGATCGTTGATGTTAAAAAAGTCATGAAGTATATTAACGATGAAACACCGGAATTTTACTATCATATAACTTCTTGGAAACATAGTTACGCAGATGAAGATCCTGATCCTGGTCCTGATAACTAAGTCGACAATATAAGGTTTCTTTAATTAACATTTTTGTTAAATTTACTTAATAAAATATCTTTCACATATTTAGCATTCCTCATTACAGTTTTCAAACGCTTATCATACACAAAAATTGAAAAAAGCAGAAAAAGAAAGACTGAGTCCAAAAACAGTACAAGTGCATACATTTTTCAGGAATAAACTAGTTTACGGCATGTTTCATCTAGGGATATTCGCTTGAAATGCTACCACTCCTAGTTAACTTAACTTTGGGTAGAAAACGTTTTGTAATACGCATTTTGGTTAACCTTAGGTTTAAACTGAAGGTAAAGGTTAACTCAACCAGCAGTTTAAACTCACATTGTAATATTAGCCCTTAAAGGGTTATAGTATATTTTCCTTACTCATACCCATTTCGAGGCCTTTTCCAGCCTAATTTTAGACCGTAAGATGGCGTTTTTCCCGCGTGACACCGACCGGGAGTCCGCAGGCTGTCAAAAGACTGTTTAGTCCGAAGTAGGTCCTTTTTCCAAACTGATAAACGCAACGTGAAATGAGCCGTGTATACTTGAAGAGTGTAATTAAATAACGTTCTAAGTGCCAAAATGTAAAAATATTAGATATAATTTTTAATGTAATCTCAGTGCCATGCCCATTAACTCTTATAATGTTCTAAGTGAAATTATACAATTTAATAGTAACGCTACTCTCTAAAAGATGGCATGTGTTCCAAGTCCGACAGTGAATTTCGCGAATAATGGTCTAAGTGCGAAACACACTGTCTCTACACTTGTTCACTTAACAGCGTTGTGACCGCGACTTTGCACAGATTGAAAAATGCAAAAAAGTATGTAAGTGCATGGTCCCAAAAGACTTAGTGGAGATGATCGCAAATGCAAGGCAAATTCAGTAATTACATTCGTGGTAACCATGATGGAAAAAGAAGACTTATGATTTTAAGCGAGCTTGTGACACTTATTTGAACACACAGAAAGTTAACATCAGTTTTGATCAGTAAGATCCAATGGATAAGAACAGAAAAAGAAAATCCTAGGAAATTTCGTGTACGAGAAACCTTAAATGAAATGGAAGAATGGAAAGTGTCAACGTTTTGAAAAAAGGAACCACTCTAAATCGCTTAAAAAAATTAATCTTCCACACCTTCCACATCTTCCAGTCTCCCGAATATCTGACAAAAAGAAGCAAAATATACGTGAAATGATTAACTACTTACCTGAACATAAAACTTTTTTTCAGAACCTGATAAATACTACTTAAACTACGTGGCACTTAGAACATTATTACTGTTACTTACAGATGGACTTAGAACGTTCTTAATATTTAGTTTTGATTTTTCTTTAACTTTTTAATTTGAACATATTTCTTTCGTATATTGTAAATTTTCATTATTCTTGTCAATAAAGTAGAAGACCAAAAAGTATATTTTATTTTAATTAAAAAAATAAAAGCAGTGTTACTTTAAATTTAAATATCTCGGGTTTCACTTTTTGGTACTTAGACCATAATTTAATTACACTCTTCACTTCTGTTTGTTTTGTTTTGAGAAATGGGCATTCGTGAGGAAAAATAGTATGTCATTCGGCTGAAATCTTCGGATTTTTAAGACTGTGTCTGTGCCGAAGGCGAGCCTCGTCCCCAATCCATGCCTCGTGTTACGAATTAAACACAGTCTAAAAAAACCTCGGATTTCTGCCTTATGACATAAGATACTATTGAAATAAATATTGGAAGAGATCAATGTTGCGAGTCCATCTCCTCAATTTGGCGAAAATACAAAATTTCATTAGAGATGTGCCAATTCAGGAACAAACCGCACAACGAAAAAATACTTTAATTTCTTTAATTAATGACCAGAATCTTTATATTATATCGATCTTCAAAGGGCGACAAAATTCGTATGTGCGAATTTTAAAGAGTTCTGCTTTCGAGCAATACTTCTCTGTCACTTTGCTTCAATTAAAATTTGAGACACAAAACACTTCTAATGTTAATAGCGCATGCCGAATACGAGCTAAAATATTCGACAAAGAGCAGACGCGAACTCACCCCATCTCGTACTGGCGGCAACAAGCTTCCCTGAAGTCGGTTACGGGAGAGAGTTCCGCATAAACAGGCCTTCCACCGAACCAACGATTATTTAGATCGTTTACCGCCTTCTCGGCGTCCTCTTCCCTCCGGAATTTGATGTACACATTCCCGACCAAATGATCACCGAGGTTGTCACAAACATTCATCTCCTCAATCTCTCCGTATTTATCCTCGCACTCCACGAAGACGTCTTCGAAGAAATTATCGTAATGCTCCTGCATTTCCTCATCCGAAACATTTGCGACCACTGTGTTCGCGGAAAATGTTTTCATTGATTAGAATTCTCGAGAAGGATATATTTGAAATTAAAAGGATCAATGAAATGTGATCACGAGTCGCTCTGTTGTACTTTCCACAAGGTACCGTATTATAAAACGGAAGAGGTTTTAAAGAAAAAATAAACGATTAGCATACCGTAAACCGGGGCAACTTTACTCCGTTTTATTTAACAAATATGAGAACTAATCAAAGAAAGACTTTTAAAAAAATAAAACGTACGTTAATATCCCACCGGAAATAAAAGAGAGATTACTGAGCATTGCTTTATGGTCAATTATGCAAAAAGTTACTTGTCACTATTAATTTTTTTTATTAAGGGGGGGGGAGGGTCTAACGCGTGGAAAATAACTCTATTTTTACGAATTTTTTTAGAGCTATTGTTGAAGTAAATATATTCTAATGTTTCGCATGTTACAAAGCATCATTCGAACATTTTGTAATTTTTTTGTAGAAAAATATTGAGAAATAAGCCGGTGACGAAGCATTTTCGAGGACGCCTTTTAGAAAAGATGATTTGCGGTGGACACTATATTTCAGCGTAGAATTATCTCAAATCAAAAAATCAAAGCAATTTAGTTAAAACAGATGTTTTTCTAAACCCCTACGTGTTTCTTCATTTTTTTTTTCCATTTTTACATTTTTGGTGGTTGTTTGAAGTAAAAATTGCGATTTTTCACGAAAAAATCCGTCATTTTGTTGCTGTAAAACCCCCTTAATGTAACAAAAAAGAAAAAAGAAAAACGTAGGGGTCTGGTATTTTATATGTAGAAAGTGTGTACAAAATTTGAAAAGAATCAGTGCAGTAGTTTTTAAATGACGATGTCCACGGACTTTTAAAACTTGGTTTCGAGAAACAAGCGTTTAAAGCGCAGAGTTCTTGCCGCTCCGCAGTATTAGAGGAGCGGAGACTTAAAGGTCTATGATTGAGAGTTTTGCTCCGATTGACTTGAAATTTGAACACAACATTCTTTAAATGGTTTACTATAAGAAACGGCAATAAAAAAGAAATTGATTTTTAGACCCCCCCCCCCCCCTTAAAAAGTGGTGTCAAGTCTACCAATGGAGGGGGTTACTTTACCCCAGTTTGAAAATTACACTGAAATGTGGGCTATACGTTTTGTGAAGTAAAGTTATCCCGCACATTTGATTGACTTTGTTCCAAATAATATTTCTGTATGATTAAAACAGTCAAAAAGCCGTCTTTAAATGTTTTATTTTAGAAAAAGTAACAATACATCCTCCAATTGCAAAAAATAGCATTTCACGATTAAATCTATATAAATAACTAAAGAAAATAAGATAATTATTAATTTGCATTCAAAAGTGACGACAAACTAATGTATTTTGGTACAAATAAATTCATAGGAGAGTAGAAAAAGCCACTTTTTTCTATTTCTACCTTAGTAATACCTAAAGTGGGGTTACTTTGCTCCATTTTTCGCACAGAATACGGAAAACGTTATTAAATAAATTGATAGTGGGTATATACATATAAATTTCATATATTGACTATTCTTACAAAATAGCTTAAAAAAGCTTATGATACTAATGGCTGGCCGAAAAATATTGAGAAACTATTTAATTCCTTTTCTTTGGTAGGTTCTAGGCATTGCTTTAACAAGTAAATCATGTTTAGTATGGCCGTTTGAATAAATTAAATCGTGGGGTTACTTGGCTCCGCCAAGAACCCATGGAGCAAAGTAACCCCACAATTGCCAGAAATATGAGTCGTTTCACAATTACCCAAATTCGTTTTTTTCCGATACGAAGTTAACAAAAATTTTACTAGCAATGAGAAAAAAGAATATTAGAAATTCAGAAATCGATTTTTTTTATTACCTTTTCTTATAGGTAGTAAAACAGTTAAAGAATGTTGTGTCAAAATTTCAAGTCAATCGGAGCAAAACTCTCATAGACCTTTAAGGATTTATCACCTATATAGTCTGAGCCAGAAGTTTGTTGAACCAGAATATGTCGATTTCGATTTGATTTGCATGAAAACATGACAAAAGCGTCTTAAATGATATAATGAATGTCATTATATCTGTCGAATGCTTCTTTTACCATTTTTGAAATGTATTTAAGCTAATTTGACAATATTTCATTTCTTGAGAAAAACTTTTATCTAACTGTACAAATAGATGCAACTATTAAAAATAAAAATTTAGAAATAGTATATTCATACTAGGCTCTTCGCGTCATAGTAAAAATGAAGCACTATGTATTTAACATTTATTTATATACTTAAAAAGAGAAAGTGATAAACAATAACTTTTTAATTAAATTGATAAGGTGCGCCCAATGAATGTGCGAAGTGTGGCAACAACGCTAAGTTTGTGTTTACGTGCCTCACAGTTTCCAGCCCTGCAGCGTCCATATTTGAACCAAAATGTCTTTAAAAATGTCGTGATATCGATGGAAAGGAAAACTCGTGACAAGAAAAGTGTACGAAAGCCGGATTGCGCTGTCAGAAAGATCGAAGAAAAGAAAACTGGAAGACCCGCCAATGGTGCACAATGAAAGAGAAGAAAACATCGAAAATGATGCATACGACGTAACCTGCGACTCCGATGCGTCCATAACCTTAAATTCACCCTCTGCTAGGTATTCTTACGCCCCTGCCATAAGAATTTTTTCTCGGGGTTTCTCGAATAGTACCTCCTGCGCTGCACTACATGCAAGCGTTGTTGCCACGTTTAACGTGCCTTTCTATCAAAATTGAAATTTTTATGGAATAACTCGAAAATGAGATAGGCGAAGTTCATGAAATTTGGCATGAACATTAACCCCTAACCTCTTAGTAAACCAGACAAATTTCAAGAATTTTTCTTAGTTATTTCGTGTTAATTCACTGTTTAATATCCGTCGATTTAATGTTTCTCCATACGAACCCGTGTAAAATTAGTGAAATTTCATTGCTGTATAACTTTTTAACTAGACAGACAATCCACTTCAAATTTTGCAGGTTAACTTGTTTTAAGGTATTCCTAGCGCGTAGGAGCGATATTTAAGGGTGCCACGGGCGGGCCCCTCATAAATCAGTAATTCTACGTCATATAATATACTCATATTCCCTATAATACTGATAATGAATAAATAAGATAAGGCCAATAAGTATTCAAGTTTATTATTCCATTTTCAAATTTTGGAAAAATATTCAAATTTGAAATCTGGCAACGTCGCATCACATGGTTTATGAAATGACAGGAGTACGGCCCTGAGTAGAATAACCGTATATCCGTGCAGCTCTGAAACATAACCTCTATAAATCACCGAATTCAGCGTACTGCGGTCAAATATTGCCGCCAACTCATACTCATCGAAATCTTTACTCATCGAAAAGAATTTGAATATCGAAATTTCTCCCATTTTTTAAAAATATAATAAAATTCACTTCTGTACCATTAGAGCCAGTACCTACAATTCATAACGAAAATACTTCTCAGATGGCCACCGGTGACATTCAACGTTGCTTACTGTCGCGCCATCACTCGGCTATGCACGAACCCTATGATGCAAACGATGAAACGCTGCCAATTCTATTTCAGGTTATATTCTATCGTCGAAACTCTACGTTTTGCTGTTTACGAACATCAATATCTTTGTCAAACATTCGGTGACCTTATACTTTTATGAACTAAAAAGATTCTATGCAATTTTCTGAAGATATGGAAATGGTTTTATTTAATGTGTATAAATTTTAACATGAGGATTTCGGCATTAAAATGTAGAAAAGTGGAATCTTCCATAAGGATACATGTTAAATTTTCTAATTTCAAAATCAAAATTCTTTCTTAAATGCCCGGTAACCGGACCTGAAACTTTTCAAAAATAATCTTACGATATTCATTTCCATTGTACAAAAAAAATAGCATTCTCTGTAATTTTTCATCTCGCGCTAGGAATACCTTAATCATATACACTGTCTGCAAATTTCATAAAGTTCTGTTAAGATTCGATATACAATAGGTGATATATCCTTAAGTCTCCCCTCCTCTAATATTACGGAGCGGCAAGAACTCGGTGCTTTAAACGCTTTTGTCTCGAAACCAAGTTTTAAAAGCCCGTGGACATCATTTAAAAACTACTGCACCGATTCTTTTCAAATTTTGTACACACTTTCTACATATAAAATACTAGACCCCAACGTTTTTTTTGTTACATTAAGGGGGGTTTACAGCAATAAAATGATAGATTTTTTCGTGAAAAATCGCAATTTTGACTTCAACCAACCACCAAAAATATAAAAATGGAAACAAAATTTTTAAAAACGGTGGGGTCTAGAAAAACATCTGTTTTAACTAAATTGCTTTTTTGATTTGAGATAATTCTACACTGAAATATACGCCTGTTGCGTATCTTGAAAGTGCGCCGAAAGCGCCGCATAGTGGCCAAGATTGGCACAAATGGGTTACACTGTCAACCAATCATGCCTTCCGGCTTGTGCTTATACAGGCAAACCTGAGTGTACATGTGACCACATGTATAGTCGTACACCCCCGTGCCGTGTAACCCAGTACGGCACTTTTTGCTCACCAGGCGGCGCTAGCACCGATGCGCAACAGGCGTATAGTGTCCACCGCAAATCATCTTTCTAAAAGGCGTCCTTGAAAATGCTTCATCGGCTTTTCTCAATATTTTTCTACAAAAAAATTACAAAATGTTCGAATGATGCTTTGTAACATGCGAAACATTATAAAATATATCTACTTCACCAATAGCTTTAAAAAAAATTCGTAAAAATAGGGTTTTTTCCCACCCCTTGGATCCCCCCCCCCCCTTAAGATTTAATTTGAGGTTACGTGCTGCTATTGGTGTGGAAACTACAATCTGGTGGCGTATATTAACGCCATTTAGACCACCTTCAATACACTGATCTCAATTTGATGGAAGATAACTACATCTTGAAGGTACAATTAATTTAATCTTTTTCCACGCGTGGCTCAAAGTAACCTCGCAAGGAGCAAAGTAACCCCACTTTACGGTAATCATTAAATCGGATATGTACTGCTAAGATGAAAATCTACAAAGAACCTTGTGACGATTAATTTTTAAAATCTATAAGTTTGGTGAGCATGATGAGTGTAGATCCAGGACGTAGTTAATTTCGCTATTCTACACGAAAGTAGCATTTGTTCCAGATCAGATAGTAGAAATCTTTTCAATCAGAATAAGAATGAAAAAATAGAGCAAACCTGACAAAGTTGAACTGTATATCTTTCGAGCAACAGCACATTTCGACTTATCTCGATAATCCAAAATTTCTCGAATGACCTAACCTTAAATAAAAACCTTATGATGACGTTAACGAGAAAAATCCAAAACGAATGCAAGGCGTTCAATTTTCAATAAAACTTCTCCCCTCCCTAGACTTGAAGATATTTTAACGTTAGCTATCATATGAATCACCGGTGATAGACGAGATATAGTAGCCAACGTGTTAAAGATTTAGATTGGTATAGCCAACGTATTAGGATAAGACTCTCATATTCAGATAATAACTCTGACTTCGATTCAAGTTATGAATAGCTCTATTCTTAGCTTCCGGGTAATAATAGGACGATTCGGACTAAAAATATTTTGTGTTATTTCTCTATGGAAACTATTATGCATGTGTAAGTAACCATGTACGTGAAAGAATTTTTCAAAAAAAAATAAAATTTACTACTTCAAATTGCGAATTATAACTCCGACGATAACGTTAGGGACGAGAACGTCTTCTTATTGGTTTGATGTCACCTGCCAGACACAAGCTCCACCTTCTCCCGGAGAGCAATACAGGCATAACGCTAGGAACGCACGGAGAGCTATACTATAATATATATTATAGCTTCCTGGTGAAATATCGCTCAAGCCAGCGTTATAGGGCATGTAAAAATATATCGCTCGGATATAGCTATATATTATAGTTCAGTACATTTTGTCTCAATCATTATAATGTCGAGCGATATTTTTATAATAATATACAGGGTGTTTCAGGTATGCAGTCATTAATTTCGTGAGGTGATTCTGCATCATAAAATACACAAAAAAGTTCATATAAACATATGGGCTAAAATAACTTTCAAAGGTTCTATACGATTTTTTAATTGAATTCATAATGAAACTGTACTCAACAATTCGGGAAATAGTTCATGCAAGTAAATGTTCGAAATGACCACCATTCATTTCTACACAAGATATTAAACGGCGTTGCATCGATCTTAATGTACGAGCAAGATCTTCTGGCTTATTTATGTTTTTGAGTAAGGGGCCATCCATATATTACGTAAGACATTTTTTGCCTCTTTTTGACCCCCCCTCCCCCCAGTGTAAGATACTGTAAGGGCCCGGGCACACAGAGCGCGGTCAGCGTTCCGCGTTCCGCGTTCTGCGTTCTTTGTAATGAATGGAGTTACAAGTAACAACACGCACTGCCAGCGGTCAGACCGCTGCGGTCAACGAGAACTCTTGCGTTCTGGCGTTCTATTCACAGAAAGACAGAGAACGCGTGAACGCTATGTCGGAAACAGAAAAATTAACTGAATTAGTTTGCGAAAGACGTTTGTTATATGACATACGAAAATAAATAAGAAATCGTTCTTCATCGTCAAGCAATTCAGCAAAAAGAGTATGAAATTCTTCTTCGTCTTCTCGCTTGCTGTTTATTGGGTGCACCCAGTGTTTCCTTTTTCTTTTTCTCCTGGTCGCTTCCAGGCTCCACAAAAGCAATGCTTCTTCTTCGTCGGAAGACGAACTATCTGAGAGTATGTTTCACGCACAATATTTTGAACAAAACTGGAACGCTGGTTAATTGACCGCCGCCTGTGTGCCGTCGGAACGCAGAACTCTGAACGCAGAACGCTGAACGCAGAACGCGGAACGCCAGACCGCGCTCTGTGTGCCCGGGCTCTAAGATTCCAGATGCCCCCCCCCCCCCCCCAAATCTTACATAAGACGTAACTTTTTTAAGTCATTCTTGAGCTTGCCGTTTATACTGCTTTCAAATATCAGATGAATATTAGGAAGAGATTGACTATATTTCGAGACGGTCCTGCTAAACAATAGCATCATACATAGTCAGAACGAGGATGCTGTACATAGGAACTGTTTAAATAGACTCTTCATTATTCGCTATTCTCTAATCGTGTATCAACAGCGTCTTCTATCCGAGTGGAAGCCCAACACGATTAATGTAAAGTTTATAGTCTACTACGGTATATTTCTTTATGCACTTTATCCTCGTTCTAACTCTTCGTATCAACGGAAAACATTAGAAAACATATATTCACTCAGTTCAAGTAACTTCATTTTTAAACTTCGTTTAATAAAATATATCCTCAGTAGAGACGCCCTGCTCCTTAACCCACTCGACGTCCTCCACTCCCGTTTCACTATCTCGGAAGATGCACATAAGCTCCCGATCACGACGCAATGCCACTCCTTGATCCTGGGTTTTGCACATTCTTTTGTCTATTGTTACTGCTTTATTGGATGCAAAGTACAGCGCTTCTTTCAATCTGTATTGAGTGATTTGATAGCATTTTTGGCTAGGAATTTCTCACGTAAGATGAGGTCTAGACCCCCCCCCGCCCCATTATAAGACACTGTAAGAAATATTCACACACCCCCTCCCCCTCAAACGTCTTACGTAATATATGGATGGCCCCTAATTGATGAGTAGGCCAGAAAGGGACAATGAATGTTACACTGTTCACCTTAATGTTGATTGAAAAAGATTTAAAGTAGGCGATAATTTCTGAGAAGCGTAGATCCTTTAAAAATAATTTTGGGACCCAAGTTTATAGGAACTTTTTTGAGTATTTTATGATGCAGAATCACCTCACGAATGTAATGACTGCATACTTGAAACACCCTGTATATTATAGTATAGCTCTCCGTGCGTTCCTCGAACGTGATATTGCGATCTGGCTCGCTCGGATCGGCAAATGTTTCGGGGGTGAATCAGCGATGGTCAGAGGGGGAAAAGTCTAAGCTTCTATTCGAGGAAAGGCTTATTGTTGAGACAGATGAAGTTGATAAAAACAATAAGATTGACGTAAATTTCTCAAAAGATTCTGAAGTAAACAAACTTCGACGAAGAGAGTGCACGTATTAAAGATTTGGCTAACGTATCATATGATGAAGACTACTGTTATCATGTAAGTGCACAGTCGCGTCGGTTGTAAATGACGTTCCTGAATTTTTTTTGAAGAAATTAAAAAACGTGATGATAGAATTCAGCGGGAGAAAGCTACAAAAGATGAAATTGATTCCCTCATTCAAAACGAAACATGGGATATCGTACCGTGTCCAAAGAAAAAAAAATATAGTAGACTGTAAATGGGTATTCGCTTTAAAACTTAATGCTGATGGAAACCCATATAAACGTAAAGCGAGATTAGTAGCTCGTGGTTTTAGCCAAGCATATTTGTTAGATTATGACGAAACATTCGCACCAGTTGCGCGTATTACAACATTTAGAATAATATTGGCATTTGCAAATCAATTTAATCTGTTAATTCACCAAATGGATGTAAAAACAGCCTTCCTTAACGGTTCATTAAAAAAGAGGAAATATATATGAGGATTCCAAAAGGGATTGAAGCCAAAGAAAATTATGCGTGTAAACTTAACAGAGCACTCTATGGTTTAAAACAAGCCGCTAGGTGTTGGATTGAGCATTTTGACAAAGTACTCAAAGAACGCGGATTTAAAACATCTATAGTTGATCGATGTTTATATTTTCTAGATCGGGGTCACATTACTAAAAACATTTATGTCACACTTTATGTAGATGATGTCATAATTATTACATACGAAAATGGAACAATAATAAGTTTTAAAAGATACTTAACGAAGCAATTTACTATGGTTGATATGAATGAGAAGAGAACTTCGCTCTCATAGGCCATTGCCAACTCTTGCCAATTGTAACACACTATACTATCATCCAGATAAGAAAGCGTGATCCTTCATTTTAGTGCAATCTGATACAGAAATATACCGAATGTTCCATGGTAAACCAAACGGATTTCTTATAAATTTCTGTAAAGTTACTTTGAGATTGCTCAGAGCACATTGGGGTGGTTAACTGTACTCAGTTGTCGCGAGCTCGTTTTACTCTCTTTATAAAAACAGAAGTGAGCACAGGTGAGCACTCCAGCATGGTCCAAGCAAGATCGAAGCAACTTCACGGATACCTCCTTAACCCTCCATCGATTGCAACCTTTAAGCGCGCTTTAAAATTACACGCGTTTGTATCATTTTCATACAAGCGCAACCGACGAAGGGTTAAGAGAAATCTGTTCAATTTACCATGGGACATACTATATATTACGAAATTATAATAGCATTCTTCATCTATTCAAATGCATCAAAGGTTAATACTGGCATACAACTTGCAATATACCAACATGAATAGCATCGTAAGATTCATGATTAATGCTATTAATATGCATAACTTCAAAAGTGGAATAGAAGCAGCATTAATCATACATCAGTCATACAGGTCAAAAGCAGTGTAATTCCAGTATTTTAACACACAAGAGCTTTACCGATAGATTGTGATTTTCTCGTGAGTGAAACTTATTATGGAGAGCTTATAACAATTATCAGTCACAAGTTTTATTGCATGCCTATTTTTCTCTTAGTACATTCCTTGAGAACATATTTTTGAAGATGAAAGAAAATTTACTCTCAGAGTGCCCTTTATGGCTGTATGCTACATATCATATGAGTAAAAAATATTTAACGAGGATAGAAGAACGATTCTGACAAATTTTGAGGTCTTGGATGATAAAATTATACCAACCATGCTTTGTTAATGTTAAGTTAAAATCTGCATAAAAATGGTGCTTTAATACCCCTTTTATTGATGTACATCCTCAGACACCAATTTGAGCCATAATAGGTGAATCAGAATGCCCCTAGATGTATGAATTCTTCCAAAATCATGCACATTATTTTTTATCCGGGTTATTTTTCAAGGGGATTAATGTCCTATTATATCCTTTCCTATTCATGTAGTCGTAATAATCAGTACTTACAGTGAGAGCCGTCCGCACTTTTCGCAGAGTTCTGTGGATTCACATAGAGGTTTTGCAGGAGGCATGTCTGAAAGGCGTCAGGCGTTCATTAGAGATCAC
The DNA here is from genome assembly GCA_963678675.1 of Xiphydria camelus. Taxonomy (NCBI): domain Eukaryota; kingdom Metazoa; phylum Arthropoda; class Insecta; order Hymenoptera; family Xiphydriidae; genus Xiphydria; species Xiphydria camelus. Next base: position 17,288,019 of record OY783192.1, on the reverse strand, counting down.
ACATAACCTCGAAAGTTCTTTGTCGAAATCCTGTTTAACGAAACAAGCCGCACTTTGATCTTACCTGACTGAAAGTTGGTTTATTGTGGATGCGCGAACATCTGTCACCGTGACGACAAGCGCCGATCTTGAAGTAAAAGGAACAATTTACTCTGCAAAAAAATAGTGTTATGATGCCGCGATAAATGTTTTGGAATATAGCCACGCCAGTTGTCGAACTGCATACTTGTCCTTTTCAGTTCCAAAAATGGAAGCTAAATACTCGGCCATCGTTCCCCAAACGGGTTGACCTTCGCAGAACGCACAATCAGAAAATCTGTAGGAGAAAAACCTGTGACGAACGATACGAATACACGAACAAAATTTATAGAAGACCGAACAGAAGGAATAGATGGAACTTCGACCCCTAGCGTGTCGCGTCTGCATCCAGACTTGACCTAAAAACCCCATAACTTTTGGAAGTTACTAGATTTATGGCGGCGCATTCAAACTCTTTGTATTAACCTCTATTATTGTCATTTTATTAAGCAAGTAAGGTATAGATGGATTGTAATAGAGAGAAAGAACGAGAACGTCGAAGACTGCGTGATAAGCTAAATAAGTCGCAGGCCACCGTGGTTTCTATTCGCGAGATTATAAACACCTTTATTGCGTGATGGACAGGGGATCTGAGTGGCAAGCCGCTGCGATCTCCGTTTATAAATATAATATCCCCTTTCGCGAACCGATAGGTCGTAGCTAATTTAGCTAGCGAGAAACGTTCTCCTTTCTTTAGGCCTGTGTCCACGATGCTAGAAATCGGTCCGAGTTCTTGGTCACACTTTTAGTTACTAGCTTTTCGCCCTCTAATGAATCTAGATGGTGCGATAGTCGAGTGTATTGTGTGAAGTTGAATGCTGTATTTGATGCCAACATTCGAATCAATCACTACGTACGTTTTCACCGTGGTACTGAATCCTAACCTTAAAATAAGTGTTAGGTATTGTCGCGTCTGCATCCAGACGACATAAAATCCCCATAACTTTTGGAAGTTACTAGATTTTTGGCGGCTCATTCAAACTCTTTGTATTAACCTCTAATTATTGTCATTTTATTAAGCAAGTAGGGTATAGATGGATTGTAATAGAGAGAAAGAACGAGAACGTCGAAGACTGCGTGATAAGTTAAATAAGTCGCAGGCCACCGTGGTTTCTATTCGCGAGATTATAAACACCTTTATTGCGTGATGGACAGGGGATCTGAGTCGCGGGCCGCTGCGAGCTCCGTTTGTAAATATGGTATCCCCTTTCACGGACCGATAGGTCGTAGTTAATTTACCTAGCAAGAACAGTTCTCCTTTCTTTGAGTCACGTAGGCGTGCGCGCATAAGATTTGTTATCGATACGCGCTTCGGATTGCGGGAGTTCGTGCGCGGTAGACCCACGGTTAATGAGGGCATGTTTTCTTTCGAGTGCGTGGAATTGTGCGCGCCAGAGTCAGGGTCGATGCGTACTTTCTTCACACGTGGACGCGTGGGGCGTGGATTAGATCATTGTGCGTAGACGAAGAAAGTGGGAGTAGAGTCCTTGACTACGACTAGCGTCGAGTATCAGATTGGTTCCCCACATTAGCGCTGAGTATTTGATTGGTTCCCCGTTGTTACCGAGAGGCGGGGACTTTTGATTTAAAAGGATGCACTTTGCCGCTCGAGGTGCACTCAGATACCGATTTATAACGACAAATTATATTCCAACTATGTGTTAAAATATAATTCATTGGTGATCACCTAATTCTTGGATTAAGAGTTTTCATTTCTCCACCTGCAATAAAACTCTTCATCTCCCGATCCCGCTCTTTCCGAGCAGAGTGGTTCAGCACTCCACGGGCACGGACCTGCCCCCTACGATCGGACCAAAAAGACCAGCCCGGCACGCAACAAATTTTGGTGACAGCGGTGGGATGTTAAAATTTTTAAAAAGGGACGATTAAAATTTTAAAAAGAGAAAACTAAAAAAAAGTGCCGGCTGGAAAGTGCGGGAAAACTAAGTGAAGGACGCACCCCTCTTTCCCGGGTTATTTGTGTGTGGTTTTTCCCGGGAACTGCGGGCGAATGCCAGAGGGGGTGGCTCAAGTGACCACACAAGCAAACTTCCACGGAGACCACACGCGCGAAAGTTAAAAAAACACTGAAACTGAAAAATCCGTTCACCGAGAGAAAAATTCGAGACGGGAACCCGGAGACCCAGCGACGAGACGGCATCCCGGAGACCCAGCGACGAGACGACATCCCGGAGACCCGGCGACGAGACGGCAACCCGGAAAATCAACGACGAGACGGCAACCCGGAGATCCGCAACCAGGTGGCAACCCGAGGATTCTCAGGGAGTCGTGAACAACGCCGTGATCCGGGAACACAACAAAGATAATTATGCTGTCATATAATAATTGGAAAAAACGTAAGTCGAACAATACTGCGAAAATGTTGCATCCGACATCTCGAATGAGTGGTCCATTCCTGATTATGAATGAGGGTACCTCTGAGCTCCAATAATCCGTTTCTTCGCATATTCATTTGACCGAAAGTAACCCTCCGATAGTTCCGCATTCGTCGAGCGAGGCATCATCGAGTGGCGTCACCTAGATCGAAACAATAATTGACACATCTTATTTGACTCTGAAATTGGCCGGTGAGCTTGTACCCTCCTTTGATGGGAAATCCCTGGAATTAACTAAATTCATTTAATAGTGTAAAATCGCAGATGCTCATATGCAGCAAGATCAAAAGTTAGTGACCAACTTTTGTCAAATCGTCACTCACTAGATGATTTAAATGATTTAATTACCCTGTTGAAAGCTGCTTTTTCTCGGTTTTTCGATGTTAATTTCTTGCATGACAAACTTCGTACTTTCCCAGTATGAAACCGAAAATGTTGATTATTTCGGGGTGCGAATTCTTGAAGTCCTGAAGCGCGGATTAGAAGCAGCTAAAGAGAAGTACAATGAATCGCAAAACGTCAGGGTTAAAATATTATTAAATAACACAGCCGTCACTTGCTTTGCGCGTAGACTGCGCGACCCTTTAATAAGTACACTTTTATCAAAATAAAAACCGATATCCATAGAAGATGCTATTGATTGAGTGGAACAGGAAACAATAGAACGTTCGCATTATCTTTATGGAACACGGAAATCAAATCAAAATTAAAGTGGAGTTTTAATATGAATCATTTGCTTAATTCTAACGCCAATTGATGTTCGTGACGGGATGATCCTAACCCCTCTGAATGAAATCGTGGTTGAAAAAGCGTGAACTCAATTTCTGACGCGGATAGGGGCGTAATTATGATTTTAGTCGTGAGCGCGACCGAGATAAAAATTATTTAAACGCGAGGGACACTCCGTCTGCACAAATCTCGCGGAACGTGATTATTATTGCATGAGCCGGATCCACCGAATATAGCGCTGAGAGCAGAGACCTCAGTAATCTGAAAAATATAAATTTCATAAAAGAGTTAATTCCGAAATCTAAACATGTAGCTTCATTTCTACTACTTTTGGGTTTTTAATTTCAATAAAATACCCTTTGATTTGAAGAACGCCCCGGCTTCGTTTCAACGGACGATGGATGTGGTACTATCGGGTCTTCAGGGTATCAAGCTGGTTGTGTATATGGATGATCTCTCTTTCTCGAAGAACATTCTCAAAAGTTTAAGTCCTCCTTGCACGGTTGTGAGACGCTGGTTTAACACTTCAAACTAAAAAATGTCATTTTATACGGCATGACTTAATTTATCTTGGACACGAAATCATTGATAAAGGTGTGAAACCCGATTCTAGCAAACTTAAGGTCATTCGAAATTTTTCGGTTCCCAGAACGAAGAAATATTAAACAGTTCCTTAGTCTCGTTAAGTATTATAGACGCTTCATCAAGAATATGGTGAAAATAGCCAAGTCTCTTTCTAGATTATTAAAGAGGGGAATCCCTTTATCTGGACCTAGTCTGCTCAGGATGCCTTCGAAGTCCTTTGTAAAACGCTGTGTTCCAAGCCGCTTCTTTAATTTCTTAAATTCTCCGAACCTATCGTTAGGACAACCAATTCTTCTAAGTATGCATTCTGCACAGTCCTGAGTCGGGATACCCCATCGGCATATTGAAGGATTCTGAAATCAATTACAATACAACCAAAAAGGGAACTTTTGGCGATTCTTTTCACTATTAAACATTTTCGACTATATCTGTGGGGTTATCAATTTACCCTTGTTACTGATCATCGCCCCTTGGTCTGATTGCATAATGCAAAAGACCCCATCTCGACGTTGGTTAGTTGACGAATTCATCTTAATGAGTACGATTATAATATCGTATACGAACCTGGAAAAATGAATTCCACTGCTGATATCCAGTAAACTGACCGATCCTGATGCTTCCGATTTACCTGAACATTTCACCTTTCTGACGGGAAATGTAAATGAAGATACCGCTTATCCCGGAAACTCTGAAGAGGTGTTCGACTACGTAGACGAATAACCGCTTCCTTGTTTCAATGAGGATCTGGTATCGGATGCAGACAGAAATTTCTATCAAAATGAAGAATTAATAGGTGCCTTGTTCCTGGCGCGCGGGAGCTTGGTACTCGACGAAGAAGAGGTCAATTATTTTCAAAAAAGTAAAGTAGAATCTGACACGACTGACTCAGACTGTGATAGTGAGTATTTTACTGCTGATGAGGACGACTCACCAATGGACTTAGGGTTAGGGTGCTCCTCCTGGTCCGTCAACCTGTTGGCTAACGATGGTTACTCCGGTCCATCGCTTCAGGTCCCGGTCAGGGGAGTGAAGAGTGGCACACCAGCTAAGCAAATCTCACTGGACATACGGTCTGACAGTTCCTATGTGCGAACTCCGGTTCAGATGGGTGCTTCAGCTGCCACCGACGAGGGAATAGAATGTGGCACATCAGAGGGGCATCCTCCGGCTATGACTTCTTTACGTAAGAAACCTCTAGCCCTGTTGGGTGCTGCCGCCAACGAGGGAAATAGCTTAGGACTGACCTCTATAAAACGTAGTCAGATTGATTCCAATATCTTCACCACAAACAAAGTAAATTCAGACAAATCGTCAGACATCCCAAAACCTTTCCCTATTATTTTCCACTTCAACGGACCAACTATACTGCTTGAGGAAAAATTCTTGAAAGATTGAAAAGGATTCGCACTGAGCTGTGTGACGATTTGATATTTCACTTAATTCTTCATGACATCTCTCAAACAGACACCTTTCTAAATTATCTTCGAATGTCCTGTAAATCTTTGAGATTATTAATGGACCACCAAGGTGTAAAAAGTTTCAGCATCGCTGTAAACAACTCCGAATTCGATTTATTTCAATGGGTTGAAGTAGGAAATCTTCTGAGAAATATCTCCAACTATTCTAAGTATTTCATAACAATCTTCTCCCGTGATATTCGAAAAGGGAAGTCGTTATCTTCTACTAAACGAAAAAGGAAATCGTTATCTTCTTATTAAAAGGGAAATCATTATCTTCTAATTATCCAGGATAACCTCAAAATATTCTGACGTTATCTCTCTTTCTATATTAATTCAGTTACAGTTTACTCACGTACTAGTCGAGCAATTTATCATTCGTTTTGATTGCCCTCGTGGTATTATATCAATTTGGGAAGTATCTTCTTCACTGGTAAATTCTCAAAAACGTTGCAAACATTTTTAAACTTCAAAAACTCACTTTCACTACATTTTTCACCACAAATCACTTGGATCCTTGGAGCGTATACCATCGTGTCTTCGTAGATTATTTGAAACACTTCTGTAACAAAAGTGATTGGGACGAATGGATCCGCTTTGGAATTTTCTCATATAAAATTTCAGTTTACGAAGCCACTGGCTTTACTTCTCATCAGTTGATTTTCGGTGTGGAGGATGTTATTTCTTCTGAATTTGCTAGAGAGCAAGTGTCCCTACTTTCGTCTAATATCTGGATGATCTTTTCGTTAGGATCTTCACGACTCAGGCTACCGCTGTGAAAAATTTAGAAAAGCCTAAGGAAAAAAGTAAAATATACTACGATAAAAATGAACTCCATGAAGGAGATCACGTATACCTTAAAAAAGGAGAACCGAAAATGTCAAAATTTAAATATAGTCTGGACCGTTCGAGATTGTACAGATGCATGGTAAATTGAATGCAGAGCTTGCGTTGAATAATGTTAAGAGAAAAATAGTCCATACAAATAAGCTAAGGTTAGCTTTCATTAGATCAAATAATATCAATGAAGACCAACAAATCAACGTAGAATAATGACTATTGTAATTTCCTTGAGTTTGAAATTTTACTAAATAGCGTTAAGAGAAAATTGTTCATGCGAATAAGTTAAAATTAGCCCTCATCAGATTAGATAACATCGGTGAAAATACACGGATTAACCAATGACCTTTATATTTTTGAAATTATATTAAGATTTGACACTACATTAAGATTTGACATTATATTCCAGTTTTGAAATTATACTAAGGTTTGAAATTACATTAAAATTTGGAATTATATTAAGATCTGACACATTATATTAAGGTTTGACGTTATATTAAGATTTGACGTTATATTAAGGCCTTAAAATTATTCACGGGAATAATTTTAAGAAAAATGTTTTGTAAAACATTTTTTTCATAAGGGGGAAGGTGTCGCGTCTGCATCCAGACTTGACCTAAAATCCCCATAACTTTTGGAAGTTACTAGATTTTTGGCGGCGCATTCAAACTCTTTGTATTAACCTCTAATTATTGTCATTTTATTAAGCAAGTAGGGTATAGATGGATTGTAATAGAGAGAAAGAACGAGAACGTCGAAGACTGCGTGATAAGTTAAATAAGTCGCAGGCCACCGTGGTTTCTATTCGCGAGATTATAAACACCTTTATTGCGTGATGGACAGGGGATCTGAGTCGCGGGCCGCTGCGAGCTCCGTTTGTAAATATGGTATCCCCTTTCGCGGACCGATAGGTCGTAGTTAATTTACCTAGCAAGAACAGTTCTCCTTTCTTTGAGTCACGTAGGCGTGCGCGCATAAGATTTGTTATCGATACGCGCTTCGGATTGCGGGAGTTCGTGCGCGGTAGACCCACGGTTAATGAGGGCATGTTTTCTTTCGAGTGCGTGGAATTGTGCGCGCCAGAGTCAGGGTCGATGCGTACTTTCTTCACACGTGGACGCGTGGGGCGTGGATTAGATCATTGTGCGTAGACGAAGAAAGTGGGAGTAGAGTCCTTGACTACGACTAGCGTCGAGTATCAGATTGGTTCCCCACATTAGCGCTGAGTATTTGATTGGTTCCCCGTTGTTACCGAGAGGCGGGGACTTTTGATTTAAAAGGATGCACTTTGCCGCTCGAGGTGCACTCAGATACCGATTTATAACGACAAATTATATTCCAACTATGTGTTAAAATATAATTCATTGGTGATCACCTAATTCTTGGATTAAGAGTTTTCATTTCTCCACCTGCAATAAAACTCTTCATCTCCCGATCCCGCTCTTTCCGAGCAGAGTGGTTCAGCACTCCACGGGCACGGACCTGCCCCCTACGATCGGACCAAGAAGACCAGCCCGGCACGCAACAGTATGTACGATATACACAAATAAGTGTGCAATTGGTATAGAAAAGTGGGATAATAGTTATTAATTTTTTTCAATTTTCAGTATTTTTTCCAATAAACGTGCATAAATAATATTTGTCGAAAAGTGAATTTGATCGAAATTTTTTTAATGGCTCGTCGATTGAAAAAATTGGTAGCAATCGCAGTAATAGCTGAAGCTGCAGAGAGGATAGAGGTAGAAGAGGAAGAACGAAAAAAAAGACGACGTCGATCAATTTGGACTCGGGAATGGATTCTTCGTAGAACGCGTGAATTACGAGGAACTATCAACTAAGCACATACGGAGCTGAGAATTGAAGATATTAAATGTTTCCAAAGATTCTTCAGGATGCGTGAAGATTTATTTAACCGACTTGTGGAAATGGTGACTCCGTATATACAACGCCAAAATACTGTAATGAGGGAATGTATATCTGCAAGAGAAAGTTTCGCTCACTCTCAGATTTTTAGCTACTGGTGAGACTTATAGAAGCTTAGAATACTCGACAAGAATTCCAGCATGTACGATTTCTCGCATAATTCCGGAGACATGTCGTATTATTTATGAGGTTCTTCGTAAAGACTATTTACAGGTGAGAAATATACACCCGTGCTCACGGAATCTGTCGCTGGTGACTTTTTTTAAACCTTATTTTTAAACGTACTAACCAGTGAACAATTAATTATCATGCCCTCATTAGCTACGGTGACGTCTACTCTCGTTAATGAAAGCACGAGGATTGATTAATCATTGGTTAGTACGTTTAAAAATAACATTTAAAAAAAGTCACCAGCGACAGATTCCGTGAGCCCGGGTGTACACCATAGCAAACATGTGAAGAGGAAAGAGGAAAGTTACAGCTTCTTTTTAGACAAAAGTATTTACATCATTGCTAAATAATTGAATTATTTTGTTAATAGGCACCAACTACAACTGCTGAATGCGAATAAATTGCAATGAATTATCTTCAGATGTGGAATGTTCCAAATTGTATAGGTGTCATGGATGGACGACATATAGAATTCAAAGTACCAGTTAATGAAGGATCGATATATTATAACTACAAAGGTACTAGGAGTATTGTTCTCTTAGCATTAGTCAATGCATATTATCAATTCATATATGTAAACGTCGGTGTTAATGGTAGGGTAAGTGATGGAGGAGTTTTTCGTGAAAGTGACTTTGCGAGACTTCTTAATAATCCACTAAATCCACTTCATCTGCCACAAGATAAACCATTACCTCATATGAATGAACCCGTTCCTCACGTAGTTTTAGCCGATTCTGCTTTCCCACTACAAAAACATATAATGAAACCTTACCCATCACGAAATTTATGTCACGATGAGCGAATATTTAACTATAGACTGAGTAGAGGTAGAAGAATTGTTGAAAATTCTTTCGGTATATTAGCTAATAGATTTCGAGTTCTCTTAACAAAAATATATTTACCCGTGCAAACAGTTCAGGATATCACGCTTACTTGCTGTGTTTTACATAATTATCTTAGCAAGGAAAATGCTGCTTATTTACATGGAGCTGTTGATATTGAAAATTTGGAAAATCAAACCGTAGTACCTGCAGAATGGAGGAATGATAATGGACAATTACGCAATTTAGAAGTTTTAAATGCTAGACCCTGTAGAGAAGCAATTCATATTCGTAATGTTTTTAAACAATATTTTAATACTGTTGGAGCAGTTGAGTGGCAGGAAGCAATGATTTAACTTTGAGTTATTGAGTTGTCATTATAGCAATTAACATAATAGTTATGTACATTTGTTTTAAAGTTTGCCCAGATGGCACAGAGAATTCTAAAAGCGTTTCTTTTCAATTCTTGTATTTAAAATGAGTTCTTCTACATGCATCAATATAGTCCCAAATTTATTCTTATTGCTTAATGAGAGAATTCACTTTTATATTACCAAATGCGAGTTCATTTTCAAACCCAAAATGAAGTGTGGCGACCCATCGCGCTACGGCGCCCCGCCGCCAGGTGGCGCCACCCGTCGACTCCACGGCTTTCGGCTTCTCGTTAGTGGTCCAACAACGGGCAAGTTTCTATATAAGACCGCAACTGCCCGTCTCTCACCGAGGACCACAGAGCGTCTAAGGCAGGAGTCGGCCTAGCCTTACTGACGAGTCCACAGGCCGACTCCGGGACGAAACGCTCCGCCGATAAGATGGCGACCACATCCTTTTCGCCACATTGGTGACCCCGACGTGATCCAGCGGAGAAGATCCATCATCCTGCAGCATACCTTCTGGACCAAGGGAACTCCCATGACAAGGACACCTTGATCTCTGGAAGCAGAGCCAACGACACGCTCACGACGTCACGACCTACGCACGCGCTTCGACACGACGTCACGACCCACGCACACGCTTCGATATGACGTCACGGTCCACGTACACGCACTCCTCCACACTACGTCACGACCCACGCACACGCTTCGATACGACGTCACGGCACATGTACACGCACGCCTCGATACGACGTCACGGCACACGTACAGGCCCCGATACGCACGGCATACGCATGCCACGACACACGCACCTGAGGATGATCGATCTCACACGCTGCGACGAGCACCGGCGGAGTTTCCAGCCTTCGACATCCCTCGGTATATCGAATCTCGATCGAAGATTCCTACCGAGGTCCACCGACGTCCCACGCAGTCACGCTCACAGCCAAGCCGTCGCCACACACACACCACTTCTTCCGCCTCGTTCCGTCTGCATACATTAGACGTCACTAGGGGGGGAGTACTGTGGCGACCCATCGCGCTACGGCGCCCCGCCGCCAGGTGGCGCCACCCGTCGACTCCACGGCTTTCGGCTTCTCGTTAGTGGTCCAACAACGGGCAAGTTTCTATATAAGACCGCAACTGCCCGTCTCTCACCGAGGACCACAGAGCGTCTAAGGCAGGAGTCGGCCTAGCCTTACTGACGAGTCCACAGGCCGACTCCGGGACGAAACGCTCCGCCGATAAGATGGCGACCACATCCTTTTCGCCACATTGGTGACCCCGACGTGATTTTAATCACGAAACGATCGGATAGCAGGAGAAATGGTTGTAGAGAGAAGCGACGCTGCCGGCCTTAACAGGCCAGGCGTCTCGCAACCAGCGCCGACCGGCAACATCCAGGAACAACAGCCCTCGAGCGTCCCGTCAAGGGACGGCACCATCAACGAGCTGGCCTCCGCCGTACATCGGGTGACGGTCCGTGTGCCACCGTTCTGGACGGATAAGGCGCACCTGTGGTTTTGCCAGCTAGAAGCCCAGTTCACTATCGCCGGCATCACACAGGACTCGACGAAATTTGGCTACGTTGTCTCCCACCTGGACTGCCGGCAAATGCAGGAAATTGAAGACGTCATACGCAATCCACCAGCGCAGGGCAAATACGAGAAGATCAAGGCGGAGTTGATCAAGCGGCTGTCTGACTCCAGCAGCCTCCGAGTCCGCAAACTCGTGGAGAGCGAGGAACTTGGCGATCGAACCCCGTCACAATTCCTGCGACGCCTAAAGAGTCTGGCAGGAACGGACGTCCCCGAGGAACTTCTCCGCACGTTGTGGATGAACCGCCTGCCCGACGCCACGCAGCGAGTACTCGCCGCCTCGATGGAACAGCCAATGGACGTCATGGCGGAGATCGCCGACCGAGTGCACGAGATCGGCCCACCGAAAGGACAAGTCGCAGCGGTCGCGGCAAATAACGAAATAGCCGCGCTGCAAGCCGCGATGCAGCAGCTGCGCTTGGAGATACAGGCGATCTCGAGCGGAGGAAACCGACAGCAACCAGGAAATCGTTCCCGTAACCGATCCAGTTCCAGAAGCAGAAGCAGAAGCCGGACCCGCAATAACAGCGACGAGTCGAATTGCTGGTACCACCAGGAGTTCGGGGCCGAAGCCAAGAAGTGCCGCGCACCTTGTACGTTCAAGGCGGGAAACTAATAGAACCGTCCTTGATCGCGGCCATCAACGACGGTCCCACGCTACGCCGCATATTCATCACGGATACGACATCGAAGGTATGTTTTCTCGTAGATACGGGAGCAGACTTGTGTGTTTTCCCGCGCTCACTCGCGAAGAACCGACCGCGCAAAACGGATTACACGCTCTACGCGGCGAACGGAGCGCCGATCGCGACGTATGGGACAGTCACGCTCGAATTGAACTTTCAACTCCGACGAAGCCTTAAGTGGAGATTTGTGATCGCGGATGTAGACAGACCAATAATCGGTGTCGATTTCCTCGCGTTCTATGGACTACTGGTGGATGTGCGTGACCGCCGCCTTATCGATTGAACCACGTTGCTCTCCGTACCCGGGAAAGCCGTGACAGAAGAAACGGCGTCGATAAGAACAATCTCAGGTAGTTCGGGCTATCATCGGTTGCTAGCCGAATACCCCGACCTAACTCGACCGGCAGGGATCGAACGCGAAACCATCAAGCATGACGTGGCGCACCACATAACGACGACAGCAGGCGCGCCCGTATCCTGCAGGCCTCGAAGGCTAGCGCCGGACCGATTACGCTCAGCAAAAACTGAGTTCGACGTCATGCTGCAGCAAGGAATCATCCGACCATCCAGCAGTCCATGGGCATCTGCTCTGCATCTGGTTGCGAAGAAGTCCGGCGAGTGGAGACCGTGCGGGGACTATCGTGCACTCAATGCGCGAACCATACCCGATCGATATCCAGTTCCGCACATAGAAGACTTCGCGCAATCTCTCCACGGAAGGAAAATCTTCTCGACCATCGACCTGGTCCGGGCGTACCACCAAATCCCCGTAGCGACGGAAGATGTGGCGAAAACGGCGATAACCACACCGTTCGGACTGTTCGAATTCCCTAGGATGCCCTTCGGACTTCGAAACGCCGCGCAAACATTCCAACGTTTTATCGACCACGTCCTGCGGGGGTTGGACTTTTGCTACGCTTACATAGACGACATCCTAGTAGCATCTAGGGATGAAGAGGAGCATCACCGGCATCTGCGGACACTCTTCGAACGGTTTAAGGAATTTGGCCTTGTCATCAACTCCGCAAAGTGTGTCTTCGGCGCGCAAAAGGTGCAGTTTCTCGGGTACGAGGTCGACGGCAACGGCACGACGCCCTTGGAGGAACGAGTACAGGCTATTACGAATTTCCCGAAACCGAAAACAGTCCGCCAACTGCGCAGGTTCCTGGGTATGTTAAACTTTTATCGTCGTTTCATACCTAGAGCCGCGGAGCTGCAACAGCCCCTCAACGGCCTTCTCAAAGGACCGAAAATCAAAGGCGATTCTCCAATCGTCTGGAGTCCAGACACGGAGGCCGCCTTCGAGGAGACGAAGCGAGGACTCGCGAATGCCGCGATGCTCGCACACCCTCAACCTGGAGCCACACTTTCGGTAATGGTCGACGCCTCGGATTTCGCAATAGGCGCTACACTGCAGCAATATGTGAAAGACGCATGGCAACCACTAGCTTTCTTCACGAAAGCTTTGTCGACAGCGCAGAAAAAATACAGTGCCTACGACCGGGAGTTACTGGCAGTCTACGCGGCTGTCAAGCGTTTCCGTCACTGTTTGGAAGGATATCGATTCACGATATACACGGATCATAAACCGTTAACGTTCGCATTTCGACAAAAACCGGAGAAATGCTCGCCCAGGCAATTTCTCCGGCAAGGATAACGTAGTCGCGGATTCGTTGTCGAGAATAGAAGAGTTAAGCAGTTCCCTCGACTACGAAGCACTGGCAGCATCGCAGGCAGGCGACGAAGAGCTGAAGACACTCCTACGCGAAGGATCAGCCTTGCAACTCAAGCAAGTGCAGATTCCGGGAACAAGCGTAGCGGTCTTCTGCGACACATCCACGGCATACGTACGACCATTCATCTCCACACCATTCCGCCGCGCGGCATTCCAGTCGGTGCATCAACTATCGCATCCTGGCATCAAGGCAACGACCAAGCTAGTAACGCAACGCTACGTTTGGCCATCGGTCAAGGCGGATTGCAAGGAGTGGACACGGAGCTGTCAACAATGCCAACAATCGAAAATCACGCGTCACGTATCCGCTCCGCTGGGAACTTTCGCTAAACCTTCCGGACGTTTTGAACACGTCCACTTGGATATCGTGGTTATGCCACTTTCGGAAGGAAAAAGATACTGCCTTACTTGCGTCGACAGGTTTACCCGCTGGCCAGAGGCCATCCCACTGGAGGACCAGGAAGCCAGCACAGTCGCCGAAGCTTTCTACTCCAACTGGATCGCCCGGTTCGGGGTACCGCTACGAGTTACCACGGACCAAGGGAGGCAATTCGAGTCGCATTTGTTTAAACACTTAAATCGCGTGACCGGTACGACTCACTTGCGAACGACAGCATACCACCCGGCAGCCAACGGCATGGTAGAACGTCTACACCGACAGCTGAAGGCAGCCATCAAATGCCACGAAAACCGAAGGTGGACCACCGTTCTTCCAACCGTCCTACTAGGGATTCGCTCCGCATGGAAGGAAGATCTTCAGGCAACCGCGGCAGAATTAGTCTACGGCGAACCGCTCAGAATACCTGGAGAGTTCTTGGGGGCGCAACCCAAAAGGAGCAACGACGACGACGTGGCAGACTACCTGAAGGAGTTGCGACAACACTTCCAGGACATACGACCGGTCAACAGATCACACCACGGCGAGAAGAAGACGTTCGTATTCAAGGACCTCGCAACAGCGAGTCACGTATTCGTCCGTCACGATGGGCCGAAAGAACCCCTGCAGCGACCGTACGACGGCCCCTTCAAGGTTGTGAGAAGCGAGGCCAGGACGTTCGTTGTCAACATCAGAGACAAGGACGTCACTGTGACCATTGACCGGCTGAAACCAGCCTACATATTGGCTGAGGACGTCACCAACCATCCAACCGAGAGAGAGGATGCGACAACTTCGGAGGAGCGGGAGGACCCCACAGACCCACCACCCGCCCAGGGAGCGGACACCCACCATCGCACACGGTCAGGCCGACGAGTCCGCTTCGCAGACAGGTTCCAAGCTGGATTCTCGTGATTGGCCCAATCACTGGCAGGGGGGTGCTGTGGCGCCTGAGTCACGCGCATCCGCACCGATTCCGGCTACCTGACTAGAGTGTCATGGGGAACGGCCGGACAGGGATTAACCGGGACGTTAATCCTCGAAGACGCACCGATTCCGGCTACCTGATTAGCGTATCAGGAATAACGGCCGGACAGGGATTAACTGGAACGTTAATCCTCGACGACGCACCGATTCCGGCTACCTGACCAGCGCTTCGGGGGTAGCGGTCGGATCGGAATTTTCCACGATGAAAATTCCCGATGACGCACGGACGACCGTGCCTGCTGACGACGCTCGCTGACGACACCGAGGAGAGCTCTGATTAGCTCGGCGCAAGGGACGAGCACCGTACAAGAAGACGGCTCGCCGAGCTCAAACGGTCAGTTCATCGCCATCGATCGCCGAGCGTACATCGTCGCAGGATCATCGATTTCGCCTCCCTAGCGACGTCGAGTCGACTAGGTCGAAGGTCACGACGAACACTCACTATTCGCATTAGCCGTTCGCGGCTACTCATCGTTCGTAGTAGAGCTGTAGAGGAGTAGACGAGACGAATAAAGCACGAGACTTTCTTCGTACACTGCGTCCTTTCTTGTCTCTCCATTTCTCCCTAGTGCGGGATCGCTAGTCGGTCCCCACAGAAGCTTCCTTTATAAATCAAATGAAGTCCAAAAGTCTTCACAAACTTCTCGACTCAAGTTGATAGTATGAAGTTTATTTTGTAAACTATTGTAGATGTAGGTGTAAACTGTTATGAATGCGCTATAAATCTGTGCTAAAATTATGTTTATTATCGAAAATTATAAAAGAAATGTATGTTTCTAAAGACAATAAAAAATATATAAAAACAGAACAATATATAACTATGTATAGGGACATGCCTCTGTATACACCTCTGCGACTTCTTATTCTTATTCGCTGTCTTCAGCATCGACCAAACAGATAATCTGCTTCTGGAGTCGTTTTAATTTTTTCGGATCTTTTATTTTGCGTAGTTCACTTTCTAGGTATAAGATTCAGTAGCGTATACCATCCTCTTCTTCTTCGCTTTTAATCGTCTGCAGTGTGTGGGATGCCATTGCCCAGAAATCTTTTTTCCCATCAGTGCTGCTACTTGATGCGTCACTTCTCCTTTTTCTTGATGGCGGTGCTATACCGTAAGATGTATTTGAACGACTGCTCGACGGAATTGATGACACATTTCCACGAATATTGTCTATATGTGAAGAAACTCATATTTACACATTACAATGTCATAAAATTGCTAAATATTAATATGATATCTGCTTAATACCTTTTTCATCATTACGTGCCCAGATAGCAATCGTGCGTCGCACGTAGGACGCACGACGTGCGGTCTCACGCGTGCGCTCTATTACGCAGTCAAAATGAAGTCCAGGGGGGTGGATCTCAAATAGGGCGATGTGGTCCTTTGGCGAAAAGAGCAATCGCCATGTTATCGGCGGAGCGTTTCGTCCCGGAGTCGGCCTGTGGACTCGTCAGTAAGGCTAGGCCGACTCCTGCCTTAGACGCTCTGTGTGCTCTGTCCTCCGTGGTTATCGAACAGCTTCGGTCTTATGTAGAAACGTACTCGTGTTCGACCACTAGTGAGAAGGGCAGCGCCATCTGGTGGCGGGCCGCCACAGTCCTGATTTGCGAGCGCCATCTGAGGACTGGACGCAGACTTAAGTACCCGAAGTTACAAATATCCCTGGCAGATGACGCGCTGTAATGTGGCGATGTACGCGCGTATCCGATGTTGCTTCCGCTTGGTTTCCGCCATTTAGTCATGTTTCTTTATTTAGGAGTTTTGGCTTGGCGTTTGATAAAAATGAGTTCGCGTGCGAAACGTTGTTGTGTCCCAGGTTGCAACGATAGAAAAGCAAAGAGGTAATTATTCATTTTATTGTATTATTTTCCTGAATATCTGTTGGAATATCTGTAGCATAGCAGTTAACAGAATTTTAAGAACATAACCTGAAATTTCACAACTATTTCAAAGCATTTCGTGGTGTTTTCTGGATATTCCAACAGGAATTCAGGAAAATAGGTAATACAATAAAATCAATAATTACCTTTTTGCTTTTCTATCGCTGCAACCTGGGACACAACAACTTTTCTCACGCGAACTCATTTTTATCGAACGCCAAGCCAAAACTCCTAAATAATAATATCTCGTTTAGTTCAACAGACACAATGCTTTAAATTTTGTTTGCTATGCTCGATAACAAACGGCCTGTATTTGTTAAACTAAACGCGATTTAAGATATGTTGAATTTTTTAAAATAAATACTTTAATGGAATCAGAACATGCAGAAAAAATATAGCTTTTGATAGAACTTTGAAAAACAATATCATTTTTTCCTATAAACTTCTTTTTGTTAGCAGGGAGATAATTATTTTAATAATTGAAACTTGTCTCCTTTGCTAGACTGCAAAAGAAGTTTATAAGGAAAAGTGACATTGTTTTTCAAAGTTCTATCGATTCTTAAAATGTTAGTCATTTGGGTCATCACCTCCATGATTAAACCGAGGTTCCGGATTAACCGAGGGCTCTCTCGCCGCATGATCTACTGTTTCTCCAACGTTGGCGTAATATTTCCAGTTACAGGTACTGTGCGCGGATGGGCTGATTCAAATACCACACTAATCAAGTAATTAACCTAACTTAACTAATTCAATAAGCCAACCTGTCATGCTCCCCCCTCTCATCGCATAAACACAAGGAAACACGAGGAAAGTGCACTACGAATCATTTTACGCGTTTGATATTTCTGTAGGACCTCTTTCCATGCCACGACAACGCATCTTCCGACGCATTTCAAAGGTCCAGACCATCGAGGTAATTATTCAATCAATGTCGTATCTCGACACTTGCAATACTTTATCTTTTTTTCTTCTCCATCACACCCTCCGTCACACTTGGTACCTTATACGCGATAACGCAGTTGCAGATGCGAATAGTTCAAAGCGTCAAGCACACAAAACGACGCGGCTCCAAGATCCTGAAGGAAGGATGGATGGTGCATTCGATGAATCGCGATCCAATGGTAGGTCGACGACGTGGCGCTGATTCGGTTTCGCTTTCTCCGTCATTAAGACTCGTGTTTTCAGAGGAAGGGATACTACTGGTGATTGGACACAAAGGCCATAACTCTGTTCCAAAGCGACAGCAGTTCCAAGTACTTCAAAGAGATTCAACAACATTCTCGTGAGTACATATCTATATCGTTAGAAATTGTCTGCGCGCGTTTAGTCGATGTACAATGCACGCGTTCTCTCCTTCCAGGCACGATGCATTGTTTCGAGTTGAGAACGGCCAACGTCGATTACTACGTCGGCGAAGATCCCCTCTACGCAGTTGCGAGTGGTTAGCTTCCACCGCCGGAAAGTGGCGTTAGCGCTCACTTGGCGAGGACCTGGAAAACGAGTATCAGGCAGGCATTGATGCCCATCACCTCCAAATCGGCAAGTACGTTCAGAGCTCGCGAGTGTGCGCGCGAACGCGTACCGATGCTATATTGAAAAACACGCGTCGTTTTCGCAGGTCGGCAGGAGCAGTCGACAACTGAGCCAGAGGAACGCGTAACCGACATGTCGCAGCTCTTCCACATCTTCCCAGACGAAGTTCTTGGCTCGGGTCAATTTGGTATCATCTACGGCGGAGTTCATCGCTATACCGGCCGCGCGATGGCGATAAAGGTGATCAACAAGCTGCGTTTTCCCATCAAGCAGGAGACCCAGCTCAAGAACGAAGTAGCCATCCTGCAGAATCTCTCCCACAACAGAGTCGTCAATCTCGAGAGGATGTTCATTTTACATTTTTTATGAATAACGCCGTACACGCGTTTTAATATCGTCAGCTTACTTGTAAAACCTACTAAGTCCTATGTCCGAAAATCGGACTTTGAAGGTTTAACAAGTAAGCCGACGATATGTAATATTAACCCTTATGTGCACGCTAAGCGGCACTCCGTACCGCACCGCTAGCGTGTACTGACGGGAAACAAAATTTAAGCGTGGTGCACGTAAGGGTTAAATACACAATATTTAACCATCGCTCCGAACGTTCGAAAGTTCATCGACATTTTCTTCGGTGATGCCAAGTGTTTCTTTTAGTTCCTCAATTTTTGCAGCGGTTTCGTCCTCCGTTTCCAATCCCGGCAAAGCCTTATTCCGTTTCTTGTCGGAATTTCTTCTCCCAAAATTTTTGTGCCTCTGTTTTGTCGCCCTTAAAATTTCTTTCATGTCATTATATTATAATAAAAGAGTAGGCACTACAACACGACTAGATACAACGAAAGAGTAGGCATTATTACCAATACTACGGGGATTGTCGTTTTTGATAAGTGTTGTTTTTGAAAGGAACCCTTCAATTGTTTA
The DNA here is from genome assembly GCA_963678675.1 of Xiphydria camelus. Lineage (NCBI taxonomy): Eukaryota > Metazoa > Arthropoda > Insecta > Hymenoptera > Xiphydriidae > Xiphydria > Xiphydria camelus. Next base: position 17,268,925 of record OY783192.1, on the reverse strand, counting down.
ACCCTTAATTTGACAGTGTATCTCATAAGATAGGTCTGTTAACCCTTACTTGCCACACTGGGGTTCGAAAACACCCCATGGTAAAATTCGTACTTGTGCCACACTGGGGTTGATTTACACCGCAGCGAGAAGAATTGTTATAATAAATAAATTATAGCATATTTGTACTTGAAAATTTTACCAGCTCATCTTAAGAGCATACTTTAAAAGACCATGTAACTTTAATATTTGATTTTTTTCGCATACTTAATTTTAAGTTCTGGCTATACAAGTTCCACTGCCTTTTAAAGCACGCCCTTAAGAAGAGCTGATAAAATTTTCAAGTCCAAATATGCAATAATTTGTTTGTTATAACAATTTTTCTCGCTGGGGTGTAAATCAACCCCAGTGTGGCAAGTACGTGATTCTATAGAAGTGTGGCAAGTAAGGTTTAAGTAACAGCGTTGTTCCGACAAACGTTGGTCGGAATTTATACGCAATGATATCAGTTCTTAGCAATTAGGAGGAACACGACACTCTGGTTAATTTCGATGGTAAAACGAAGGGTATATTCCGCGAATCGTATCTATTCTTGTACTAGTAGTCCGTTTTAATGATATCCGTTGATCTGAGTACACGAGCATCCAGGTATAACTTAATCACCGCGCATATCCAGACCCTCGAACCTCGATGTCTTCCAAAAGGGATTATCCTTTAGCCATTAGCTTGGTTCCTCGAACGATATGTAATACGTCACGCGAAATTCCACGTACGGAACGCATTTGCATTTCTTCGAAACCCTTCTCAGCCCTTTCGGAATACTACGAAGTTGTCCCCTCCTTACCAGGGGAGTTACTCACTTTCCTGGTCAAGCGAGACGCGTCGATAGCCACTCCCACCCAACCAATTAGCGTGCACCACGTTACCCACGCTATCCCCACTTAGCTATTAGTTTCTCTGTATATAAACCGCTACTGAATGTATCTCCGTTAATGTGCAATGTGCAATGTGCAAACGTGCCTCAGTCTGCACCGGGATCAGTGCCTCAGTCTGCCAGTCTATCCAGCGCATTCAGGTCGTAAGTCCTTCAACTTACTCCGCGATTCTCTTAAGTGTACATCCGTCAATGTGTAAGCGTTCCTCAGTCTGCACCAGGATCAGTGCCTCAATCTGCCAGTCTATCCAGCGCATTCAGGTCGTAAGTCCTTCAACTTACTCCGCGATTCTCTTAAGTGTAAATCCGTCAATGCGCAAACGTGCCTCAGTCAGCATAGGATCCGTGCCTCAGTCTGCCAGTCTATCCAGCGCATTCAGATCGTAAGTCCTTCAACTTACTCCGCGATTCTCTTAAGTGTACATCAGTTATATTTAAGTGCATTCGAAACAGTCAATTGCAACCACGGTTAATCGGCATCACCTGTATTTCGTTATTTCAAATATATCATTAGTTGTATAGTGAGTGCAGTGTCGAATCATTCCATTAACCGCTCGGTCTCGCTCCTTTTCACCACGCGTCGAACTCAATTCACCGTGGAATCCTCAAAATCCGCCTAGCGGTATGTTTGGCCAGTAGTCGTGTCACGAGCGAGTGTCTGCGGGATTTACGACCCCGCGGAGATCTACCAACGATCGCACGGCTCCCAAACAAGCGTGTACGGCGTTATTCATAAAAAATGTATTCAACGATCTTTTTTCCACATACATACGTTTTACATATTCCAACGCATTGTGCATTTACAGTTGATAATGAGTCCAATCACCACCATCGAAAATTTGATGGGTAGTATGCCTTGGAGATGCCAAGCGATTATCGACGATGGTGATTGGACTCATTATTAATATTATTGCGTATTGCCTTGGAACATGTCAAACGTATGTATGTGGAAAAAACACTGTCGAATAAGTTTTTTATGAATAACTCCGTACGAGCTCTTACTTAACAGACTGATAACAACGTAACTCTCAAAATGTACTTCTCAAAATGTATTGCCATGTATAACTATGTCACGTATAACTATTTGTCATGTATAACTATGTATATATATTAATATTACTTATGTATAATTTCACACAACAATGTTTTTTCCACATACATACGTTTTACATATTCCAACGTATTGCGCAATTACAGTTGATAATGAGTCCAATCAGCACCATCGAAAATTTGATGGATAGTATGCCTCGGAGATGCCAAGCGATTATCGACGGTGGTGATTGGACTCATTATTAATATAATAGCGTATTGCCTTGGAACATGTCAAACGTATGTATGTGGAAAAAACATTGTCGAATAAGTCTTCTATGAATAACGCCGTACGCGCTCTTACTTAACAGACTGATAACAACGTAACTCTCAAAATGTACTTCTCAAAATGTATTGCCATGTATAACACTATGTATTATATTATAATAATAAATGAATAACGGATTAACGCATAAAAATTGTGTCATTTATTGTAAACATTTACGTAGAGAATCCATATTAATTTTCTAACGGTGTTGAATTTCCCGCGACATTTCTGCGCATGCGCGCCGTTCGCGCATGCGTCAAGTAGCACTCGTGCGCCTCAAATGCGACGCATATGCACACGCATATGTAAGGCCAAATGCGTCGCACGCGTGCGACTTGAAGCGCACGCGTGCAGTCACAGGTGCGCGCATTGTGACTGCATTTTGCTATCTGGGTGACTTTAGACAATTTTGCACGTCCACATATTGCAGCTCTTCATTGTCTGAAACTTCTGCAGAATGATTTAAAATCTGCAAATCAAATGGATTCTAGCTGAAATCCCAAACAGCATGCATATCAGGAAGAGATCTCTAAGAAGTTGTAAAGATTTCAAATGCATTAAAGGCCTCTTTATGAGAACTCTTTCTGACAAGCGTGTTGTCTGGGATACTTTTATAATTTTCCAATCATTCATTTTTACTCACTGTTATCGAGGATTCTCCTTTTCTTTGTCCAACATGAGGGTCTAGAAAACTCAATTCATCAAAGAGCCACCACGACGGTTTATGCACATCATCGGCTGATGCACCACTACTTTTTGATTTCTTTATTTTATTCAGCTGATCTAAATACTGCGACGTTAAATTATTAATTTTCTTTTTCACCATCTCCGGCGTTACTGGGAGTTTTGTGATATCTTCGTATTGATCACAAATTAATTGAAGCGCCCTGTCGCGTTTCATCCGATTATAATAATCCGCCGACTTAACCACATATAGGCAGGGATATTGTTCGTATAGCATTACTAGCGTCCGGATATTATCCTTGGTTTGATCCATTTTGATCTAGAAAATCTATATAATTGTTTTTATTTTCATTAAAAAAATGCACTCTACTCCCTCTCATTTCTGCGGCCCAGGGCTCTATAGCGGTGAAATCCAGGTTCGTGGTTACTCCTACTTTAGCTAAAAGGGCGGTCTGAGAGAGACTCTTCCCTTTTAGCTAAAATAGAAGTAACCACGAATCTAGATTTCCCCGCTACAGAGCCCCGAGCCGTAAAAATTAGAAGCAGTAGAGTGTTACGCGTAACTGCTCCATTATTACACGTATCTCCTATTTTAATTTTTATTTAAACAGAATTAGCTAATTATAAAATAATTAAATATAATTTGTTTATTCAATGACCAAAAATTCTAAACATTACTGTAACTATTATTTACCGAAGTTTGATCCGAATTATCTTTTGCGTGCTTGCTTGTGCTAACGTACATTTTCAAACATAACCTAGCCATTTTCAAACGTAACCGCAAGCTTTCTTTCTAAAGTTGGCAGTAAAGCATTACATCAATGTGAATTTAGCAACTAGTATGAAAAAATGGGGCCGGATGCATTTTGTCATACGAGTTTTTCATCCAAGTTTTCCGTCCGAGTTGGCTGTGTCCACGATCCGAGTTCTAGTAACTTTATCTCGGACCGAGAACTCGGACCGATTTCTAGCATCGTGGACACAGGCCTTTAGATTTGTCATCGATAGGCTAGGCAAGTATCTCTAGTGGCGCCACGAGGTGGTCGCAGTTCGTAACTTTGGGGTGATAAGTGACCAATCAGGATCAAGTATTCCGTTGTGGTGGGTGACAGACAACGGAATACTTGATCCTGATTGGTCACTTATCACCTCAAAGTTTCATGGACTATCCACGAGGTCGCGCGCGCGTCAATAATTTGAGATACTTGCCTAGCCTATACTTTCTCGTCTGCTCGGTGCCTACGCACTAGGGAACTTCTGTCGCGACGATTGACGTCTGCCAACGATAGGCAGAGCCAATCGCTCGGCGTCCTTGCATCTCCGACCAATAGCGTACATACTATAGTCTACAAACTGCTATGCACCATATCGGCCTATGTCAACAACCCAGGAAAACACCCGGTATGGTACACCCGCGTGCACGGATTCTAATCGTGGGGACTTTCTAAAATGTCATTTTTAAACATACTACCCAGGTAACAAACTAACGTGAAATTAACGTCATTTTTTGGTCAGATCTGGTCATAGACGACGTCAGTAAAAAACGTATAAATGACGTTAAAAGTACGTTCGAAAGTCACATCCCACTGACGTCATTTAATGACGTCTTTCTAACGTTCTTTATGACGTGAAATATGACGTTTAATTTTAGCGATTTTCCAGGTAGCACACTAACGTCAAAATGACGGTTTTTGAAGGTCAGCTCTGACGGCAGATAACGAAAAATATAACGTGATTGTGTAAAAAATGACGGCTCTGAAAGGTTAGGGCTGACGTATATCTTTTCATCGGAAGTGGTCACCCATCCAACTACTGTCCGCACTTTTTGCTGCTTAACTTCGTCGATCGGTCGGTGTTTTCGAGTCCTCATCTGCGCACGCTCCTGTGGTATTAAGTATTACTATTGGTGTTCATATGAAGTTTGATGAATAAATGTATGTTGCTTTTCCAGTCAATAAGAAAGAGCTTAAATAAATAAGATTTTATAATTGTATTATTCTTTTCTCAACATTTTTCTAAATTTATGATTGCATCTTTTGATAAATATTCTTGCATAGACGCAAATTGATATTAATAAATAAATAATTATATGAATGTTTATAGAAACGACCGCAATATAAAAAATCTTACTTTTATTTATTACAAAAAAACGTACTGGTAAAATGGTACAGAGATATAAGAATCGAGAATTAAAGTAGACCACACTATACAAATATTTTTATATTATACATTATAAAAAAATATAAAAATATTCAATGTATATTGTATAATAAGTAGTTATTTTAAAATTTTATTACGACGTAAAAATAACGTCTTTTTAACGTCATATTTAAGGCGTCTTAAAGACGTTTCTTGAATGACGACATTAAAACGTCATTTTTTGGTAGAATGACGTCGCCGACGAAATATGCCCTAAAAGAGACGTCAAGTTTACGTCAGCTTGCTACCTGGGTAGCCAATGAACAATTAATTCTCATGCTTTCATTAACGAGAGTAGACGCCACCGTAGCTAATGAGGGCATGAGAATTAATTGTTCATTGGCTAGTATGTTTAAAAATGACATTTTAGAAAGTCACCATGATTAGAATCCGTGTACCGTATGTCCGCGATCATTTGAACCATAGGAAAATTGCGAGTTTTGCATGAGCACCCCTTTGGGTCTCCTCGTCCAATAGAATCACCGGAGAAGCGTGAATGCGCATGCGTAGTCATCCGCGAGTGTGGCGACGTCAGCAAGTTCAGATCGATTATTTCGATAACCGATCTGAACTTGCTGACGACGCCACACTCGCGGATGACTACGCATGCGCATTCACGCTTCTCCGGTGATTCTATTGGACGAGGAGACCCAAAGGGGTGCTCATGCAAAACTCGCAATTTTTCTATGGTTCAAATGATCGCGGACATACGGTACCATATGTCCGCGATCAAACCTATCATAGCAAAATTGCGAGTTTTTTGCATAAGCACCCCCATGAGTCTCCTCGTCCAATAGAATCACCGGACAACCGTGAATGCGCATGCGTAGTCATCCGCGAGTGTTGGCCTGTCAGCAAATTCAGATCAGTTATCGAAATAACCAATCTGAACTTGCTGACACGCCAACACTCGCGGATGACTACGCATGCGCATTCACGCTTCTCCGGTGATTCTATTGAACGAGGAGACCCACGGAGGTGCTCATGCAAAACTTGCAATTTTGCTATGGTAGGTTTGATCGCGGACATATGGTACACCCGGGCTCACGGAATCTGTCGCTGGTGACTTTTTTTAAATGTTATTTTTAAACGTACTAACCAATGATTAATCAATCCTCGTGCTTTCATTAACGAGAGTAGACGTCACCGTAGCTAATGAGGGCATGAGAATTAATTGTTCACTGGTTAGTACGTTTAAAAATAAGGTTTAAAAAAAGTCACCAGCGACAGATTTCGTGAGCACGGGTGTACACCCGTGCTCACGAAATCTGTCGCTGGTGACTTTTTTTAAACCTTATTTTTAAACGTACTAACCAGTGAACAATTAATTCTCATGCCCTCATTAGCTACGGTGACGTCTACTCTCGTTAATGAAAGCACGAGGATTGATTAATCATTGGTTAGTACGTTTAAAAATAACATTTAAAAAAAGTCACCAGCGACAGATTCCGTGAGCCCGGGTGTACGTGGGTGTAGCGTTTTGTAGACTTAGGCTGTACCCTATTGGTCGGAGACGCAAGGACGACGAACGATTGGCTCTGTCTATCGCCGGCAGACGTCAATAGTTGCGAGAGAAGTTCCCTAGGGACCGTGCATGACGATTGCTACGCCACCTGATGGCAATAATTAGAATTTTTGGGATAAAATTTTACATGTTATGTCATGAACAAATGTGACGTTACGTCACGTTTTCATAGAACGATAGTCCTTTGAACAAGTCTACATGAAACGACAACCGCCACATTTTCCGCTACAGAACGCGGGCTGTTCAAAGAACGCTTCGTTTAAGACGCGCATATCGCCTTTTTCTTCGCGTACATTCTTGTAGAGTAATGGTCACTCGAGGGATGAGATAGGGTAGGTAGGAGGAGAGCGGAGTCTGCACTTTCTCACGGCTCGAGAACAACGGGAGCGGACGCTGCAACTTTCTCACGGCTCGAGAACAACGAGAGGCCATAAACCATTTTTTAGCCCCTTCGCGGAAAACTCTCGCCAACGCAGGACGCGTGCATCCGTAGAAAGAAGCATCGACGCATCTGGAAGACGTTACGGACACCCGAAGCCTCCGTCCTCGAGGAAACACCCCGTCGCGAGAACTCACCCCGAGTGGACAGGATCCCCCTCCCGGGCGACGCCGGGAGGGACTTGAAACGTCGGAGGAAGAAATGTAGGATAGACGAAAATCGCCCCTTCCTTCCTCGTTCGCCTATATGTTCTCTTTTTTTTATATAGAAGTAAGCTAGTGTAAGTACGAGGAAATGCAGGGGGTGGACTCCGCGTCTCTAGAGAGAACTAGAGAAGACCGAGGAGAGTAGCTCAGTCTTTTGCGATCAGGGGTTGAAACCAATCGTCGGTACTCGGAGTTCTTTGCGATCCGTAGCCGAGGTCAGTCGTAGACAATTAGAGCCGCAGCTAGACGCTAAGGTTGAGGCAAGGCTATAGTCGTTTCAATCTGGTAAATAAAGGCGTTTCTCTTTCTTTTATAAACCCTTTCGTTTCTTTCTTTTCCTTCTGCCGATCATCCACGGACGAGGTTGCACGTTAGTGCTTTGGCGGAGCAACGGATCCCAGCGCCGCGACGTCCGCCGGGGAGCTAAGGACGTAACATACATACAAGTGTTCTCTCATATGGGAGAAATTTTTAATTATTGAAATATTAATTATTTGGAAAAATAATTAATATCAGTATGCGTACATCGTATCACGTATGTTGCATTAAAAATTGTCGAAGAGCCGGGAATCATGAAAAACCGTCTAGTGGACAAATTAAATTTTACAAATTCCCCACTGCTAGCGTTCATCGGGCATGGAAGCGTGATAAACGAATGTCAAATGCCTTTGAGACTGTGGTCGGAGCTACAACCTTTGAGGTTATTTTTACTTGTTGTGTTTCGGGATTATTTATCTCTTCAACATTGAATACCATACCTATGGTACTTTCTCATCTGCTAGGTTTTTACGCCCTAGGGAACTTCTTTCGCGACGATTAACGTCTGCCGGTGATAGATTTTCTGTCTCCACCGCATATATCTATAGGATTATATCAGATTAATAAGTCTAATGCTGCCAATTTGGTAGGATTAGACTTATTAATTCGAGAGGTATCTCCACCGGTAAAACTTTGAGATTAAATAATACGAGGATTACTAAATCTCGGATTTAACGGATTTAGGGCCGGTTCCACAACTCGGGCTTAACTCTTAAACGGAGTTTAAATCATCCGTTCAACCAATGAGCGCCCGAGAATGAGGATTTAAACCGAGTTTATCTAGATAAGCCCGAGTTGTGGAACTGGCCCTTAACCCTACGATGGAGACGTAGTCAATAATTCCGTACTTCAGTCGCAAGGTGCGTGACGATCAGAGTTAGAGTATCGTGTGGAGCGCGTTGAATATAGTGCCCTGCTAAGTAATAACGGTAATAACAGTTGTTATTTTATAAAAAGAATTTTGAAAACAGTGCCACGTGGATATAATCATACATTTGTAAAAGAGAATATAGTTTTTCAACAGTGACTCTATGTATGTCGCTTGAGTAACTTTCAAAATAATATTTCCTTGAGTGTATACAACAGTTCCAAATGTATTCCATTTGTAAGAGCACACATCCTGCTACCGGCGTAGAGCATGCTATTACATGTTACTTCTTCAGTCGTTCAGAAAAATGTCTCGTCGTCGCTGGAGCAAACATTATTAGGGTATTTAGATTAATTCCCGATGTTGATCTCGCAAGACGAGAGAAATACACAGGTATCTGTTTTAATTAACATTATTGGTATTAAATTCATCGATTGTATATTAACGATATCATTCACTCCATTGAATTGATAGAGTTAAGACTACCGAGAATGAAGCTGGAGTGCTTGGCTCAATACACGTTACACGGAAATGTGATGTCTATGCAGGCGGTTCATCTCATCGGATCTCCCAGAGATTCTCTTCTTTTAAGTTTCCGTGACGCCAAGTTATCGGTTGTGGAATATGACTTGGAAACCCATGATCTCCGAACGGTGTCCTTGCATTACTTCGAAGAGGAAGAAATGAGGGTAAAAATTAAAAGGTCCCTTAATTCTTAGGCTTTTCGATTCAATGTTTTTACAAACGCTTTGCTCTTATTCTTACTGCTTATGGTTCATTGGTAAGAACGTTCTAAGTACTGTACGCTGTATAGTTTTTGACAAAAAAATGCGATGTTCATAATCAGATGTGTATACAGTCGGAATTTATATATAAGGATCAACTTATGTCAGCTTAGGAGTCCACTTATAGGTTGGAACGGTGACTCAAGTCTGATTTATTTATAAGTACCAACCGCATGTGATTATCAGTTTTTACATTGCATTTTTTACTGAAACAAAAAAGAATTAGTTTCTAAAATGGATCATTGTCGATGTTCGTATATCATTTAGAGCAAAATTATTGTTTTTAAAAGCCCATTAACAACTTTATTTTTCATAAGATTCTTAACAAGGGAAACAAGAGTTTTTTGATCCCTTATTCTATATTTTTAATGGTTGTATTCTTGTAATATAACACATTTTTCACAAGACTACGAATTTTAGGACGGGTGGACAAATCATCATCATATTCCAATAGTTCGAGTGGACCCTGAGGGACGATGCGCCATTATGTTGATTTATGGTCGCAAGTTAGTGGTTTTACCATTCCGTAAGGATCCCACTTTAGATGAGGGAGATTTACTTGAAAGTGCCAAAGTAAACACATCCAACAAGGCGCCTATATTATCGTCGTATATGATCATATTGAAAAGTTTGGAAGAAAAAATGGACAATATCATAGATTTACAATTCTTATATGGTTATTACGAGCCTACATTGTTGATATTGTATGAACCAGTACGGACCTTCTCAGGGTAAGTAGCAAAGGAATTTGTAATATAAGTTTACATATTTCACTTTGATTTAATTTTATTAACACGTTCGCTACGTTTTGTTCTCACGCGGGAGCTGCGTGATACGCAGCGAACGAACACGTTCCCTGCATATTAAGATCACTGAGTTAACCCCTGTACTAAAATCTTGAAATTTATGTAAAATTATGTTGGGGTGCCGCGGGAGTCATGTGATCCGCCCAGGAGACAGCCACCTCACGCGGGAGCCGTGTGATACGCAGCGAACGTGTTAACGAGAAATTATGAATTTCAAAATAAATTGATATATTGATATAATTCACAGATTAGATCTATGCTGTAACTCGTAACAAAAATTTCACTTTTCTGTCAACAATTTCTGATGTCTAGAAAAATATATGTAGAAGATTTAATGGCATAACCCATATTTTTTCATTAATAATATCGGGTGAGTTTTCTAAGATTCGGAGCACGCGCATGTATAAGCGACCAATGACGATTCACCCGCCTGTGCTATTGGTCACGTTAGATACGCTCGAGTTCCAGAGCTTAAAAGACTTATCCTGTGTAAACATTTGTGTTTTAGACTTGTTGATTTTTTGTGTCATAGTTTTCATCATCTGACCGTTTTCCGAAAGTTGGAAAATGAAATAAAATTTCTGTTTTAATGGCTTCATTATTGAAAATATCTATGTGGAAATTCATGGCAAAATAATATATACAGTGTGTCCGTAAAGTCCCGCAACTTGCAGTTATTTCGAGAACGGAATATTTTTTCAAAAAACGCCCTGACACGTCAACTTTTTTATTTTCCTAGCAATGTTTTGGCCTAGGTAGTTTTTCCAAAACTTGCCGCATGAAGGCGCCACGATCGATGTTATTTTTTTCTTAAATTGCAACACCTATTTTTTATTGCATTTCTGGGTAGCCACTGTTGTCCTGAGTACAGAGGTATGCCACGTGTGGGGGGTTACATGAGAAAATTTTTGAGAAAATGCAGGTTTATTATGACGAAGTAGGTTTTCATGCAAACTTGAATCGCTGCGACCGCTGTAAAAGAAGGGGGAGGGCCATCTCTGCTTATTTGGAGGAGCGCGCATGCGCCGTTGGCTTTCATAAGGATTCAGTGCCTTATTGCGGTTTTGACTCGCATTGTTTTCTCAACTCTCAATGAGATTGGACTGCCTAATACCTGCTCTCTCGTACTTATTGCGCTTTTTGCTTTCTGCTTTGTTCAGCTTATCGCTTTTTTTTCGAGTTTCATTGAAACTCGGTAAATCAGTCTTTTTGAAGACTCTCTGGTAGTCTTGTACTTTGTCAAACCTTTCGATATGGCTAATTTTCTCAGCGAGACTGATCGGATTCAGATTCTAATGATGGTCGGTTACGGTGATCGAAGAAGAACCTATGACCAAGTTTGCACATTGTTTAATGAAACGCATCCTGATAGGCTAATATCAAAATCTACAGTAGGCAGGCTACTGCAAAAATTTGAGGCTTCTGGTCATGTGAAAGACTTGCCAAGATCAGGCCGACCATCTTTGTCCGAGGATGATCAGCTGAACGTCTTACTGGCAGTTCAGGATAGCCCTCAGTCGTCATGTCGTCAAACGGGCAGGGATCTGCGCATAAGTAAAACGTCAGTGCATAAGGTTCTCCGTAAAAACAAATTTCACCCTTACAAGGTAAAATTAGTTCAGGAGTTGTCAGACGACGACTTCGATCGGCGAATTGAATTTTGCGAAATAATACAAGAACTTTGTAATAATCCACATACGAATTTTGCTGGCAACATTCTTTTTTCTGACGAGGCCTCTTTTACATTGAATGGCACGGTAAACCGACACAACTGTCGATATTGGTCGGATCAAAATCCTCACTGGGTGGAGGAAGCACATACCCAACATCCAGAAGAAGTCAATGTTTGGGCGGGCATTGTAAGAAATACAATTATAGGGCCGTTTTTTTATTGAGGGTAATCTGACTGGACAACGTTATCTTGAACTATTGCAAAATGAGGTAGTCCCTGCTCTCGTTCAAAGATTTCCAGCGCCACAGCCAGGTGGAATTGATCCTCAGATCTGGTTCCAGCAAGACGGGGCACTACTGCACTATGCGTTGCTAGTGAGAGATTATTTAAATCAGCTGTTCCCCAATCGCTGGATAGGTCGAAGGGGTCAAATCGAATGGCCAGCGCTTTTTTTTATGGGGACATCTTAAAAGCCGCGTTTATGTAAACAGGCCTCAAAATTTGGAAGACCTGAGACATCGCATTCGAGTCGAGATCCAGACGATCACTCCAGCGGCACTAGCGAACGTACAGCGCTCGTTTGTGGAGAGAATGGCCCACTGCCAAGCAGTTCACGATGGCCACTTCGAGCAACTGCTCTAATTGGTTACTCTTATCAACTTTTCTTTATTACTTTTTTCTTTCAGCGGTCGCAGCGAGTCAAGTTTGCCAAAATACGAAAACCTACTTCGTCATAATAAACCTGCATTTTCTCAAAAATTTTCTCATGTAACCCCCCACACATGGCACACCGCTGTACTCAGGATAACAGTGGCTACCCAAAAATGCAATAAAAAATAGGTGTTGCAATTTAAGAAAAAAATAACATCGATCGTGGCGCCTTCATGCGGCAAGTTTTGAAAAAACTACCTAGGCCAAAACATTGCTAGGAAAATAAAAAAGTTGACGTGTCAGGGCGTTTTTTGAAAAAGTATTCCGTTCTCGAAATAACTGCAAGTTGCGGGACTTTACGGACACACTGTATATATACCAGGTGTCCTAACCACCGTGGACAGTAGCATATATCTCCCAAACGAGCGTGATTTCAGAAAAACTTTAACAAAAGTTGTACCGTTTGACTTGGTGTACAAAACGTACCTAATAATTTGTTAATATCCATTTCCGATTTCAAGAACCGGCGTGCATCTTTTAGTTTTGACTTATAACAGTTATTTACTATAATACAAAAGTAATATAATTGAAGAGGCAAGTGGATGAAGGGGTCACGTAACAAAAAGTTGGTTTCAAAATATTTGAGTTTGTAGGCCACCTTCACTTCAGTAGACATATGGCATACTAAATATACTCCATGTAATATCTGGATTTTGAATGGAATTAGAGCTATCAAAGATTTACCAGAAGTTACATTCAGACATAACACTTTCATCCACTGAGAGATCTCATTTTTCTAAAAATGTTACACAACCCCTTCATCCACTTGCCTCTTCAATTATCAACGCGAATACAACAAGCCATTGAAAATTCGATTTCGAATACTGGAAGTCCGAGATATCCAGGGTTGAATTTTCGCCCTTTTGCGCCTGTTGCATGGAAGCCGACGTACAAATAAGGAGTAGGCCAAGCGTTGCCTTTTCCAAAAAAAAATTCCCTTCTGGAGCGTGTCAAAAATGTTTGAAGTCAAAATTCTATGCTGTGCGTACAAGGCGATCACTACTTTCACGAAATCCATTTTTCCGCTTCACAGTTTCCGCTGTCCAGGTCTTCCGCTTCTTAGTTTTCGATATCAAAGTCTTGCTCCATAGTTTTCAGTGAGGTCTTCCGCTTCATAGTTTTTGGTGTCCAGGTCTTCCGCACAATAGTTTTCGGTGTCTAGACCTTCCGTTCCAAAATTTCTGGTGTCCAGGTCTTCCGCTCCATAATTTCTGGTGTCCAGGTCTTCCGCTCCATAGTTTTCGGTGTCCAGATCTTCCGCTACATAGTTTTCGGTATCCAAGTCTGCTGCTCCATAGTTTTCGGTGTCCAGGTCTTTCGCTCCATAGTTTTCGGTGTCCAGGTCTTCTGCTACATAGTTTTCGGTATCCAAGTCTGCTGCTCCATAGTTTTCGGTGTCCAGGTCTTCTGCTACAGAGCGAAAGACCTGGACACCGGAAATTATGGAGTGGAAGACCTGGACACCGAAAACTGTGGAGCAGGAGACCTCTGGAAACCGAAAACTATGGAATGAAAGACCTGGACACCAAAAACTATGGAGTGCAGATGAAGAACGGTGGAGATTTCAGGGCGGACGACGATGGGGTTAACAAATTTGTGTTTAAATTCTAGAGAACTTAATTCCAAAAATTTAAACGTTGGAACCGGTCATACGATTACAAATGTTCAATGAAAACGATTCTCGTGAAACTAGTGATTATCGTGTACATACACAGAATTGGATTTTAATGAAAAATATTTGACGCTCAGGCGAGAATGTTTTCAGAAAATGAAACGCTTAAGTTACTCCTCATTTAAAGTGAATCGATACCACCGATTTCGAAAAAAAAAATTTTAATTGCATCACATCATCCACCGAACGGAATAGAAATAATTATTTTACAAAAATAATGGTATTTATTTACAATTACTTATTACTAACAAGAATACAATTTACTACATGTAATATATGTACATATAAATCGAAATTAAATCAAATTACAGGTATTATTTCATTAATTGACATAGAAACTTCGTTTTAATCTTTATCGCTTTCGTGATTTATTGTGTGTAGAATATTTTCTTTGTGGAATAGTTTGCTTAATGCTTCTGCAGGTTTAATAAGCTTTGTTTGATATCGCTCAAATGACAAATAATAAATAATTGATGCTATATGGGAACAACAGCAGACCGTTCTTTTGCCGTTTGCACACTCGCATGTGTATCGCAAAAGCCCAGAATAACCGATGTAACTGTAAAAAAGAAGAAATCATACTATTTGAATTTCCACTTCTTAATTTGATAAGAAATGCAACAACGTCTTGAAAAAGACTGATAGATTATCATTACCGTACATAGAAGAATGCATATTTCGTATTTCATTTATATTTTCATATGAGAAACCAGCCCGTAATTTCACTAGATCTTCAGGATAAGAAAAATTACTTATTTTTTCTATAAGTGAAGAATCGCTGTCTACAGCAAGATTTTCTAACAATTTTTGTAGATCAGAGGTTTCTACAAAACTTGAATTAGAAATCACTTTTAAAAGGCACAGATCGTCTTCATAGAACTCTTCTTTGATCAAATGATTTTTGCAGCATCGATTTCCAATAGGAATAAATAGTCTTCTTTTAATATACGCCTGTTTTCGAGCTTCAAAAGGAATGGCAGTTCTTATATCTGTTGATCCGTAAACACAGCAATACTTATGCGTAGAAACAACTCTTAGCAATATGATAACACAGTCCTACAAAAATAAAAGTTGTATATACTTTTCATGCGATATATGTTATCCGTAGTAATTTTGCCTCCTGATCACGAATCCGGTGTCAAAATTTGGCCATTACGTCACAATTGTTTTCTAACTTCATAAAACCAGCCAGAGATAATGATTTTAAAAAAATTAATGGATTTAAACCAAATTTGGTACAGGAGGGTTTTTGGGTTGCTGATCACGAATCTGAAGTCAGATTAAAAAAATTCAAGATGGTGGATCCAATATGGCTGACGAGATTTTCAAAAATCAACGGATTCATGCCAAATTTGGTATAGGGAGGTTTTTTGGGTCGCTGATCACGAATCTGAAGTCAGATTTTAAAAAAATCGAGATGACGGATCCAATATGGCGGATGAGATTTTCGAAAATCAACGGATTCATGCCAAATCACGGAGACACGCATACGACAAAAGAACGGTCGGTTCTTGTTCCCATATAGCTTCAATTATTTATTACTTGTCAGATTAAAACGAAGTTTCTATGTCAGTTCATGAAACAATACTTTTAAGTGAACCAGTATGGAAAAAATTTTGCTCAATAGGAAAATTTGCTACTGAATGCAGATGATGCAGAGAGAAGCAAATATTTTCTTGAGCAGGTCGGCTCAAAATAAATTCACACTATGGC
The DNA here is from genome assembly GCA_963678675.1 of Xiphydria camelus. Taxonomy (NCBI): domain Eukaryota; kingdom Metazoa; phylum Arthropoda; class Insecta; order Hymenoptera; family Xiphydriidae; genus Xiphydria; species Xiphydria camelus. The sequence goes on along the minus strand of OY783192.1, from coordinate 17,253,057 downwards.
AATATAGCAATATGGTTACCAACCTAACATTGCCAGAGAATAAAGCGTTACTCTTATTGGTCTAACAATGTATGCATCACTCCCGCCGCGGCAAATATAAAAGTTCAAATTGATGTCCGAGTTTCCCATTTTTTTGCAGGTAAAGAAGTGTGATAAAAATTCGCCAAAAAATGTTTTCATTACTAATTCGTCGTGTGCTTTTTTAATATGAAATAAAAAAATGTTGGGACGCCCCCATTACTTATTACTAACGAGAATACAATTTACCACATGTAATATATGTAGGTACATATAATTCAAAATTAAATCAAATTAAATTCTCGTACTTCTCGCGAAGGTATTTCCTCTTCAAAACCACTTTTCTGTAAATTTATTTGAAATTTTGATCAAATAGAGATTGAGGTATTCTCCACCTCCTCTAATTTTTTTTCAGATTTTTATGGTGTAGTTTAATTGTTATTCATGTTTTTTGAAAGACACTTTTATACGCGTTCCCTTTACCCAAGCCGTAAAAATGACACATTTTCATCTTTTTATGGAAGACTGTTCTGTAAATATTTTTGAAAAACTAGAGTTGGAGATAAAAAAATTAGAAATTTTGAAACAAAAACAAACATTAAATTCAGGTTTTATTAAAGAACGATGGGCTCTCAAAGATTCGAAAAACTATTGAAATTCAATTGAGGTTCGGATGAGGAGTAGCGGTGTGGCAACACTGTGTGATGCGTTCATCATCGCCACTCCGTTAATACGTTTCTTTAAATCGCTCGCTTTAACAAATTTATTATCCTTGTATCTTAATCGTTTCAACATTTTTAATTTCGAAATAACGAATACTAACAAATACACGGGGTAACGACAAATTGTCGTCGCATAACCTGACTATGATCACGGTGTTGCCACATTCACTCGCGCTGTTTTGCGTATGTGTAGAGGTACGTCCATGCATACAGTGAGCCTGAGTCTGAGCCTCACCCTGTGAGTCTGAGTACAGTCTCTACTAAATTTTTTTTCTAGAACGCTGTATACTGCCCTCTACTTATCTAAGTTCTCATGACCGAGACTTTTAGACTTGAATTACTCGAGGAAATATCTTAAATGAAAAATTGGCGATTGAAGTTGATGCCACGGCGAATCTACGAGGTGATATGGCAACACAGCAAGCTCTGTTTACCGAACTGTTTACTTTGCATTTTGAGGTTATGTTCTGGCAACAATGGCAACCGTAGAGCTTCCGATTGGAGAATGCGCATGCTCTACGCCAACAAAGAATACGTCATCAAAGCGCGGCAATAGCGGAAGATTTGAAACATGGGCACATTTTAAAGTTTTTTTTATTAAATACTAGAGGGGATTTAAAAATGAACTGTTCACGAAACGAGTTTTTGTAGTATCTGCAACACCTTACACACTTTTAATTCACCACTTTTAACTACGCGGGACGCCCCCATTGTAAATAAATACTATTATTTTTGTAAAGTAATTATTTCTATTCAAACTGTTAAGGTATTATTAAAGACTATTAGCATAAAAATTCTAATTAATATAAAATATAATAAATTCGAATTTACGTTCGTATTGCATAAGTGGGGTGTAAATAAATTGGGATAAACGACATATTTTACCAAAAGACACGAATTTGTTAATATACGAGGGTCATTTGAAAAGTTTCTGGCCTTTTTAAGAAAAACACATATTTCGAAGCAAAACAAAATTTATTTTCCTCACTCATGCCCATTTCGAGGCCTTTTCCAGCTTATTTTTAGACTGTAAGATGGCGTTTTTCCCGCGTGACACCGACCGGGAGTCCGCAGGCTGTCAAAAGATTGCTTAGTCCGAAGTGGGTCCTTTTTCCAAACTGATAAACGCAGCGTGAAATGTGAACCGTGTATACTTCTGTTTGTTTTGTTTTGAGATATGGGCATTTGTGAGAAAAAATAGTATATATCAATCGGCGGAAATCCTCGGATTTTTAAGACTGTGTTTAGATCGTAGCACGAAGCATAATGAGGGGACGAGGCTCACCATGCTTCGTGTTACGACCTAATTAAACACAGTCTGAAAAAACCTCGGATTACCGTCTAATGACATAAGATACTAATTCTCGACGTAGTCTCCCTGCAACTCGGTCCAACGTTTCTCCCATCCTTTTAAACCGTCAGAAAAAAATTTATTGTCTAAATCTGAAAAATACTGGTTTACAGCGTTTTCTACCTCAGCACACACACACACACACACACACACACACACACACACACACACACACACACACACACACACACACACACACACACACACACACACACACACACACACTTTTTACTTATATTTTTTTCCCCCGAGAAATTTTTTCAAATTAGGAAACAGAAAAAAGTCGCTGGGCGCTAGATCTGGCGAATAGGGTGGGTGCGGAAGCAATTCAAACTTCATTTCGTTTAATTTTGCCATTGCGACCATGCACGTGTGAACCCGAGTGTTAAGTTCGATCGTTAACAAGCGCGGCACTCAGCATGCACATAATTTTCTCATACCCAAATCTTGATGTAAAATCTTGTGCATCCGTTCAGATGATATCGCACAAGCTTCAACAATGTTATTAACAGTCAATCGACGATCTTCCATCACAGTTTGATGCACTAAATCGACCATTTCGTCAGTTGTAACGGTTTTCGGGCGTCCGGAATGTTCCTCGTCAAAAATGCTCGTATGAACACGTTTGTACTCTGCCACCCAATTTTCGACCATTGTAAATGAAGGGGAGGTTTCACCGCATACAGAGTCTAACTCATCTTTTATATCCTGAATCTTTTTCCCCTTCAAATGAAGGAATTTTATGACTGCGCGATACTCAGTCTTCTCCATTGTTGACAGAAAATTTCAACTGACAACTTTGGAAGAGTGCCATAGACAAAGTAATGATCAGAATGACTTGAAATTTTTACGGTTTACATATGTCAATACCATCTATCGGACGGCAAAAGAAATTTTTTTCTACAGTTGCTTTATGTCGATAAGGCCAGAAAATTGCAAATGACCCTCGTATCAAAAAATAATTCGTTTCATTTTCATTAATTTATTTTCATTTGTTGCACCATACCAATCATCTTGCAAAAATTAAATGTCATAGTTTAATCATGCTTGAATCTATATAAAAAAAAAAACGGCGGGGTGTTATTTTTAATATGCAAAAAAATTATTGAAAAATAGAGAAGGGAGTTAAAAAAATTTAATCGACAAAACAATTTTCATTTATTTTCCAACTAGAAAAAAAATGTTTTTTGATGAGAAACATGCGATTGAAAGACTCATCAAGCCTGTAGCACAACTTTTCGTATAGGTACCTGTAATAAAAGTGGTCTATTTCCTAACGATTACGATAATCAGCGTTACGAGTCACAGAATAAATCTATTGGTTAGGGAATGAATATAGATAAAGGAAACAAACTAAAAAATAGTTATTTTCATAAATTTAACAGAGAAACAATATTTAGTTTATTACTAAGGCATCAGTGTTGGAGACATGTATCTATACCGTCGTACAGAAATTCATCATGACACTAATATCGATTTCATTCAGTTTCATAATTGATATAATTTCAATCTTAATTTTTTTATGACTCGAGACGTCTATGTTCGAACATTTTTGAAACTTCTATTTTAAGTTTTTATACCAATCCTGGGAAAATTGATAGGAGAATTTGTCAGAGAATGCTTTACAGTTGTATCGGTTACTTTTTTATTTTATAAACTCTTAGATATTTTACCAAGAGATTTTTAGAATTCGAAATAGGTATAATAGTATGTCGTAAATGCATCGACCCGCGTGGAATACATTTATAAAAAGATTGTTTTTTTTTAATTTATCCATATGTGTGCTTGTGCCTTTTGACTTTCATAAAAATTTATTGTTTAGACGAATCGCAGTCAGACAAGACACTTGCGCAATGGTGGCTATATCATTGAATATACAACAAAAAGTTCATCCGATTATTTGGTCGGTGTCAAACTTACCGTTTGATTGTTATCAAGCGGTACCTGTCAAGAAGCCCTTGGGTGGAACGTTAATAATGGCCGTTAATTCTTTGGTTTATCTGAACCAAAGCATCCCACCATATGGCGTAGCTCTAAACAGTTTGGCAGATATGAGCACAAATTTTCCACTCAGTTAGTATTTCGAGAAATTATTATTTTTTAAATAGTTAGTACTTTTAAAATAATGTAATATAGTGAGATAGTGATGTTAATCGTTTTTTTCAAAATATTATTAGTACTTCCGTTGGATTTAGAATATAAATAACTGGTGTTTGATATTTGATATTTGAATCGAGGTTAAACGTATCTTAGACGGCCGCTACTTTATGGTACCAGTGAAAATTAGACATACAGTGTTCAGAATTGGATCTGCAACATAGCAAATATAACGTATACGATCTTGTGGAGCTATAGATGATTAGTGTCATGGTTGATTGTTCATGTTGAGTAGGAGAGGTTAAGCAAGATTGCCAATACCAGTAATGAAACTCTTCAATTAGATAGGTACGCCAGACTCTTCCAAGATTTCACTGTAGTTCTGGTTAGAATCAGGTATATCTATCTCAGTTGAAGAGCTTCATCACTGACAGATGCCAGTTCTGCTTAACACTTTCACTGCCGGCGCAGTTTTTCGGAAAATGTGCATGCCGCCGTTTCCACGATGTATACTGGTCTGGCCTTTATGGATATCATGTTCACTGTGCCGACATAATTTTTTGAACATCCATAAAGGCCAGACCAGCATTGTATCGTGGAATAGCGGTATGCACATCACGCAGGGTCTGCGTGACCGGCCGCTCGGCAGATCTCGCATCACGCACATGCTGCGTGACCGGCAATGAAAGTGTTAATCTCTCTTACCCACTACGGCCAATCAAGGATGACGATCATCGTCTATACTTCAACAAAATTGTATATACTATATTTGCTATGTTGCAGATCCGAGTTTGGATCCTGTACAGAGGAGCTCCATTTTAGCGCAATTTCCTATTTTTTGCCTCTTCAAACTTCTATACCCAAGATATGTGCATCCCGTAAGTGCCGCCTTATGCATTAACACCGTAGATCATGAAGTGTACCTACGTGGATTCCTACGATTTAATATTCACGCTTCTCGATGCGAACTTTATTTTAGCGCTAGTATCCTGCGAGGATGCTGTAATGGAGTTCCTTCTGTTCACTGATCAAGAAGAATAATTACCAGAATTGAAATTAGGGGGGATACATTAGTAAACACAGTTATACAGGGGTTACAGGGGTAACTTGAATCAGTGTTACTGGGTGTGTGGTCTACACCGTCCGACGCAAGCCAATATCGAGTCTACTCGACCGAGGGCCGTCGCACAGTGGGCCAAAATGCCGAAAACCTGGACAAAAGTCGAAAAAAAAAGTTTCTTGTTGGGGATTTTCCTGCATCACGTTGGCTACACGTTGGACCCTTGAAGTATGTGTATGCATAGGAATTAGGTCCTCACACTACAAACCGGCCTTTCGATGAAACGTCTTAAAATAAGACGGAAAAGTGTCTTATTGACGTAAAATAAGACGGATAAGTGTATTGATCAGAAATTCAAGACACGAATAGTGTCTTATACGAAGACGTTTCTCTGTCTTTTCTCAAGAAGACATTTATTTTCCGTCTATAATCATAAGACACATATGGTACTGTCTTAAGATAAAGACGCTTAGTCGTCTTAAAGTAAGACACTTCTTCAGGTGTAAGACATTTAAATGAATAAGTTGCTTAAAATAGTAAGACACTTACACAAATAATACACTTCAAACGTCTTGTTACCTGTGACGTTAAGCATCATTATTCACATGTAACCTTGGATATATCTATATTATAATCATATCGCATTATCATTTTTAAATTCGATGACTCGTTAATGAAAAGCAAGATTATATAAGTAAATATAGTAACTTATATCAATAAATATAATACCTCTACTAGCATTCAATAGTTTATTAAGGAAAAAACCGACGAGCGCACTCTACTGCGCATGACGTGTACCGTTCGGTATACGATTTTCGGCTCGGTTGGAACAGGGTTTATGGCCATCACACACAAAATTCCGTAAGGCCGTAAGACGTAAGCGTAAGCGAATAAACCAATCAGGATCAAGTATTTCGTTGTCCGTAACCCCACCACATACTTGATCCTGATTGGTCTATTCGCTTACGCTTACGTCTTACGGCCTTACGGAATTTTGTGTGCGATGGCCTTTAGCGTACTGTACTGTTTAGCTAACTGTACACTCCCCCTCCTTTTTCGACCTCACCCCAACTCACTTTCTGTAAAGTTCAACGCGGCCAACAAGCACGCCATTTTCCGCACAGATAACAGAAACATAAAATTTTTTCGGAGGTTGTTTGCTGTGTATGTTTTGCTGTGCAAAAATGTCGAAAAAAAAAGAAAAAACAGTGTTTTGTGCATTAGGTCAACGACGCAAGTGTGTTAAATTTCTCTCACGAGATAATCAGCCTGACGCTGAAGTTGTGTTGGAAGAGTTTAAGAAATTATGTACTCGCGATCCAGCATTAAGTTTGGTGATAGCAAACACAGACATTATCATTCAAAAAAAACATCAAGCATCGGGCATGTGGTATGATGCAGATGACAGATGGGCATGTGCATAATTGATGACAATAGTGAATTGAATATTGTGCTGGTGCAGTCTCCAATGCAAATGATATTGCCAACAACTGACCTAAAAGACTGCACAGGTGGGAAGGTTATTTACACAGAACCCTTCCAGTTGACAAGGTGGATGAACTTTTTGAGACTGAAGAAACTGCGATAGTCATCTCGAACGAGTTGAAAAATACGGTAAATAAATTTTTTTCTAAATGGAGAAGTTATAGGTGACAAGTTTTGTCTGATGGTTTATATATATTTTTTTTTGCAAATGAACAATGAGAACAATGAGACTTTCGTGAACGCTAATAATCAAGATGCTGCCATGGTTGAAGCTGGATCTAGCACTTCCAGAGAATCCATTCCTGTAACCCTCCTTTTCCTTAGAGATATACATTCATCATTACTTCAATATTTGTATTAGTATTAGTGAAATTTTTTGACGCGATGTGTTTATTTCAGTGTTTCGATTTGTGAGAGCTGGATTCATTGTAGATTTGAATACATTTCCAACGAATTTCTTTAATATCGAACTTTATAATACTACTCTGATGAGAAAAATTATTACATTTTCGATATTTATTGACTCGCCCGTAATGTATTGACTATGAATAATTTCCCGCTCACATATACGTTTGAAAATTAAACATTTGTGTATAATTATTGTAAGCGTCTTTATCTTAAGACAGTTCCATGTGTCTTATGATTATAGACGGAAAATAAATGTCTTCTTGAGAAAAGACAGAAAAACGTCTTCGAATAAGACACTATTCGTGTCTTGATTTTTTGATCAATACACTTATCCGTCTTATTTTAAGACGTTTCATCGAGAGGCCAGTTTATAGTTTACCCATCGGATAAATGTCAGAGGAAGTACAAGAGGCGTGTAACAAATATTCAAAAAGTACCGGGAAAGATTCGCCCGGAAAAATCATCGAGAAAAAACTATGGAAGATGTTTTCCGGAGAGTTTTAGTTGCTTCAGATCTATTTATTTCTAGTTGCCGTACATTACGTGCAAAGCCACTAAAATCGTTGTCACGAGATGTGATTCCTTACGTATTCGTAATTCATTGCTACCCATCGGACAAATGTCAGAGGAAGTACAAGAGGCGTGTAACAAATATTTCAAAAAGTACCGGGAAAGATTCGCCCGGAAAAATCATCGAGAAAAAACTGTGAAAGATGTTTTCCGGAGATTTTTAGTGGCTTCAGATACATTTATTTCTAGTTGCCGTAAATTACGTGCAAAGTTACTAAAATCGTTGTCACGAAATGTGATTCCTTTATTATTACCGTCATCGATAGAACCAAGTGAAGATATTATCCTCGAAGACGAAACCGATACCGATCACGATTCATCTACTTCAACTGTCCAAGGACTCGAGGATTTAACGGATGATGATAGAGCCTTTTTTTTTGTAAATATGTTACTTAAGGTAGTGTCAGATACGGCTACTTTTGCTGCGCAGCACATTAAAAAACTGCGTAACGAACTGCTGCAAGTGTGAACACCCATGCAACCTGCAACGTTGCGATTGCAGCCTGGTTACGTGCAGTAATTTTAAGTTGCGTGCAGTTTAAGAAGCAGCCGTGTGTGAACAGCTATTGCGGAAGGTTGCAAGCGCAGCAAAAGTTTTCAAATCAGTTTAAGCAGCGCTTTGGTGTGAACATACATATGTGCAACTTCTAGTCTCGACCTGCAACTTTTACAGGCAGCTGCAGCATAAAAACTGTGCGTTTTGCGCTACTTTCGGCTGGTGGTTGAATACTGTATGCAATTTTTGCAGCCGCTGCAAAAAAATTGCGCAGCAAAAGTAGCCGTGTCTGACACTACCTTTATGTAGGTAAAGACAATGTTATATAAATGTGTACTAAATATATATGTAAATAATTTTCCGTAAAAATTAATTGTGATGGATTCTAGCCCGGTCTCAATTTTTTAGGACCATTCTCATAAATTCAGTTGTGCGATTCTGGCCCCGGATTCGTAATCAGCGACCCAGAAAAACCCCGGGTAGGTATCCGAATTCAGGGCAATTATTAAATCGAGGTGAAATTGAGTATTCAAGGGTTCTTGGAGTCGCTGATTACAAATCTAAAGTCAAAATTTCGAAAAACAATATGGCAGAAAGGTTTCTCAAAAAATCTATCGAATCTGGGTGAAATTGAGTACTCGGGGGTTTTTGGGTCGCTGATTACGAATCCAAGGTCAAAATTTTGAAAGACTAATAAATGTTTGTAAATATAACTTCATATTCGTAATCAGCGACGCAAAAAAAATCCTATACCAAATTTGGCATGAATCCGTCGATTTTCGAAAATCTCGTCCGCTATATTGGATCTGCCGTCTTGAATTTTTGAAATCCGACTTCAGATTCGTGATCAGCTACTCAAAAAAAAACCCCTACACCGAATTTGGTTTAAGTTCATTAACTTTTTGAAAATCGTGATCTCTGGCTGGGCAAACTGCAGAAACATGTGCTTTTTTTACAAAAACTTGCAACAACTGCAAGTGCGCAAATATGCGCAGCATTTTTTTGTTTTTATTAGATAATAATTCAATCTACAATCTGCAATAAGAATCGTTGCAGAATTCTGCGGAATATATAAACTTTTCGCTGTGAGAATACAATTTTCGGTCGTAATTTCACCTTACTTTTCGTAAAAATAAGTTCTAGATATTACCTTAATTATTCATATGCGTTTTATAATACGTCAACAATCTACAAACTTCCAATTCTCGAATCCATTTTGTAGATTTGAAATCGATCGAGTTTAACAAATTTGCGACCACTTGTAAGTAGAACGTGGCTGAATCGACTTCGAGCCAACGCGTCTTTCAACGACGAAGATCACTTTTGAATTGATACACACTATCAGGTAGAAGGCACTGTGCGCTCTCTCTCTCTCTCTCTCTCTCTCTCTCTCTCTCTCTCTCTCTCTCTCTCTCTCTCGGAATCGATCCTCAGACTTCCTGTGTCACTAACCAACCACTCGAAAATCCCGAAATAAAATCTTAATTTTTCGAGTTTTGGCCAGCTTTTCGGGATTTCGTCCCACTGTGCGTCGCGTAAGCTATATTTGGGGGTATCGACCGCTATTGGCTGACTATTGATGGGCGTGCTTGGAATTAGCCTACACCATCTGTATCAGCCGACACCAGTCAATAACGGTCAATACCCCTAAATATGGTATGACGCGACGGCCCTCGGTTTGAGTAGAGACTCGATATTAGCTTGCGTCGGACGCCTGTTATATTGCAACTATGAAACCAAATGTAACAAATAATGTTACGTGAGTATTACAGATTTCTTACATGTAAATAGGGAAGCAACGTATCTTTTTTTTTCTTATGGAAAACAAGTTTTTCCCCTGATAAGTACTTCTGTAAGAGCGTTTTCATTAATAATCAATATTTTCATAGTTATCAATAAATCAACAAGCGCTATTTTCAAACGGAATTAGAAAATTAAGTGACGTAGTAACTACGGTTCATCGACATAGCGTGCCATTGTGTGTGTGAAGAGTGCTATCGGTTCTTTTATCAGTACCGTACATAATATTTTCAGGGCACTGGACTTATTAGAAATTTCTATCATTCGCTTTATCTCATTATTTAATTAGCAATAGACTCGTGCGTGAACGAAAAGAGTTTACACGTAGTGATAATTATAATAATACGAGATATAATGAATGAAAAAAGGCGACATGATTGACATTCATCTTTGACGTGAATAAATGGATCCGTTCACCCATTTTCATTTTGACGTACCTGGAGTGTTATTAACCGTGTCACGCACCTAACCTCAACTCTTTCACACCGCAAATATCGGGGAGGCTCGTTCAAAGATCGCACTGAGCAGATCTACGGCCCGCTGCCAAAAAGTGCAATGATAGTATCATGTATGCCCTTTAAGGTTTCGGTAATAATGCATATGCTGATAAACGACCAAGCAAAATTGGCAGGTCCCCGTGGAACTTGTCTTGGAGAAGTTAATTACTTATTGCAAAAAAAAGTCGCATCTTGCAATGATAGGATCACGTATAGGCCAGGGAAGTTATTTTTGATAACATGGTGCTCGTGCAACAAAATGCCCTAAAGCTGATTTATGCGGGATTATTTAGCTGTTTTGGTCCTGATTAACATACTAAAAGTCCCCATCTCTCCGAGGGTGCAAACAACCCCAAAACTACCCCTAAAGGTACATTTTTTTAGTTCTTATCAAATATCTCAAAAACTACTCCTTGTTTTGAAAAATGCAAGAGACCAAAATGAAAGCCAATAAAATTACCTACAATTTGGTGTATGTAATATGTACACAGTTTGAATAAACCAGTGGCGTACAGCAAGAGTCAAAAGTCATTAAATATTTTTCGGCCTTCAAAAAAACACTTTTCTCAGCGTAAATGCCATCGAATTATTTTCCCATGTAAAAGTACTCAAAAATAAAGAACAAATAGTGTTAAATCAATAACGTTAGGTATTTATTTATTTCGAAGTGTTTCTGAAATGTAAGAAATTTTACAATCGGCCCTTCATTACGTAATAGGCATATGCTAGGCGGCTAAATGCAAGTGAAGACGGATAACATTTGGCCTTTCCACAATTAACCTTACGGTTAATAGACCACAACATGGCAATCATTAATAGGCTCCGATTAAAAAAAAAATGAAAACAATAAAAAGTTGTTTATTTCACAACTAAGCCAACATCTCGAAACAGCTGATATTAAAGTTTTCCAAGCACATGGGGATGCTCCCATATTAGCGTGAATGAAGACTTTTTATAGTAGGCAAACAGTGAAAGTAAATGTATTGTTTCAGCTATCCTCCAAGATGCAGCATTTTAATGAATTCAGCTATTTCTCGTTTGTAAGGCTAATATTCTTAGAAAATACGACACACTCATAGCGGAGAAAGTTCTTGAAGCAAGAAAGTTAGAAAAATCTGTAACATTGGTTGGTGAAAACACTGATTTAATGGTATTACTGTTATTTAAATCAAAAACGGACAATATTTATATGTTAAGACCCGGCAGCACTACAAAACCTAATGAAACAACGAACATAAATGCGCTTCAAAATAAGATAGGTACTATGCGTGCTTCGATTTTATTTTCCCATACCGTTTTTGGATGTGATACTACCTCGGCAATTTATAAAAAAGGAAAGTTGTCTACATATAGGCTTTCAGAGAAACATCAGGACCTACAAGCCAAAGTAGCCATTTTTTAAAATCCCACTGCAGACAAGAAGGATATAATCGCTATTGGACAAGAGTTTCTATTGGCTCTGTATGATGTCGGAAAGTCAGTAAAAACGTTAAATCAGCTACGCTTTTTCAAATTTCACAACAATGCATCAAGACAGTTTAAGTGCAAACTTCTCATTAACTTCTTTACCACCAACATCAGATGCAGCCGCTCAGCACAGTTTGCGGGTATATTACCAAATCCAGGAATGGCTGGAAAATGGGTTAGAAGCTACCTCTTGGGGATGGAGGAAGCAGGGAGAATTTCTTTTACCAATAACGACCGACAAACCAATTGCACCAGAATTCATCCTAAAATTGATATTCTGTAACTGTAAGACTGATTGTGGAAAGCTGTGTAAGTGTAAGAAATCTGGTCTAAACGTTCAAATCTGTGTGGGCAATGTCAAGGACAGTCTTGTAGCCATATATTTAAACCCGCTGAAAACGAAGACGACGAAGAAGATTTGATCTAGATTTTTTATTGTACATATACTCTAATGTAAGTACGAGTATTGAATGTATATTGTTTCTTGAGCGTAGGAAAATAAATATTTGATATATACTTTTTTAGTATAATAGATACCTACGATTCTTTAGCCATATTAATAGCCATTTTTGAATCGACTTTAAAACTTCACTACACGCCACTGCCCTAATTTTGATTGGCTTTTCTCCAAGTGATAAATAATTTAAACTTAAATTGTTCTAAACAGAACAATTCAAACCAATACATCACTTTTGAGTATTGAAAAATCTATATCGTCTTCGGACACTTGCTGCATCCCAGGTAGCACATCAACGTCGAAATGACGTTTTTTGAAGGTCAGTTCTGACGTCAGATGACGAAAAATATGACGTCATTTTAACGTCGCAAAGACGGCTTAATTGCACATCCACACGACGTCAGAAATATCACGTCATAATGACGTTCTACCGGACGTTATGATGACGTAAAAAATAACGGTTCTAAAAGGTTAGGTCTGACGTATATCTTTTCATCGTGAGCGGTTACCCATCCAACTAGTGTCCGCACTTTTCGCTGCTTAACTTCGTTGTTCGGTCGGTGTCCTCGAGTCCTCATCTACTGCACGCTCTTGTGGTTAAGAATATTATTACTATTGGTATTCATATGAAGTTTATGTGTGATGAATAAATGTATATTGCTTTTCCTGTCAATAAGAAAGAGCTTGAATAAATAAGATTTTATAATTGTATTATTCTTTTCTCAACATTTTTCTAAATTTATGATTGTATCTTTTGATAAGTATTCTTGCATAGACGCAAATTGATATTAATATCAATTTGCGTTTATGCAAGATATAAATAATAAATAAATATAAATAAATAAATAAATAATTATATGAATATGTATTCATCCTACATTAATTGATCGTCTTTCATTTACTTTAATAATCTGTGCTTTTTAATAAACAGTATAGTTTATAACTTGCTCAACATACTCTGGAGACTCGAAATGAAATAATTTATTGATTTAATAATTGAACAAATTACAATTTTTGTCCATTTATTCACAAATAAATTTTCAAGTCCCTATACCTATATACAGGAGATCGAAATTTTTCTAAGTCTCGTTCGTCATTAAAAATGACAGAAAAGTTCCGTCAAAAAGACGTTGAATTTTGACGTCCAAAGTACGTCGTAAATATGACGTCTCTGTGACGTTAATATTATAGAGCAAGAGCCTGCGACAGCCAGACCTTCGTTATTTTATAAAGGCTGAAAGTTTCTCAGTGTATGTCCCTAATAGAGGTAAGAACGATCCCCGAATATGAAGTTTGGATCATGGTGGCTTTGGCAAGTAACAGGTGGCAAAGGTGTAAAAAAATGGACCTTACTTTCGTTAAAGTATAAAGCTCAGTTTTTATATATTTTACTTGGAATAATATTAGAAATCACGTCGTCCATTGCCAGACACTTAGTATGGTTCCAACCCCCTGTCAGACACCCTTAAACTATAATAAATTGTAATTAAACTTTCGTCATAGTATAAAAGCTAAATTTTATATATGTTATTTGGGGAACTATCAAAAGATGTTTCCTCAGTAGCCAGACAGTTTCGATGGTTCCTACATCTTGCCAGACACATTAAAAGTCTGCCGTAGGCTAGTATAGGTGCGAGCGCGAGGCACTATATATATACAAGCGGGTGCGAGTGAAATAGTGAGTCCGGTCTATTGCGATCTTTTGTTGCGCATCTTTCATTTACTCAGTATCATGTGTTGAACAGTGTTTTTTGGATTTATCGGAAAATTTAATTGAAGACACATGTGGATAAAGGTGTCATGTAACATTTATTTTGCCACGGAGTGGAGTAGTAGTGACGATAATGAAGATATCGACGACAACGATGAAAATCATTAAATATTTCTTTGAATCCAGTAATACATATTTGAAATCATATCAAAACATTATTGATTAATTTATTACATTTTTGTTGCATTGATTTATTGACATGAAAATTCTACTGAATCATTTTTTGAAAATTTATTTCTTAGTCATAAACAATTCTATATAATTAAATTTTCCGATAAATCCAAAAAACACTGTTCAACATATGATACTGAGGCTGTGTTCCAATTCATCTTAGTACGTAGGATATACTAGATACTAGACTACGTACTAAGTACTTCGGATTTGACCAGCCTATAGTAGCGTACTACGCGCATGTGCAGTCAGCACACTAGCAGACACGACTCCCAGCGACTCTTGTGTCGACTCGTGTAAATTGGTGTCGACTCTCCACCAGGGTAATGGAACGCTCGCTAGGCTAGTAGAGCGGTAAATTCGAATATTTTATACTAATGTAGGACTGGAGGGGTATAGATGCAAAACCCGTCAAGTCACATTTATAGCAATTCACGTTTATAGCAATTTTATGAATATACTTATTAGACTGACTCAAAAAAAAGCTTTTTTAATTAATTCTCTTGGCGGGCTTGGTTAGTATTTAATGTAACTTTGAATATATCGCCGGGTGTACATTTTCACTCAATATTTAGGGGTGTCTCAATCGCTTTTTCTGATTTCCATTTGAATAACACGGTGAAATTGTTGAATCGTTGGTTTAGTGCTAATTCCTTCTACGGTAAAAAATTTCCCCGTGAAAAATTAGAATAATTAAGTTAGGTGTATTTGACGTAAAGAAATATTATTTTTAATTATTGAATAGAATTAAATGATAATTAAAAATAATATTCTTTACGTCAAATACACCTAAAACTCAATTTTTCTAATTTTTCACGGGGAAATTTTTTTACCGTAGAAGGAATTAGCACTAAACCAACGATTCAACCAACTAAACCAAAAAGTATAGAGGGAGTTGTAGCGTCGATGCTTGCTGATATTAATTACTTTTCCAAATAATTACTATTTCAATAATAAAAAATTTCTCCCATATGAACACTTGTACAATTTTCTTCCAAACATTGTAATTATTGCCATCAGGTGGCGTAGCAATTGTCATGCACGGTCCCTATACCCGGTGAAAAACTCTAGTCTTTATACCTCTATGGTGAATAGAGCGTCTGCTCGAGCCGAGCAGACGAAAAAGTCTCGAGAAAGTTACTTCGTCGCGACTTTCCCCCCACCACCTTTTACGGATGCGTGCTACGTACTAAGGGGCGGAGTCAGTACCGACCAAGTATATACTAAATGCAACTTTTGTCGGATTGGAACACAGCCTGAGTAAATGAAAGATGCGCAACAAAAGATCGTAATAGACCGAACTCACTATTTCACTCGCACCCGCTTGCATATATAGTTCCTCGCGCTCGCACCTACGGCAGACTTTCAATGTGTCTGGCAAGATGTAGGAACCATCAAAACTGTCTGGCTACTGAGGAAACATCTTTTGATAGTTCTCCAAATAACATATATAAAATTTAGCTTTTATACTATGACGAAAGTATAATTACAATTTATTACAGTTTAAGGGTGTCTGGCAGGGGGTTGGAACCATACTAAGTATCTAGCAATGGACGACATGATTTCTAATATTATTCCGAATAAAATATTTAAAAACTGAGCTTTATACTTTAACGAAGTTGAAGTCCATTTTTTTACACCTTTGCCACCTGTTACCTGCCAAAGCTACCATGATCCAAACTTCATAGTCGGAGATCGGTCTTACCTCTATTGGGGATATACACTGAGAAACTTTCAGCCTTCATAAAATAACGAAGGTCTAGCTGTCGCTGGCTCTTGGGCTTGAAAATCATTAAATATTTCTTTAAATCCAGTAATCATATCAAAACATTATTGATTAATTTATTACATTTTTGTTGCATTGATTTATTGACATGAAAATTCTACTGAATCATTTTTTGAAAATTTATTTTTTAGTCATAAATAATTCTATATAATTAAATTTTCCGATAAATCCAAAAAACACTGTTCAACATATGATACTGAGTAAATGAAAGATGCGCAACAAAAGATCGCAATAGACCGAACTCACTATTTCACTCGCACCCGCTTGTATACAGGGTGATTCGAAATGGGCGCACTTCCTCTCGTAGAGAGATTCTTCGCAAAAAACTGAACCGAAAGTTCCTGTACAAAATTTTTGTGCTCCGCACAAATTTGGTGAATTTTTTTACGACTCAGGTGGTGCTTTTCGAATATTAGGGTGCCTTCCGCCGCTCCGATGATTGATTTCAAAATTCTAGGCTGCAGAGGAGGCACGCTGGAATAACTACTGCGAGTTTCGCTGCCGTCTAAAATCTTGTCCCTTGAATCTGACTTTGGATTGGATATTTTCGAACTGGATTATCTTGTAAACTAGGCGGAGCACAACAATTTTGTACAGGAACTTTCGGTTCAGTTGTTTGCGAAGAATCTCTCTACGAGAGGAAGTGCGCCCATTTCGAATCACCCTGTATATATAGTGCCTCGCGCTCGCACCTATACTATACTACGGCAGACTTTCAATGTGTCTGGCAAGATGTAGGAACCATCGAAACTGTCTGGCTACTGAGGAAACATCTTTTGATAGTTCCCCAAATAACATATATAAAATTTAGCTTTTATACTATGACGAAAGTTTAATTACAATTTATTATAGTTTAAGGGTGTCTGGCAGGGGGTTGGAACCATACTAAGTGTCTGGCAATGGACGACGTGATTTCTAATAGGTTTGTTCCTGCAGAGAATCCGTGACTAATCCCTGACAGTTGGTGATTTGTACGTAGTGCGCATGTGCGGACTTTGACTAGTCAGGGATTTCTGTTGGAACACCGAACGCACTGTACTCTAGTGGTGACGACAGTAATTAATTTTAGAAGAGAGCAAACCTAACCTTTTTAATTTTCGACTAAGGTTATTGTTATTTTGTTTTATACACTACTAGTAGTGTAACAAAAATATGGATGAAAACTCAGGTACAAACAATAGAAAGGTAATACGGTTTGGCGAACAAGGGTTGCAAACGTACAGTCAGTTAAGTAAGAGCGTGTATGGCATTATTCATAAAGAAATTATTCAACAATGTTTTTTTCCACGTACATACGTTTGACATGTTCCAAGGCAATGCGCAATTATGTTAATAATGAGTCCAATCACCACCATCGACAATCACTTGGCATCCTCGAGGCATAGTATCCACCCATTTTTCGACGTATTCGCGGGGAAGTGCCTTCCAAACGCGTCGAATTTCTCAGGATAGCTACTTCACAGTGAACACGTTTTCATAAACAAGCAGAAGCTTGGACGAAAACGTGTCTTCACTGTGAAGCAGCTATCCGAATAAATTCGACACATTTGGAAGGCACTTCCCCATAAATACACTGAAAATTTGATGGATAGTATGCCTCGGAGATGCCAAGCAATAATCGATGGTGGTAATTGAACTCATTATTAACCAAATTGTGCATTGCCTTCGACCATATCAAACGTATGTATATGTCGAAAGAAACATTGTTTAATAATGTCTTCATGAATAACGCCGCACACGCTCTTACTTAACAGACTATACTTACAATCTCACGTCCTTCACAGAACGCTAATTGCCGGACGGATCGGAGTAAGCCATCCCCGCAGTGGCCAGCTTAATAAATACCGCTATACACCATGGAATATGTATTGTAACGGGGAGAAATAACGGATTCCATAGATAACCGTGTAAATCTGATACCTGGCTTGCCATGTACACCCGGGTTCACGGATTTTGAACATAGTGACTTTTCAAAATGTCATATTTCAATATACTAACCAATGAATAATTAATTATCATGCTTTCATTAGCCAGGGCAAAAGCCGCATTAGCTAATGAAAGTTTGACATTTAATTGCTAATTGGCTGTTACGTTTTAAAATTACATTTTCAAAAGTCATTATGTTCAGAATCCGTGAACCCGGGTGTACACCCGGGGCCACGGATTCTTCTTCTGGTTACTTTTGCAAAATGTTTCTATTATAGGTACTCTACATATTAATTACTCATTCAAATTTCTAACATTAGCATCAACATCTATAGCAGAAATAATGGATTCGGTTTTCAACAGTACAAATAACAATTAACAAATTAAGAGAGGGGGGGGGGGGCGTTTTACTTCGACCAGGGTGTACACAATATCCTACAACAAATTAGGACAGTTATTTTGAATTAATCTATTTCTCCAGCTTTATACCATTCTTGTAAAACGCTTGCGTGCTGGTTATTCTCAGTATAGCGCTATACCGCGTTTATACTATGTTTGTAAAACCCGCCCTCATTCATACGAGCAGCTAGCACGCATGCGTCGGACTGAAAGTTTCCTGACAATCCGCAAACTTTTCTGACTGTCAGCAAACTCGTCTGACTCCTGCTGGAACAGCGGATTTGGAATCAGTGACTGTCACGTACTTCTTGCTGGAACGCGAGAATCTTAATGCGCATGCGCCTGACGTCCGCTGACAGTCTCTGACTCCTGCAGGAACAAACCTAATATTATTCCGAATAAAATATATAAAAACTGAGCTTTATACTTTAACGAAAGTGAGGTCCATTTTTTACACCTTTGCCATATGTTACCTGCCAAAGCCACCATGATCCAAACTTCATATTCGGGGATCGTTCTTACCTCTATTAGGGACATACACTGAGAAACTTTCAGCCTTTATAAAATAACGAAGGTCTGGCTGTCGCTGGCTCTCGGCCTATTACGACAATTGATGTCTGAAACCCTATACTGACCAAAAAATGACGTCTGAGACGTTATTCTAACGTCAGTGTGCTACCTGGGGATGCCACTAACGTAACATATTTTGACATACATACATACATACATATACCTATATATGTTTACTTTTATATTTATATTTTATTTTGATGTGAAACATCTTATACCGCGCTTCGGGGGTGAGACCGGCTGCTCGTGAAACGTCGCTGGAGTGGCTAAATACGCTAAGGCCAGGCGAACGTTGAACATTGCCTCTATATCTATATCTATTCTATATATAGATATAGAGGCAACGGTCACCTTGCGTCTCCTCACTGAACTGCGTCCCAACGTTCGCCTGGCCTAACTCGGGACGCATCGGCTCTCTCCGCCACGACTCGATGGTCCCCTTTCACCGAGCCCTAGCTTAACCACTTACTACTACACGCTCACTGTATCGGTGTACGAAGCAGTATTTACCCTCATTAATGAAAGCATGAGGATCGATTGATCATTGGTTAGCACGTTTAAAAATAACATTTAAATACCGTTTGTATAGGAAAATTGTTAGATGTGAAACATTGAAATTCTTCTTTGTAGAAAGTATGCGATAGGAAGGATGGACCACGCATCCGTTGAAAGAATACGTGCGCCCGTGCGCGCATTTGTATTTATGACTGTGATACCATTAAACGGTACGAAAACCGTTGTGTCGAATTCCGTTTATCGCGAGACGGAACAGCGACTAATGGCAGAGTTAAGAGAGAGTAAACTAAATGCGCTTTTTGAATTAGACACAACGGTTTGTACCGTTTAATAGTATCACAATTATAAATACAAATGCGCACTGGCGAACGTGTTCTTTCGTTTTCAGCTAGATTTACTCAAGTGGACACAGCATTGAGAACAATCTAGCGAGAATTAGTCTAGATTCTCGGTTGAGAAAAATAAATCTAGCTAGATTGCAGTGGATACACGATAAAAATTTACTGCCAGAGAAATTTCAGTCCATTTGACCGGCTAAATAGATAGTAACTCAGTCTAGCGAGAGTGATAGGCTCCGGGTCGCAAGCGAAGGGCCTCGACCGCGTGCTCAGATTTCAGGAGCCTCGCGGGAGGCAACAGAAACCCTCTGCCTTTTATGCTCTCCTCGGACAAAGTGCAGACCCGCAATAAGTTCGACTACTGCGGTGCACGTGTACTTCTTCGGGGATAGCACCAACCGAACGGCGCTGAATCTGCGTACTCTCCCGGCGCCAATTTTCATGCTCCAGCTCGGTGGTTTCGAAGAATTTCCTTCTCCCACCATGCATAGAAAAGTCATATCGATATAGGTGAAAAGTTCATAAATAATGAGATAATAGTAATTGAAACTTCTTCGCTGGCAAGTAAGTTTAGCCTCATATGGTACGTATGTGTGTACAATCTATAATACATCACGATTGTAAATAGATATTTGATAAGTCAAAGAAACATATGAGGCTAAACTTATTCACCAGGAAAGGAAATTTAATCGCCATTATCTTATTATCTATGAACTTTAGGCCCACATAGATGTAAGATACTTTGTTGTAGATAAAAATACGTGTGTGTATAATAACATCTATATATATAAAAATGAATGTTTGTCTGTCTGTCTGTCTCTTATGCCTTCCTAAACCGTTCATCCGATTGCGATGAAGTTTTGGGAAATGGTTGGACGCATGCCCGCGATGGTTTCTGAGTTGGTAAATCTTATACAGGGTGTTCAAAAAGTCCCGGTACGGCCGATTATCTCAGCGGGAAAACATTTTAGAGAAAAATGTTTAATACACAACTTTAAGGATTTTCCCTTGGCTACCCAGTGGTCGTATTGGATTTGACCTTGACCGTGACCTTTAAGGTAATATCAAATGCCTTCCTAAACTGTTCATCCGATTGCGATGAAACTTTGGGGAATGGTTGGACGCATGCCCGCGAATGTTTCTGAGTTAGTAAATCTTATATAGGGTGTTCAAAAAGTACCGGTACTGATGATTATTATGCCTTCCTAAACCGTTCATCCGATTGCGATGAAACTTTGAGGAATGGTTGGACGCATGCCCGCGAAGGTTTCTGAGTTAGTAAATCGTATACAGGGTGTTCAAAAAGTAGCGGTACGGATGATTATTATGCCTTCCTAAACCGTTCATCCGATTGCGATGAAACTTTGGGGAATGGCTGGACGCATGCCCGCGAATGTTTCTGAGTTAGTAAATCGTATACAGGGTGTTCGAAAAGTACCGGTACGGATGATTATTATGCCTTCCTAAACCGTTCATCCGATTGCGATGAAACTTTAGGGAATGGTTGGACGCATGCCCGCGAAGGTTTCTGAGTTAGTAAATCTTATACAGGGTGTTCAAAAAGTCCAGGCACAGCTGATTATCTCAGCGGGAAATCATTTTAGAGAAAAACGTTTAATATAAAACTTTTAGGATTTTTCCCTGGCTACCCAATGGTCATATTGGATTTGACATTGACAATGACCTTCTAGGTAAAATTGATTTTTTTAAATCCGAACCTCTATTTTATATACCGAAAATGAAAAGAGCGGGAAATTTCACGTTCAAATATGTCCTTGACCATTATTTCCATGTGACCTTTATGGTCAGCGGAGGTCAAATTAAGGTCAAGTACAGTTCGACTTCGTACCATGAAAGCTATGGGCCCTATACAAATTCTTTTTGATAGTAGGATTTAGGATTTTTTAGTGGGTGTACAATGGTGATATTGTATTTGACCTTGACCATGACCTTCATTTGGAATCTCTTACATCTGACATAATATTCCAAATCAGTTACACGAAAAATCGCTTAGTTCCAACCAAATTTAATCGAGGTAACAATCATCACTGGCAAATTCAAAAGCGAAGACGTCCTCATTCACGCATACCTATGATTTCCAACGATTTAACATTCGAATTCAAGCGGCTCCAGTTCCCTTTGCGTCTTGCTTTTGCTATTACCATCAACAAAGCACAAGGTCAATCGTTGACTATTGCTGGCTTAAATTTGGAAAATTCATGTTTTTCACACGGCCAATTGTATGTGGCTTGCTCCAGAGTTGGCACACCGAAAAATTTACACGTTTTTACTCCAAATAAAAAAATAAAAAACATTGTCTATCCGCTGGCCTTAAGATAAATTAATAAAAGAAATATACTTTCCAATTTAAATTAAATACATGTGTTTTTTTTAGCGTAGCATGGCTCCCTACCTATGAGTACAGATATCTGCTAAAAATTCATTAAATGACGACCAAAATCAATCCACAATCTACCCGTGCGAAGCCGGGACGGGCTGCTAGTATAATATAAAACAGTTTTTATAGAAAAATTGTTAGATGTGAAACATCGAAATTCTTCTTTGTAGAAAGTATGCGATAGGAAGGATCGACCACGCGTCCGTCGAAAGAACACGTGCGCCAGTGCGCATTTGCATTTATGACTGTGATACTATTAAACGGTACGAACCGTTGTATCTAATTCAAAAAGCGCATTTAGTTTACTCTCTCTTAACTCTACCATCGGTACTGTTTAATAGTATCACAGTCATAAATACAAATGCGCACTGGCGCACGTGTTCTTTCGACGGACGCGTGGTCGATCCTTCCTATCGCATACTTTCTACAAAGAAGAATTTCGATGTTTCACATCTAACAATTTTTCTATAAAAACTGTTTTTTTTTTATATACCTATATTTATATTTATTATACATATATATTGTTTACTTTTTTTGCAATGTTTTAACATTCCATTGTCTTAAATAAACTAACTAGGAGTATTTTTACTGCGTAAAACGTAATATTGAGGGTGGATGTACGTTTCGCAATTTTAAACGCTTCCAGCCCGCCACTAGTTTCCAAAAAATTATGCACTGCTATATACCATTTTATAGGTAATTTTATTGGCTTTCATTTTGGTCTCTTTCATTAAAAAAAAGAGCCGTTTTTAAGATATTTGAGAAAAACTAAACAAATATACCTTTAGGGGTAGTTTTGGGGTTGTTTGCACCCTCGGAGGGATGGGGACTTTTAGTATGTTAATCAGGGCCGCAAAAGCTAAATAATCCCGCATAAATCAGCTTTAGGGCATTTTGTTCCACGAGCGATCTTAATTGTACTGGCCTAGTATGCCGAGCATATCAAACGATATTTCATAGAAAAATATATATTGAAGAACGATTGACATACGTGTATCGTAGGAACTAAGGGTCGGTATATGCTCTAAAAAGTGTCGTAAATTCAGAATTTTAAAAATAATATAACGTATGCCCTTTTTGGGTTCAACAGTTTTTGGCATAAAATGCACAGTTTCCAAAGGGTATACGGTTCTCGCGGGTCTAACTAATTCTACACCTTTATAACTGTGTATTAAAGGGCATAGCCGGATTTCCATTTGAGGTCGGCCCTAGAGCCGATTTAAATTTCTAATCAACTTTTCAAAAGTACTTGGCCTAAGTATGTTTTTGCCAAAGTTTCGGACCATTATTCGCCATATTGGATTTGTAATGGCGGATTTT
The DNA here is from genome assembly GCA_963678675.1 of Xiphydria camelus. Lineage (NCBI taxonomy): Eukaryota > Metazoa > Arthropoda > Insecta > Hymenoptera > Xiphydriidae > Xiphydria > Xiphydria camelus. The sequence goes on along the minus strand of OY783192.1, from coordinate 17,229,434 downwards.
GCAATTTTCGTTTTTTGGCCTTTTCACCAAAACTAATCATCAGAAGGGTCTTTAAAAGGTCACAGTATTTTTCATCATCGTGATGCACATTCTGAATTTTTTTGCAATTTTTCCGAATCAAAATTCGCAGAAGTTTAATTGCGAACATTTTTGCGCTCTGTTTTTTTTGGTTCCCATCGCGACGCCAACCAACGTTTTTCACCAATGCATGGCCCATTCCGAAATACACTTTGTAGAGTTTTTGCAGATTTTGCAAGCGGTGCGCGGGGGTTAAAATAGTCGAAGGGTCCCTCATAATGAGTGTTTCCGTCTGTTTTACTCGCGGACTACAGTTATGGGGGTGTTTGACTCGCGAGGGTTATGTTTGTCGGGAATTTCAGTTGGTTCAAGGCCAATCGCGCGGCATTGCAGGGGTTTTTCGCAAAAATTCTTGCGAAAGGCTGTCGGTTGGGTCATTCCATGCCAAATCGAGCGCTTTTTGGAGTAACATTTAGGATTTTGCTCAAATTTGGATATATTGTAGTCTTTGTCGATGTTTGAGCGTATCTCGAAGGATTTTTCAGGGTTTTGAGGGTTGCTGATTTTACAGCCACTTGAAGGGTGGCGCTGCTTTTTATTCATTAAATTGTAACTGTCGGGCCGGTTGTCGGCTGAGAGAGAGTGATCTTTTTGGTGCTGGTGGTGAAAGAGTTGGGGAATTGGAGAAAAATTGCGTCGATCAAAAAAGGGATTGCAGTAATTTTATTTGCACTTGATTTAGACAGGTGTCGCGTTTTCATAGCTGGCCACTTTTTAAAAATCTGAAAAAAAGCAAGCATATACTTCGATATCCTCTCTTTCATGACAAATAAACAAAAATACTGACACTCTTTAAAATTGACGACACAAAAATTAATTGAAGTTGACGCCGCGTCGCCTCGCCACGTCGGCCCCGCCGCTAGCGTGTCGCCAAGCCAGTCGAACCGACCGACCGGTTGCCAGCTATGAAAGTGCGCATTTGTTTGAATCAAGTGCAAATAAAATTACTACAAAATTTTTTTTTTGATCGATGCAATTTTTCTCTAATTTTTCGGCTCTCACTTTTGGTACCCAAAGGATCGTTCTCGGCCGACAGCCGGTTTGACGGTTGTAATTTGGTGAATAAAAGGCGGCGTTGTTTTTCAAGTGGCTGTAAAATCAACGGTTTTCAAGGTTTTGAAAAATCCTTCGAGATACGCTTGGGCATCGACGGGGACTACAATATATCCAAATTTGAGCGGGATCCGAGGTGTTACTCCAGGAAGTGTTCGATTTGGTATGGAGTGACCCGATTGATGGTTGTTCGCAGGAATTTTTGCGACCAATTTTTGCAGTGCCGCGTGATTGGTTTTGGATTGACTGGGGCTCCCGATAAGCATAGTTTTTACGAGTCAAATATTTTTATAGTTGTGCTCCGCGAGTAAAGTAGACGGAGGTACTCATTATGAGGGATTTTTCGATTGTTTTAACCCCCGCGCACCCCTTGCAAAAGTCTGCAAGGATTCTGTAGGGTGTATTTCGGAATGGGCTGTGCATTGGTGAGGGGTGTGGGTTGGCGTCGCGATGGGAACCGAGAAAAGTGGCGTGCAAAAATTTTCGTAATTTTTTTTTCGCGAAGTTTGATTTGGAAAAATTGCGGAGGGATTCGGAGTGTGTATCGTGATGATGAAAAATACTGTGAATTTTTTCAGTTTTTGAAGTGAAACTTCTTTGCGGAGGGTACTGAATGCGCGTCCGAGGAGACGAAAATCGTAACGAAACCCACACACTCTACCGCTCTCGACCGTGTCTCACTCATACTCGACCCTGTCCCAACACGCAGTCGACTCTGCCCCATTCCACCGCCCGCGATCCTGCCCCGTTCCACCGCTCCCGACCGTGCGTACGTTAAAGCCATGTGTCGACTTTACGAGGTTGGCTCGTGAAGCCGCCGCGCGAAGCGTGCCACGTGTTAGATCGCCTTGCCTAGTGAAACTGCCGCCGTTCGTTTGTCTACATATTCCGAGGCAAAAATGTCTTGAGGCTGCCTTGCGCGGCGTCCTCGCAAGCCAGCCTCGCAATATATGTGTTCCATCGCAAAGGGGACTTCTACGTCATTTCTTACGGCTCACTATTATCGCAACCTAAGTAACGCACTAATCTAGATTTAATCTGTACATCGGTCGCAACAGCGAGGCGGGCGGTATGTTTTGGTGAATGGGGTTTGCGAATGCGTTCGCAGTCCCACACCTTTCCCTCAAAACAACCTCGCAGTGTATCTAATTGTAAACCACGGCTACATCACGAAATTACTGGGTCTCTTTGAATCCAATATAATCGCCAGTAATATTGTGAGTGCAGTGTTAAATCATTTCAAATAACCGATACGGTTTAAATCCACCAGTCGTGTCACGCAGTAGTGCCTTCGAGATTTACGACCTCGAGGAGATCTACTCTTGATCGCACATGTTATAGTTATTAATTTGAAACTGAAGAATAAATTAAGCAAAAATCAATCGCTGTTTAGACTGTGCAGAGGAGGTCTGGTTTGTGTTGCTCGAGAGGGTTTCTTCGGGCAATGGAAGCTATTGTTCATATTACGAGGCGACGCAGTGTCGCACCTTGTTTAGGCTCACCGTAAATCTAGCGTTTAGGACCCTTTTTGGGCGTATCCTTGGGAGAAGCCAGACTAGAGAGCGCAGAGTTACTTGTGAGTTGTTTGTATTTCGTTTGTCGCATTTTTAGTTTTCCGGATTTTACCGCGTCGAGTGGCCAGCCATACCGAGCTCATGTAGTCTGCGAGCGGAGTCGCGACTTTTCTCGAGTAACCACCGTGCATGTACATTCTTTCGCGCGCGCGCGTGTATGTGTGTTAATTTATAATTATTATTGCAAAAAAGGCCACAGAACGGTCGAAATAGTACAGTGACAGGCAACGTGTTAAATAAACTTTCCATTTCGTAAACGTCAATGAACACTGAACATTCTTTCGCGTGTGTGTTATATTAAAATTATTATGGCAAAAACAGGAAAACAACGGGCAAAAGAGTTTTGTGAGAGGCAACGTGTAAAGAAAGCGATAACGAAGGTACCAGGTACCGAAAACTAAATAGTACTAAGAAAAAAATCACCCTTGCAAATTTTTGATTTGTGACTTCGTTTTTGAGATTTTTTTTCTTTAAATTAAACGGGGAATCCAATAATTAAATTTTCTTTGCAAAATATCCAGTGGCGCCGAAGATTGGGAAGGGAGAAAGGGGGTACCGGCCCCCAGTATCTATGCCACTGGAGAATTTTTAAAAATTATTTAATTATTACTTAGAGCTGTACGACATTAGCCTGTGTGCGAAATTTCATGGAAATCGATCAAGTAGTTTAGAAGTTATGATGAGAAAACCATTTTTTTTTTCGAAACTTTGACACCCTATATCTTTGTTAGGAAACATTTTTGAAAAAAATTTTCTCATGAGAATCTCTTTTTTTTGTTGCTCCATCACATATCACAATTAATGGAGTTCAACCTAGCTTTGGCCTGCTCGCAACCCTATCAATTAAAATAAATATCTCAAAAACGCGAAGCCATAAATCAAAAATTTGCAAGGGTGATTTTTTTCTCTAAATTAAACTGGGAATCCAATAATTAAATTTCCTTTGCAAAATATCCAGTGGCGCCGAAGATTGGGAAGGGAGAAAGGGGGTACCGGCCCCCAGTATCTATGCCACTGGAGAATTTTTAAAAATTATTTAATTATTGCTTAGAGCTGTTCTACATTAGCCTGTGTGCGAAATTTCATGGAAATCGATCAAGTAGTTTAGAAGTTATGATGAGAAAACCATTTTTTTTCGAAACTTTGACACCCTGTATCTTTGTTAGGAAACATTTTTGAAAAAAATTTTCTTATGAAAGTACTTTTTTTTTGTTGTTCTATCACATATCAAAAAAAATTACGTTTAACCTGGTCCACCCTGTATATCGATGGAGAGAAAGATTTTTCCTCTTACAAAAATGTTCTGCGGGCTTTCGTTTTCGATATACAGGATGTCAAGTTTTGAAAAAAAAATCGTTTTTCTTTAAACCTCGAACTATTTTTATCAGATTGGAGTGTTGACACCTAATAAGTGTTTCCACTGTGCCAAATCTGATAAAAATAGTTCGTGGTTTAAAGAAAAACGTTTTTTTTTTTCAAAACTTTGACATCCTGTAGGTATATCGAAAACGACAGCCTGCAGAAAATTTTTGTAAGAGGAAAAATCTTTTTCTTCTTTCATAAGAAATCTACAGTTTAGGTTAAAAGTCCATAATATTCATAACTGCTTACTATGATGCTAAGCTCAGATACGTACATTTTTTGGTTTAAGTTATAGTTTGAAGCATGCCCTTGATTATTATATAACATTTTGCATGCCATTCTTGTCCCATTTTAATTTATTGAACTTTTACGGTTTCGCAGTCTTATTGTTACGAAATCAGTTTTCTCTATTTAAAACAATTTGCTTGGTTTATTGTAAGGATTAGGGAAATGTGCTTTTTGTTAAATTATTTTTTCCAACTACTTTTCCTATTACCACCTCTGGAAAAAGTTCTTATATACAAGTATATCTTTTCATAACTAAAAGATACAAAGTTACATCGCACAAATCAGTTATGTAAGTCATTAATATACTCATGACCGCATTTGCTTAGATCGCCGGACCTTTGTGTATCGTTTGTTGGAACACGCAAATTAATAAACTGTAAACTGCGGCATACTATCACAGAAGTAGATAGGTTAGAGTCGCCGTTCTCCCGGGGAGCAGCGCTTCTCACGCTATTGACCATGAGAAGTAAGTTCACCCGTTTTCGTGTGATGGGAGCCCTTCCGCAGTTAGAGAATAGTGATTCCTTCACTCTCCTTGCTTTTTCAGTGAACACCGCCCGCTCCTCACTTACAGTATAGCGGTTTAGGTACACGTTTTAACGGTCGGGCAAGAGCTGTAGTCCAGTGCATTTAGGAATTGACCCAAAAATTTCAGATACATTTTTTCTTTTGTTGCTCATTCGAAAGGGTCTTCGATGGAGACCTTAACCCTGAATTTGCGCATTGCCCAAATTGCCCCGTCCGCCGCCATCTTGGATTCTTTTTTTTTTCAACTACTCATATCTCCCGTTCTAATAATCCCACAGCAGTCGCTTTGGGGTCGTTGGATTCGTCAGGATTTACTCTTTAATTGAGTTTATATCAAGTAAAACTCTACAACGTACTGGAAAAAAGTTATTAGCGTTCAAAGTTAAAAGTTGTTTGCCAAAAATTCTTGCGCCCGGGTTTTCCGCGCGTAGTTCTTTTCCAGTGCATCAGAGACCTCTATCGATACTTAACTATTTAAACTAGACTCAATTTGCAGTATTAGAAAAAAAGAATCATCCCGATCGGTTGATTCCTCGCCCGCCAATCCACGCTCGAAGTTGCGCTGTTTATTAGCGTACTATTTTGAAGCCTCTAATACTCGCGCGTCGCGCTTTGGCGAGTTCGCGGTTCGCGCTGCATTTCTCGCTTTTGTAACTAATATAACCCAAATTACTTAAGATCAACGACATATTCGTTAAATCTATGCTAAGAACACGCGTTTTACATTAATTTTTTACTTAAAGGGTCTAGCCGGATAAGCACTTGAAAAGTGCCCTTAAAGGAAATAACACGAAATGGGCACCAAAACACTCTCTCGGATGTGAACAAATTTTAGCAATTTTACTATTCCAAAAAGTCAAGAAGGAGCTGAGATTTTTCGAGAAATGTAGTTGAATATTAAAAATTTCTTTCTACTCACGTAATGGACCAAATAATTGGAAAAAATTCTGGAACATAGGGATCCTTAAAGGGAACTCAGAAAAAAATTTTGTCCGTGTATCTGCTTTGTTTTAGGACACAAATCTTATGGAAACTGGTTCAGTGCTGAAATCCTCGCGTACATCACATATATTGTAGTTTATGACCTCCTGATCAAAAGTTACATTTTTTGAGTGTATGGCAATGGTACCTTTTGATCAGGAGGTCATAAACTACAATATATGTGAAGTACGTGAGGATTTCAGTACTGAACCAGTTTCCATAAGATTTGTGCCCTAAAACAATGTAGATACACGGACAAAATTAGACAAAAGTGGAAAAATCAGACATTAAAAAATTTTAATCTGTACACGTGCACGCACACACTTGCGCATAAGTATACGGAGGCAAACACGTGCTCACAAGATCGCAGATGATCTTAAATGCGTGCTTGAATTGGCTAAAAAAGAGCGTATGGTTTCGAGTAAAAAGCGGTAACTTTAAAGTCTCCCCCCCAGAACTATATGTACTTATTTTTGTCTGACCGGGTGATACCTGAATCGGTCGCTCACCAACTACAAAATACGTGATTTTTAGCAAAATTCACAGAAAACCTGATTTTACATGATTATTTCGATCCAATAGACCGTATGACGGAAAGCAAAAAGTATGAACTTTAAGGTCTCAAAACTCAAAAACTGCCCATTTTCCGTTGTTGCGGCAATGATAACTTTTGATCAGAACATCAAGATCTACAACATATGTAAAGCCCAGCCAAATCCACCGGGACCCAGTTCCCATAAGGTTTGTTTGTATTTTTTTTTGCACGTGCCACCAAATCAAAAAATCTGAAAAAATTTGAGAATAATAATGATGCGAAGACGCGTTTATAAAAAAAGAATGATGGTAGCACCTTTTCAAAAAATGGTGGAAAGAGCACTTTTTAAAATTGTTTATTTTTAAAAATTTTGAATTTTGCGCCAAATACTATACAATATTTTTTTCTGAGTTCCCTTTAAGGATCCCTATGTTCCAGAATTTTTTCCAATTTTTTGGACCATTACGTGAGCAGCAAGAAATTTTTAATATTCAACTACATTTCTCGAAAAATCTCAGCTCCTTCTTGACTTTTTGGAATAGTAAAATTGCTAAAAATTTTTCACGTCCGAGAGTGTTTTGGTGCCCATTTCGTGTTATTTCCTTTAGGGGCACTTTTCAAGTGCTTATCCGGCTAGACCCTTTAAGTAAAAAATTAATGTAAAACGCGTGTTCTTAGCATAGATTTAACGAATATGTCGTTGATCTTAAGTAATTTGCGTTATATAGTTACAAAAGCGAGAAATGCAGCGCGAACCGCGATCTCGCCAAATCGCGACGCGCGAGTATTAGAGGCTTCAAAATACCACGATAATAAACAGCGCAACTTCGAGCGTGGATTGGCGGGCGAGGAATCAACCGATCGGGTTGATTCTTTTTTTGCAATACTGCAAATTGAGTCTAGTTTAAATAGTTAAGTATCGATAGGGGTCTCTGATGTACTGGAAAAGAACTACGCGCGGAAAACCCAGGCGCAAGAACTTTTGGCAAACAACTTTGAACGCTAATAACTTTTTTCCAGTACGTTGTAGAGTTTTACTTGATATAAACTCAATTGAAGAGTAAATCCTGACGAATCCAACGACCCCAAAGCGACTGCTGTGGGATTATTAGAACGGGAGATATGAGTAGTTGAAAAAAAAAAGAATCCAAGATGGCGGCGGACGGGGCAATTTGGGCAATGCGCAAATTCAGGGTTAAGGTCTCCATCGAAGACCCTTTCGAATGAGCAACAAAAGAAAAAATGTATCTGAAATTTTTGGGTCACACCTATAAAATACTCCTAAATGCACTGGACTATCCCGGAAAAATTATTTTTCCGCAAGCTGGGATTCGAACCCTAGACCTATCGCCCAAGCAGTCTTCGAGAGGCCAGCACTTTGCCACTCGACCACTGCCGGCGACCAAAAATTACCTGACCACCGAAAATTTCCCTGATATTTCCCTAACTTTTCTCTGACCGATCAAATTCCTTGATATTTCCCGGTTTTTCAATTGAGTGACCACCATGGCACAGAGTACCAGAGGCCATAGTAAGACAAGGAAACTTGAACTACGAGAGAGATGCTACAATATACCGTTTAAAGGGCGGACTCATGCTGAGAAACCCCGAGAAGCCCCGACAACACCCGAAAAGCGTGAATATGAATAGTTTCTTGCCTTAGAACATTTTGACAACCGCGCATTTCCTCAAAATAGGTAATTCGACGAAATTGGAAACAGCACGAGTATCCCAGTTAAATGCCAAGGTCACGGCGCCGCAGCGGCAAATATCGAAGGAATTTTATGGAGCGTCGCCTCTGGTACTCTGTGACCATGGGTTTCGGTCTCCTAGGAAGAGCACTCGAATCCGAATCCTTGAGAGTCCAACTATGATACGAAAAATTATGTATCTATTCGGTTCTCTTTTTTTCTTTAATATTTCAGAAATATATCATTAGCAAATATTATTCACTAACCAAAAACATTGTTTTAATCAATATTCAGTTGAATAAATGTACTTGCTCTGGTGGTGTAATATATCAAAAAACAAACTAGCTATGAAATAATTATAGAACAGCATATGTTATCTTTTTGAGAGAGAAATTATAATAGGAAAAACAAAAAAAATTTTTTAACCAAGTATGTCAACATATTCTAGGTGAATAAATATTCAGTAGAAAAGAGCTTTTTTCATTTTTATTAACGTTGCCCAGCGTAAAAGTATAGTCAAAAGTGCTTTATTTCAAACGCTACTAAAAACGGCTCATGATTAGTTTAACAATTTCTACGTCACATCCGGTGACACATTCTGTTGTATTCATTGTATTGCCCAATCACGTTTTCGGTAGTTAGACCTTCGGCCCGCCGCCAAAAAGTGCAATGATAGTACCTATCATGTATGCTCTTTGAGGTTTCGGTAATAATGCATATGCTGATAAGCGAACAAGCAAAATTGGCAGGTCCCCGTGGAACTTTTGTTGGAGAAGTTAATTACTTATTGCAAAAAAAAACCCTCTTGCAATGGAGTCAAGCCATGTCAAGTCGGACTCGAAATTTCCACCAAATCGCGGATTTCGAAAATAATAACTCTATTACGAAGGGAGTATGGCACTTACGTTACCGTATTAATATTTCGTGAAAATTCCGTTATTTGTTAATGTTATTAACAATCAAACTTTGAAGCGCGATTAAAATGAAAAATCGTTTTCTCTTAAACTACTTTAGACAATTACTTAAAATTTTGCACACTGATAAAGCAATGTTTACACTATCGAATAAATATTTGCTTGAGGTGAAATTGTTTTAAAAAATGAATTTTGCATTAATTTTTTTAAAACAATTGCAATTTTTCTTGCGGTCTTCACGCTATAAAAAAATGAAACTTACATAAATTCATGCGGCAAACGTTGGCCTTTTATAATCTGCAAAGAGAACTTTGTACTTTCGATTCCGGAGATACGAAATTGTTTGTTACGCGGTGCGCTCGTAGATCGCGCGGCGCGCTCCGCTACTGGCGTCCGCGGCATCTTGATGGCCGCGCAAACTTGAGCAAAAACCGTTTGAACTTGCATGAACATGATTTTCCGAGTTTGGCAAACATACACAGTTTTCTTGTCAGTTTGCTGATGGTGCTCGTGCGGTATATTTGCGTAAAAACTATTCGGTGTTTCAATATCATTAAGTGAAAATGGTTCGACCGAAGGAATGTTGTAATCCTTTGAAAAAGAAAGGTCATAATTGTGTTCGTCATAAGTTGTTCCTCGCGCGTTACCGCCAAGTGGAATAAAAAATTCGAAGAATACATTGATCGATATATTAGTCAGATATGTCGTAAAGACATGTATAATGATGTTAAAATTGCTTCAAATGTAGAAAATGAAGACCCAAGCACGAAGTGAGTTTACTAATTACACAGGTTTACAAAAAAAAAAGTCCGGACTATTTGACCATGGTATTCCGAGGTATTTTTGCGTCCTGAATCCGATCCCGAGGTCATCTGAGCCCCATCACGTCAGAAAAATGAGATTTCAAGGTCATTTAGAGGTTAAAATGACCATTTTTTGGAACTGGATCCGGGACAATTTCTCAAGCGACCTGTTGAGTTGGAGGGTAGCTGTTTAGGTCTTGAATACCTTCCAAACATTGGAATGGAGTCCTAAATCTCGACCGAGACTATCACAGAACCACCCCTGTGGATAAAATGTTGCCATGATCGTTGTATCTCGCGGATTACGATCTCCCTGTCAAGGCATCCAATTCCGGCGATCCGTTCACTGTGACAGTGGACCCAGCACTGACCGTAATGGCCTTAGAACCTTGGAGTCATGCTCTGGGTGCTGCTCAGGGCAGTCCCATTTTCTTATTTATTTATTTCGAAATCTCGTTTTTCTGACGTGATGGGGCTCAGATGACATCGGGATCGGATTCAGGACGCAAAAATACCTCGGAATACCATGGTCCGGTCAAATAGTCCGGACTTTTTTTTTGTTGTAAACCTGTGTTATTTTTATATTTTATTGTATAATTAATTTCTATACTGTAACACCTTCTTTAATAGTGAACCACGAATAAACTTCCAAGTAATTATAACTGTTCACTGTTCAAATCCAATATTTACATTCAGTTAAAAATTCAATTCGTTCCCTGGAAGGTATTACAGTATAGCAATTAATTATCGGTATTAACTATCTTGGGTCTTGGGTGCTTGGGTCTTCATTTTCTACATTTGAAGCAATTTTAACATCAATATACATGTCCTTACGACATATTTGACAAATATATCGATCAATGTATTCTTCGAATTTTTTATTCCACTTGGCAGTAACGCGCGAGGAACAACTTATGACGAACACAATTATGACCTTTCCTTTTCAAAGGATTACAACATTCCTTCGGTCGAACCATTTTCACTTAATGATGTTGAAACACCGAATAGTTTTTAAGCAAGTATACCGCACGAGCACCATCAGCAAACTGACAAGAAAACTGTCTATGTTTGCCAAACTCGGAAAATCATGTTCATGCAAGTTCAAACGGTTTTTGCTCAAGTTTGCGCGGCCATCAAGTTGCCGCGGACGCCAGTAGCGGAGCGCGCCGCGCGATCTACGAGCGCACCGCGTAACAAACAATTTCGTATCTCCGGAATGGAGAAAAAGTACAAAGTTCTCTTTGCAGATTATAAAAGGCCAACGTTTGCCGCATGAATTGATGTAAGTTTCATTTTTTTATAGCGTGAAGACCGCAAGAAAAATTGCAATTGTTTTAAAAAAATTAATGCAAAATACATTTTTTAAAACAATTTCACCTCAAGCAAATATTTATTCGATAGTGTAAACATTGCTTTATCAGTGTGCAAAATTTCAAGTAATTATCTAAAGTAGTTTAAGAGAAAACGATTTTTCATTTTAATTGCGCTTCAAAGTTTGATTGTTAATAACATTAACAAATAACAGAATTTTCACGAAATATTAATACGGTAAAGTAAGTGCCATATTCCCTTCGCAATAGAGTTATTATTTCCGAAATCCGCGATTTAGTGGAAATTTCGAGTCCGACTTGACATGGCTTGACTCAATGATAGTATCACGTATGCCGAGCATATCAAACGATATTTCATAGAAAAATATATATTGAAGAACGATCGGCACTCGTGTATCGTAGGAACTAAGGGTCGGTATATGCTCTAAAAAGTGTCGTAAATTCGGAATTTTTTAAATAATCATATAACGTATGCCCTTTTGGGATTCAACAGTTTTTGGCATAAAATGCACAGTTACCAAAGGGCATATGGTTCTCGCGGGTCTAACTAATTCTACACCTTTATAACTGCGTATTAAATTTATGAGTACCTGCAATTATAGTAACAAATTCAACTAAGGTTGCAAATTGACCAGTACATCGCAAATTGTTAATTGGAAAAAGGGCATACGGTTTTCGTGGGACAAACCCTTAAAAAACTGAATTAGAAGTGAGCAAAATTTTCGATCAATTTTCAATGATAGTTTTATGTATGCCATTGTGATTTTTGTTTAATATTTATGTAATTATACAAAGTTCTCGAACGGCATACGATTCGGTTGGAACAAAATGGTTTTTATCTGACAAAAGAATCGCGCGAATCATCAGGTCAATTTGCAACGATAGTTTTACGTATGCCATTATGATTTTTGTTAAATATTTATATAAATATAAAAGATTCTCGTAAGGCATACGAATCCGTTGGGGCAAACAGTCAAAATCTTATTATGAACAGCTAGGGCTCGCCATATATGAGGCTCGGTAATTATAATTATTTTCCACCACGTTATTGAACTATGAAATCTAAATCATACATTTTCTTTGTTATAGCAGATATATTTACTTCGGAATCCTCAATTGAAATTGAAATTAGTAAAGCGCTAATCTAAAGTTACGATTAAGATCCCAGAATAACTCATCATTGCGACCAATGGCGGCACATTAAATCTACATTAGCGCTTTACTTAGATCGCGATGATAGAACGATAAGAACAGATAGATAGACGTCCACTTAACGTGCGACGGAATATCTGGCTTATATATTAGGGATAGAAAATCGCTACCTCTCTCCGCCGTCTTGCAGTTACTGTTACATTTGAGGGGTATAGATACCAAACCCGCCAAGTCCATTTTTGTGAAATCTGAGTTAGATACGGGAATTTGTTCTTTATGAGTACGTGCATAAGGTCGAACATAATTTATTTAGGTGCAAATTCCACCTTAAACCGTTAATAATATAAGGTAGAAAGTACGCTTGCAAATGCAAGGTAATGGCCGTCTGCATCAGTTCTTGACGTCTCCTGTGAATTGCTATAAATGTTACTTGGCGGGTTTTGCATCTATATCCCTCATTTGCATCGACTCGCATTGCATCAACGGTGGCGGGGGTAGCGACTTTCTGTCCCTGATAAACCAGATATTCCGTCGCACGTTAAGCGGACGTCTATGTCGGCTCATATGTAAGCCATTTACAATTTGCACGACAAATGGTTATATTGTCGATATGTTAGGTCCTTATTTGGCAAATGTCAATGATGCAAAGATTCTGCATGATATTTTACATTCTTCGCCGGAATTGAGAAAATTACTTCGTAGAGGAGATAAATTAGTCCTTGATAGAGGCTTTCGGGATATTATAGAATTTTAGAAGAGCAAGGTTTTGAAGTACACTATTATATACATACATATACATACATGGGATTATCAAACAAAAGTTGAAACTTTTAGATAAAAAACTTGACAATAAAATATTTCCAAAAACCAAAATAGCGACGTTGAATTATCTGAAGAAGTCATGGATTATATGAAATCGAGACTTAATTTAAATGATACTCTTAGTGTTCAAGTCGAGAAAGATGGTTGGAAGCGCAGAAAAGTACCGTTTCAATAAATAACCTCATCTGATTTGTTAGATTTTCCCGAAATGACTGAAAAACACTTGAAAATATTGTTTACATGTACTTATCAATATTCTCGAGCCATTTCTTATTTAGCAGAGATGATACATGATGACAATACGATTAATATTCATTATTTGAAAGATAATATTCAAGCATTTCAAAATTGCAAGTTCAATCACGACATGTAAACCGTAAAGAATATCGTTGTTTTATTGAACATAATTCTATCTGTTTCTATCTGTATTTAATCTATTGAATCTATAATTTAATGAATCTGTTGAATACAATTCTAACTGACTCGGCTGAGGAACCATTGCATGAAGATATAACGGATGAAGAGGAAGAGGAAGGTGAACAAGCGATTTAATCAGAAAATGAAGACGGTCAATTAGATGATGAATAAAAGAGAACTTGTACACCTGATACACCTAGTATATTTATGAATATAATAAATCATTTTTTGTAAGAAAAAACGTATAAATGAAAACAAATAAAAAGTATAAAATAATAATCTCTCCCTTTTTGAATAATAAATGTAAGTGCACTATAAAATAATTTAATGGTACTTCTTTTGGAGTCGTAAACAAAATAATCGGGAAAAAGTGGAATACCTCTTTTATAAGTTGGTACAGAAAAGCAATTAAATTTTTTTTCGCAACTTTTTCATTCATACATTACGTACGTTTATCCCAACGGATTCGTATGCCGTACGAGAATCTTTTATACTTATATGAATATTTAACCAAAATCATAATGGCATACGTAAAACTATCGTTGCAAATTGATCTAAAATTTTACACTCTTTTTTCACGTATGCCACCGGGTAGGACCTTTATGAACCTTATGCCGTTGATATATACGATATATCTCATAGCGATGGATCATATATTTTAAGGGCATACGTAATACTATATAATTGCAAGTACCCATAAATTTAATACACAGTTATAAAGGTGTAGAATTAGTTAGACCCGCGAGAACCGTATGCCTTTTGGTAACTGTGCATTTTATGCCAAAAACTGTTGAACCCAAACGGCATACGTTATATGATCATTTAAAAAATTCTGAATTTAGGACACTTTTTAGAGCATATACCAACCCTTAGTTCCTACGATACATGTATGCCGATCGTTCTTCAATGTATATTTTTCTATGAAATATCGTTTGATATGCTCGGCATACGTGATACTATCATTGCAAGATGCGACTTTTTTTTTGCAATAAGTAATTAACTTCTCCAAGACAAGTTCCACGGGGACCTGCCAATTTTGCTTGGTCGTTTATCAGCATATGCATTATTACCGAAGCCTCAAAGGGCATACATGATGCTATCATTGCACTTTTTGGCAGCGGGCCGTAGGTCTGCTCAGTGCGATCTTTGAACGAGCCTTCCGAGATTTGCGGTGTGAAAGAGTTGAGGTTAGGTGCGCGACACGGTTAGTAACACTCCAGGTACGTCAAAATAAAAATGGGTGTACGGGTCCATTTATTCACATCAAAGATGAATGTCAATCATGTCGCCTTTTTTCATTCATTATATCTCGTATTATTATAATTATTATCACTAACGTGTAAACTCTTTTCGTTCACGCACGAGTCTATTGCTAATTAAATAATGAGATAAAGCGAATGATAGAAATTTCTAATAAGTCCAGTGCCCTGAAAATATTATGTACGGTACTGATAAAAGAACCGATAGCACTCTTCACACACACAATGGCACGCTATGTCAATGAACCGCAGTTACTACGTCACTTAATTTTCTAATTCCGTTTGGAAATAGCGCTTGTTGATTTATTTATAACAATGAAATATTGATTATTAATGAAAACGCTCTTACAGAAGTACTTATCAGGGCAAACACTTGTTTTCCACAAGAAAAAAAAAGATACATGTTGCTTCCCTATTTACATGTAAGAAACCTGTAATACTCACGTAATAACTGTCCATATTAAATCCGCCATTTTGAAATTTATAATTTTGATACCAGATTCGTATTCAACCTCCCTAAAGATATACAAAATGATAGAAATTAGAATTTTTACCACTTTTTTGGCAATCCATCCCACTCTGCGATGGGAGTGAGAACATATGACTTTGAATGGCCTCGCACAAATAAGCATTTATTTTACTGAAACCACACATTCATGTCACTAGTATACATAGGGAGGTAAATTCTACCACGCTAATAATCATATAGGCACGGATAACGTGAGCAGAACTTGAAAACTGAAGGAGAAATCTGCATGAGACATTTCCAATCGTATAGTTGTACGTACAGAAAAATATCAGAATTATAACCAGATTAATTATGTAGATCTTGGATCATTAATATCAAACCTTTTTATTATTTTATTTTAGTAGGTATGTCACGTTTTTGAGACAAGTGAGGTCAAAGTCGCAAGAATCGTGTTTTGGGGGAATAGGGAGAACCGTTAGTAACTTTATTTTTCTTAAAAATTTCACGTGCTATCTTCACATTTGAAGAGTGAAATATGCAAAAGGGTCTAAGTGCCATTTTTCCTGAAATGGAGATTATTGCTTTTATGGAATTTAAGTGCCACGTGAAACTTGCAGCACAAATATTTTTGCGTCAGGAAAAATGGCACTTAGACCCTTTTGCATATTTCACTCTTCATTTCTTACGAACTTGAATTAAATGTCGAGATGTATAAATGACATCTACTTATAATGCAATACAGTTTGCACAAATGTGGAATATAAGCTAAATTTCATTGAGGTATGCGTGATACCACTCGTGTATGATAAGCGCCTTTAGGTTCTCAAGAACTTGATATATTAGCCACTTTGTGTTCACAGGTTTAGATTCAGCATAAAATAATTGATAATTATTATTCTAAACTAATTCCAAACAAATATAAACCAAATCTCTTAGATGTGACCAGCGCTAAGCAGATTTTCATGAAACTTCATCCAAATTTCTTCGGAACTTGTTGCGTCACGAAATACAATCAATGGCTGTTATAAGTTTCTTAAAACTTACTCTGAATCCGTAAGCAAAAGCTAGGTAGTAGGTATATCAAGTTTTTTGAGAAAGACGAAGTCAAAAATCTTTTAATACATAACTTTTATGAGTGACCGCATTTTTTTCGAAAAGGTGACGTGCTAGAGTAAAATGGAAAAAGAATTCGCGATAAGCTATGATTTTATTTTTAATAAGAAACGATGGTTTCACTTTTTCGACTAGTGTAATTTGCGTACATATACGAGTAGCTGTATAAGAAGTTAGAATGTGTCCGTATTTTACATTAATAAAAGAGTGTAAATTCTAAGATTTTTACAATTCTAAAGTTTACTTCTCGAACAAAAGAAGAATATTTTTATGTTTATTAGATATAGTTTCTCTGTAAAAGCATCTTGTTTATGAATCATTTTTTTCCATGACTATTAACAAATTAACCACTGTAAAGTCAAACACAATGCAAAAAGGAAGTGTCATAGAATGTACGGTCACCGAGATGGCGTGTCGATGTATACCCGTTATCCATTTCATCAATGCCGTACATAAAATTTACACTACCTTGTATTAACAGAAATTTCTGTTACTCGTATTAGATCTTCAATTTGTATACACGGTTGTATCCCAAAGCTTTACGTTATCATTTTAAAAAATCAAGAAATTCATCGTGCGAAACAGTGTAGATAAGAAATAGGATTATTGAAAATTGTTTATTTAGTATCTTTAGTACATTTTATTAATAATACTTTATTGGCTACAAGGTATAGTATAGTTACAACTGCATGAATGAACATATTTTCGTTTAGAGGTCTCTATGGCTCATGTTCTTACAAAATTTCCATTTCCAATTTTCATAGAACAACAGGAGGATGTTAAAATGAGCTTGGAAGGAGCCCAAGTTGCTTTTATTTCCACGGATCGGTTAGTGATTTCTTTAAAGAACGGAGAATTGTACGTGTTATCCCTTTTTGCGGACAGCATGCGGTCTGTGAGAGGCTTCCATTTTGACAAAGCCGCTGCCAGTGTATTAACGTCGTGTGTAAGTTTTTTTAATCCAAGAAGAAAATCAGTTTTATATCAGTTTTAGCAAATGCGGTTAATATTTAGGACAGCAGCCAAATAGGCTGATTGTCGAATAAACATCGTATCAACTAGATCGGCTCTGATTAATAGATCTCGAAGAGATGAGATTCCGATTGGTCATAATTCCGAACAGACAGAATCTCTCTTATAATTAGACAGGAACACTCCGATTACACGGCAATCCAAAATGAACAAAATTTCGAATGAACGGGATCCTAAATGGATAGTATCTCACAATCAAATGCGATACGACGTCTGCCCATCTGTTTGGGATCTTGTCTATTTGAGATATTGTCTATTTAGGATCCAACCTATTCGACATTTATATCCATAAGGGATATTTCTCAATGAGATATGCTCAATTCGATCTGTCCTTTCAGACTCTATCCGACCAGAATTCCGTTCAATTGGGATTTGTCTAACTGATACTGAGTTTTTTCGGTGCTTATAGGGCGATTTTCTGTAGTGAACTAGACTATACACTATTGGTTACCGATCCGAGGATGCCGTATGATTGGTTGTAATGAATCACAATATCTGACAATCGCTTTTAGAGAAAATCGTTAAATCCTGTAACAGGGTAGAGGACGCGTCCTCGCGCATACGCGCATACGGAAAAATGTCAAATATAAGGATTCAGAGATTTTCTCTACACGGCAATTATCGGGTACTGCAAGTCGATACGACCAATCATGCGGCATCCTCGGATCGGTAAGCAATAGCGCATAGCCTAGAGTCTACTATAGTAAATCGCCCTATGAATACCATACTCGAAAACACTCTGTATCAATTAGACAAATCCCAATTGAACAGAATTCTGGTTAGATAGATCTTGAAAGGACAGGTCGAATTGAGCACATCCCAAATAGAAAGATTCCCAATACTCGATATAATGTCTATTTTGGATTCCTCGTCTGTTCGATTTCTACTTAATATTTGGAGAAGTATACACAGTGCATATTTGAGGAAGATTGACATAGGCGATATGCTGTAATACATATGTTCTATATGCTATTAGTTGCCGATCCGAGGCTGTGATACGATTAGTTTTCAACAACTTTCAGTGTTCGGCAATAGCTTCTAAAGAAAATCCCTAAGTCTTGGTCGCCAGGCAGACGTAAAAACGTGGCGGTAGGGGGATGTCAAAGAGTTAAGTTTATTGCATTGCGAAATTAACTCACCGGTTAATGTCTCAAAAATAAGACACGCAGTAATAGCCGTTAAAAAACAGAATATTTTAGTTTTAAGTCTGCATATCGAAACTAAATAATTTTGTGCCATTTCAACAATTAAAGTAGTATGGTCACACTCCAAAGTGATCGTTGAGTGTCCGTAAAAAAGTCATCAAAAAAATATGATTTATAATTGAAAATTCTCTTTGTGAATTATAAAATTTATGACCATAAGAATTAGTCGATTATTTTGATTATTTTTCACTTATTATTCAAATAATGTGCCTCCTTTGACTAGCGTCTTTTTATGTATGGCAACGCATATTATCAATGGGCTCGTGAGCCAGTAGAGAAAACCACGATACACTCAAACGTTTGAGGGTATCGTGGGGAAAACGAGATCTGAAATGCACGCTTGTGAACCCACTCCACTGACGCGACGTTGCCGCATCTACTCGACGCGCTATTTCCGAACACCGAGAAGCAGAAATTAGTTATAACTAAAGTATCAAACGGTCAATAATTTTCATCAATGGGTGTAATTTTTTTTTTTTCCCCGTTTTTTGGTATATTTTTTATACTTTAATCTTGGATTTTACATACAAACCCCCCCAAGAGAAATGTGGCTTGCCCATAAGACTGGGTTATTTTCTACTCGGTAATTAATTTTTATCAGACATACTAAACGGTCAATCTACTCCAAATTGCACCAGGAGGTTTCTATTGATATTAGCTTGCATACATAATTATTTCATATTTAAATCTTGAAAATCGATTCGTGACCATACTACTTTAAGTGCTACGATATTCGCATCTCTTTCGTACGCATCCCCCGCTATGCTTTTACGTCTGCCAGGCGTTTAGGATTTAGGGATTTTTTACAGAAACACGATTGCTAGGTACTGTACACAACAATGTTAGAACCAATCATGCATTATTCTCAAATCTTTGCGCTTTGTAGACTACAGGCGATCAGACACTACTGGGTATGACCTCGATAATCAGGAATCTTTTTTTTTACATCATAAATGGATTGAGCACGTAAAAAAAGTTGGGACGTGTTTTTTAATTTTTTTTTCCGGACGCAAAATTAAGCCGTAAAAAATTAATAAAATTTACGATAATCTCCGCTTACTTGAAACAGCCGGTCGAGCGGCACGCCGCGCCGTGACGTCATTATACACTGTCGGATATTGAGAAACAGACTAGAAGGCGCGCAAGCGGGCCGTTACCATGTGCAGTGACGTCACGATACCAGTGCCGCCCACAACGCGGCGTTCTGAAAACGTCACTGGGGAGGCGTGGCCTAGCTACTTTTAAAGTAATGTTTTTGGGGTAGAAGTTTTTTTTATCAAGTTTTTACTATTGGTACTGTGTTTTGAATAACTTTTTAACTATTATGTCTGCTGTGTTTCATGCATATATTAAAATATTATGCATATTCCTGATTGGCTGTAACGACATGCCAGTAGTGTCCATAAAACGTTTCGGGAGAAGATCCTTAGTGTCTGATCGCCTGAATCAGACACTAGGAATTTTCTTTCGAAGGATTTGCTGGGCACTGCACACCATCGTAGACATGACTGTCTAACGAAGACGGGTACTAGCTCGAGAACACTGTAATCATACAGCGTCCTCGAGCTAGTAACGTGTAATCTACAATCAACAAAGCGTTACAAAGCATATCGTCTTATGACTACCACCCTCGGAATCGCTCTGTTAGTTCAAGGTATACTACGGCATATCGCCTGTATCAAGCTTCCTCGAATACACACTGTATTCATATTTAATATTCGAGCCTGCATGATTTTCGTGATGAAAAGATTGGAAGTAAGCTAAAAATGAGGATAAAATTAATTGTTATATATTATAGTTCTACCGCTTATATATACACAAAGCGATATATTATACTATGTAGCGCTTAGTAGATTATAGGCGATCAGACATTTTCAGACACTCTCTACGCTCCGACAATTGGCTGTGACGACGTGCAATCAATGCCCGGCAAACGTTTCGAGAGAAGGCCCCTTATGTCTGAAATCCTGAACGAGACACTACACTGAGAAAAAAATGTTTGTTTCAAATAAATATATTGATTAAATTTTCCTAATAGTATTTTTATTTCATTCGAATGAATATTAGTTAGATCAAAAGATTATTCAGTTCAACCAAGAATATTTACATACATCTAATCGATATTCATTCTAATCAAATAAATGTGCTATTTAGAAATATTCAATTACCATATTTATTTGAAACCAGCACAATTTTTGTTTTCAGTGTAGAGATCTTTCGAAGCATTTGTTGCACTTCGCCGCAGCCAGCTGTACGGCACTTTGAGGCCAATAGTGTACAATCTACAATCTATAAAACGTTACATAGCATATTGTTCTATGACTACCATCTTTTAAATCACTGTGTATGCATGTGTTAAAAAATGTTCGAAAAATATAATTAACCTGCTGAGGGGCATCTCCTTATATAGTAGTCCCCTTAAATAGTTGTAAATCCGTATAAAGATAGGGGCGTACTATGGGTTGCTACATATCCAGGGTGGCCCCCAGAGGGTTAAATACGAGGGTTATTCGGAAAGTAAGGTCTGATTTCTTATAAAAAATAAACCCACAGATTTTTTCAAAAAACTTTTTTATTTAATTCCTTAAGGTAAGGTGGGGTAAGAGCGTACCAAAAAATGAATAGGTGAATTTGTAAATTCATTAAGTGTTTGATATTATTGTCATAGGATTGCCCGCTTATGAGAGTTAAGACGTTATGGTATGCTTTATTGACTAATGTCAATAAAAATTTGAAAAAATTAGGGATTTTAAAAATATTGTAATTTTTAATTTTTTGGTGCCAAGTACGCACTTGCCCCATGATTTCTCGCAAATGCGTTCTCGTCAATATTTTAGCTTAAATGTGCCGATCTATAAGCCGGGCAAGAGCAATCATCTCAATGAAATGTTTACTTTAAAATAAACTTAAAACAAAACTGGTCCAAAAAATAGAGGAGCTATAAACTTTTAAAATTTTAATAGTACACATTCAAACTCAAGAAAATTACACAGAAATGTTTGAAAACGCACTACATTAAGAGAATCTTTGGAAAATCAAAATATGAAAGTGTATTTAACATAAATCACCTATTTTTAAAAGCTAATTAGACGCATGCATGTTAAGTAAGTATTTGATGTCTAAAAAGAAAATAATCATTGTATTCGGTGCTGCACGGGGCAAGTGCGCTCTATGACGATCTTGCCCGGAAGAAATTGGCTGCACTAGCCCCATTAGAGAAAATAGACGGGGCAGGTGCATCATATCAACAAAAACAACAATTTAGGTTAACAGCTGCGAAAATACTTTTTAGATTAGAAAAACAGTTTCATTAACATCCGCACTCACTAAAATTTACGAATTACCAATACCAACTCGAATATAAATTCTAAATGCGCATTAAAATTAAGGAACGTGTCACCCACACAACGGAAGACACAGGTGGCCGGTAGTGGTTGAGTTATAGGTTTGTTCCTGCAGAGAATCCGTGACTAATCCCTGACAGTTGGTGATTTGTATGTAGTGCGCATGTGCGGACTTTGACTAGTCAGGGATTTCTGTTGGAACACCGAACGCACTGTACTCTAGTGGTGACGACAGTAATTAATTTTAGAAGAGAGCAAACCTAACCTTTTTAATTTTCGACTAAGGTTATTGTTATTTTGTTTTATACACTACTAGTAGTGTAACAAAAATATGGATGAAAACTCAGGTACAAACAATAGAAAGGTAATACGGTTTGGCGAACAAGGGTTGCAAACGTACAATCAGAGTAAGAGCGTGTATGGCATTATTCATAAAGAAATTAATCAACAATGTGTTTTTCCACATACACCCGGGGACACGGTATCTGTCGCTGGTGACTTTATTAAAATGTTATTTTCAAACGTACTAACCAATGAATAATTAATTCTCATGCGCTCATTAGCTACTGTGGCGTCTACTCTCGTTAATGAAAGCATGAGGATTATTAATTATTGGTTAGTACATTTAAAAATAACGTTTAAAAAAAGTCACCAGCGACAGATACCGTGTCCCCGGGTGTACATACGTTTGACATGTTCCAAGGCAATGCGCAATTATGTTAATAATGAGTCCAATCACCACCATCGACAATCACTTGGCATCCCCGAGGCATAGTATCCACCCATTTTTCGACGTATTCGCGGGGAAGTGCCTTCCAAACGCGTCGAATTTCTCAGGATAGCTACTTCACAGTGAACACGTTTTCATAAACAAGCAGAAGCTTGGACGAAAACGTGTCTTCACTGTGAAGCAGCTATCCCGAGAAATTCGACACATTTGGAAGGCACTTCCCCATGAATACGCTGAAAATTTGATGGATAGCATGCCTCGGAGATGCCAAGCAATAATCGATGGTGGTAATTGAACTCATTATTAACCAAATTGTGCATTTCCTTCGACCATATCAAACGTATGTATATGTCGAAAGAAACATTGTTTAATAATGTCTTCATGAATAACGCCGCACACGCTCTTACTTAACAGACTATACTTACAATCTCACGTCCTTCACAGAACGCTAATTGCCGGACGGATCGGAGTAAGCCATCCCCGCAGTGGCCAGCTTAATAAATACCGCTATACATGGAATATGTATTGTAAAGGGGAGAAATAACGGATTCCATAGATAACCGTGTAGATCTGATACCTGGCTTGCCATGTACACCCGGGTTCACGGATTCTGAACATAGTGACTTTTCAAAATGTCATATTTCAATATACTAACCAATGAATAATTATCATGCTTTCATTAACCAGGGCAAAAGCCGCATTATCTAATGAAAGTTTGATGTTTAATTGCTAATTGGCTGTTACGTTTTAAAATTACATTTTGAAAAGTCATCATGTTCAGAATCCGTGAACCCGGGTGTACACCCGGGGCTACGGATTCTTCTTCTGGTTACTTTTGCAAAATGTTTCTATTATAGGTACCCTACATATTAATTACTCATTCAAATTTCTAACATTAGCATCAACATCTATAGCAGAAAAAATGGATTCGGTTTTTCAACAGTACACATAACAATTAGGTAACAAATTAAGAGAGGGGGGGGGGCAGTTTTACTTCGACCAGGGTGTACACAATATCCTACAACAAATTAGGACAGTTATATTTTGGATTAATCTATTTCTCCAGCCTTATACCATACTTATAAAACGCTTGCGTGCTGGTTATTCTCAGTATAGCGCTATACCGCGTTTATACTGTGTTTGTAAAACCCGCCCTCATTCATACGAGCAGCTAGTACGCCTGCGTCGGACTAAAAGTTTCCTGACAATCCGCAAACTTTTCTGACTGTCAGCAAACTCGTCTGACTCCTGCTGGAACAGCGGATTTGGAATCAGTGACTGTCACGTACTTCTTGCTGGAACGCGAGAATCTTAATGCGCATGCGCCTGACGTCCGCTGACAGTCTCTGACTCCTGCAGGAACAAACCTTATGTTGGGCGGATTAGTTAGAGACAGTCTTCATAAATGGCAGTACCATTCGCTACGAAACTTGAATAAAAATTGAAAATACTGCACTTGCCCCAAAAATGCTCTTGCCCCACCTTACCTTACACCTTTCTCTATTTTTCTACATAGTTTCACTTTCTGTTTAAACATTTGTCATAACGTTCTACAAGTTTTTGTATGCCGAAGTTATAGAACACTGCCGTCTATGACGATAACCAGTCTCTACTTCTTTCACCCCGTCATCTGTGGCGAAGCGTTTGCCGCCGAGAAACTCTTTTAGCTAGCGGAACAAAGGAAAATCGCTCGGCGCCAAGTCTGGACTGTACGGTGGGTGGTCAATCTGTTCTCATCCAAAAGATCTGATCAGATATTGGGTTTGAATGGCAGAATGGGGTCTGGCATTGTCATGCAGCATCGAAACTCCAGACATCAGAAGGCCACGTCACTTATTCTGTATTGTACGTCGAAGTTTAGTCAGGGTAGTGCAGTATTACAGCACGGCATATTGACCAAACTTCTGTGATCACTGATGGTCGGCCTGATCGCAGTTGATCATGGACATTTTCCCCGTCCGTCCTTGAAAGCTGTCACCAACTTACGCACTTTGCTATCACTCATCGCATTGGAGCCGTACACTTCACTTATCTGACGATGAATTTCTGCTGCTGATTCGTTCTTTGCTGTCAAAAACCGAATTACTGAACGTATTTCACAGTCGGCGAGCTGATTAATTGTTTTAAACATTTTGGACTGACACTGTAAACAGCACACTGCAATAATTCCAATGAAAATGGTGTCGTTTAACGTGCAAGGCATGCGGAAGTCAGTGCGCATGCGCGTTTCAATTTTCGCGCGACATTTGATTAGCTACGGCCATTCGGACCTTACTTTCCGAATAACCCTCGTATAAAAACTTACCGCAAGAACAGTTTAATCGTGTATAGTATGTATCAAAAATTAGAAGAGAAAATACTTTTAATCATGCCGTAATCTTTAAACGAGAAAATCATGTGCGTTCAATGTTAAATTCCTACGTACCCTCTTAATTATAATATGTCAATTCCCCCATTCTATCGTGTGTATAAACTTTATTTTTTTATCATTAAAGGTATGTATGTGTGACGACAATTATCTTTTTCTGGGCTCACGACTGGGAAACTCTTTGTTATTGAGGTTTACGGAGAAAGAACCTGAGCGCGTACAATCTCCCGATAACAGAGAGGTGATACTGGATACCGAAGATGACGGAGAAACACCGATGAAGAAAGTAAAA
Organism: Xiphydria camelus; assembly: GCA_963678675.1. Lineage (NCBI taxonomy): Eukaryota > Metazoa > Arthropoda > Insecta > Hymenoptera > Xiphydriidae > Xiphydria > Xiphydria camelus. The sequence continues at coordinate 17,204,093 of OY783192.1, read as the reverse complement.
CAGGATTTCTTGGGTGATTGGATGGCTTCGGACGTTTTAGATATCAAAGATCCAGAGGAACTTGAAGTTTACGGGAGCGAAACACAGACGTCTATGTTAATAACATCATATATTTTTGAAGTAAGCTATATGTATAAGTTATTTTTGTCTGCTAATTGGCGTATCTGTAGGTAAATTGAGACATTATCCTACAAGAATTGTATAGAACCGACTGCGCGAACCATTGTTAGGGTGAATGCACCGATGCTCGGACAATCTTCATTAAACGGAAAAAAAAAATTATTTTTGGTATTCTAAATTTCAATATTTATCGATAAAATAAGATTTTGATATCAAAGTTTAGAAAAAAATCACATATAGCAGTGCAAATTGGTTTTAGAGAGTTCAACTACGTTAAAATTAAAAAAAAAGTTTTCAAACGTTCAATGTGGCGCCTGCTAGTAAGCACGTCGGTGACAGGCAATGAAAACTTAAGTTGAAAATAATAGTTTTATGATAATTAAACAGGTAAGTAGTGATTGTATATTTTTTGTAATGCTTTAAAATTTATATTTTTGTATGTTTTTCATTAAAAATGTCAAAAAAAGTAATAAAATCAGTGATTTCCGGTTATTGGTGCGCAATTTAACCTCAATTCAGTGAACGTACACAAACAATTTTCGAGTGTGTGCGTAATACTTTATCATCAAACATCGCGTTGTTTTTTAGATTTTAATAAATTTCATTTAATGATTAATGTTAATTTATTTTTATTTAATTTTCTTAGACAATGTCAACAAATAAAGAATCCATAACAGGCAAAAAGAAAGCCTATGAACGTTTTAAATACTCAGACGAAGATTTGCTACAAGCTGTGTCAGCTGTAAATGCTGGTGAACGCTTGAGCACAGTTGCTCAACAATATAATATTCCTAAATCCACATTACATGATAAATGTACTGGCAAAGTACCTATGGTACGAAGAATGGGGCCTAAGACAGTGCTTACTACGTTCGTTCACTGGTAACTTGCTGTTCGTTCATTGATCTAATTTTCCGTTCACTGGCGTTTCTTGATTTTTTCATATTTTATTTCACCTACAATTATTTTTTAGTATTTTGAAGTATTGTGTTTGGTTTTTATGAATTAATAAAGTTTTTTTTACAAGCTGATCCAAAAATTACAATTTTACCAATAAAAATACATTTTTTATCACTTGCTATAGAACGTTGAGTTCCTTATTCGTTCGTTCATTGGTGCATTCATTCTACCAACTGATCTGTTATTAGAAAAGGATAGAGCATATAAGCGGTTAATAATAGTTATCCTAGGTAGCACCATTATAGACTCTTTCAGGTACTAAAGAGAGACCTGTTGACGGATGGTTCTCGCTTTGTCTTTTTCTGTTTTTTCAAGACATATCGGTCATCATTGATCATCAATGCTTTGTGCAGTATGTTCCATCGCCCCCCCCCCCTCCTCTCCTCAACCCTCATCCTCACACTTGTGATACAAGTTCCCGCCACGAATGGGCTATCAGAATTATACATATTGGGTTAATAAATAGAGTGTTTACGTAGTTCAGGTATCATTATGTCAACTTGTCAGTAAAGTAAGCTATAACAAAAATGCTATCAAGAGGAAGTCACAATGTGTGGGGCATCGAATTTGAATAGCTTTTGTACACGTATTCTATATCGAAAAAGAAAATCTGCAGTTTAACGTTTTATTAGATACTTTGCTATTTCAGAAAAAAACGAAATCAAATAGTGAATTCATTTCGATTACTTTATAGTGGAAATTGTGTTATGACGTCAACCATGGAGGGATTGGTAACTTATAATTAATCAAGTTTCCATCCAGAGGCGTGGATAGTAAACAGTAAAAAGACATGTATACCGATGACAATGATTCTGATCAACCCGCTTTGGGCGATGGAACTTTATTCAGTCGATCGCAGCTAAACAGTACGAGCAGATCTTGTTTTGCTGTGATGAACCGTTATAATATAACGAAACAGTAAGATTCGCTTGTACCATTCCGCTACGGACGACCTCAATAAATTTCCGTCGCCCCCAAAGCGGGTTGATCAGAACCCCTGGATATGGACTTTACAGGGTACACCATTGGACCTGAAATATAGCAAATCGATGGCTTAGGCGCAATAGGTTGTATCCCCGAAACAGTAAATTTTACAGGAGACACAAAAAACTTCACAGTGACAATATTCGCTGGGCATACGACCTTTTGAAATAATAAAATAGAGAGCGTTTTAAATGGAGATAAGGCTTACGATGTATTGTAGGGACATACTTTTGAGGGTTACAATCAAATGGCGTTAAAAACGCAATAACGTGTTTTTTGTGGGTTACGACCTATTGCGCCTAAGCCATCGAAATATAACATACGATTTTATGGAACTATAGAGGATGAGCGCCATCATAGATTGGTTGTGGTGGGTAGGAGAGGATTATCAGGACTGACATATTATATCAGTGATGAAACGCTTCAATCAGGTAGGTACGCCTGATTCCTCCCATGTTTCACTCTAGATCTGGTTAAAATCAAGGGTCTACTTCTGTATAAGGTGGCTCAAGTCGTGATTATGCAATCAGGATTGTACCATAGAAACTAGCTATGAGGAGCTGTGAATTGGCGGTCCAGGAGGTGTTACCCTCCTGGTGGAAGATCCGTTAACCTTACTTTTCAGGGCTACGCATCAACAATGCAAATGAGGGCTTCTGAACATTTCATCAGAGTAATCCATGATCGCGTGCATGGAATGGTCGCGAAGCGTCCGCCTTCGATTTGAATGAAACTCGGAGTAGAATTGGAGTTTCTCAAAAAATAAAAGACCCCCATTATTTATAGTTTTTCGATTTCCAATTTCTATTTTAAGCTTGGTAGTCAGAGTTGCCGAGCGTGTAGAGAGATTACGGGTAGGGGAATGTCGTCAGGATTGGCCATAGTTTTGACTTTCGCCCACAATTTCCATGTAAAAAGGAATTCTTATAATTACTGCGCATTCTTAGAAAGGTCCGGAAAAAAGAAAACTTTTCCGAGATATTACGAATTGATTTAATGAAAAATTAAAAAGTAATGGGTATTTTTTAAAAATTAGAAATAATGTCAAGGTTGGCCAGTGCTGTCTAGATTGGCCAACCGCTGAAAATCAACGAAATATATGCGCTAAATTATTCTGAATCGCAGTTTTGACAAATGAAGTAGCTGGTCGTCATTTTCGCGCACTTCAAATGCACTTCTCTTTTGCATTCAATGCATGCAACGGAATTGTTACTATTCAAGCGATGAGGCATCGCTTCCAAACAGATGAGGCAAAAGTCCTCGTCTTCAACCGAACACACTGCTTTATAAAATCATATTTCACTTTCTTAACATTTCGTAGCATCAAAAAATGACGAAGCGTTGCTATTGCCCTGAAAAGAAAAAAAATCACGGCGGGCCAACCCTGGCTACACAAATGATCCAATCTTGACGACAAGCACCAGGGCCACATCGCATCACACCACAACCAAACGGGTTATCAATTTGAATTATCCTCTTGGTCTATTCCTAAAGGATAATCATATGACACACTTATTTGCTTACCTTGACGATTGCATGTTTTAGTTTCAAGTTCTGATACCACATTCACTGGCACTGGAAAACTTTTTTCGTCTTTCCCAAGCCACTGAGTGCACAACACGTTTTACTTTCATGCTTCAAACTCGGTGTTGCCACGAAAAGTTTGCTATTACCAATAGAAATTTTACCACGCTTGCAGATAGTTGAAACTAGTTTTATAAGCTGAAATATCGCAAGAGGCCGACCTAGATGACAGGCCGACCCTGACGACATTCCCCTAGAATTAAAAGTGATTTTATTTCTTTTCTTCACATACCAGTAACTTCTTTTATTCTCATTTCAAGCATTTTTTTTTCTCTATGGTACAGAATCGTGGCAATAATGGAACTCCGTAAAGAAATGCTTTAAGGTAGTTCCTCCGCGACGACCTCAAACAAAAGTTACATACCATGTTCATGTTTAAAATATTGCTAATTGGTTTAATTAGTAGTAAATAAAATTAAAAACTACGCAATATTAACTCGGTACTAATAGATAATACGATGGATATCATTTATTGCCGTAAAATATATTCTATATTGTGTTTTTGATCTACTATTGCCAGTAAACTTTTTGCCGGAACTGTCCGGGCTTTCCCCCAATACACAAAATAGCTTGTATATACAGACGACGCACTCTTCTGTGTGCGTATGAGCGACGATCGTGGCTCGCTGTTCCGATCCCCCTCCACGCACTCGTTCGCTTGCAGGCCTTGCAGATAATATGCTATACGACCAGAATTGTGAGGGCTTCTCATGGTTATATCTTGGAAACTAGATGGTGAATCATTTTCATTTTTTTTCATATTATTCATGATATCCTATTCTACCTTATCCTCGTTCTTTATCAACTTCTTAATTTTAGTTTTGACGGTAGAATTAATGACGTACTGTTTTGCCCATCATAACGTATCTGTTATACGTGTAAATCAAGCCAACTTCAAGTGTAAATATCTCAGGTTTGGGGTGGTCAAACTTATTTAAATTACACAGATGTTTGGATAATGCATTAAATAACATATATGTCAAATTTCAACCACACATGTCTTAATTCAAAGATCTCGTGGAGGTACTACCTTCAACGAAGTTGCATCTTATACCAAGCACAGGTGGTAATAGCAATATATCGCTCACCCCCCCCCCCCCCCCCCCGGCTGCAATAATGGCACAACAATGATTTCAGCATATTACGAATAGTAAGCAATTTAAAATCGTTAATTTTACTTTTATTGTTTAGGCTTTAAAACAAATTAATAATCCAGAAGTTTAGTTTTTATGAGCTTTTTCCCAAATATTTTATTTTGTTTATTTTGTTTTGAGAAATGGGCATTCGTGAGAAAAAATCCTATATGTCATTCGGCTGAAATCCTCGGATTTTTAAGACTGTGTTTAGGTCGTAGTCTGAAAAAACCTCGGATTTCCGCCTAATGACATAAGATACCTGCTATATTTTCTTCATTTTTTATTTGGTGTAATGGACATCTATGAAAAACAACTTTACGTTCATGTTTTCACCTATATACGTACAGTGAGAGGAAACATTAGTTATATCAACTAAACATTTAATAATTTTTAAATTTATTTCATTGTTTCAATTCATTATTTAATTGTTTCGATCATGCGTTACAATAAATATGTGATATGTAATTAAAGCAGTGAAATAAAATTATTGCCACTTTAAAAAAAATAGTTAATTGATACATATAATATAATTAATATTTTTTCCCAGTGTACGATAGTATGATGGAGACATCTTCAACTACGTTGTACTGCGTTGTACATTCGGTTAAGACCGCCATATTCGCAACAGTTTGATACGACCATTTCATGTGAATAGATGCACGTGTGTCTGGATAATAATGTCAATTATTATATTCTTACTTCAACACTAATTTTATCAAATTGAATTTTCCCGGTTTAACTATCGAATACTATATCGATATCGATTATCAACTAACTAATGGGGATAGGTGACCACGACTTTTGATTATATCGTGCTGGACTTTATTAGATAGGATGGCAACTGGCAACACTGATATTTATACTGTCAAGTTGTTGTATTATTAGAAGCTAAATTTTCATGGTAGAAAGACGTACTAACTCGTGTTCCTTGTGTTTGAGTCAGAGCACTCCAGAACATTTGTTGAAAAAAGTAACTTCGAGAATTTTCCATACGTGAAAAAAGTTTATTTTTCCAACGCTAGAAAAAGGTGAATATCACAATTCCACCACAGTTTTAGGTCTATTTTAATATTCCGAAGGAATTTCGAACGTATCTTACATAGTGAAGAAAATATAACATCATATCAAAATAGCGTCGATGTATGTAAGGTGGGACACTATGTGAGATTAGACACTTTTAGCACGTCCTAAATTTTAAACGTATCCGTATACGCATCTATCTGCGCATGCGCAGAATATTAACAATTAGCAAATAAAAATGCTATGGGCCTGTCAGACCCATAGCGACTAACGGAGGGTTAATATAAGTATGTCTATAACAACAAAAAAGAATGGAACGCGACAAGTTGTTTTTTCGATGTGTACTTCTACACTACTTTGATTTTAAAAGAAGTGCTGCTGCAGCTCATCAATTACTTGTGCAAACTTATGCTGAATCTGTTCCATCAGAAACAGTATGTAGAGACTGGTGTTGTCGTTTCAAAAGTGGAAACTGTGATGTTCACGACAAACAATGGCCAGGTCAAACAAAGAAGTTCGCGAAGATGAACAACTGCAAGCTCCATTGAAAGAAAACCTTTACTGAAACGCTCAAAAAATTGGTTCAACAGCTTGAAGTTGATAAATTTACAATTTCATGACGTTTACATGCCATGGGAAAGATTCAAGAAGAAGGAGAGTGCCACATGAATTGACCGAAAAAGCCATTGCTAATCGCCTGAACATCTCGATTTCTTTGCTTGCAAAGCATAAAAAGAAAAGCTTTTTATTGCGTATCGTAACCGGTGATGAGAAATGAATCTATTTTGAAAACCCGAAACGCAAAAAATCATGGGTTGATCCTGACGTCGATATCAACCATCAACGTCGATACCGAAACGAAACATCCACGGTCACAAAACAATGCTTTCAATTTGGTGGGATATGGAAGGTGTCGTTTATTATGAGCTGTTGAAACCAAATGAAACAATTACTGCCGAACGTTATCAACTACAATTGAAGCGTTTAAATGATAATTTGATACAAAAACGACCATCATATGCATGAAATCGCCGAAAAGTGATTCTTCTTCACGACAACGCTCGGCCTCATGTTGCTAGAGCCGTAAAAGAAACATTGATGGAGCTTGAATGGGGAGTTCTCCCGCACCCAGCGTATTCTCCAGACCTGGCTCCGACTGATTATCATTTATTTAGGTCGATGCAACTCGACTTGGAAGATACACACTTCCATAATTACCAAGAAGTCAAAAATTTGTTTGCTGAGTGGATTAGCTCAAAATGTATAAAATTCTTTCGTCGCGGAATTCAACTTCTTCCAAAAAAGTGGGAAAAAGTTATAGCTTCCGAAAGCAAATACTTTGATTCAGGTATTCACACATTTTATTAAGACATAATGTTTTAAAAACAAGAAAAAAATAGCGGCTTTCAATGCAACTCCCTAATGTATGGATAAACCTCACAGTAATACCAGCTTAAACTTATTATAAGGTTACTAAAAATATTCTTATACATTTCGCATACAAAAGTAAATATATAAATTTTGTATATTTACTTCAAGGAATCCAGTGCAGTATTGAAAGTATTAACTTGTGATATATTTATTGAAAGTATTATATACATATGTATTTAATCACAACAATACGGATAGATTTGCGGTACTATTTTGCCTGCAGAGCGATCCACATACGCGTATAGTCGCTGTTTTTCTATCATAGCGGAAACTTTGATTGATTTGATCTTTTTTGATCCCTCGAATTTTCGAAGTAGCTTAGTATCAGTTTACAGCATGAGTGGTGTGTACTTTATTTCTAGTATAGGTACCGAGAAAATCCGAAATTCATAAATTTAAAATTTAGAGCGGAAAAATTGAAATCAACGGAAATGTAATGTGTCTACATATGGATTCACTATATTTACAGTATAGCTTGGCAGAATTAAGATAAGAACTCAAAATACAGGCTAAGTAATAAAAAATTATGTATTAAATTTAGCAATCCCCCTGTCCTCTTCACCCGCTTGTAAAATCAACGGTACGTCTATTGTGGCCGTTCCCTACCAAACCCGATATAACAAACTAGGACGTGGCGGACAATGACTCAATTTCTTTCTTTTTAAAAAATATTTTTCAGCTTTTATTTATTTCAAAAAATATTTTTTCATTTTCTTTTTGTTTTCAATCTACAATATATTATTCGGATTCTTGGAAGAGATTACCGAAATCCTCATCTGATACTCCGTCTGTTTCATTCGTTGGAACCCGGTTCACCTTCGTTTTTCAGAAGATTTAAGAAATCTAAAGCTTCTTTAGGAAAAGAAATTCGGTGTTTAGATCGGAAATGACGCTGTGCATTCAAATTTAGAATAATCGAATCTGACGTATCGAAAAGTCTGCAATAGAGTAACGTCCATATTAAATCCGCCATTTTGAATTTTGTAATTTTGATACCAGATTTGTGTTCAGCCAATCCTAAAATATACAAAGTGATAGAAAGCAGGCGTCTATCAGACGCTTTTCAGACAGACGTGCTAATTACGATATTGTAGATTCTTACATTCACGCGCATCATCCGAGTCCGGCCTACATTTATCACATCATTTTCTCTACCACATTTCGGACTTTAGTTTTCAATTTCTCGGTTTCAATTTATTCTATAAGTATCGTTATTTCGATTCGTGGGAATCTTCAAAAATAAGTAAATAAAAAATGATTCTAGTGACTCCTGTTCTTTCGTACATCGGCCAAGTCCTATGTGCCTAATCCATCTTTTTAAAACCCATTCGCTGCCGAATTATTTTTTCTTATTTTTTTCTTATTTTCCGAAGAGTTCTACAGTTCTTGCTAAGTTTTGAAAAGAGTTTCGCAGATTAACCTTTTAAGTCCGGGGAAATTTCAGTTAAAATCGACATTCCTTGGACGTGAAATTTATAAATAAAATCAATAAATTTCCTATTTGGAGGCCCCGACCTGACTGCTGGTCGATTTATCGACCACCCCCGGACTCTACAATCCAGGCAACGAAGGAAAAATAGCGAAAAAAATACATGTATAAGCGAATTTTGGCACAGTTGTAGGGGAAGGTGTCAGTAACAATATACTTAAAGTACTGATGGGTGGAAGTTGTGCTAAGTGGAGGGGGGGTCTCTAAAGGTCCCCTTTTTCAGTTTTTCGTTAATAACTCGAAAACTACTGCCTTTAACGAAAAAAAAGTTAAATTATAAATTAATCTACATAACATTTTCTACAAAAAAGGTCTTATACACTTTTTCGCTAGGATCAATACTTCAGGAGATATGGAGAGGTGGGGGGGGGGGGGGGGATGGAAAATTAAAAAAAATCTTTTATTTTTAAGAATGAAATGTTTATTGTTAAAAATGAAATAATTAATATTCAAGGATGTATCTTGAACATTAATTTTCGTCAGAATCTAAATTTTCATCATCATCGATGATGTCTTGGATGAGAGCTCCGTTCGTACATGAGCCGACGCACACGCCGCACAGTGGTCGAAACGCTAGATTTAGCACGAACTTTAGAATTCTGCATAGAATAATAGTACTACCGTATGTCCGAGCCCAAACCGCTCAAGCGCCGATACCTATGGCCGATAACTTGAAATTTGTTTTCGGCAGTGTTTGCCGACGGTTGAAAATTTGATAGTTAGAGATGGCTTGAGAAGAGTGCGCTATGTGTCCTGCGTGAGAGCGAAAAGTGTAAAACGTCTGATTTCTCGATAGCTGTCAATTCGAGAGATCGAAGTATTAAATAATAGACGAAACACTTCGATCTCCCGAATTGACAGCTATCGGAAAATCAGACGTTTGACACTTTTCGCTCTCACGCAGTACACACAGCGCACTCTTCTCAAGCTATCTCTAACTATCAAATTTTCAACCGTCGGCAAACACTGCCGAAGACAAATTTCAAGTTATCGGCCATAGGTATCGGCGCTTGAGCGGTTTGGGCTCGGACATGCGGTACAACCGTAGAATTTTTTTTTAAAGAGCGGGCGAGGAGGGGAATCTTCTTAAGACACCCGAGATGTTGTTGGGGTAGTGTCGGATTTTTACCGACTAAGCCCCTCCTCGTGGTTACCAACCCGTGGGGTTCTGAACCTAATAGAAGAAGAAGTTGGGGGCCTTGCGGGCTGGCAAAGGCCGCTTGCGCAACAGCGGGACTAGATTGGATCCGTAGAATTCAATATAGGGGGGTTTTTAAGTCGCTAATCACGAATCTGAAATCAGATTTCAAAAATTCAAGATGGCGGATCCAATACGGCGGACGAGATTTTCGGAAATCGACGGATTCATGCCAAATTTGGTATAGGGGGGGGGGGGGGGGGTTTGGGCCGCTGGTTACGAATTTTTAAAAAATCTAACTTCAGATTCGTGATCAGCGACCCAAAAAACTCCCCTATACCAAATTTGGCAAGAATCCGTGAATTTTCGAAAATCTCGTCCGTCGTATTGGATCCGCCATCTTGAATTTTTGAAATCTGACTTCAGATTCATGATCAGCGACTTAAAAAACCCCTGTACTGAATTCTACGGTTGTAGTACTATTATTCTATGCAAAATTTTAAAGTTGATGCTAATCTAGCGTTTTGACCATTGTGCGGCGTGTGCCTCGGCTCATGTACGAACGAAGCCCCCATCCAAGGCATCATCGATAATGATGAAAATTTAGATTCTCTGACGAAAATTAATGTTCAAAATACATCCTTGAATATTAATTATTTCATTTTTAACAATAAAACTGATTTTTTTTTTAATTTTCCATTTCCTCTCTCCATATCTCCTGAAGTATTGATCCTAGCGAAAAAGTGTATCAGACCTTTTTTGTGTAGAGAAATTTATATAGATTAATTTGTAATTTAACTTTTTTTCGTTAGAGGCAGTAGTTTTCGAGTTATTAATGAAAAACTGAAAAAAGGGACCTTTAGAGACCCTCCCTCCACTTAGCACAACTCTCACCCATCAGTACTTTTAGTATATTGTTACTGACACCTTCGCTTACGACTATGCCAAAATTCGCTTATACATGTATTTTTTCCGCTATTTGGCCTTTTTTGGTCTTCGTTGCCTGGACTACTAAAGGTTAAAAGTAAGAAGATTCGTTTGAAAGTTCGAGGGGGCTAACTTCACGGCTCCCCCCTTTCTTCAAATTTTTTCATATTCTTGGAGGCTCTGGTTAGTTTTTAATTAGTTCTAGAGTTCCTTGTGATTTTTTGTAAGAGTTCTGGCCATTAACGCAGTGAAAACAAATTTCGAAAAAGATAACAAGCCCTCACGTTTTATGAAATTTCACTTTTTCTTTGCTGTCTTCGATAGATTTTTAATAGTTCTAGAGTTCTCTGTAAGAATCATCGGGCTAAATAATCCTAATCAGTTTCAAACCGCCAATTGTTGTCTTAACGGAATCCAAATGGCCACAGACATTTTATTTTACGAGACACGGCAAAGAATTATTAGAACATTTCATAGAATTCCTCAGGAGGTTATAAGTACTTACTCTCTTAACGGAACTTGCAGAACCTACAATTTCTTTCTACCCCTTTAGGGAACGGGCTCAGGGGTAAAAAAATGTAATGTTCCAAGATTTCTGGTGAGAGTTCTTGTAGCTACCCGAAGAGCTTCAAAATATCCTAATGACATTTTTCGATAGAGATTAAGATGGCAAAGATATAACCTCGAAAGTTGCAAATTTCCACCAGCGGCTAAGTTTGAAGGGGTTAAGAAAAATTGAAAGTTCAAGGAGTTCTGATAGGAGTTCTAACAGCTCCCCTAACGAGTTCTTTGATTTATCTTAATCACACTTTTCGATAGGGTATGAGATAGCAAAGATACAGCCTTCGAAAGTTGCGCATTTCTACCAGCAACTAAGTTCAAAAGCCTTCGAGTCACGCGCTGGCAAAAATTCAAAACTTTCGACGGCTGTATCTTTACTGCTTTAATCTCTATCGAAAAATATCATGAGAGTATTTTGAAGAACTTCTCTGAGAACTATAAGAATTCCCACCAGAACTCCTTGAACTTAAATTTTTTTAACCCCTTCGAACTTATCCGCTGGTGGAAATTAGCAACTTTCGAGGGTTATATTTTTTCTATCTTAATCCCTATCGAAAAACGTCATTAGGATATTTTGAATAGCTCTCTGAGGGACTACAAGAACTTCTAACGGGACTTTTGGAACTCTTAATTTTGTTACCTTTTTCAAATTCGGCCGTGCGCTGACAGAAATTCGCAACTTTCGAGGGCTGTAGCTTCGTTATCTTAATCCCCATTGAATAATTTCATTACCATATTTTGAAAAACTCTACGGGGGGCTATAAGAACTTGAACTTTCAATTTTTGTTAACCCCTTCGACCTTAGCCGCTGGAGGAAATGCGTAACTTTCGAGGATATATCTGCTATCTTAATCTCTATCGAAAAATGTCATTAGGATACTTTGAAGAGCTCCTTAGGGGGCTACAAGAACTCCCACCAGAACTCTAGGAACTCTTAATTTTGTTAGCCCCTTCGTGCTCGGTCGCGCAGTGATGGAAATTCACAACTTTTAAGGGCTGTATCTTTGCCATCTTAATCTCTATCGAAAAATATCATTAGGATATTTTGAAGAACTCTTCGGGTGGCTACAAGAACTCTCACCAGAACTTTTGGAACATTACATTTTTTTTACCCCTGAGACCGTTCTTTATAAGGGTAGAAAGAAAGAAATTGTAGATTCTGCAAGCTCCGTTAAGAGTACTTATAACCTCCTGAGGAGTTCTATGAAATGTTCTAATGATTCTTTGCCGTGTCTCGTAAAATAAAATCTCTGTGGCCATTTGAATTCCGCTAAGACAATAACAATTGGCGATTTAAAGCTGATTAGGATTATTTAACCCGACGGTTCTTACAGAGAACTCTAGAACTATTAAAAATATATCCAAGATAGCAAGAAAAAGTGAAATTTCACAAAAAGTGAGGGCTTGTTATTTTCTTCGAAATTTGTTTTCACTGTGTTAATTGCCAAAACTCTTATAAATAATCATAAGGAACTATTTAAAAACTAATCAGACCCTCCAGGAATTTGAAAAAAGGGGGGTGCCGTGAAGTTAGCCCCCTCGAACTTTGAAACGAGTCTTCTTACTCTTAATCTGCGAAACTATTTTTAAAACTTAGGAAGAACTGTAGAACTCTTATTATTTTTAAGAACGTGTAAAAATGGGTGCCCAATTCCACGGGCTTAGGTCTGTCTACAGCTATGAAAGACTATGAACTGTTGCGAGTTCTATAAACTTGTTGCACGTGTCGCACATTAGGGTACTCAATTATGGGGCGAAAGGGCGTAATTTCTTCAAAACGATTAAATAATCAGTAAGTTCATCAATTACATTGATAAGATAGCTTATTAGGTTTATTTACCTAAGTATTATATATTCAGTATAGGAATATTAAAATAAAATAATATTTTACAAAATTGTTACGAAAATGCAACCATTTTGCTCGTACCTTTTCGCATAATTTTAACTTATGCATGACATTTGGGTTTGTTGACGAGCTGCATATTTGTTTCGTGTACATGTAGGTATACGTATGTACGTAGGAACGACCTCTGTATACGACCGCCCCCCGATCTGCTTTTTCGTTCCATTGGGATTACGAGCACCCTTTCCCCATGGATCGGAAAATGGTGAAAAACGCAACATTCGACTCCGATAAAATCATCAAAAAGCACTTTTATTAGCCAAAATTCTACATAACACTATTAACCTATACCTATACCTATATTACCTATACCTATATTAAACTATTTTTTATAATTTCATGATGCAAGTGTAGTAGTAAAATGATAATTGAGTTGATTTAATCTTCATTCCGCTTCCGCATTCGGCCCCATGAGGAAATGGTACAAATATTTTTGCGGAGCGGAACGGTTGTGTTCATCGTTCCATCGTTGCGCCGTTCCGTCCTAGGATTGAGCACCCTTACAGGAATCTGTATTTCACATATTTAACAGATGGAGCTTATCATTCATTTCCCTAAGGGTTTTCTCTCCTTAATTGATTATCAAATTTTATCTTGGAGTCTAGAAATTGACCTCTGGTACATTTTAATGAGAACTCAAAAATCTTACAATACATAATTTTTATTTCCTCAAATTTTAACCGTCCCCTTACATTTCAAGCCAAGATCTACGATTTTAGGAATAATACTATAAAATACTGTTTATTTAGGTGTGCGATAGTTTATTAAATATTGGGCCCTGTGGAAACATATCAATGGGAGAGCCTGCTTTTCTATCCGAAGAATTTCTACATAATCAAGATCCAGATGTCGAATTAGTTACAACTTCGGGTTATGGAAAGAATGGCGCTCTTTGTATCTTACAACGTTCACTTCGTCCGCAGGTACTTTTAGTATTTTTTTTTCTTTACTTACAGGGATTTCTTAATACTTCAACTGACGAAAATACATGTTACATTATTTCAATTGATAGGTCGTTACTACGTTTGAATTGCCTGGTTGTGAAGATATGTGGACTGTGATAGGTACAGTGAATAATGACGATCAAGTGAAAGTTGAATCTGAGGGAACCCATGCCTTTTTGATTTTAAGCCATGAAGATTCTACTATGGTAATGCATGAAAACACTTAATGTTATCGAACAAGTAAACTAATATTAAGAAGAAATCTAGATGCCTAAGGAAGTATCACAGAATTATCTTACGTAATTTTTGTGCGCTTTTGTTTAGTGACGCAATTGCATTTAAAGCATTTGGTATACTTTTCCTAAGATGCTTTATGTAATGTTCTCAAAGTTCCGTATTGTAGAATATTATTAATTAAGTTTAATAATATGCCAATCATTATTTAATTACACTTCGCAATGCAGGTTCTACAGACTGGACAAGAGATAAACGAAGTGGATCAAAGTGGATTTAGTACACAAAGCACTACGGTTTTTGCTGGAAATTTAGGCGCAAACAGATACATAGTTCAAGTAACACAGATGGGAGTCCGTCTCATGCAGGGAATAGATCAAGTATGTAAATACAATTTCAATAATGAGTTGATTTTAAGTTGACAGTAATATTCTTATCCAAATATTATATTTTGAAGTACAACCACGTTTTGTGTATTTGATGAGCACAAGATATCGTGGCTTCGCGTAATTTACATGAGACCCCCTCACTCTCGAACTGACGACCCGTATGTCACTGTATTATATCGTCGGTCTAGATGTAATACCTCGTAACTGAAAAATTAGGGATTTTTTGTTTTTGATATAGATGTAGTGTCATAGACATTGCGGAACTAATAGTAAGGACGCGTAAGTGTATGTTGGTGTGAGGTATGTCATACGTCACATCAACAGTAGATGTAATGACTATGACATTACATCTATACCAAAAACAAAGAATCCCTAATTTTTCAGTTATGAGGTATCACATCGAGACCGACGATATACAGGTGTTTTGGACCACGTCAGAGTGAAAAGTTAGAACCTTGTCCGCTATAAAATAAATGAGACACGTCACGGTAAAATACATATAACGCGACTGTGTGTATGTTGAATATTTCGTTTCGGTTCCTCTTCAAGCCCTTTTCAGAGACGTAATGACCCACAGATGCTTGAGAAAATTCCCTATTTATATCTATAACTCTATCAACCATTATCCCCTCCCTTCCCTATTTATATCTATAACTCCCCCTATTTATATTTATATCAATCGTTATCCCCTCCCTTCCCCACTTATATTACTTTCTTCTTCTCAACCCCCTAACAATATTTACCAATAACGCTGTCATCTTAATAATGTCAAATAGGAAAGTATTGTTAATAACCCATAAACCAATCTCTATAATCAATATTATTGTTACATCTACATTTTTATTTTTATTGATTGATAAATTTGATGAAGTTCAACACTATCAGTTTTAATATTTATATTGTTTTTAATTTTGTTAATATAAAAACTTTCTAATATTTTTCTCTTTGCCCAATTATTTTCTCGTGACAAAATTTTAGGATTATCAAACTCAAAAACATGTTTATTGCCAATTGCATGCTTAGAAAGACCAGTCCTTTCTTTGCCTATTCTAACACTATACTGATGTTCATATAAACGTTTTTTAAGGCATCTGCCTGTCTCACCAATATACTTTTTACCACAATCTTTACAATTGATCTCATAAACAACATTGTTATTCAAATCTATCTTTAATTGATCTTTTCCTGAATTAAAAAATTTTGAAAAAGTTTTGAATTTTGAAAACAGTTTTTATGTTATACTTTCTAAAGACAGCTTTCAACTTTTCACTAAGTCCCTCACATATGGTAAAACAATGATGCCTTCATATTGGCCCTATTTTCATTACTCGTAGTGGCTAAACTATTATAAATTTCATTAATTCTTTGTTTCACAATCGTGTCTATGAAATAAAGTAGGTAATCATTAAATTTTAGAACTTCTTTGATAATCCTAACATTTTGCTCATGATGCATAAGATCAGATGATTTAATTGCTCTAACAATCAACCCTTTTATCATAGGTACCTATCTTGTGTTTTATGGGATGCATAGAATGAAAATTGATATATTTTCCTGGCCAACAAGGTTTTTGATACCAATTCATAACCAATCTATAGTTTTCCCTTTTTACACTGACATCCAAAAACGGAATTGACTAATTCTCTTCCATCTCATAAGTGATTTGTATTTTCTCATGTATGGAATTGAACGCTTCCACTAATTCTCCAATCCCATTTTTAGGAACCAATGCAAAAATATCATCTACGTATCTTTTAAAAATTGGCAATTAAAAACTTAATTTTAACAAAGCTTCTTTCTGAATTCTTTCCAAAACTAAATTTGCAATAATAGGCGATAATGGAGAACCCATTGGACATCAAAAAATTTGTTTGTAATACATCCCGTGAAACATAAAATATGTATTATCAAAAACAAAGCTAACAGCTATAATTATTTCATCTATTGGCATATGAAATATATTTTCACACTCATTTTTCAAATCTTTTAAGCATTTAACAACTAAATCTAAAGGAATATTTGTAAATAACGACACAACAATATCAAGTGACATCAATACATGATTTTCCGGTACAATCGTTTTTTTAATATCTTTAACGAAAGACCAACTATCTTTTATTGTTAAATCTGTTTTTCCAACAAATTTATCCAAAAAAACAGTTAATAAAGAAGCTAATTTATAAGTAGAAAATCCAATAGATGAAACAATTATACGCCATGATAGATCCTTTTTATGTATCTTAGGAAGACCATAGGCTCTAGCAACAACCGCGTTATTACTTTTTGCAACACTACTTTGACTTTTTGTAATAAAATTTAATTGTTCCCAAGATTTAATAATATCGTTTACTTTTTTCTCTATTGAACTGATTCAAACTCTGTTTACTACCTTATAAGTTGTTTCATCAGACAAACATAAATTACAACCGTCCAAATATTTTTCTTTCTCAATCGCAACCGTTACATTTACTTTATCAGATTTTATGAAATATAGGGTAAAAGAGGCATATATTGACACCACTTTACTTACTGGTCTAAAATATATTGCAAACTGAAGTTATCAAATTTGATAATGTATCGATAAGCAAGCCTGACTCTCTTTTTATATGATATAAGACGCATTTTATTTTACTACTTATCGCTTTTGAACACTGATTTAAAAAGAAAATAAAGTCAGATGTCAATCTTATCCCATATTCTGTTTAAGATTGACACCTATTAAAATATTCGTCTATACTGCATACAATCGGCTAAAAATCTCAATTTTTGTTCATTACCTTCCAAAACTGACATCAGTAGGTGATTTTGTATAGAGATTAAATTATAATAGAGAGTCATTTTATTTATAAATTTTTGCCACTTTAAAAAGACCTAAAAAGTTTTGTTTCGTCGAAAATAGGACATGCACGTCCACGTGAAAACTTAACGACACTGAATCTCGGGTGATCATTACGAAGGCGCTGATATTCAGTCGCGGCTTCAGGTGGCGGTCTATATACGGTATTTATTAAGGTAGACAAAAACATTATTATTACGAGTTATTATAGTCCAGGCATCAGAGATCTAAAATCAGTCGATTTTTTGAATAATTCCTACCGGAGATTTTTTTTTCTATCGCTTCTTTTCATGTTTAAGTAGACAAATATCAAAAATGAGCACCAACATTCGATCCGGAATATATCGGGTGACTAGGGGGCTCCGCCCCCTACTCGCTTCGCTCGTCAACCCCCGGGGGGCTGTCGCCCCTATCACGGAGCTCCCCCAAGCTTTTGCAGCAGCATCACGTCGTTCCTGTCTTCTCCGTTCAATCCGTCCTCGTCGTCCTCGTCCTCGTCATCGTCGTCGCCGTCATCGTCGTCCTCGTCCTCGTCGTCCTCGTCCTCGTCCTCGTCATCGTCGTCCTCGTCTTCGACGTCCTCGTCTTCGCCGTCCTCATCGTCGCCGTTCTCGTTGTTGTCCTCGTCATCGCCGTCCTCGACATCCTCGCCGTCGCCGTCCTCGTCGTCGCCGTCCTCGTCGTTTCCGTCCTCGTCATCACCATCCTCGTCGTCGCTATCCTCGTCGTCGCCGTCCTTGTCTTCGTCGTCCTCGTCGTCACCGTCCTCGTCGTAGTTGTCCTCATCGTCGCCGTCCTCGTCTCTGCCGTCCTCGCCGTCGCGGTTCCCGTCGTCGCCGTCCTCGTCTTCGCCGTCCTCGACGACGCCGTCGTCGTCCTCGTCTCTGCCGTCCTCGACGTCGCCGTCTTCGTCGTCGCAGTCCTCGTCGTTGCCGTCGCCGTCCTCGTCGTCGCCGTCCTCGTCGTAGTTGTCCTCGTCGTCGCAGTCCTCGTCGTTGCCGTCCTCGTCTTCGCCGTCCTCGACGTCGTCGTCATCGTCTTCGTCATTGCTGTCTTCGTCGTCGCCGTCCTCGTCCTCCTCCTCCTCCTCCTCCTCCTCCTCCAACAATCGTCCGTGCTTGGCGCATCCGGTTCGAAGTCGCCGGAGTTTTTGGCGACACGGTTTTGTCCACGCATTTATTCGGAAACTATTTTATATATTGTTTAAACAAATGAAAGGGTAGATTTTAGTGTTTTTTGCACCTATATTCATTCTACGAAAAAATGGTGGGGAACTAAATTTTTCGGCACTAAATTCTCCACAAAAAAAGTATCTACATTTTCTTCAATCGGAGCAATAGTTTTAAAGATATAACCCTGCGAAAGAGAGAGAGAGAGAGAGAGAGAGAGAGAGAGAGAGAGAGAGAGAGAGAGAGAGAGGGAGGGAGAGGAGAGGAGGGAGGGAGGGAGGGAGGGAGGGAGGGAGGGAGGGAGAGAGAGAGAGAGAGAGGGAGAGGGAGGGAGGGAGGGAGGGAGGGAGGGAGGGAGGGAGGGAGGGAGGGAGAGAGAGAGAGAGAGAGAGAGAGAGAGAGAGAGAGAGAGAGAGAGAGAGAGAGAGAGAGAGAGAGAGAGAGAGAGAGAGAGAGAGAGAGAGAGAGAGAGAGAGAGAGAGAGAGAGAGAGAGAGAGAGAGAGAGAGAGAGAGAGAGAGAGAGAGAGAGAGAGAGAGAGAGAGAGAGAGAGAGAGAGAGAGAGAGAGAGAGAGAGAGAGAGAGAGAGAGAGAGAGAGAGAGAGAGAGAGAGAGAGAGAGAGAGAGAGAGAGAGAGAGAGAGAGAGAGAGAGAGAGAGAGAGAGAGAGAGAGAGAGAGAGAGAGAGAGAGAGAGAGAGAGAGAGAGAGAGAGGCCGCTCGTCCGATTCAGTAACTCTCGCGCCGCGGGGCTCGAAACTTCCTAGAAATCGCTGGGGAAAAATGTATTATTGCTTTATATGGAGCACGAACCAAAGATAGGTATTACTTGGATGAATGGAGATTTCTGTGCTTCAAAAATGCAGTATCTAAAAAATCATTTAATCTAGCTTCTTTGCCACCTACTCGGGCAGCAGCACGGCAACATTTATATAACCGCACTGTCGGCAGCACTGGTTAATGCATAATACAATTTTATATGTAGAAAAATTATTTGATTTTAGTTTTCAATGCATTTAACAACTACAGAATCTAGTGAAACTAAAATAAATTGGGATAAAGCCAGTCAGGAAGGCTCGAGTGTCTACCAACCCATCAAAAAAGGGACAGGGGTGTTCGAATTGTTATACCAGCGATGATCCCATTGACATCGATTTGGAGAATTTTGTGACAGTTGAACTGTCAGGTGAGGAGAATGAAGAGGCAGAAGAATCTCAAGAAACTGGAGACACTGAAGGAATTGAGAATGAAAATGGAGACAGTGAAGATGACAAACTACCAACGCCACATCACCTTCATGATGGTCCAAAACGTAAAAATCGGAGATTGATTTAATATAGAGAATAATTTGTGTAATACAAATTTGAATAAATAACAAATTCCATATTTAACTTCATTTCTTTCAGTTATAATTTCTTCCCAGAATCTGTTCTATGACATCTGTATGTCATATATTTCAATGATTTCGACATTGTTGTAATTTTTTTCACAATAAATATTGTTTGGTAATTATTTTTAGACTCATTCTAAACGATCAATGTATTCTCTTGTACTGGTCCGATGCGTAAAATGCAGTGTTGCCAGACACTCATCCGATCGAAGCACTCTCCTCCACTGGCGTGATGCAAGAATTCGAGCGCCGCACGCCTCTTTCGCAGGGTTATATTTTTAAAACTATTGCTCCGATTGAAAAAAATGTAGATACCTTTTTTGTGGAGAATTTATTATTGGACAATTTAGTTCCTTATAATTTTTCCGTAGAATGAATATTTTCGGAGATATTTACAAAAACAATAAAATTTCCCCTTCCATTTGTTTAAACAATATGTTCCGGACCGAATTTTGGTGCCCATTTTTTATATTTGTCTACTTGAACATAAAAAGAAGCGATAGAAAAAAAAATTCCCGGTACGAATTTTTCGGTCCATAAAACCCCTGACGCCTGGACTATTAGCAGAAAGTAATAAGATTCAGAAAATGTGTCAATGTTAACCCTATGTCAATGTTACCCCGCGTTACCCTATATCTGGATTATTCTTTTTAAAATGAATTAATTCTTTAATTTCTTTTTTGTACTCAAAAGACTGAACCCGTTTAATGTTGCAATTAGTAAAATTAATAATCGATTTTACTACTTCTTTTTTAATTTCATTTTTGTTACATTCATCAATTTCAAAAAAACCATTCTCTACATTTGAAATAATATGCCCAATCGGTAAATTACTCTTCACGTAAGGCATATTATGTTTTTTACCAAAAGAAACTATCTCTGCTACTTTATTAGGAATTGCAATATCCGATAAATTTTTAAACCAACTTTTAAGTCGAAACTCAGTTTTTGTTGAATCATCAGATTTATCATATTGTTTCAATGAAAGAAACTTATTTTTTTCAATGTTTTCCTCTTTTCCTACTTGATCCTATTAAGCCTACTCCTTTGAGAAAACACAAACCTATCGAATACGTCTACAGGTAAAATTCCCTTTAATCTATTTTCCAAAAATTTAGCTGATTTCCGTAAGTTCATTAAATTTATAGAAGCACCCTGAATTTCTAAATTCAGAATTCTTTTGTTAAACGTGTTACGATAGGTATTTGCCTTCGTTAAAACTTTCAAATTATCATAATTGAAATTCAAAAAATTTTTATCTCTAATATATCCTGTTCCGATATCCCTATCCGATCCTGTTCTATCCCCATAAATGCTACTTATTTCTCCGAGAAAACCCATTTTCTCTCTTTAATGATAAACATTTTTTTACCAGTATTAGAAAATTCTTAAGATAATACTTCTGTTGCCTATAGTAGTTTAAAATTAATTTAACTTAACTTTCATTAGGTATTAATTAACTTAACTTTCATATAAATTGAAGTAGAGAAATGATCTTAAGTACATACATAGTTTCAGTAGCCCTGGAACAGTTTTAAGGGTACGTGTCGACTAAGAGGTAGAGCGTTAGTTTTTCGGCTAAACACAATAATTCAGTTGAACACGAACAATATTCCTCCAGGTTTACGGAGTATAAGGGTTAAGATTCTCGGGACATCTTCCACTCCTTAAGACATAGTTCGATGGCTTCTTCTTACCTAGAAGTGTTAAAGCAGACCCCGCCTTCACTCTCTCACCGATCTTAGAACCGTCGGTGCACCATACTTCCTAATGCCCAGTGACGGGTACGCATTCACTTATTATTAATTATTATCAGTTCTCTTCGTATGCTTCACTGTATAGACTGTTAAAATGGTGCTTAGCTTTGACGCAATCTTGTTTCATCTCCCAGACCGAGCTTACAACTCTCAGGAGTCCCACACTCTCTGCGTGGGCTTCGCTTGTCCCTGAACTTATTTACTGCTCTATGTAACTGAGCCGATAGATCGATTGCTAATGCCACGTGTTGTATCTCCATCTCCAGCGCGGGCAGACCCAGTAGAGCATTAATTTCTTTACACGCCAAGCTCTCTGCACGTGGTCACGTTTGTCTCTTATTATTTTCAACGTGATATTTCTCCACCATATAGGGCCGTGCATGCGATCTCTAGTTTCTCTACTAACTGATATAGTCAGTGCATAATCCTAGGATTCAGCCTTCACGTCATTTCGCAGGCCTCTCTCACAGCCTACAATAGCGCGTAAGCTTTCTTACTTAATCGGTCTTCAACTGAGGACCACAAGTCAGCTTTGCATCAAAAATCACTTTCATTAGTTTCACTGTTTCCGTTGGCGTCAGCTCCGTACCTCAATAATCTGGGTTGACCTAGTTTGCCTGCTTACTACGGCACATGAAGATTATCATTATCGTCTTTTCCGAACTTACCACCAGTTCGATCCGGTCACATCTATCTTACGCAGGGCAAGCTGGACTAGGCCTGCTGCCTGGCAACCCCGTCAGAATCATTCGCCTGAATAATTATCATTAGATCGTCTCCATACTCTTGTCGGTTCACGATCAAATCCTATGGTAGCGGAGATAAAACCCTTTATTGCGGATAAGCCTGACTCACTGACACTACCAGAGTTTCTTCCTCTCATGACACCTGCACCGTCCTACGAGACAGCATGATCTGATTCCACCCAGTAGTGGTATTATAATATGATTCATTCCATTTTTGTATTCAATATAATATAGTATGGCCGAATGTAAAATATACAAAGGGACCCGTATTTTTATGTTGATTACCATAGTACATTTTTGAGATTGAAATTCCGCAAATGCAATTTTTTGTGTACTTAACACATACAGTCAGATGCTGCGTACATACTATCTGGAACGCATTTGTTTCTTCTCTTCTTTTTCCATTTCATCATCATCTGACGCAGACCCTTCAAGATTTACTGGTTGAGGATCTGTTACACTTTGACTAATTGCTTCATCTGTGAGGTCTTCTTCGATTGATTCGTTCGTATCAATCTTAATCCATTCAATGACTTCTTCCTCGGATGTTTTTTAAAGGATTTTCTTTAGGTCCACTATTAATAACATCTAACACCTCAGTTACTGTGTCTACGTCGTCTTCCTCTTGAACAGTTTGACTTGTTGAACCGGCTTCAAGAACTGCATTTGGCCAAAGTTTTCTCCAGCGCATCGTTGTAAATTTATTTCTTTCACTTGAGACCATGATAGTGCAGTAGCATACAGAATGTTCCCCTCTATACACGCCAGCGTAGCACATTGCATATCGGTAGGCGCTCTCGGATCTAAGATGGTTCCCTAACATTCGGTGACAATACCGACAGCCCAGACACGAACCAAATAGACGTTTCAGTCCGAAAAACATCGGTCATCTCAATAGTGGTGACAGACTCTCTGACAAATAGTTTGATAATCGTTTGGATTTTTTTCGAATAATCAAGATAGTGAACGGAAGCAGCGCTATTTTTCTCTGGTTGCTTGTGCATAAAGAGCAGGAAAGAAGACATCAGTATCTCAGAAGAAGTGTCATCAGATAAGTTACTTCCTAACTGACCGCCTTAACCTCATTTTGATCACGTATGAAGGACAAATATCTTTGTGGTTACCAAAATGAGGTTAAGACGGTCAGTTAGGAAGTAACTTATCTGACGGCACTTCTGAGACGATGCAATGTGCTACGCTGGCGTGTATAGAGGGGAATATTCTGTATATGGCATCCTTGACGTTAAATTTATTTTGAAAGTCAGCAACATCACAGTCAGAATTCAAAAGGCCTTGAACGAAGGAACTCCCATAGAAACATTTAAAGTTTTGAATAATCCCTTCATCCATGGGTTGAATCAATGAGGTAACGTTAGGCGGTAAAAGTGTCGCAAATATGTTGCCAGAAACTAGCTCTGCTATAGGAGGATGTGCTTTACAATTGAAGACCTCGGCTGTAAAACCTGTTAACTAGCATGGAACTTCATATCAGTTAACCCTCGTACGGCCCTCATTTATACTTACACTTAAGTCCTTCGGGTCATATATGACCCAAGGGTAGGATGTATGTACTCGTATATATTAACCTTTAGAGCCCGGGGAAATTTCAGTTAAAATCGACTTTTTAAACGTAAAATTTATAAATAAAGTCAATAATTTCCTATTTGGAGGCCCCGACCTAACTGCTGGTCGATATATCGACCACCCCGAACGCAGGGCAAAATCGACTTTGGATCCAGTGGAAAAAAATTGGCAGGAAAGATTATCGCTCAAAACTTGTTACTCGGGGGTTTTTTGGGTCGCTCATTACGATGCTGATATCCAAATCTCTCTATTCTCAAAGTCAAGATGGCGAATGCAATATGGCGGATGATGAATTCCAGAAATATTTAGAATTTGAAGATTATGGCCCGAAACTTGTTGCTCAGGGGTTTTTTGTATCGCTCATTACGATGCTGATGTCCAAATTGGTCTATTCTCAAATCCAAGATGGCGGATGATGAATTCCAGAAATTTTTAAAATTTGAAGATTATGGCCCGAAACTTGTTACTCGAGGGGTTTTCGGGGTCGCTTATTATGATACTGATGTCCAAATCAGTCTAGTCTCAAATCCAAAATGGCGAATACAATATGGTGAATGATGACACGGTATACGCGAAAAGCTTTATAGGTGGCGTATTGCGAATTCGTTCGCGCAAACGCAACGCTCCGCGCAATCTATAAGCCTGCCTCGCTCGCCTGTTCTTTACGGTTGTATTGATACAGTAGTATCCAACAATGCAATGGCTGAAAATGAAGCTTGGACTAGTGGCGAATCCGAACCAAAAGTACAAGTACCCGTATTTTTACCCGTCAATCAAAGATTTCGAAGGTAGCTCCGAAATAAATCCGAAAATCTTTATATTGGGAAATAGTCCAATCGATTATTTCAATTATTTGTTTGATTCTCGTCTGCTTGAAAGGATTATAGAGGAGACGAATCGTTATGAAACTCAAAATCATCAGGTTGAAAATTCTCATATGAAGAAATGGCGTCCTCTCACAAAAGATAAATTTGAAAAATTTCTCGATCTTTCGATTGTAATGGGTGGTATTATATACGCTAATACCAACAGACAGATACTCCTCGCATTACTTCGAGAGATACCTACACGAGAACCGAGCAGAGCAGGAATGACCACGTCCGTACTCCGTCTCTACATGCATGGTCATTCAGCAAACAAACTACGTACACTTTATAAAATTTGTCTGAAGTATTATGAAATCACTGGAAACTGCATAATATAAGAAAAATGGTACATTGACTACAAATGGTACCTGAATACAAATAACAAAATATTCTACAGTATGGGTCATATATGACCCGAAGACCTTGTACGTGCAGTTTTTTGTAGTCGACAAAATTACATAATTACATGCTTATTTCCTTCATGAAAAATTATCGTTATAAGAAAGAAACAATGTCTAAAAATTTCAGAAGATTATCTCTAAAGGCATAATAATAACTTATCGATATTGAACGCTGTGGGTCATTATAGACCCGAGGGACGTACGAGGGTTAACAGGTTTTACAGCCAAGGTCTTCAATTATCCAAAAGAAGGACGGCTTTGCTGTTTTCCGGTAGATTAAGTTTTTTGAAGTTATCCTTAACTTGTGGGACGAAGTGATGAGAAAACCAGTCCTTACATAATGTGGCAGTCATCCAAGAATTTTTTTGGGCATCATAATGTAGGTACATGTAACATTCTTAAATGTCCTAGGGGTTTTTTAGATTTACCAATTACAAAAGGAGTTAATCGGTGTCTTCCAGACGCATTAGCACATAGCAAAACTGTCAACCTTCTTTGTTCTTTTTAAACCCCTTAGCCGCTTTTTCATCTCCTCCAGCTAATGTCGATGTTGGTAAGCAACGCCAAAGTAGGCCGGTTTCATCGGCGTTATGCACTTGATCAGCTGACAATTTATTAGTGATTGTAATTTTTTGAAACTCCTCCGTGTACGATTTTGCCGAATCTTGGTTTGCAGAAAGAGTCTCCCTAGTTATATCAAGTCTGCGAATACCATGCCGTAGTTTAAAGTTTCTGAGCCAACCTTCCGAAAAATTAGAATCACCCTCTAATACATTCAAATCTTCTCCAAACTTCTTAGCCTTTTCAATAATAATTTGCCCCGTTATAGGCTTTCCTTCGGCACGTTTTGCACTGAACCATTTGTACAGTGCGATATTTAGTTGCTCCAGCTTTGGTTTTTTTAGTGTTTGTCTGGAATCCAGTTTCTCTGCAGTCAAAGACTGAGAAGCAAAACGCATGAGGTCATTTTTTTGTTTTTTCAATGTCATAAATAGTTGACGACCCAATATTAAATTCGTTCATTAAAATATTCCTATTTTCACCCTTTTCCAGATGTTTAATCATTTCCAACTTCTGTGTGATTATGAGGGTGACGTGTTTTCGCTTCTGACCCGTGTTCGGGATTTTACTGCTTGACGATGGTCTAGAAGACATGTTAACCTAGTTTTTTCAATATACTTTAGTACGTAAATTTATATCCTGCCAAGCGACTGATTATACAAGCTGCATTCATTTCGGTACAGCACAAAACGGTACACGTTATACGACACGCGACTGTCAACTGTCTAGTTATCTTGAGGATAATGCGCGCCGAACACGCTGCGGTTAGTGCCGGACCGCGTCGACAGCTTCCGCCTGACGATACCGCTCGGAGGCGCAATCGTTTGAAAATCGATACTGGTGGCGGATCATCGGGCATTCCGAACCGTTGGATGCCGGACTATTGGAAGTCTACTGTACTAGTCTTTTTCTCTCCCAGGCGCGCTCCCACTTATTAACCAATATGTAGAGTACCGCTTCTGTGGCTCAGTCCGTCTGAAGTGCGAACTGGAACTTTGTCTCTTAACTGCCTGTCAACTATTTCTCTCATTGTTCTGCTCAATTTTCGGTGTGGACACCATCATAATTATTTGCCAGGGTTATGTTATTGTATGTACCCCAAGATCATTCACACCTTGAATAATCTTATCACCAACATTAGTATGAGGTCAACTCTTCACTGCAGTAACATGGGAAACACCTCACCCACTCTCAGCGCTTTATATGGCTGAAAGCCATCGATGGCCTACCTTACCCCTACAAGTGTGATGACCTGATGACTCTCACAGCGCTCGTCTATGCTTTCTCCTTATTTTTGCGTCTTAGCTGTGGTTACTGCGCTATTTCGTTTTTAGTTTTGTATCCGGGAAAATGTATATCGTTGGTGTGATCCTTTAAAGGCGTTTTGGTAGGTCCGTAAGCCGGCGCTGGATCCTTGATATGATTTTTTTTATAGTCTAACTGTGTCTGGGGTACTCTCGATGTTCCCGCAGCACCTCCTCCAGGCTTTCCTTTTAGCTTTCCTGATAGCATTTCTCTACTCCCTTATTGTTAGTCTCTTCTTATATACTTTTCCATTAAAACAGGATCCTCCTACTGCCCCTAGTAGATAAAATGAAATTAATCTCATCTTACATTTTTAGGACACGGTTGTACAGTAATACATGATATACTTTTCATTATAGGTACTACCTATCAAAGATTGTACGAAAATTCCGATGGTGACGACATTCTGACTGCATCTGCGCACTGAATTTCCTTAAATAAAAAAATATAAGTTTTCCTCATAATTCTGAGATAGCTAAGATTCTCTCAATTAAAGGCTCATTTCGTATCCGGGTGGAGTCTATTTAGACTTCGGTTCCATCACGGAATTTTTTCTCGGCTCCTCTAGATTAAGATAAGAGGATAGTTATTCTCGTAGGGATTAATTAAGGATTCCTGCATAACCTCCACGGTATATTCAATCTTCTCGAAAGGAGATTTTTCGAACCTTTGAATATGAATTATGATACAAATTTCGAAACACGAAAGAGTGGGGTCCAATATGACCGACTAAAACCCAAAAACGAAACATTTTTTTCCCATTCATGCTTAATATCATAAGACTTCAGCAATTATCGGTTGTGCCTAGAAAGAAGTATGAACGGCCTATACCTCCAGAAGATTTTGGAAATTTGAACAATAGAGCTAAAGACCTAGGGGATATGGCATGGGCGAAGGCAACAAGCAAGTGCTTGTTTTATTTATAACGCATGGAAAAATGTAATTTAATATTTGTTACTCAATACAGGTCCAACATATACCTATGGATCTAGGTTGTCCAATTATACATGCAAGTTGTGCAGATCCATATGTCACTTTATTGACCGAAGATGGTCAAGTAATGTTGTTGACATTGAGAGAAGGCAGGGGTATAGCGCGTTTACACGTACAAGCTGTGGATTTGTTATTTGTAAGTATAGGTACAAATTAACTTCTAATAATATTAAGCTCTTATATTTTTTCATGAAGGAATAAATGAATAAGGAAATTGGCGTCGATTTAAAATAATAAATCTACTTCAGCGTTGAGTAATGTGGTCTCGAGAGATGTCAAAATGTTCCTCTCACTGACGCCCGCGCATTGCTGTTCCCCGCATGTATTCGGATCTACTTATTATTTACAGGTAGAGCGGGTGCACGCAAAACGGAAGAGCGATGCACTGATGCAAGTTGGGAAAACGTTTTTGCATTTCTGGGCCACTTTACCTAATGAATATGGTACAGCTATATTAATAATTCATAATTGATTTTCATTGTTCTTTTTATCGTGATATACACAGCGCCCTCAAATAGAGACACTCTGTGCGTACAGAGACGTGAGTGGAATTTTTACTACTCACGTTCATGAGAACGTAGAAGAGGACAAATCTGACGAGGATAAAGTAATGGAAGAACCGACGACGATTACCAATATCGATGACGAAGATGACTTACTATACGGGGATGCACCGGCTTTCCAGATGCCCGCACCGCCACAAATGAGAATTCTCGACTCGTCTGGCAAAAAAGCTCCTTGGTAAAACACTCAGAGAGTTCGTTATTTATTGAAGAATAATAATATACGTTAATACACTGTTCTATTCGTTAAAGGTAAAAGAAGAAAAAGTATTAATAGTGTTATATTGATCATTTTCTTCTTTATACTCGTTAGGTGGCAGAAACATTTGCAAGAAATGAAACCTACTTACTGGTTACTAATCTACAGAGATAACGGTACTTTAGAAATATATTCATTACCAGAATTACGTTTATCCTACCTTATACGCAACTTTGGCTATGGGCAAGAAGTGCTGCACGACAGCATGGAATCAACTACTCTACAATCGTCCCAAGTTAATGAAATTCCGAATTCTGAAATCCAGGTATAGTCTAATCGACCACGTATAAGATTATCATAATATATACTTCACAAAGTATACCCAGTCTTACCGTCTGATGTTGACATAGGACGATATGGTTCGTAGCCAGGGCCGCGTCTAATGAGTGGCCATTTCGTGCCACGCACGAAGGCGCGAATGAAGGTGCACTAGTCATGGGGCGCCAAAAGGCCTCATACCTTCTCTAGAAAAGGGCGCCAAGCACGAAGGCGCCTCATCATCTAGAAGCGGCCCTGTTCGTAGCGGTTTGTAGACTCAAGAATGCACGCTTTGGTCACAGGCCCAAGAACACCGTACGATTGGTTCTATTAACCCAGATAGTCCTAAATAAAAGACAGTGCACATTGTAGTAATTTGTAAGTTTTAGACATTTAACATTTTCTTTGATAGATGGCGCCTTCAGGGCTGCTTCTAACAAGTATATATTTCATTTCTAAGCATTTAGTTTTGAAAGATTGATGACAAGTGAATGTTTAGAAGACTGATATTTTTAAATATGGAAACAATTTCAGGACTATCTGGGTTAATCGTCGACAGACATCAATCGTCGCGGGAGAAGTTCCCTAGGACCTAAGCACCTAGCAGTCGAGGAAGTATGGCGGGTGATGTGTACACGCCTTTGCATAGTACGCGTCACCCGTTATATTTTCTCATCTGCTAGGTGCCTAGGCCCTAGCGAACTTCTCCCGCGACGATTGACGTCTGCCGGCAATCGATAGAGCCAATCGTACGACGTCCTTGGGCCTCGGACGAATAGCGTTTATCCTAGAGTCTACAAACCGTTACATATCATATCGTCTTATATCAATATCAGACGGTAAGACTTGAGTACCTATATAATGTAGCAAACCTCACAAGAAGCAGGTTTCTAAATACAGTACTCTCTCCCTAAAAGAGCGGTTTGGAGCTTAATAATTCTCTTACAAGGAAAACTATTCAATGTGCCTTCCTCAAATTTCCTTGAACCTATGATACATTCTAGCCTGTCAAAAACTAAAGCTAGGAATCCACTACACTCGACTCGACTCGACTCGACACGACACGGTGACAAAAATGTGCGTGGTGTGTCCACTGGAATCGACGCGACACGACTCGACGCTACTCGACACGACGGTAGTGCTTCGTCCTTTTAAATTTTAACGTACAAGGATGCATCGTTTATGGCTCTATAATTTTTCCAATTATTGCTTCTCTGTAACATCTATACAGATAGAAATTTACTATATACCTATTTATGTTTACTTGGTCTATTCAAGGCTTTTGAGATTTCTTCTCAAGCTTCGTTGCGTATATTTTGGTCTCTATATTTCAAACTATGTATATTTTACAGCATCTCATATGCTCTAACTTTATTAATGAGATCCTCCTCCATTCCTCTGCGAAATTAATGTAAAATCTTCGAACTGTTCTTCTCGACTCTTTCCAAGCAAGACTGCCGCAATTCAACTGTTCGCTCATCGGTCCATATCTCGATGTGCACGCAAACCGTGTCCACTAGGCTCGACTCGACTCGACTCGACTCGACGCGACAAATTTCTGGCCAGCCAGAAAAGTGTCGTGTCGAGTCGAGTCGAGTCGAGTCGTGTCGAGCCTAGTGGATTTCTACGCCATTTAAATACATGGAAAATCATGCGATCAGAAACGCGTCGTGTCGAGTCGCGTCGAGTCGTGTCGTGTCGAGTCGAGTCGAGTCGAGTGTAGTGGATTCCTAGCTTAAGAAATACATATTTCTTCGTATTTACATAAAAGCGGTTTTAAGGGGTGGTATTCATCCCTAAATTTCGACATGTCTTGTTTCACATAAATGCGACTATTTTACATAGAAGGATTGTATCCATTGTAACCAATAAACCAATTTATAAATTGTTCTTATGGAAAATAATGGAAATATATATTTGTTAATTTTTTAACAACCCTTCTTGCCGGGGAGTGAACTATCCCTTGAACGGTTAGTTCTTATGTATTTACAAACGTTTGTTGGGAAGAATTGCTACTACGTGGAATATTGCTATTGTAGTGGATTAAAAAAATGTTTTTCCTTATGGAGAGTTAGGGTTTATAATTTTACTGAATGCTCATATTTCTAGATAGAATTTGTAATTCGTGATGTTAGTTAGCAATGAAAACAAAGGGGTAGCAACTTGTCCCAAAAGAGGAATATAATATGGAGAATCTGTTATGTGCTTTACATTCCTGCTCAAAATAGTGAAACTTTTAACTAATATTTCTACGCACAATCAAATTTTCTAGAAATATGTAAAAAATGTATCAATTTGTGATACTTTAAACGTCTCAGAAATGGCAGGTATGGAAGACAAAGCGTTAGCATCACGAGAAGCTAAATCTTAAATGCGTTATTCAAATTATCACGTAGTCCTTAGTTTCTATCTAGTAGCAGAATATGATTTTGAATTGCATTGAATCGTGATGTATCCATAAAGCTGCCTTGCTGTTTTCAAAATGTAGTCGAAATTTTGAAGGTACTTCCTTTTTTTGCAGAATTTGTAGGCCACAGGGCAATTTGTATTGCTCGTTTAAGGTTTAGTTTTGCATGAAAAATTATGTCACATTATATTTGTTATTAACGGGATAAAAAAAAATTTTAATTAAATTATTAAAAATTCTTAAAAATGTTAATATTTGAAAATAGAAACATCATTTAAACAAATGCATATATACCATTCGGCAAAATAATTTTCAGTAGGTACTACGGCTTTTTGCGTAGATTAATTTTTGGAATAAAAATATTTCATTCATTTTTTTGGTGAGAATCTATTGCCATGAAGTTTGAAGTTAATATCTTCATTACTTGTTACATATTCATACATAATATGTCTATATACTCTTTATAGGTTCGCGAAATTTTGATGGTTGCATTAGGTCATCATGGTAATAGACCTATGCTACTCGTTCGATTGGATGCAGAGTTACAAATCTATCAAGCCTACCGATATCCTAAGGGACACTTAAAACTACGCTTTAAAAAGTTAGATCACTGTTTCATTCCTGGACAATTAAGGTATAATATGGCGAAAAAAAATATGTTTTGAATGAAATTACTTACCGAAGTCTCGAAATCCGCGTACTCGTTACATTTATTGTTCCTATTACCGCAGGTCAAAAGTTAAGCAAGAAGACGAGCGTTGCATGAATGAGAAGCGGGTGTGCATGATGCGATACTTCAGTAATATCGCTGGATATAACGGTGTTTTTGTTTGCGGTGGTTACCCCCATTGGATATTTCTCACAGGACGTGGTGAATTACGTACACATCCAATGGGTATCGACGGAGCAGTTACATCTTTTGCACCATTCAACAATGTCAATTGTCCACAAGGATTCTTATATTTTAACGGAAAGGTACATACTTTTTTGTTTTGCATATGAAAAGATATTCCTGAAATCTCTATTTTTATCGAAATCTTGCTATCATTTTTTAATTCAGGAGGAACTAAGAATTTGTGTTCTACCAACTCATTTATCTTACGATGCACCATGGCCAGTAAGAAAAGTTCCCTTGCGCTGTACTCCACATTTTGTTACGTATCATGTGGAAAGTAAGACGTACTGCGTTATAACGAGTATAGCAGAGCCACTGAAGAGCTATTACAGATTTAACGGGGAAGATAAGGTAATGAAATACTTTGTGCAGCTCAAGTTTGCTATTTATTAATGATAGTTTATCCTCTTAAAAATGGCGAAGAAAATATCTTCCCTTAATAAAATATGCATCGACAAATGAATGTTTGACTCGATTGTATTAACATTTCTCGATGTTATTGATAAACATCACCGGTTCAGAACATTATACGTAGTATACTATGTCGAAATAATGCTATATAGGGTCTATTTTATCACTTGCTTAAAACGTAGTATCTATTAAACCTTTCATTCTTATTTTAGCTGAACTGATCTAAAAGGTGTAGATAAGCTATTTTATACTTAATAGGTTGTTGTGCCGCGAAGGATTCTTTGCAAAAGAATATCCTTTGTCATGTATACTATAAGATGCAGAAGCTCGGCTCATGTGGGCTCATGACAATGTTGTCCGTTTCAATCAGTTGTCTGTTTACTTTGTTCAACGAGGAAATACTTATAGTTTCATGTACAGCGAACAGTACTGTATGTAGTATTGTTAGTAATTATTATAAGTTCCTATAAGTTTTCTGTGAGAATTTATGAGAATCTATCATATTTTTTCAACAGGGATGTTATTCATTGAAGTTTTTATTGTCCATAACAGAGATTTCATCAGGATTGGTCTAGCTAAATCAAAAGACATTTAATGGAATCTGCTACGAGGATCTATGATATTTTTTCAATAGGGATATCATTCATTGAAGTATTAATGGTCCATAGCACAAACATTACATTAATGAAATCTTTAACAGATGTCCTTTGATTTAGCTAGACCAATCGTTATGAAATTTGTGCTACGGAGAATTAATACTTCACTGAATGACATCTCTGTTGAAACAATATCAGATTCACGTAGATTTTCATAGAAAACTTATAGAAATCCCATAGAATTCCCATTGGAATCTGATGTGCCCTTGACACGGCAATTCCAGACTCCCATTAATAAAAATTAGAGAAGGATAAATAGGATTTTATAGTGTATCTAAAAACAAATAAAATCGTGTAAGATTCTATTAGTAATTATCAATAGAACGAAGTGTACAAGTTTTTATCATCTTTATATGATTTTATTCGGTCTTACGGATACATATAAAATTGAGAATTCTCTATTTATCATCTTAGATGCACGTAAAATCTAATAAATTCATATTATTTTGTCCTTCTCAAACTGTTACTAGTGACTCTCTGGAATTGTTGTGTTAAAAGCACATCAAATTCCTATAGGAATTTTCTATGAGGATTTATGATAATGATTTATGACCTGATTTTGAATATATTTGACGCGCTGATTCCAAAAATACTTGGATTTTTTTTCATAGCAGCTCTAGTTTTTGAGATACAGGCTAATAATTGATTTTCGTTTTGGTAAAAGGCACAAATATGTGCGGTCAGACGAGGATAGCGATTTTAAAGCGGATGCAGACAAACTCCAACGTTTCAATCAACAAGAACTGAATGATGTCAGTAAAGATCTGAACCTCTCTAAGGAATCTTCAGAATTACTTGCCTCCAGATTAAAAGAAAAAAACCTGCTTACTCTATAGGCTCTAATATAACATTCTATCGTACAAGAGAAAAGGATCTTCTACCCTTTTTCACTCAGGAAAATAACCTGGTGTTCTGTAATGATATAAGAAGACTCTAAGAGAAAATGGGTTCATCAAAATACAAACCAGATGAATGGCGTCTTTTTATTGATAGCTCTAAACGCAGTTTGAAATGTGTTCTTTTGCACAATGGTAATAAATATGGCGCAATACCCATTGGTCATTCTACCACTTTGAAAGAGCAATACGAGACAATATCACTAATCCTGAAAAAACTTAAGTATGAAGAAAATCAATGAGTGATTTGTGTCGATTTAAAAATGGTAAACTTGCTCCTTGAACAGCAAAGTAATTACACGAAATATCCTTGTTTTTTATGTCTTTGGGACAGCAGAGATAAAGAGCAGCACTGGGTTAACAGAAATTGGCCCCTAAGAAATGTCATGATTCAAGGAAAACAAAATGTAATCAACAAACCTCTGGTTGCGAGAGATAAAATCATATTTCTCCACCATTGCATATGAAGTTGGGACTTATGAAACAATTTGTGAAGGCATTAAATGAAGATGGACCTTGTTTTCGGTTCTTAACACGTAAATTTCCTGGACTTAGCACAGAAAAATTGAAAGCAGGCATATTTGATGGTCCTCAAATAAGAAAACTTATAAACGAGCCTCAATTTATCGAATCAATGAACGAGATTGAATCTAATGCTTGGCGCTCGTTTGTTGAAGTTGTACCAAATTTTCTTGGCAACCGTAAAGCAGAGAATTACCTTGAATTAGTGGAAGATATGCTATCTAACTTTCATATTCTCGGTTGTAACATGAGCCTAAAAGTTCACTATCTCCACAACCACTTAGATCGATTCCCACACAATCTAGGTGATTATAGTGAAGAACAGGGAGAAAGATTTCATCAGGACATTAAGACGATGGAAGAACGGTATCAGGGAAGATGGGATACCCCTACATGATAGCCGATTACTGTTGGAGTCTGCAGCGAGAATGTCCTACTAAACACACTATGTTAGAAAGTCTTACAAACGAAAATTTTTAAGTGATACACCTTAAATGTATATTTATCTACATTATAATTAAATACTTTACTTTGTATTCTTTTTTTTTTAATGAGCCATTGTATCAAATACTAACTTGTATAGATTGCAATACATGTAAGTTAAAAAAAAACAAATGATTTTATCCCAAAGAAGCCAATACCTATAGCGTATCTAAAAAACTAGATCTGATAAACTAAGTCTGATAGTTTTGTTGAACACCCAAAAATCGCTCAGAAACTAGCGATAGAAGTTTATTGACATTTTATAGATACGTCAAAATGTATAGTACAATTATATTAAAACTTTTCATTGACTTCTTAATTAATCTTAAATATTAATATGACGAGGTAATTGTATATTAAGGAGAGGATCTGATCGTAGGTTCACTGATTTTTAATTTTTGGTTGCTTTTTCATAATTTTTTGAAATCCGTTAGTTCGTCCATTAATTCGTCGTTCCATTCAAACGTTCTTTGAAAAAAAATGTCAACATGCAGCCATAAAATAGTGCTATAGATCTTCTCGGAGATGTGTACATCTCGGAGATTGACGAACAAACATAATGGTTTAGAGAAATATATATACCTATACATATATATATATTTTTATGGAAAGGTACTTGTCGGGACCGCAAAAAGGACTCGTATACATTGGTATACATTACTCTACATTGAAATTGCGAGTTGTAATTTCAAGGTTAAAATCATATGTATACCTTAGTTTTTAAGATATATTGAAAAATAGATATTTTTTATGTAATGGTACTATACGGGACCGATTTTTTTTTTATACAATGTGACTTATCAGGACCGTAACAATCCGGATATACGAACGTACAGTAAAATATCAAAAGCGAGCAAAAATATCACAAAATATAAAGAAAACAAAAATATTTATTAAAACTCGACTAAATTACTCGCTACTCGACTAAATTACTAGCCGCTAGAGACTATGTACATATTATGTATAGGATGTCCGCGCAAAACCGACCAGTTGCAGGGATACCTTCGGCCGAGTTTGGTCCGTACTCGAGTCATTTACTTGCTTCACCGAACATAGACAAATTATTTTAAAACATGTATTGAGATATACATATATATGTCACACAGGCAAATAGTGACTTTAGGCAAATAGCTTTTGTGGCTTCGCTCATTTCACTCGCTCCGCCGCGGTCCCGGTAAGTCCCGTTACATCCTGGAAGTCGATCCTCGTAGGTACCAATACGTCGAAAATTTGGATAATTTTAATGAAATATAATTTGCAGTTTAGTAAACTGACCATTTCTACCGGCAATTTCATTTTAATAAATATTTAATTTAAATATTTTTGTAGAGATATTTCAGTGTTGCATATTGTAGTAAGGCCGGTTTTAGCTTACGTTTGACATAGCTCGACGTTGGTACAATGCGAAAGCTGCAGTCTCGAAACATCTCATATCCTAAAGAGCGCAGGTTCGAGTCCCGGGTTTGAAAAAAAAACCGACTAATTCTAATGAAATATAATTTGCAGTTTTGTAAACTGACCATTTCTACTGGCCATTTTATTTTATTTGTTGGCTTTGTTCAAACGTTTATTTCTGTTTTGTTAGATATTTTGCACATTTATAACTCGGTCCCCGCAATTACCATTACGTCGTCGCTTCTGGTCCCCATAAGTGTCTATACATCCCTGAAATGAAATATTGAACACGAAATAAACTTAATTCAACCACATATTAAGAATGTACAGGTAGCCAAACGATTGCATCATAGATTTCATTCATCTGAGCGGTATTGGGAAATAACGGAATATTTGGCCAAATTAATGCCAAGTCCAACACATGTGAACGTTACGTCTGCTGGAGAAAATTAAAATGTGGAAAATGCTGTCAATCAACTGAATTTTACTTAAAGGTTTAAATTGAAGCCCGACTTGATTGCAATTTTAACCAATTCAATTTCTAATTTACTAATAAACTTTTAAGATTTATCCAAAGAAACTGAAAATTAAAATATGCAGTCCCGGTAAGTCCCGTTACATCCCGGAAGTCGGTCCTCGTAGGTACCAATACGTCGAAAATTTGGATAATTTTAATGAAATATAATTTGCAGTTTAGTAAACTGACCATTTCTACCGGCAATTTCATTTTAATAAATATTTAATTTAAATATTTTTGCCGAGATATCTCAGTGTTGCATTGTATAAAGGCCGGTTTTAGCTTACGTTTGACACATAGCTCGACGTTGGTACAATGCGAAAGCTGCAGTCTCGAAACATCTCATATCCTAAAGAGCGCAGGTTCGAGTCCCGGGTTTGAAAAAAAAACCGACTAATTTTAATGAAATATAATTTGCAGTTTTGTAAACTGACCATTTCTACCGGCCATTTTATTTTATTTGTTGGCTTTGTTCAAACGATTATTGCTGTCTTGTTAGATATTTTGCACATTTACTACTCGGTCCCCGCAATTACCATTACGTCGTCGCTTCTGGTCCCCATAAGTGACTATACATCCCTGAAATGAAATATTGAATACGAAATAAACGTAATTCAACTACATATTAAGAATGTACAGGTAGCCAAACGATTGCATCATAGATTTTAATCATCAGAGCGGTTTTGGGAGAAAGTCAAATATTTATGCAGATTACCGATAATTCCT
The DNA here is from genome assembly GCA_963678675.1 of Xiphydria camelus. NCBI lineage: Eukaryota > Metazoa > Arthropoda > Insecta > Hymenoptera > Xiphydriidae > Xiphydria > Xiphydria camelus. The sequence goes on along the minus strand of OY783192.1, from coordinate 17,165,680 downwards.
TTACACGTGATCAGTTGCATACAATAAATAGATGCAGTTTTGATCAGTGGAATTAATTTTAAATGCTTTCTCTGTTTCAGTGGAAAGCAAATTTATATAATTCTTTGTTGAACGATTTCCAATTTATCCAATAAGGGCCGTGAATTATTGTCCATGATCTGTGGCTTTTCTTATTGGCCAATTAGTTTGAAGATTAGCAAGGTGGCTGAATTGGTTTTACGTTACTGTCATTCCTGCGATTGTAAGAACTATTTATGCCTATACAAGTATCAAACAATTCGAATTTTTAAGGTTTCCATAGAGGAATAAAAATTAGTTTGCATTTTTTTGTAACTTATTTATTTCAATCGTACATAGATTCATACTTCTTAGTTTCTATATTTTATCTTACTTTCTATATTTCGATACTTGAAAGCAAAACTGAGACAAGCCTGAAAACCGATTTCTTCTTAATATGTGGACATTCTTAATACGTGGTTCAATTACGTTTATTTCGTATTCAATATTTCATTTCAGGGATGTATAGATACTTATGGGGACCAGAAGCGACGACGTAATGGTAATTGCGGGGACCGAGTCATAAATGTGCAAAATATCTAACAAAACAGCAATAATCGTATGAACAAAGCCAACAAATAAAATAAAATGGCCGGTAGAAATGGTCAGTTTACAAAACTGCAAATTATATTTCATTAAAATTATCAAAATTTTCGACCTATTGGTACCTACAAGGACCGACTTCCGGGATGTAACGGGACTTACCGGGACTGCATATTTTAATTTTCAGTTTCTTTGGACAAATCTTAAAAGTTTATTAGTAAATTAGAAATTGAGTTGGTTACAATTGCAAGCAAACACCGAACATAGACTAGATAAGAAAGGTTACTCTGTGCGTCGGTATTTTGAAGTTGGGACTACAGAGGCGAGCCGCGTTGCTGGACGCCACATGTTCGGTGTCGACGTTTACGGTATTTCGTGAGCGACTACACCGGGTGGCGAGTAGAAATGAATTTTGAAGTATCGATAGAATTTAATTATTTATCAAACTGTTCAATCGAATTTTACTTTAGTTAAACCTGGTTTATAAATTTTTTCGTACATACGAGTATACTCAGGATTATAATATAATCTTCCTTGAATATTATGTAATTGCCCCTAAATGAATAAATTAGTGAAATTATTGTTTGCAATAATCCATATTCTTAATAAAGTTTGAAATTCAGCAATAAACAAATTTTAAAAGTACGAACAATCTCTTACAAACTAATTGTTAAGTTAACCGGTTAAACACACCGGTATATCCGATCGCCAATGCTCCCGCGCGATATGTACGACACCCCGTATAAGAGTTCCGCCACCGCACGCGCCGAAAATCTCCCAAGAAAGAGTGGCGACAGAAAGTGAGCGAGATAGATAACACTGGAAGCGTGGCTTCCCTTCTAGTCTTGAGACAACATTGTGTCGGTTTTTTTCCAAACCCGTGACTCGAACCTGAGCTCTTTAGCATGTGAGATGTTTCGAGACTGCAGCTTTCGCATTGTACCAATTTCGAGCTATGTCAATCATAAGCTAAAACCGGCCATTATACAATGCAACACTGAGATATCTCGGCAAAAATATTTAAATTAAATATTTATTAAAATAAAATGGCCGGTAGAAATGGTCAGTTTACTAAACTGCAAATTATATTTCATTAAAATTATCCAAATTTTCGACGTATTGGTACCTACGAGGAAGGGCTTCCGGGATGTAACGGGACTTACTGGGACCGCATATTATAATTTTCAGTTTCTTTAGATAAATCTTAAAACTTTATTAGTAAATTAGAAATTGAATTGGTTAAAATTGCAATCAAGTCGGGCTTCAATTTAAACCTTTAAGTAAAATTCAGTTGATTGACAGCATTTTCCACATTTTAATTTTCTCCAGCAGACGTTACGTTCACATGTGTTGGACTTGGCATTAATTTGGCCAAATATTCCGTTATTTCCCAATACCGCTCAGATGAATGAAATCTATGATGCAATCGTTTGGCTACCTGTACATTCTTAATATGTGGTTGAATTAAGTTTATTTCGTGTTCAATATTTCATTTCAGGGATGTATAGACACTTATGGGGACCAGAAGCGACGACGTAATGGTAATTGCGGGGACCGAGTTATAAATGTGCAAAATATCTAACAAAACAGAAATAAACGTTTGAACAAAGCCAACAAATAAAATAAAATGGCCGGTAGAAATGGTCAGTTTACAAAACTGCAAATTATATTTCATTAAAATTAGTCGGTTTTTTTTTTCAAACCCGGGACTCGAACCTGCGCTCTTTAGGATATGAGATGTTTCGAGACTGCAGCTTTCGCATTGTACCAACGTCGACCTATGTCAAACGTAAGCTAAAACCGGCCTTACTACAATGCAACACTGAATTATCTCTGCAAAAATATTTAAATTAAATATTTATTTAAATATTTTTGCCGTGATATCTCAGTGTTGCATTGTGTAAAGGCTGGTTTATATATATATATATGTCGCAGGGAAATAGTAACTTTAGGCAACTAGCTTTTGTGGCTTTGCTCGTTTCACTCGCTCCGCCGATTCTAACCTAACCTAACATATTGAAATATAAATAAATTAGATTCGGTAATAAATTAAATTAGGTTAGGTTAGGCTAGAAACGGCGGAGCGAGTGAAATGAGCGAAGCCACAAAAGCTATTTGCCTAAAGTCACTATTTGCCTGTGTGACATATATATGTATATCTCAATACATGTTTTAAAATAATTTGTCTATGTTCGGTGAAGCAAGTAAATGACTCGAGTACCGACCAAGCTCGGCCGAAGGTATCCCTGCAACTGGTCGGTTCTGCGCGGACATCCTATACATAATATGTACATAGTCTCTAGCGAGCTTTAACAAGCGGGACTTTTAGTTCAGACACGGCTAGTAATTTAGTCGAGTAGCGAGTAATTTAGTCGAGTATTTAATAAATATTTTTGTTTTCTTTATATCTTGTGATATTTTTGCTCGCTTTTGATATTTTACTGTATGTTCGTATGTACGGATTGTTACGATCCTGATAAGTCACATTGTATAACAAAAAAATTAGAACTTACCGGGACCGGATATTTTAATTTTCAGTTTCTTTAGACAAATCTTAAAAGTTTATTAGTAAATTAGAAATTGAATTGGTTAAAATTGCAAGTAAGTCGGGCTGCAATTTAAACCTTTAAGCAAAATTCAGTTGATTGACAGCATTCTTCATGTTTTAATTTTCTCCAGCAGACGTTACACACATCACACGTGTTGGACTTGGCATTAATTTGGCCAAATATTCCGTACATCCGTATTCCGTATTCCGTATTCTGTACATTCTTAATATGTGGTTGAATTAAGTTTATTTCGTATTCAATATTTCATTTCTGGGATGTATAGTCACTTATAGGGACCAGAAACGACGACGTAATGGTAATTGCGGGGACCGAGTCATAAATGTGTAAAATATCTAACAAAACAGCAATAATCGTTTGAATAAAGCCAACAAATAAAATAAAACAGCCGGTAGAAATAGTCAATTTATGAAACAGCAAATTATATTTCATTAAAATTATCAAAATTTTCGAGGTATTGGTACTTACGAGGACCGACTTCCGGGATGTAACGGGACTTACCGGGACCGGATACTTTAATTTTCAGTTTCTTTGGACAAATCTTAAAAGTTTATTAGTAAATTAGAAATTGAATTGGTTAAAATTGCAAGCAAGTCGGGCTGCAATTTAAACCTTTAAGCAAAATTCAATTGATGACAGCATTTTCCATGGTTTAATTTTCTCCAGCAGACGTTACGACTGCATGTAATGATTTGTAAAGTATTTGACATTAGCTTGTATAAATATTCTTAATTTTACTTTACAAAAAAATTTATTGATTGTGTTGTACACTGATAAGAGGTTTTTCATCCCGTTATATACTTCCAAACTTTAATGAATATTAATCCAATTAATTTTTGATCTGTTATTTGTGCTCTCATTTGTATTTATGTAAAAGAGAAATCATTTCGAAAAAGTTATACGATAATTAAAACATTAATAATTTGGTCCTCATAAGTACCTTTCGTCCCCTGAAACTGCTACGATTTCATGGTCCCGATATGTCACACAGCATGCCTGAGGAATTACGAGGACCGGTCCCCATAATACACGATCCGTATAGAAACGTTTGGGGACGGTCCCCGTATGTACCAAAGGTCCTCGTAATGACCGTTAGACCCCTGAAGTGGTCCCGAAAAGTACCTTTCCATAAAAATATACATATATATATACATATACATATATATATACATATACATACAACGTATTTGTCTGAATACACGTCAGTGGAGCGGGTTGCATATCGGTCGGCGCTACCGATCCGCTACGGTTTCCTGTAATTCGGTGGTAATACCGACAGCCAAGACTCAAACCAAATAGACGTATCAATCTGAGAAACATCGGTCATCTCAATAGTGGTGAAAGTGACAGACGCTCCGTTATAGTTTGATCATCGTTTGCATTTTTTTTCGAATAATCAAGGTTTTTCGGACTGATAGTTTCATTTGGTTTGAGTCTTGGCTTTCAGTATTACCACCGAATTACAGGAAATCGTAGCGGATCGGTAGCACCGACCGATATGCAACCCGCTCCACTGGCGTGTATTAAGACAAACAAATTGTATATATAATACTGCTTTAGCGCATGCTGATTGCCTTACGAAAATGAAGTCTTTCTTTTGTAGGAATACACCGAGGAAGAAAGGTCCGATCGATTTCTATACCCCTTTCAAGAACAGTTTAGCATTGTCTTGTTTTCTCCAGTTTCATGGGAAACTATTCCAAATACTAAAATTGAGTTGGACCAATGGGAACATGTTACGTGCTTAAAAAACGTTTCCTTGGCTTACGAGGGCACGAGATCTGGATTAAAAGGGTATATAGTACTTGGAACGAACTACAATTACGGGGAGGATATCACTAGCAGAGGAAGAGTAAGATATTCTTCCATCTATTTTTTGAGTGAATATCTCATAATCGGTTGCTCTTATGAAAGATTTTCAATATTGAATATTCATACATACAGTATTTTATTAGAAAAAGAATACATTAAACGAATTTTGATTTTTTGTACGATGGCTTAGAAATCTGAAGGTATATGCCTCCATTTGTGTCTCTATTTTTCTTCAAAGTCCTCTAATACGCTAGTACTATTTTAAAATTATTCTGAAGTCATTGTGTTAGTCCTAAAAATATTTATAAAAACCACATTTTATCCCGAAAATATTAGAAAATAAAATTTTATAAAAATGAAATCAAAGTAGTGTGATTACACTGATATTAAATATTCTACTAAGGGCCGGTTTTACCAACACGGTATAAACGCGGTATAGCGCTATACTGAGAATAACCAGCAATAAGCCTTATGGCTATTCCCAGTATAGCGCTATACCGCGTTTATACCTGTTGGTAAAACCGGCCCTTAATATCTTAATAATGCTTAAAGATATCGATATGCTTTCAGAAATATAATAGCACTGTGTGATACACGGTTTCAATCTATCTTGAGAATAATCCTGTTAGTGACAAAAAACGGGCATAAAACTGCCATTCAACGACATTTCGGATCAACTTTTTTTTATACTTACAATATAGCTTTTCCTTAAAACCGGTAGAGTTTTGACAAAGCACAGCACATTTTAACCTTACGTGTCCTGTCTAAAACCTTGTAATTTCCCCTCTCACCCAAAAATTTTCAAACGAAAGCCTCATGTAAAATATGTAGAACCTACTACGTAAAATTAAATGCATATTTATTTACACTTCATTAAATTTCACAGATTCTTATATTTGACATCATTGAAGTTGTCCCCGAACCTGGGCAGCCTTTAACGAAGAATCGATTTAAACAAATTTATGCCAAAGAACAGAAAGGCCCCATAACTGCTATAACACAAGTATCTGGTTTCCTCGTATCTGCAGTGGGGCAAAAGGTATGTTCTATGTAAATATAAATTATTTTTACGTCATTGGCATTTATATTATATTATTTATTTTGTGGTCAAACGTATAAAAGATATAAGAGATTCTTTAATACTTCTTTCGAAAATAGAGTATAACTGTAATTATAATTGTACACTTAATCTCTAATATGTTTTTAGATTTATATTTGGCAACTGAAAGATAATGACCTCGTTGGTGTTGCCTTTATCGACACGCAAATTTATATTCATCAGATGTTGAGTATTAAAAGCCTAATTCTCGTCGCCGATGTATACAAATCAATCAGCCTATTACGGTTCCAGGAAGAATATCGGACGCTCTCTCTTGTGAGCAGAGTAAGTTTAAATGATTGCAGGTGTACACTACGTAGGGAGACACGTAGCCATATGCTGTTTGATTCTCGCAAACCAATACACTTCTTGAATTCATAACATTTTCGAGACGCGAATTGGAACTCTCTCTCTCTCTCTCTCTCTCTCTCTCTCTCTCTCTCTCTCTCTCTCTCTCTCTCTCTCTCTCTCTCTCTCTCTCTCTCTCTCTCTCTCTCTCTCTCTCTCTCTCTCTCTCTCTCTCTCTCTCTCTCTCTCTCTCTCTCTCTCTCTCTCTCTCTCTCTCTCTCTCTCCCCCTCTCCCCTCTCCCTCTCCCTCTCCCTCTCCCTCTCCCTCTCCCTCTCCCTCTCCCTCTCCCTCTCCCTCTCCCTCTCCCTCTCCCTCTCCCTCTCCCTCTCCCTCTCCCTCTCCCTCTCCCTCTCCCTCTCCCTCTCCCTCTCCCTCTCCCTCTCCCTCTCCCTCTCCCTCTCCCTCTCCCTCTCCCTCTCCCTCTCCCTCTCCCTCTCCCTCTCCCTCTCCCTCTCCCTCTCCCTCTCCCTCTCCCTCTCCCTCTCCCTCTCCCTCTCCCTCTCCCTCTCCCTCTCCCTCTCCCTCTCCCTCTCCCTCTCCCTCTCCCTCTCCCTCTCCCTCTCCCTCTCTCTCTCTCTCTCTCTCCTCTCTCTCTCTCTCTCTCTCTCTCTCTCTGTCTCTGTCTCTCTGCTTCCATGAATTTCAATGCTCATCCGATTTTATTAAACGTGTATACAGTATATCCGAGAGCAAAGTATATACAAGGGGACCCGCGGTTTTATGTTGAGTATCGTAGTACTTTCTTTAAATTCAAACTGCGCATACCTACACAATTTTTCGGGCAAACAGTAGGTATGTGCAATGGAAACTCTAACAGTATATGTCATGTCCGCGAAAAGTTGCGCTTGCACAGCTTCAATCTTAAAAAAATACTATAGTAATCAACACAAAATTATGGGGCGTAGAAGTTTTTATATACAATCGTATATGATCTTGTAATATAAACTATATATATATATTAACATATTATTATAACATTTTTATTTTGAAAAATGTTTACTAACAGAGATACAGGGTGTCAAAGTTGTGGAAAAAAAAGAGTTTCTCATCATAACTTCTAAACCACTGGACCGATTTCCCTGAAATCTCGCACACATACTAATTTAGTACACCTCTAAGTAATTATTAAAATCATTTTTTAAATTCTCCAGTGGTGTAGATACTGGGGGTCGGCACCCCCTTCCCAATCTTCAGCGCCACTGGGTATTTTACAAACAAAATTGAATCTTTGGATTCCCTGTTTAATTTAGAAAAAAAATTACACGCAAATTTTTGATTTATGGCTTCGTTTTTGAAATATTTATTTCAATGTATAGGATTGCAAACACGTCTAAAGCCAAGCTTAAAAGCTGCGCTGAATTAAAAAAATCAAGGAAGCCTTTCTTGCCAATCGGGCTAAAAAATGAGACGATCAAGTGACCCTCGATCATTTTTATTATGATATTTTTTATACATTTGTCACTTGTATCTATTTGGTAGAGTGTGTGTACCTAATTTCTTGTAAATCGACGCTCGCAAATGAAGGGTATAGGGGTAAAGGGGGGAATGTCACATTTTAGCCAATTCGTGATTTCTACACCATCTACTTAAGTTGAAAATTTCGCATTCTTTCAGCTGGCAAAGGTTTACAGACAAAAAGAGGTACAGTCAAGAGATACAGACGTTTAAAATTTTAGCGTAACATGCAAATAGAGGGAATGTCCGCGCGCAAATTTTCTGTCCTGTAAATTTGTTTTTTTTTGACATTCCCCCTTTTACCCCTGTACTCTTCAAATAAGAACATCGTATCTCAATTTTTGGCCAAAATGAGTTAACATCACTTTTCAATATAAGAAATTCTCCTCTTTCAATTAAAAAATTATTTCTAAATTATTTTTGCAAATATGTGGATTTTTTATTAAAATAGTTTAATCGTATCTAATTAATATGGAAATTTGATAAAACCTACACGACTTTAAACCTACTTTTTCAGAGAAACTGTCATTATTGAGATACGATGTACTTACTTGCGAGCGTTGAAATATTCAAGTTTCTTACTGTTCCGTTGAACAATAGACGGAATTCGGTAGGTGGGTTAGGAAACACTTATTAACAAAGTTTTCTTATGAAAGTCTACTTTTTTTGTTGTTCTATCACCTATCAAACCAACCATACGTCAGATACGAAAAAAATTAATAAATAAATAAATGTATTTGTTTATTTTATTTATTTATTTATTTATTTATTGTCATATATTTTTGATGTATGTCTAGTCAGTAATAAAATATTGAAAACAGTTTTGGCCTCTCATATCGTATCTAATTGGTAGTTCAATCGTAAGTTTTGGCCTGTCTGCAACCCTATAAATTCAAATATCTCAAAAACGAAGCCATAAATCAAAAATTTGCAAGGGTAATTTTTTTTCTAAATTAAACAGGGAATCCAAAAATTCAATTTTCTTTGTAAAATATCCAGTGGCGCCGAAAATTAGGAGGGGGAGAAGGGGTATCGGCCCCCAGTATCTACGCCACTGGAGAATTTAAAAAATGATTTTAATCTTTACACACTTAGAGGTGTACTACATTTGCAGTGCAACGCGGCCCTCGACCCACCTTGACCGTGTTAATACAGAACTTATCATAATATGCGATTCAATTTTACACAACTATACACAGCTGTTAAATTGATCAAGGCCAAGCGAGGGTCGTTGCACCGTCTATAAAGAAAGGTGTGTCCAGTTTAGGGGAAAATGCATAGGATAATCCGTTATTAATCGCGTTAGGCTACATGGCTACATACCAAAATACGGTTTCCAAAAAATCAACCTGTATATTTTTGTATTTAATTGCACTATAACAGAGTCGCGCTTTGCTGCCTGGGTTGTATATTATAAGTAGATAGTATAGGTATAGCCTTCGAATCTCTTATTGTTACATTGCACTAACTTTCTCTCTTTCGAGTTTTAATAATATTAAATAATCTCCCTCTCTCAGGAATTCTGTATAAATAATAACGTATCATTTTTAGGACTTCCGGCCAGCCGAAGTATATACAATAGAATACTTAATCGACAATTCCAACTTGGGCTTCCTTGTTGCCGATGGGGAAAGCAATATAGCTTTATTTATGTATCAGCCGGAATCGAGAGAAAGCTTAGGCGGACAAAAACTAATTAGAAAAGCAGACTTTCATTTAGGACAGAAAGTGAATACATTTTTTCGTATCAAGTGCAAACTCGATGACCCCGCTAATGATAGAAAACACTTCAATGGGGCTGACAGGAGGCACGTCACGATGTATGGTAAGTCGAATAAAAAATCATCGTTGTAAATCAGTGATATGGGTGCGTATTGGGTTCGCTAATGTTCAATACATTGATCGGGTAAAACTTTTTTCTTGTCGAATGTAAAGATCATGAATCGTAATCGAAAATTATGGATCTAAATTGAGAATTTCACATTGAATCTCTCTAAGTCAACGACGTGTTTGAAAGAATATTAATTTGGATTTTCTTTAAGTGCGCTTTATCTTTACTGACAAATGAAGGGTTTGCGGTGAAAACCGGCTAAATCTCGAAAACTCGGAAATCGTGGTTAGTTTTTTTTTCAGTAAAATTTCAATAATGGCTATCATGCTATGTACGAGGGTGGTCGGTGATCAAATCCGACTAAGTGCTTATTGAGTTATGGCATCGTCATGTCTTCTATGGTAAACTAGCGATTCTAGCTTCAAAAATAGTACAGAGCTGCCATCTGATGGGTGCGTTGTGTTGGTCAAAGTGCAGGAAAAGTGTATGTGCCGAGTTTCCCATTTTTCATATAAGCACGTGGTCAGTATATTGTATACACCTTCAAGGTAAGGAGCGCATTGTGCTTATTTACACGAATAACAATGTTTCGCATTCATCAATATATTCAATCATTGCAAACATAATCTTGTAGACGAGTAATTTCTGTGAAGTTAGATATAAAAATCTGCAATTCTTATTACACTTTTGTAACTATAAAAATAAAATTTTGTGAATTATGACCTGGAAGTCTTGTATCGTTCATTATATACAGTATGACAGGGACCGCGACGTATTCCTTTGAAGAGATGTTAGTAGAGACAATGAGGAACTTGCATGATTTATTTTATTGGCTTAAAAAATAGAGTACAAAATTACAATTTCAACGGTATATAAACTTATGGTGTTAACATGTCGGATACCTTCACAAATTGGAGTTAAAAATGTAGCGTTCGAAAGAGCCGTGCAAACAGCGAGGAGCAATATGTGACGTCACGCAACAGTAAAAGCGCTCTCGGCCAATCATACTGCGTTCTAGGGCGGGGCGTAGTTGGGAGCACTCGACAGTCATTGGTTGAAATTGAGATTTAGCCAATGATCATCGAATGTGTGACGTCACGGAACAGTAAAAGCGTCTAGGCCAATCATACTGCGTTCTAGGTCGGGGCGTGGTATAGGCATTTAAGGTACGATTAATTAATTCTTTTTCTCTAATATAGTTACATATTATTAAAAAATACAGTGCTCCCTGGTTTTTGTAACACGATAGCTTCATTCAGTACAATTTTCAAGGAAAAAGACATTTCATGGAAGTTCTCCTCATTTGCAGTCGATTGAACCACAATATGCATAATCCACTTGTTGATAGTTTTCGAGATATTTTAATTTTTGTGTTTTAGGTTTTAGCTGCTGTATTTTTATCATATCAAACTATTTAACATAATTTTTGTTACATAATATGAACTACTATGTGTATTAACGGTAGAGGCAAAACAAATTACAAAAAAAAGTAGTAGTAAAAGGTAGTTCATTTCTAAGAAAACACAAAAATTAAAATATCTCGAAAACTATCAACAAGTGGATTATGCATATTGTGGTTCAATCGACTGCAAATTGTCTCTACTAACACCTCTTCAAAAAGGAATACGTCGCGGTACAAGTCACCCTATATAACCAAGTTTTTGAATTCCACATCTTAATGTTCTTTCATGATCCAATAATCTGAACATAGATATTGAATTCAAGAAAATCGGCTCGAGTTCAATGCATAGAGAGATAAGTGCGCCTGCGCATATAGCCGGATTTGACCGCATAGACATGTTGTACTTAGCCGCCGGTAAAACTTGAACGCTCGCAGTTTATACAATTCTTGCAATAATTGCCTGAAATTTCGATACAATAAATATCTCGACTTTATTAACAGACATACTAAACTTAATCGAAAAATTCCCTGATAAAAAGAAATGCAACAGTTTTTACGTCGCCCTGTAAAATTTTAGAAATATCACTTATTGTTAGCCGGTTTTGACCGCCGACCCTAAAAATCTTTGAAATTATGAGTTACGACTTCATCTATTTTTTCGAATGCTCCTTATGCAAACATCTCTTTTAAAAACTGTTTATTCAGTCTAAAAGAACATCTTTTTTCAAATTAAATATTCTATATTAAAAAGTTTAAAAATTGCATAAATTCAAAAATCAACTTACTAATTTTCTATGGTATTCTGGTAAAAGACAGTGCGTCATAAAAGGCTGAATAAAGCTTTCATGGTTGCATTTTGGAATATGTGGATTCAAGTTTGAATGCTCCGTAGATAGATAAGCTATGCCCTTATAGTCCGTCAGATAGTGACAGATTCTGGTGCCCCATTTTCGCATACAAGCCTCGAAGAGGGTTGAAAAGTACTTCGATGTTGAGTAGAATAAAGTGAAATTTACGAATGGCCCCTGGGGATAACATATGGAAAAATCGATTTTTCTTAACAGAAATAAAAGGTGTTTTTTCCCCATTTCTTCACGCAAGCCTTCTTCACTAAATGATTAATTAATAAAACCTGGCTTCAGAAAACCAAAGGCTTGAGTGTTGCATGTGGATAAAGGGTTGAAATAATGGCGTAATCTTGTAAGAAAAAACGAGATTTTGACCGATTTTCCCACACAAGCCTATTGGAAGTATGGAAACGTACATCGTCACTAGCCCGAAAATAATATTGGCTTGAGTGGCGCGAATGGATAAGTACATTTTAGGGTCGTAAAATTTAACGGAAATTTTTGTCGATTTTTCAGTTATTTTTTCATGCAAGCCTTTGAAACTATAGATTATTTTTGATGTGTTAGACATTAGGTTTGTTCCTGCAGAGAATCCGTGACTAATCCCTGACAGTTGGTGATTTGTACGTAGTGCGCATGTGCGGACTTTGATTAGTCAGGGATTTCTGTTGGAACACCGAACGCACTGTACTCTAGTGGTGACGACAGTAATTAATTTTAGAAGAGAGCAAACCTAACCTTTTTAATTTTCGACTAAGGTTATTGTTATTTTGTTTTATACATTACTAGTAGTGTAACAAAAATATGGATGAAAACTCAGGTACAAACAATAGAAAGGTAATACGGTTTTTGTCACTCAGTGTCAAATACTCGGTTTCATGGGCGTCCTCGACGCATGTGAAATCATCTTTCACACACCAATTCGTGAAAAGTTGCGCGGTGCGTGAAATAACCTACGCAGTGCGTGAAATCGTCAATCTCGTGTTTGACACTTAGTGACAAAAAATAGAATTCGTTATTCGGTTGTTTCGCGCCGTTCTAACGAGTGTGATTGCCGTACTCGCTTCGCTCGTGCGGCAAACTTCACTCTCGTTAGAAACAGCGCTTCACGCCCTAATAACGAAAATAACTATTGGCGAACAAGGGTTGCAAACGTACAGTCAGTTAAGTAAGAGCGTGTATGGCATTATTCATGAAGAAATTATTCAACAATGTTTTTTTCCACGTACATACGTTTGACATGTTCCAAGGGAATGCGCAATTATGTTAATAATGAGTCCAATCACCACCATCGACAATCACTTGGCATCCCCGAGGCATAGTATCCACCCATTTTTCAACGTATTCGCGGGGAAGTGCCTTCCAAACGCGTCGAATTTCTCAGGATAGCTACTTCACAGTGAACACGTTTTCATAAACAAGCAGAAGCTTGGACGAAAACGTGTCTTCACTGTGAAGCAGCTATCCCGAGAAATTCGACACATTTGGAAGGCACTTCCCCATAAATACGCTGAAAATTTGATGGATAGTATGCCTCGGAGATGCCAAGCAATAATCGATGGTGGTAATTGAACTCATTATTAACCAAATTGTGCATTGCCTTCGACCATATCAAATGTATGTATATGTCGAAAGAAACATTGTTTAATAATGTCTTCATGAATAACGCCGCACACGCTCTTACTTAACAGGCTATACTTACAATCTCAAGTCCTTCACAGAACGCTAATTGCCGGACGGATCGGAGTAAGCCATCCCCGCAGTGGCCAGCTTAATAAATACCGCTATACACCATGGAATATGTATTGTAAAGGGGAGAAATAACGGATTCCATAGATAACCGTGTAAATCTGATACCTGGCTTGCCATGTACACCCGGGTTCACGGATTTTGAACATAGTGACTTTTCAAAATGTCATATTTCAATATACTAACCAATGAATAATTAATTATCATGCTTTCATTAGCCAGGGCAAAAGCCGCATTAGCTAATGAAAGTTTGACATTTAATTGCTAATTGGCTGTTACGTTTTAAAATTACATTTTCAAAAGTCATTATGTTCAGAATCCGTGAACCCAGGTGTACACCCGGGGTCACGGATTCTTCTTCTGGTTACTTTTGCAAAATGTTTCTATTATAGGTACTCTACATATTAATTACTCATTCAAATTTCTAACATTAGCATCAAAATCTATAGCAGAAATAATGGATTCGGTTTTTCAACAGTACAAATAACAATTAACAAATTAAGAGAGGGGGGGGGGCAGTTTTACTTCGACCAGGGTGTACACAATATCCTACAACAAATTAGGACAGTTATTTTGAATTAATCTATTTCTCCAGCCTTATACCATACTTATAAAACGCTTGCATGCTGGTTATTCTCAGTATAGCGCTATACCGCGTTTATACTGTGTTTGTAAAACCCGCCCTCATTCATACGAGCAGCTAGTACGTATGCGTCGGACTGAAAGTTTCCTGACAATCCGCAAACTTTTCTGACTGTCAGCAAACTCGCCTGACTCCTGCTGGAACAGCGGATTTGGAATCAATGACTGTCACGTACTTCTTGCTGGAACGCGAGAATCTTAATGCGCATGCGCCTGACGTCCGCTGACAGTCTCTGACTCCTGCAGGAACAAACCTATTATTATAAAATTGGCATGACTATCGGATGTGGACGGAAGGAAGGCTTGCGTCGGAAAGTTTTAGGAAAATTGTATGCAAATATCCGCCATTTTCCCACGCAAGCCGTTTGACATGTGCTTAGAAAAAATGATTTTAAGTGTATATAACAAAAGACTTGAGTGTCGGACGTGGTCTTCATATTAATTATACATAATGTATTTAAGAAAGAGCTGACAGAAAAATTCTAGAAATTGCCGCCATTTTCCCACGCAAGCCGTTTAACATATTCTTAGAAAAAGTGATTCTAAGGCTATATAAGAAAAGGTTTGAGTTGTCGGACACACGGTATTCATATTAATTATACATAACGTATTTAAGAAAGAGCTGACAGAAAAATTCTAGAAATTGCCGCCATTTTCCCACGCTAGCCGTTTGACATATGCTTAGAAAAAGTGATTCTAAGACTATATACCGCATGTCCTATGGCCAACCGCGCAGGTGAGCTGCGACCTGAATTCTTGACTTCGGCAGTATTTATGGTACAGTTAGAGTGGGCTTCAGACGAGTGCGCTGCATAAGAACGAAAAGTGTCGACTGCTCTTCTAATAGCTGTCAATTCGGGAGATCGAAGCGTTTCGTGTAACCTCAAAATCGTAAAGTTTTGAATTAGTAGTGAATAATTTGTAGAAGTGATGAGAAATAATCATAAATAATCTTCCGAATTGACAGCCATCGGGAAATCAGACGACGCTTTTCGTTCTTACGCTGCGTTCTTACGAAAAGTATGAAACGTCTGACCTCCCGATGGCTATCAATTCGGGAGATCGAAGTCTAAGCTCGAAATCGTGAATCTTTGAATAAATGGTAAGTAATGTTCAGAAGTGAGAGTTAACAATCATTCGGGTTTTTTTCGACGTCCAACCGAATTACACGCCTCATGCCTATTTGTTTCAGAAATTATTTCCGCGCTAGCACCGCGCGTGTCTAGGAAGTAGTTTTACGAAGTGGCGTGAGCGATACCTAAGGTGTCAATTCGGAAGATTATTTATGATTATTTCTCATCACTTCTACAAATTATTCACTACTAATTTTCAAAACTTTACGATTTTGAGGTTACACGAAACGCTTCGATCTCCCGAATTGACAGCTATTAGAAGAGCAGTCGACACTTTTCGTTCTTATGCAGCGCACTCGTCTGAATCCCACTCTAACTGTACCATAAATACTGCCGAAGTCAAGAATTCAGGTCGCAGCTCACCTGCGCGGTTGGCCATAGGACATGCGGTATAACAAAAGGCTTCAGTGTCGGACATGGGCATCATATTAATTATACGTAATGTATGGTGAGAGAAGGAAATTCTTCAAAACCACCGAGCTGGAGCATGAGGCGCCGTCCGACTGGTGCCATCCCCGGACAAGTGCATGTGCACCGCAATAGTTGAATTTATTGCGGGTTTGCACTTTGTTCGAGGAGAGCAAAAGGCAGAGGGTTTCCGTGCCCTCCCACGACCCGAGTCGAAATCCGAGAACTGAAAAAGCCCTGACAGAACTGAAAGACCACTGAAAAACCACTGACACAGAAGTGAAAAACCACTGAAATAGCCCTGCTAGGTACCTCTGAATATCCCCACCTCTCTCAAAACGTAGCGCTGAAATAGCACTGAAAGGCCTGACTTAGCGTTGAAAAAGATCTTAAAGTCCTGAAATTGTCCCCTCCACTTAGAGTATTATAGAGGACTTAGACAATTTTCGACTGTCGCGCTCGATGAACTTAGAAAATTTTCGACTGGCACGCTCATTAGCTACAGGTACATTAATTACTGAAATATTTGTGGTAGACAGTAATACAAAATAAACAGCCACAGATATACATGAACTAAAATTTTATATTTTTAATGAAAAAAATTACAATGAATTACAATTTATTCTAATTCTTTATCATTAGTTGGCATTGATATATATAACTGGCCACTGATCGTAATTTGAAGACATGGAGCTTGTATTAGATTTATCGGGATAACTTTTATATTATTTATTGTATGACATTTGTACATAAATCCCGTCGATATAAATCGATACTGATTTCCGTCAACTTCAAACATGCCATCGCACATGGTTTCTCGAATAATTACCAAATGTGAATACTCACAATTGCAATTATTATGTCTACCTACACCGATTACTGATTAGTTTTAAATAATGTTCTACGATTCCATATTTCATCTGGTTATCAGCCATGTCAATGTATTGTATTGCAGATGAAGATGCCTGTAAAACTTTCCCATACTGTGCAGCCACATACAATTTTTTTTTTTTCAGCAATCTCAAATATTTCCACATTGTATATTGTTAAACATTTAGCCCATTATCTAGTAATGCCTATTGAACATTTTGCGGTACTTGTGGAAGAGCTCTGTAAGCAGCAACGGAATACATTTAGGGACTTACAATTAGAAAAATTTCGGTCTCCTGCATATAGGTAGAGACTTGAAAATTTATTTGTAAATAAATTCACAAGAATTGTAATTTGCTCAATTATTAAATCAATAAATTATTTGATTTCGAGTTTTCAGGGTATGTTGAGCGAGTTATAAACTATAACTGTTTATTAGGAAGCACAGATTATTATAGTAACTCAGGACTTGGTGTTGCAGGAGGTTGAATGGTGAGAACGTGTGTTGGAAGTTGTGAGACGAAAAATTGTAATAAAGTGCGATCAACATAGAGTGCAAGAGTAGTATAGGGTATAGATAGAAAACTGAGAGAAAGAGTTAAAGGATAGATTATAAGGGTTTGTTGGGAAAGGGAGGGTAACGATAGGAAATTAGGAAAAGCGAGGAAAAGTCAAAAGTGAGGTTAAGTGAAGCGGTAAGGAGGAAGATAAGCGAGAGTCAGAGTCGGTAAGGTAGGTAAGCTTTAGACCGGTGGCGGAGAAGAAAGGGAAATACGTAGAAGATAAATATGAACAAGGAAAAAAGAGGCAGACCAACCAACAAAGTGGTAGTACCACATGCAGTTGCTCCAGGTAATTCACACATTTCTCATAAATGAGAAATGTGTATAATCTTTTTCTAGTATGATCGAATATACACCCGGGGACACGAAATCTGTCGCTGGTGACTTTTTTTAATTGTTATTTTTAAACGTACTAACCAATCATTAATAATCCTCATGCTTTCATTAACGAGAGTAGACGCCACCGTAGCTAACGAGGGCATGAGGATTAATTGTTCATTGGTTAGTACATTTAAAAATAACATTTAAAAAAAGTCACCAGCGACAGATTTCGTGCCCCCGGGTGTAGTTTATGTGATTGTATTAATTATTGTTTTACTTAATTTCAGGCATTTTATTCTGTATAATCATTCACCGGTGACTCTATCAACGCCTTAGTCTTAACTCAGACGGTGCGACTTCACTGCGACAGCAGTGCGACAAAACTGATGCACTCGGTCGCACTCGGTCGAGAGTACGTCGCACGCGGCAAATCAGCATGGAGACGCAGCGAAGCACTCACACGGTGCGACTTCCCTGCGACAGCAATGCGACACGCACCTCGCGCTTGTCTGTATGACATCTACAGTGGCGGTGTCGTTGTGTTAGTTTGCCGCGCATCTGCTCACGCGGTGGGACAAAACTGTCGCAGGAAAGTCGTCGATTCCTGCGACAGCGTGCGTCAGTTCTGTCGCACTGCTGTCGCAGTGAAGTCGCACCGTGTGAGTTAAGCCTTACGATGAACCTGCGCGAATAGGCAGCATGAACACGGCGGATCGAGGTAGCGAGCATCAAGACTTCCAATTAAAAGAAAGTTTTATAACAACGTCGATGGAAATACTCAATAATGAGAAATACCAAATACTCCATACTATTATGAATAAAACAGTTATATTTCAATAATAAAATATATTTTTTCTTCAAATTTTTAAGCATTATTCATTCGTATATGATGTACATAATGTGAATAGTATATTGATAATATATTAATTACTTAAATGCAAAATCATGTGTATATATATTTTGTATATATATTTTACTATTATATATCCCCACTATTCCCAATTCCCCCTCCGTCGGAAAGAAAATTATTTTAGTATATATAGAGTGCTCTAATATATATTCAGAGGTATCAGGGCTGTTTCGGTTGTCTTTTAGTTCTTGGATTTTGACTCGGGATACCACTGAAAAAGAACTGAAAGCACTGAAAATCATAGAACTGAAAAAGAACTGACACCCCTGAATATGCATTTATGCACGCCTGTCAGTGCTTTTTCAGATGTTCCGAATTCTATGGGCGGCCCATGGCTGCGCGGCCACTTTGACAAAAATAATTCAGTTCTGTCAGTGGTATTTCAGTGGTCTTTCAGTTCTGTCAGGGCTTTTTCAGTTCTCGGATTTCGACTCGGGTGGGCCGCCCATAGAATTCGGAAGAACTGAAAAAGCACTGACAGGCCTGCATAAATGCATATTCAAGGGTGTCAGTTCTTTTTCAGTTCTATGATTTTCAGTGCTTTCAGTTCTTTTTCAGTGGTATCCCGAGTCAAAATCCGACAACTGAAAGACAACCGAAACAGCCCTGATACCTCTGAATATACAGGGTGTCCGTAAAGTATGGAAACGGTTGAATATCTCGAAAAGTACGCTTCGGAATGGGAAACGAAAAAATACGTATCCGATATTTTTTTTTAAAACTATCAAATGATACCAAGATTGATCCCACACCCCAACCACTGTGGGTGGGGCAGGGGGAAGCTTCAAAATCTTAAATAGGAACCCCCACTTTTGATTGCAAATTCGCATTCTATATTAAAAACTACATAACTTTTATTTGAAACATTTTTTTCGATTCATGGCAGGTGGCGCTATAATCGACGAAATTCAATTTTTCGGTTTTTGCAATTGAGAGTCGATTTATTCGATTCTGCAATACAATTGCAATAGAAATTTACATTTTTTATTCTCATACTTGATATTTTTGTTAAAAATTTAATTTAGTTTTGCAAATTTGAAGTGCAGATGCGTTCTGTACCTGGAATTCCCCGTGACGCACTAAGTTCCGTTAGAGAAAATAAGCTAATTACTCAAGGATAATCCCTTTCGGAATACATCGAGGTTCGAGGGTCCGGAAGGCCCGGCAATTAGCGGTACCTGTTTACGTGTACTCAGGTTAACGGATATCATTAAAACGGACTACTAGTGAAAGAATAGCTACGATTCCCGGAATATACCGTCCGCCGGGGGAATTCCAGGTACAGAACGCATCTGCACTTCAAATTTGCAAAACTAAATTAAATTTTTAACAAAAATATCAAGTATGAGAATAAAAAATGTAAATTTCTATCGCAATTGTATTGCAGAATCGAATAAATCGACTCTCAATTGCAAAAACCGAAAAATTGAATTTCGTCGATTATAGCGCCATCTGCCACGAATCGAAAAAATGTTTCAAATAAAAGTTATGTAGTTTTTAATGTAGAATGCGAATATGCAATCAAAAGTGGGGGTTCCTATTTAAGATTTTGAAGCTTCCCCCTGCCCCACCCACAGGGGTTGGAGTGTGGGATCAATCTTGGTATCATTTGATAGTTTTTAAAAAAATATCGGATACGTATTTTTTCGTTTCCCGTTCTGAAGCGTACTTTTCGAAATATTCAACCGTTTCCATACTTTACGGACACCCTGTATATTAGAGCACTATATATACTAAAATAATTTTCTTTCCGACGGAGGGGGAATTGGGAATAGTGGGGATATAATAGTAAAATATATACAGGGTGATTCGAAATGGGCGCACTTCCTCTCGTAGAGAGATTCTTCGCAAACAACTGAACCGAAAGTTCCTGTACAAAATTGTTGTGCTCCGCCTAGTTTACAAGATAATCCAGTTCGAAAATATCCAATCCAAAGTCAGATTCAAGGGACAAGATTTTAGACGGCAGCGAAACTCGCAGTAGTTATTCCAGCGTGCCTCCTCTTCAGCCTAGAATTTTGAAATCAATCATCGGAGCGGCGGAAGGCACCCTAATATTCGAAAAGCACCACCTGAGTCGTAAAAAAATTCACCAAATTTGTGCGGAGCACAACAATTTTGTACAGGAACTTTCGGTTCAGTTTTTTGCGAAGAATCTCTCTACGAGAGGAAGTGCGCCCATTTCGAATCACCCTGTATACAAAATATATACACATGATTGCATTTAAGTAATTAATATATTATCAATATACTATTCATTATGTACATCATATACGAATGAATAATGCTTAAAAATTTGAAGAAAAAATATATTTTATTATTGAAATATAACTGTTTTCTTCATAATAGTATGGAGTGTTTGGTATTTCTCATTATTGAGTATTTCCATCGACGTTGTTATAAAACTTTCTTTTAATTGGAAGTCTTGATGCTCGCTACCTCGATCCGCCGTGTTCATGCTGCCCATTCGCGCAGGTTCATCGTTGATAGAGTCACCGGTGAATGATTATACAGAATAAAAAATGCCTGAAATTAAGTAAAACAATAATTAATACAATCACATAAACTACACCCGGGAGCACGAAATCTGTCGCTGGTGACTTTTTTTAAATGTTATTTTTGATGTGTAAACATCTATGCTATGGCTCTGCGGTAGGACATTCCTGGGAAATTGAGCGTCAGACGTAAGCCATATAGATGTGACTGCGTCAGTGTGTGTGTGGCGCTATTGCGCATACTATTCGCGCATGCTGGATTATCTCAACGGGAAAACATTTTAGAGAAAAATGTTTAATACAAAACTTTAAGGATTTTCCCTTGGCTACCCAGTGGTCGTATTGGATTTGACCTTGACCGTGACCTTTAAGGTAATATCAAATGCCTTCCTAAACCATTCATCCGATTGCGATGAAATTTTGGGGAATGGTTGGACGCATGCCCGCGAAGGTTTCTTAGTAAATCTTATACAGGGTGTTCAAAAAGTACCGGTACGGATGATTATTATGCCTTCCTAAACCGTTCATCCTATTGCGATGAAACTTTGGGGAATGGTTGGACGCATGCCCGCGAAGGTTTCTGAGTTAGTAAATCTTATAAAAGGTGTTCAAAAAGTACCGGTACTGATGATTATTATGCCTTCCTAAACCGTTCATCCGATTGCGATGAAAAGTTGGGAAATGGTTGGACGCATGCCCGCGAAGGTTTCTGAGTTAGTAAATCTTATACAGGGTGTTCAAAAAGTACCGGTACGGATGATTATTATGCCTTCCTAAACCGTTCATCCGATTGCGATGAAAATTTGGGGAACAGTTGGACACATATCCGCGAAGGTTTGAGTTGGTAAATCTTATACAGGGTGTTCAAAAAGTACCGGTACGGATGATTATTATGCCTTCCTAAACCGTTCATCCGATTGCGATGAAACTTTGGGGAATGGTTGGACGCATGCCCGCGAAGGTTTCTGAGTTAGTAAATCTTATAAAAGGTATTCAAAAAGTACCGGTACTGATGATTATTATGCCTTCCTAAACCGTTCATCCGATTGCGATGAAAAGTTGGGAAATGGTTGGACGCATGCCCGCGAAGATTTCTGAATTAGTAAGTCTTATACAGGGTGTTCAAAAAGTACCGGTACGAATGATTATTATGCCTTCCTAAACCGTTCATCCGATTGCGATGAAAATTTGGGGAACAGTTGAACGCATATCCGCGAAGGTTTCTGAGTTAGTAAATCTTATACAGGGTGTTCAAAAAGTCGAACTATACTTGACTTAAATTTGACCTCTGCTGACAATAAAGGTAACATGAAAAAAATGGTCAAGGACACATTTGAACGTGAAAAAAAATTAATTTGGCCTTGATATTACCTTGAAGGTCATGGTCAAGGTCAAATCCAATATGACCATTGCGTAGCCCGGGAAAAATACTAAAAGTTTTGTATTAAAAATGTATTTAAACAATGGTGGACGGACAAAATCAATCCACAATCTACCCGTGCGAAGCCGGGACGGGCTGCTAGTAAGTTATAAATCTAATATAATAATAATAAATATTTTATTATAGAAAAAATTAAACTTCTTTATGTCCAACTACGACGTCATATTCCCCAATTAAACTCGTACCGCAGATAATTGTAAGATGTTTACACATCCTCCGTGAGTACAACGGCACTCACACCTTTTTTTTTACGGACTTTTAAATTCATACGTTTTTATTGCAATTAATTTCGTTCATGGAAAAATAACTGAAAAATCGACAAAAATGTTCGTTACATTTTACGATCCTAAAATGTACTTATCCATTCGCGCCACTCAAGCCAATATTATTTTCGGTCTAGTAATGATGTACGTTTCCATACGTTCAATAGGCTTGTGTGGGAAAATCGGTTAAAATCTCGATTTTTTCTTACAAGATTACGCCATTATTTCAACCCTTTATCCACATGCAACACTCAAGCCTTTGGTTTTCTGAAGCCAGGTTTTATTAATTAATCATTTAGTGAACAAGGCTTGTGTGAAAAAATGGGAAAAAAACACCTTTTAATTCTGTTAAGAAAAATCGATTTTTCCATATGTTGTCCTCAGGGGCCATTCGTAAATTTCACCTTATTCTACTCAACATCGAAGTACTTTTCAACCCTCTTCGAGGCTTGTATGCGAAAATGGGGCACCAGAATCTGTCACTATGTGACGGTCTATTACATTGCGTTGCAAATAAACCTAGCTGCGTTACGTTTTTCTGGATCAAATTTAAAGCTAATTTTGATCAAGGTAGTATTTAACACGTTCCCTGCGTATCAAGATCACTGAGTTAACCTCCGTACTAAAATCTTGAAATTTGCGTAAAACTATGTTGGCGTGCCGCGGGAGCCGCGTGATCCGCCCAGTAGGTACATTCTGTACGGTCGTTCGTGAGCATTCGGTCGTGGCGAAGGAACGATCACGAACGCCGGTGGGCGCTTGCACGAGCGTCGAGTGAATGGGCTACTGACGCATTTTTTGATAAAACTCGTTTTAAATAGAAGAGAACGAAACTAAAAGAACGGTTTTTGAAAAAATGCGATCCGTGCACCTATTCGCTCGAAAAAGTTATTGAAAGTGGAGTTTTCGTTTCCGCGCCTAGATTGCCTGTGACGTCAGTGCGGTATCTAACAGAGGTCCCCAATGTGGGGAACCGATGCGTTCCGACTGCTACTTCAGTAGTTCTCTATTAATAACTCGCTTCAAACGCCTCACCCGGCTAACCTACAAAAATTTGTCTGAAGCAATGGGGCATTCGAAAGAACGAAAGTATTTTAAAAAGTGTTTCGTTCCGAATTGTGCGACCAACACGAAAAACGCTCGTGACAAAATCTTTATTCGCCTACCAAGATGTGCAAATACTGCAAATAAATGGACAGAGGCTGTAGGTCTTTCAGAGAAAATGAACTCGAAAACTATGTCCATATTTATCTTTAGCAAATTACTTGAATTTGCTTTCACGAAACCAACTTCCATTATTTTGACAAGCACAATAACAATTTGATATATTCCGCTACATGAAAACCACACGAGCTGCGTGACAATGGGTGCTTTCCATTTAACTGACACGAGTCGACACAAAATTAAACCATTGGTTCTTTCTGCTGGTGCCTGCCAATCAGTTGGTGGTTCTAGTAGAAGTGTGTCGACTTGTGTCATAAATAGAAAGCACCCAATAAATGGTCAGCTGTGATTCATCTTACAGCGCATGCGCCCCGTGACGTCAATGCGGTACAGTTTTAAATAATAACCATCATTTTCAATGTGAAAATTCATGTGCTTCCACACTATAATTGCACTTTTTTTCTTCGTAATACAATATTACAGATCTAAGGAATCTGAAAATATAAAGAAAATCGAAATCCTCCACATACGTCAGTAGCCCATTCTGTAATGCCGGCAGTACACGCTCGCCGAGGCGACCCGAGGCCAGGCGAGAGCGAGAGTGTACCTGGTGCTCTCGCCTCGTCCAAGGGCCTCTCGTCTCGCCCTCGGAGCGCTCGGTCTAGAAGCGGTCTCCAGCACGAGTCAAAGGAAGCGAGAGCGTAAATGGGCGTTATACACGGTGCTCTCGGTTTCGCGTCTCAGGTAGTCCTCGCGTCTCAGGTAGCTCTCGCCTCGGCATGTCTCGCACTCGGGTCGCCTCGGCGAGCGTGTACTGCCGGCATAACGGGCCTCGAACGCTGATGATCGTTGCATCTGAGCTCGACTGAGTTTATATAGGAAGTTTACCCCCCGTTCGCATTATTTTCCATGTCAACGAAGGGCCAACGTCATGTATCAACCTTCCCCGGTCTCCCCTACACAAATTTCATGGAGGCTAGCCAAGTGTTTTCTACACTCTCCTCTTAAAATTGTAAGAAAGTCGTCAATGTTCGTACGTGGGACGGAATTTGGGAAGTTCCTTTCATACGTCTTAATAACATCGATCATAAATAACTCGCCGACTATAACACAGCTCCACAAACAAAATCGAAAAAATGCTTCCTCTGACCAGACCAGTATATCTTTGTTTTTGGGGTTGCTGAATCGGAATCCGTGGTCCATTTGTCTCCATCACGTCACATTTTTTTTGAATCTCAAAAAACCATCAATAGATCATGATTTTCAAAAAGTTAATGGACTTAAACTAAATTCGCTATAGGGGGTTTTTTGGGTCGCTGATCACGAATCTGAAATCGGATTTCAAAAATTCAAGATGGCGGATCCAATATGGCGGACGAGATTTTTTAAAATCTACGGATTTATGCCGAATTTGGTATAAGGGAGTTTTTTGGGTCGCTGATCATGAATCTGAAGTCAGATTTTAAAAATTCAAGATGGCGGATCCAATATGGAGGGCGAGATTTTCGAAAATTTGGAACTTTTGTAAATATAGCTTCATATTCGTCATCAGCGATCGAAAAAACTCCCCTATACCAAATTTGGCATGAATCCGTCGATTTTCAAAAATATCGTCCGCCATATTGGATCCGCCAAAAACATAAAGATATACTGGTCTGGTCAGAGGAAGCATTTTTTCGATTTTTTTTTTATATGTAAACATTTATGCTATGGCTCTGCGGTAGGACCTTCCTGGGAAATTGAGCGTCAGACGTAAGCCATGTAGATGTGACTGCGTCAGTGTGTGTGTGGCGCTACCGCGCATACTATTCGCGCAAGCTGGATTATCTCAACGGGAAAAAATTTTAGAGAAAAATGTTTAATACAAAACTTTAAGGATTTTCCCTTGGCTGGAGTGGTCGTATTGGATTTGACCTTGACCGTGACCTTTAAGGTAATATCAAATGCCTTCCTAAACCATTCATCCGATTGCGATGAAATTTTGGGGAATGGTTGGACGCATGCCCGCGAAGGTTTCTGAGTTAGTAAATCTTATACAGGGTGTTCAAAAAGTACCGGTACGGATGATTATTATGCCTTCCTAAACCGTTCATCCGATTGCGATGAAAATTTGGGGAACAGTTGGACGCATATCCGCGAAGGTTTGAGTTAGTAAATCTTATACAGGGTGTTCAAAAAGTACCGGTACGGATGATTATTATGCCTTCCTAAACCGTTCATCCGATTGCGATGAAAATTTGGGGAATGGTTGGACGCATGCCCGCGAAGGTTTCTGAGTTAGTAAATCTTATAAAAGGTATTCAAAAAGTACCGGTACTGATGATTATTATGCCTTCCTAAACCGTTCATCCGATTGCGATAAAAAGTTGGGAAATGGTTGGACGCATGCCCGCGAAGGTTTCTGAATTAGTAAGTCTTATACAGGGTGTTCAAAAAGTACCGGTACGAATGATTATTATGCCTTCCTAAACCGTTCATCCGATTGCGATGAAAATTTGGGGAACAGTTGGACGCATATCCGCGAAGGTTTCTGAGTTAGTAAATCTTATACAGGGTGTTCAAAAAGTCGAACTATATTTGACTTAAATTTGACCTCCGCTGACAATAAAGGTAACATGAAAAAAATGGTCAAGGACACATTTGAACGTGAAAAAAAAATTAATTTGACCTTGATATAACCTTGAAGGTCATGGTCAAGGTCAAATCCAATATGACCATTGCGTAGCCCGGGAAAAATACTAAAAGTTTTGTATTAAAAATGTATTTAAACAATGGTGGACGGACAAAATAAATCCACAATCTACCCGTGCGAAGCCGGGACGGGCTAGTAAGTTATAAATCTAATATAATAATAATAAATATTTTATTATAGACAAAATTTAACTTCTTTATGTCCAACTACGACGTCATATTCCCCAATTAAACTCGGACCGCAGATAATTGTAAGATGTTTACACATCCTCCGTGAGTACAACGGCACTCACACCTTTTTTTTTTTGGAGATGTGTAATTAATTATTATTTCTTTTAGTGCCGAAATTTGACGAATTCACTAAGTTTGGGAAAACGCTCATAAAAACCAAACTAAGGGATAGATATTTTAAAAATTCAAAATGCAGCGTATTACGGAAGAAAGAGAGAATAATGTAATGTCAATTGTTTTCAATATATATTAAAAATCATACGAATAACATAAATATTAAACATGATGAAAAATATATACTTAAACAAATTTCTCTTCTACAAACAATATTTGCGCATAACAAAAATCATCGTTTGATCATAGTTTTATGTAGATCACGTAGTACGAAGTATAAGTATTACATTTTCAATCATTTTTAACAAAATAACGTATGAAATCGCCCAGGCGTCGGAGCGGCGCCGCTCGAGTTGCCGCACGAAACGCCCGCGCCGTGGCGACTGACAATGAGAGTCACCTCTTGAGTGCAAAGGTTTAAACCCAAAAACAATTGAAAGCTGGATCCTCGTTCCCGATCGTGGGAATCAATAGTGAGTTGAATTCCTGGATAAGCTTGTAATTAAGTTTTCCCTAATTGGCCATCGACTGCATTCGTCGTTCCTCTCCTTAAGCCGGCTTGATATTAGCGTCACCGCGGAAGACTGCTTGCTGCGATCTGTCGGATACATTGTTTCCGAGAATTAACGACCTATGTTCGCCGAATTAAACCTCTTCGCCGATGACGTGATTAATTATAGTTGGCGAGTTATTTATGATCGATGTTATTAAGAGGTATGAATCGAACTTCCGAAATTCCGTCCCTCGTGCGACGGAACATTGACGACTTTCTTATAATTTTAAGGTATTCCTAGCGCTTATGAGCGTATTTTCAATGTGTCACAGGCGGGCCCCTCATAAATCAGTAATTCTACGTAAAAAGTGAATTTTGGTTAATGAAGATTAATACTTACACCAATCATACTCACATATCCGATAACAAATCCTTTTTCCTCTATGAAAGGCAATTTTTTAAATATTGACGCCAACAAAACTGTGTCGCATACACATTACTGTCACCACGTATATGATGCAACGATGTGCCAATTCTATTTAGTTATGTTTTATCGTCAAAAAACTATGTTTTGCTGTTTACGAACATCAATATTTTTGTTCAACAGTCGGTGACCTTATATTTTTATGGACGCAAAAGATTCTATGTAGTTTTGTGAAGATATGGAAATGGTTTTATTTAATGCGTATAATTTTTATACATGTGGATGTCGGTATTAAAATGTGGAAAAGTGGATTCTTCATTAAGGTTACATGTTCAATTTTCACTTTTAAAAATCAAAAAATTCTTACTTAAATGCTCGGTAACCGGATCTGAAACTTTTCAAAAATAATCTTACGATAATATTCGCGCTAGGAATACCTTAAGAAGTATGAATCGACCTTCCAAATTCCGTCGCTCGGTGCGACGGAACAATGACAAATAAACATAATATAACCTCAAGAAGTAAACACTGCTCATAAAGGGTTGTGTTTCTAGTGCATTTTTAGACATTTTAAAAATATTCCATCACAACCATGATCGCAACAGGAATTATTTTCGTCGGCGTTCGAGGCGGTCGTCGGCGTTCGACGCCGATCACGGGCTTCCGAAAGGGCGTTCGCACGAACGTCTTTTGGCGGTCACGAACGTCGTTGGGAACGTCATTTGGCGTTCGCAATTGGGACCGTGCAACACCCGTATAGTGACACCTGGTGGCAGTAGTCGGCGAAAAATCGGCACTTTTATATAGTACCAAATACGACAAGAATATAGAAATCCTCGGCAAAACCAATTAGTGAACAACAATATGAATGTTTTTCATCAGGTGTATTTTATAGCAATTATTTATAAGTATAGAATTGCAATAAACAGTAAGCATAACATTTAGGGCTGGTTTATTCACCTTCAGACACGTTGACCGCCATATAATGTACTTTAACCCGGCAGCGGTGGTGGCTGGCAGTCAACGTGTTATAGGTATGGAGAGACGTGCCCACTAACTTCAAGCCTTCACCACTAGTTGCGCACGATCGTTCGCCGTATCCCCTCCAAGCAGTTGCACGGTCCCAATAGTGTACAGAATACTGATCGGTGTTCATCGGGCGGTCCTACGAACGCCACGAATGAACGCCCTCGAACGACCGTACAGAATGTACCTACAGTAGGTACCGATAACCGATCTGAACTTGCTGACACGCCAACACTCGCGGATGACTACGCATGCGCATTCACGCTTCTCTGGTGATTCTATTGGGCGAGGAGACCCACGGGGGTGCTCATGCAAAACTCGCAATTTTGCTATGGGCTAATTGATCGCGGACATACGGTAGTATACTATCGGTCGTCGTTCGGCGCGTTGCAAGCCAGCCGAGCAGATTACTATACGGTAATTTTGTATTACATCATGGGTCACCCACGGCTGGCAGGCTCGTCTACCCGTTTGGCCGGCGTTTTGTCGAATTCGAGTGTCGAGAAGCGTCGCGAGATAAGTCCGTTGACCGACCGCCGTCCTCTACAAACTTGAGGGAGCGAAGCGACAGCGGCGCGGGGGCGAGAGCCCCCCGGGGGTTGGTGAGGGAAGCGAGCAGGGGGCGGATGCCCTCTAGTTTGGTATAAAATAATTTATATTATAGTTTAAAGGCCTGAGCACACAGAACACGGACTCACCGCGCGGCCTTACCGCGCGAAATTTGTAGCAAGTAATGTTGCATTAAGGCCTGAGCACACAGAACACGGACTCACCGCGCGGCCTTACCGCGCGAAATTTGTAGCAAGTAAAGGCCTGAGCACACAGAACGCGGACTCACCGCGCGGCCTTACCGCGCGAAATTTGTAGCAAGTAATGTTGCATTATCCCAGTCAAACAGAAGGCGGCCTGCCGCGGCGGACAAGTAGAGTTCGCGGCGGACAGCAAAATTTTACAGAGTTCGCGCGGCAGAGACCATCCTTGATACCTGAGTACGGCACGCCAGGTAGGCGCATGGTGCAAATGGGTTGTAGTACAGGGCCCCCTTTCTCGAGTCACTCGCAGGCGAAACGTATACGTTTCTTAGCGAGTAGACCAATCAGGACCCCCGCAACAACGGAATACTTGATCCTGATTGGTCTCTTGGCTAAGTGCACGCAAGGATACGAGCGAGTTCGAGAAAGGGGGCCCAGGCTGCTAATGAGTTCACAGTCCCGTGACGACATAAGAATCTTAACTCCGTTTATGCGGAATTGATTGCGTTTTGCCACTTAAAAATGATGTAGTCAACTGATGGCATCCCATTTGAAGTGCGTTAGTCACATTTAGCTAAAGATCAATTTTTCAAGTGAAGGGTTATAGCACTTCCAGTGATCCAAAATCACTAATCAAATATTTTTTCACCTGATAAAAAAAAAGTCGTGGCTGAAAGGGTTAAATGTATCATTTATCGTTTCTCTTTTTCAAAATTGAAGTTATGAAAATGTTAAGACCAAGCAGGGGCTGTGGCTTATAATATAATTAATGTATAATTTCCCGGAACCGCTAGCCGTCGGCTACTTAATCCACTTATAATAAGAAGTAGCGACGAATTCCGACCGATGGTCTATCGGAAAACTAGGAAACCCTAACAACCACCGCTCGGTCCAGTTATAGTCCAAGAGCCAGAGCCAAAAAAAGTCTGAATTTACTAAGCCTAGTTTTTTATAGTTTATTACAATGGTTGTGTAGACAAACATACTGCGAATGTGTATGTCAAGCGAAACTTAGAACAGGTGTCTCAGAGACGCCAGCGAAGTTGTCATTCCTGCCGAGGTAATAAAATTAATTTACTAAGACTGAAAATCGATATACAACTTGTATATTGCATATAAATAAAAGTTAAGACAGTCAGTCAGTTAAATGTGGGGACGGAGCTAGTCAGTCGGCCGCAATGTATGTGCAAAAAATAAATACTGGGCAGTTCGTTTACTACGCTTCAAAACTTTTGTGAGGGTATTAAATGTTATCTCAAACATAAACAAAATGATCAGTCATTGATTTTGTGGGACAACGCCCGTCAGTCAGCAAAACAAGAAAAGAAAATTTCGTTCATGGTTCATGGCGTCCAGAACATGGCACCATTAGAATAAAACCAAACAAATTTAGAAAGGCATTTTTTAATAAAATTGAACATATATTTAAATATTTAAATGTTATGGAGCAATGGAGTTGTATCGATGATACCCCATCTCAGCATTTCTGGTTTGTTTCCTGCAGGTACAACTAACCCTTCGCGGTGATAGGGGTTAGGGGTCAATTGACCGTCCTTGATACCTGAGTACGGCACGACAGGTAGACGCATGGTGCATATGGTGCAATAATACCCCCGCAACCGACCTGTGCAGTTTGTCGCTCCGAAATCGGTCGTAGTAGAGGCAGGCGGTATGGAGCAGGTCAAAATGAGTCATTTCCTACAGTGCCCACGGTAATAAATACCGTTATATTTCGAAGCTCCTTTGACGCATCTCAAATTTACCGACAGAAGCCCGAACGTGGTATGTAAAAAACGTTCGTCAACGCTGGACACATGCAATTGAGAGACAACAGTTTTTGCGTGCTTTGTCGCTCCGAAATCGGTCGACGGTATGGGACAGATCAAAATGAATCATTTCCTGCTTTTACAATAGTCATAAATCAATAATCATAGTCATCTGTATAGTCAGGATGACGCAAGTCATACGGAAAACTGCACTCCCGCACAAAATCAATACATTTTTCATTATTTTATTCTCTTTCACCACTCATTTTGCCTCTTTCCGCGCGCGAACTCTGTAAAATTTTACAAACGGTTCGCTGCGGTTCGCTGTCTGCCGCGAGCTGTACTGGTCCGCCGCGGCAGGCCGCCTTCTGTTTGACTAGGATAAAGGCCTGAGCACACAGAACGCGAACTCACCGCGCGGCCTTACCGCGCGAAATTTGTAGCAAGTAATGTTGCATTATCCCAGTCAAACAGAAGGCGGCCTGCCGCGGCGGACAAGTAGAGTTCGCGGCGGACAGCAAAATTTTACAGAGTTCGCGCGGCAGAGACCATCCTTGATACCTGAGTACGGCACGCCAGGTAGGCGCATGGTGCAAATGGGTTGTAGTACAGGGCCCCCTTTCTCGAGTCACTCGCAGGAGAAACGTATACGTTTCTTAGCGAGTAGACCAATCAGGACCCCCGCAACAACGGAATACTTGATCCTGATTGGTCTATTGGCTAAGTGCACGCAAGGATACGAGCGAGTTCGAGAAAGGGGGCCCAGGCTGCTAATGAGTTCACAGTCCCGTGACGACATAAGAATCTTAACTCCGTTTATGCGGAATTGATTGCGTTTTGCCACTTAAAAATGATGTAGTCAACTGATGGCATCCCATTTGAAGTGCGTTAGTCACATTTAGCTAAAGATCAATTCTTCAAGTGAAGGGTTATAGCACTTCCAGTGATCCAAAATCACTAATCAAATATTTTTTCACCTGATAAAAAAAAAGTCGTGGCTGAAAGGGTTAAATGTATAATTTATCGTTTCTCCTTTTCAAAATTGAAGTTATGAAAATGTTAAGACCAAGCAGGGGCTGTGGCTTATAATATAATTAATGCATAATTTCCCGGAACCGCTAGCCGTCGGCTACTTAATCCACTTATAATTAGAAGTAGCGACGAATTCCGACCGATGGTCTATCGGAAAACTAGGAAACCCTAACAACCACCGCTCGGTCCAGTTATAGTCCAAGAGCCAGAGTCAAAAAAAGTCTGAATTTACTAAGCCTAGTTTTTTTATAGTTTATTACAATGGTTGTGTAGACAAACATACTGCGAATGTGTATGTCAAGCGAAACTCAGAACAGGTGTCTCAGGGACGCCAGCGAAGTTGTCATTCCTGCCGAGGCAATAAAATGAATTTACTAAGACTGAAAATCGATATACAACTTGTATATTGCATATAAATAAAAGTTAAGACAGTCAGTCAGTTAAATGTGGGGACGGAGCTAGTCAGTCGGCCGCAATGTATGTGCAAAAAATAAATACTGTGCAGTTCGTTTACTACACTTCAAAACTTTTGTGAGGGTATTAAATGTTATATCAAACATAAACAAAATGGTCAGTCATCGATTTTGTGGGACAACGCCCGTCAGTCAGCAAAAAAAGAAAAGAAAATTTCGTTCATGGTTCATGGCGTCCAGAACATGGCACCATTAGAATAAAACCAAACAAATTTAGAAAGGCATTTTTTAATAAAATTGAACATATATTTAAATATTTAAATGTTATGGAGCAATGGAGTTGTATCGATGATACCCCATCTCAGCATTTCTGGTTTGTTTCCTGCAGGTACAACTAACCCTTCGCGGTGATAGGGGTTAG
Organism: Xiphydria camelus; assembly: GCA_963678675.1. NCBI lineage: Eukaryota > Metazoa > Arthropoda > Insecta > Hymenoptera > Xiphydriidae > Xiphydria > Xiphydria camelus. Next base: position 17,132,395 of record OY783192.1, on the reverse strand, counting down.
GGGTCAATTGACCGTCCTTGATACCTGAGTACGGCACAACAGGTAGACGCATGGTGCATATGGTGCAATAATACCCCTGCAACTGACCTGTGCAGTTTGTCGCTCCGAAATCGGTCGCAACAGCGAGGCAGGCGGTATGGGGCAGGTCAGAATGAGTCATTTCCTACAGTGCCCACGGTAATAAATACCGTTATATTTCGAAGCTCCTTTGATGCATCTCAAATTTACCGACAGAAGCCCGAACGTGGCATTTAAAAAACGTTCGTCAACGCTGGACACATGCAATTGAGAGACAACAGTTTTTGCGTGCTTTGTCGCTCCGAAATCGGTCGACGGTATGGGACAGATCAAAATGAATCATTTCCTGCTTTTACAATAGTCATAAATCAATAATCATAGTCATCTGTATAGTCAGGATGACGCAAGTCATACGGAAAACTGCACTCCCGCACAAAATCAATACATTTTTCATTATTTTATTCTCTTTCACCACTCATTTTGCCTCTTTCCGCGCGCGAACTCTGTAAAATTTTACAAACGGTTCGCTGCGGTTCGCTGTCTGCCGCGAGCTGTACTGGTCCGCCGCGGCAGGCCGCCTTCTGTTTGACTAGGATAATGCGACATTACTCGCTACAAAGTTCGCGGGAGTCAGGCGGCCCAGGCCGTGCTGTCTGTGTGACAGGGTCTTTCTATTGTTATAGAGTTCGCACCGCGCGGTAAGGCCGCGCGGTGAGTTCGCGTTCTGTGTGCTCAGGCCTTAATGCGACATTACTCGCTACAAAGTTCGTGGGAGTCGGGCGGCCCAGTCCGTGCTGTCTGTGTGACAGGGTTTTTCCATTGTTATAGAGTTCGCACCGCGCGGCCTTACCGCGCGAAATTTGTAGCAAGTAATGTTGCATTATCCCAGTCAAACAGAAGGCGGCCTGCCGCGGCGGACAAGTAGAGTTCGCGGCGGACAGCAAAATTTTACAGAGTTCGCGCGGCAGAGACCATCCTTGATACCTGAGTACGGCACGCCAGGTAGGCGCATGGTGCAAATGGGTTGTAGTACAGGGCCCCCTTTCTCGAGTCACTCGCAAGAGAAACGTATACGTTTCTTAGCGAGTAGACCAATCAGGACCCCCACAACAACGGAATACTTGATCCTGATTGGTCTATTGGCTAAGTGCACGCAAAGATACGAGCGAGTTCGAGAAAGGGGGCCCAGGCTGCTAATGAGTTCACAGTCCCGTGACGACATAAGAGTCTTAACTCCGTTTATGCGGAATTGATTGCGTTTTGCCACTTAAAAATGATGTAGTCAACTGATGGCATCCCATTTGAAGTGCGTTAGTCACATTTAGCGAAAGATCAATTTTTCAAGTGAAGGGTTATAGCACTTCCAGTGATCCAAAATCACTAATCAAATATTTTTTCACCTGATAAAAAAAAAGTCGTGACTGAAAGGGTTAAATGTATAATTTATCGTTTCTCCTTTTCAAAATTGAAGTTATGAAAATGTTAAGACCAAGCAGGGGCTGTGGCTTATAATAATTAATGTATAATTTCCCGGAACCGCTAGCCGTCGGCTACTTAATCCACTTATAATTAGAAGTAGCGACGAATTCCGACCGATGGTCTATCGGAAAACTAGAAACCCTAACAACCACCGCTCGGTCCAGTTATAGTCCAAGAGCGAGAGCCAAAAAAAGTCTGAATTTACTAAGCCTAGTTTTTTATAGTTTATTACAATGGTTGTGTAGACAAACATACTGCGAATGTGTATGTCAAGCGAAACTTAGAACAGGTGTCTCAGGGACGCCAGCGAAGTTGTCATTCCTGCCGAGGTAATAAAATGAATTTACTAAGGCTGAAAATCGATATACAACTTGTATATTGCATATAAATAAAAGTTAAGACAGTCAGTTGAATGTGGGGACGGAGCTAGTCAGTCGGCCGCAATGTATGTGCAAAAAATAAATACTGTACAATTCGTTTACTACACTTCAAAACTGTTGTGAGGGTATTAAATGTTATATCAAACATAAACAAAATGGTCAGTCATCGATTTTGTGGGACAACGCACGTCAATCAGCAAAAAAAGAAAAGAAAATGTCGTTCATGGTTCATGGCGTCCAGAACATGGCACCATTAGAATAAAACCAAACAAATTTAGAAAGGCATTTTTTAATAAAATTGAACATATATTTAAATATTTAAATGTTATGGAGCAATGGAGTTGTATCGATGATACCCTATCAGCATTTCTGGTTTGTTTCCTGCAGGTACAACTAACCCTTCGGGGTGATAGGGGTTAGGGGTCAATTGACCGTCCTTGATACCTGAGTACGGTACGACAGGTAGACGCACATGGTGCATATGGTGCAATAATACCCCCGCAACCGACCTGTGCAATTTGTCGCTCCGAAATCGGTCGCAACAGCGAGGCAGGCGGTATGGGGCAGGTCAGAATGAGTCATTTCCTACAGTGCCCACGGTAATAAATACCGTTATATTTCGAAGCTCCTTTGACGCGTCTCAAATTTACCGACAGAAGCCCGAACGTGGCGTGTAAAAAACGTTCGTCAACGCTGGACACATGCAATTGAGAGACAACAGTTTTTACGTGCTTTGTCGTTTCGAAATCGGTCGGCGGTATGGGACAGGTCAAAACGAATCATTTCCTGCTTTTTTTACAATAGTCATAAATCAATAATCAATAATCATGACGCAAGTCATACGGAAAACTGCACTCCCGCATAAAATCAATACATTTTTCATTATTTTATTCTCTTTCACCACTCATTTTGCCTCTTTCCGCGCGCGAACTCTGTAAAAATATACAAACGGTTCGCTGCGGTTCGCTGTCTGCCGCGAGCAGTACTGGTCCGCCGCGGCAGGCCGCCTCCTGTTTGACTAGGGTAATGTGACATTACTCGCTAGAAAGTTCGCGGGAGTCGGGCGGCCCAGTCCGTGCTGTCTGTGAAACAGGGTCTTTCCATTGTTATAGAGATCCTTAAGGCCTGAGCACACAGAACGCGAACTCACCGCGCGGCCTTACCGCGCGAAATTTGTAGCAAGTAATGTTGCATTAAGGCCTGAGCACACAGAACGCGAACTCACCGCGCGGCCTTACCGCGCGGTGCGAACTCTATAACAATGGAAAGATCCTGTCACACAGACAGCACGGACTGGGCCGCTCGACTCCCGCGAACTTTGTAGCGAGTAATGTCGCATTATCCTAGTCAAACAGAAGGCGGCCTGCCGCGGCGGACCAGTACAGCTCGCGGCCGACAGCGAACCGAAGCGAACCGTTTGTAAAATTTTACAGAGTTCGCGCGCGGAAAGAGGCAAAATGAGTGGCGAAAGAGAATAAAATAATGAAAAATGTATTGATTTTGTGCGGGAGTGCAGTTTTCCGTATGACTTGCGTCATCCTGACTATACAGATGACTATGATTGTTGATTTATGACTATTGTAAAAGCAGGAAATGATTCATTTTGACCTGTCCCATACCGTCGACCGATTTCGGAGCGACAAAGCACGCAAAAACTGTTGTCTTTCAATTGCATGTGTCCAGCGTTGACGAACGTTTTTTACATGCCATGTTCGGGCTTCTGTCGGTAAATTTGAGACGCGTCAAAGGAGCTTCGAAATATAACGGTATTTATTACCGTGGGCACTGTAGGAAATGACTCATTCTGACCTGCCCCATACCGCCTGCCTCGCTGTTGCGACCGATTTCGGAGCGACAAACTGCACAGGTCAGTTGCGGGGGTATTATTGCACCATATGCACCATGCGTCTACCTGTTGTGCCGTACTCAGGTATCAAGGACGGTCAATTGACCCCTAACCCCTATCACCGCGAAGGGTTAGTTGTACCTGCAGGAAACAAACCAGAAATGCTGATGGGGTATCATCGATACAACTCCATTGCTCAATAACATTTAAATATTTAAATATATGTTCAATTTTATTAAAAAATGCCTTTCTAAATTTGTTTGGTTTTATTCTAATGGTGCCATGTTCTGGACGCCATGAACCATGAACGAAATTTTCTTTTCTTTTTTTGCTGACTGACGGGCGTTGTCCCACAAAATCGATGACTGACCATTTTGTTTATGTTTGATATAACATTTAATACCCTCACAAAAGTTTTGAAGTGTAGTAAACGAACTGCACAGTATTTATTTTTTGCACATACATTGCGGCCGACTGACTAGCTCCGTCCCCACATTTAACTGACTGACTGTCTTAACTTTTATTTATATGCAATATACAAGTTGTATATCGATTTTCAGTCTTAGTAAATTCATTTTATTACCTCGGCAGGAATGACAACTTCGCTGGCGTCCCTGAGACACCTGTTCTGAGTTTCGCTTGACATACACAATCGCAGTATGTTTGTCTACACAACCATTGTAATAAACTATAAAAAAACTAGGCTTAGTAAATTCAGACTTTTTTTGGCTCTGGCTCTTGGACTATAACTGGACCGAGCGGTGGTTGTTAGGGTTTCCTAGTTTTCCGATAGACCATCGGTCGGAATTCGTCGCTACTTCTAATTATAAGTGGATTAAGTAGCCGACGGCTAGCGGTTCCGGGAAATTATATATTAATTATATTATAAGCCACAGCCCCTGCTTGGTCTTAACATTTTCATAACATCAATTTTGAAAAGGAGAAACGATAAATTATACATTTAACCCTTTCAGCCACGACTTTTTTTTTTATCAGGTGAAAAAATATTTGATTAGTGATTTTGGATCACTGGAAGTGCTATAACCCTTCACTTGAAAAATTGATCTTTAGCTAAATGTGACTAACGCACTTCAAATGGGATGCCATCAGTTGACTACATCATTTTTAAGTGGCAAAACGCAATCAATTCCGCATAAACGGAGTTAAGATTCTTATGTCGTCACGGGACTGTGAACTCATTAGCAGCCTGGGCCCCCTTTCTCGAACTCGCTCGTATCCTTGCGTGCACTTAGCCAAGAGACCAATCAGGATCAAGTATTCCGTTGTTGCGGGGGTCCTGATTGGTCTACTCGCTAAGAAACGTATACGTTTCTCCTGCGAGTGACTCGAGAAAGGGGGCCCTGTACTACAACCCATTTGCACCATGCGCCTACCTGGCGTGCCGTACTCAGGTATCAAGGATGGTCTCTGCCGCGCGAACTCTGTAAAATTTTGCTGTCCGCCGCGAACTCTACTTGTCCGCCGCGGCAGGCCGCCTTCTGTTTGACTGGGATAATGCAACATTACTTGCTACAAATTTCGCGCGGTAAGGCCGCGCGGTGAGTCCGCGTTCTGTGTGCTCAGGCCTTTATCCCAGTCAAACAGAAGGCGGCCTGCCGCGGCGGACAAGTAGAGTTCGCGGCGGACAGCGAACCGCAGCGAACCGTTTGTAAAATTTTACAGAGTTCGCGCGCGGAAAGAGGCAAAATGAGTGGTGAAAGAGAATAAAATAATGAAAAATGTATTGATTTTGTGCGGGAGTGCAGTTTTCCGTATGACTTGCGTCATCCTGACTATACAGATGACTATGATTATTGATTTATGACTATTGTAAAAGCAGGAAATGATTCATTTTGATCTGTCCCATACCGTCGACCGATTTCGGAGCGACAAAGCACGCAAAAACTGTTGTCTCTCAATTGCATGTGTCCAGCGTTGACGAACGTTTTTTAAATGCCACGTTCGGGCTTCTGTCGGTAAATTTGAGATGCATCAAAGGAGCTTCGAAATATAACGGTATTTATTACCGTGGGCACTGTAGGAAATGACTCATTCTGACCTGCCCCATACCGCCTGCCTCGCTGTTGCGACCGATTTCGGAGCGACAAACTGCACAGGTCAGTTGCAGGGGTATTATTGCACCATATGCACCATGCGTCTACCTGTTGTGCCGTACTCAGGTATCAAGGACGGTCAATTGACCCCTAACCCCTATCACCGCGAAGGGTTAGTTGTACCTGCAGGAAACAAACCAGAAATGCTGAGATGGGGTATCATCGATACAACTCCATTGCTCCATAACATTTAAATATTTAAATATATGTTCAATTTTATTAAAAAATGCCTTTCTAAATTTGTTTGGTTTTATTCTAATGGTGCCATGTTCTGGACGCCATGAACCATGAACGAAATTTTCTTTTCTTTTTTTGCTGACTGACGGGCGTTGTCCCACAAAATCGATGACTGACCATTTTGTTTATGTTTGATATAACATTTAATACCCTCACAAAAGTTTTGAAGTGTAGTAAACGAACTGCACAGTATTTATTTTTTGCACATACATTGCGGCCGACTGACTAGCTCCGTCCCCACATTTAACTGACTGACTGTCTTAACTTTTATTTATATGCAATATACAAGTTGTATATCGATTTTCAGTCTTAGTAAATTCATTTTATTGCCTCGGCAGGAATGACAACTTCGCTGGCGTCCCTGAGACACCTGTTCTGAGTTTCGCTTGACATACACATTCGCAGTATGTTTGTCTACACAACCATTGTAATAAACTATAAAAAAACTAGGCTTAGTAAATTCAGACTTTTTTTGACTCTGGCTCTTGGACTATAACTGGACCGAGCGGTGGTTGTTAGGGTTTCCTAGTTTTCCGATAGACCATCGGTCGGAATTCGTCGCTACTTCTAATTATAAGTGGATTAAGTAGCCGACGGCTAGCGGTTCCGGGAAATTATGCATTAATTATATTATAAGCCACAGCCCCTGCTTGGTCTTAACATTTTCATAACTTCAATTTTGAAAAGGAGAAACGATAAATTATACATTTAACCCTTTCAGCCACGACTTTTTTTTTATCAGGTGAAAAAATATTTGATTAGTGATTTTGGATCACTGGAAGTGCTATAACCCTTCACTTGAAAAATTGATCTTTAGCTAAATGTGACTAACGCACTTCAAATGGGATGCCATCAGTTGACTACATCATTTTTAAGTGGCAAAACGCAATCAATTCCGCATAAACGGAGTTAAGATTCTTATGTCGTCACGGGACTGTGAACTCATTAGCAGCCTGGGCCCCCTTTCTCGAACTCGCTCGTATCCTTGCGTGCACTTAGCCAAGAGACCAATCAGGATCAAGTATTCCGTTGTTGCGGGGGTCCTGATTGGTCTACTCGCTAAGAAACGTATACGTTTCTCCTGCGAGTGACTCGAGAAAGGGGGCCCTGTACTACAACCCATTTGCACCATGCGCCTACCTGGCGTGCCGTACTCAGGTATCAAGGATGGTCTCTGCCGCGCGAACTCTGTAAAATTTTGCTGTCCGCCGCGAACTCTACTTGTCCGCCGCGGCAGGCCGCCTTCTGTTTGACTGGGATAATGCAACATTACTTGCTACAAATTTCGCGCGGTAAGGCCGCGCGGTGAGTCCGCGTTCTGTGTGCTCAGGCCTTTATCCCAGTCAAACAGAAGGCGGCCTGCCGCGGCGGACAAGTAGAGTTCGCGGCGGACAGCGAACCGCAGCGAACCGTTTGTAAAATTTTACAGAGTTCGCGCGCGGAAAGAGGCAAAATGAGTGGTGAAAGAGAATAAAATAATGAAAAATGTATTGATTTTGTGCGGGAGTGCAGTTTTCCGTATGACTTGCGTCATCCTGACTATACAGATGACTATGATTATTGATTTATGACTATTGTAAAAGCAGGAAATGATTCATTTTGATCTGTCCCATACCGTCGACCGATTTCGGAGCGACAAAGCACGCAAAAACTGTTGTCTCTCAATTGCATGTGTCCAGCGTTGACGAACGTTTTTTAAATGCCACGTTCGGGCTTCTGTCGGTAAATTTGAGATGCATCAAAGGAGCTTCGAAATATAACGGTATTTATTACCGTGGGCACTGTAGGAAATGACTCATTCTGACCTGCCCCATACCGCCTGCCTCGCTGTTGCGACCGATTTCGGAGCGACAAACTGCACAGGTCAGTTGCAGGGGTATTATTGCACCATATGCACCATGCGTCTACCTGTTGTGCCGTACTCAGGTATCAAGGACGGTCAATTGACCCCTAACCCCTATCACCGCGAAGGGTTAGTTGTACCTGCAGGAAACAAACCAGAAATGCTGAGATGGGGTATCATCGATACAACTCCATTGCTCCATAACATTTAAATATTTAAATATATGTTCAATTTTATTAAAAAATGCCTTTCTAAATTTGTTTGGTTTTATTCTAATGGTGCCATGTTCTGGACGCCATGAACCATGAACGAAATTTTCTTTTCTTTTTTTGCTGACTGACGGGCGTTGTCCCACAAAATCGATGACTGACCATTTTGTTTATGTTTGATATAACATTTAATACCCTCACAAAAGTTTTGAAGTGTAGTAAACGAACTGCACAGTATTTATTTTTTGCACATACATTGCGGCCGACTGACTAGCTCCGTCCCCACATTTAACTGACTGACTGTCTTAACTTTTATTTATATGCAATATACAAGTTGTATATCGATTTTCAGTCTTAGTAAATTCATTTTATTGCCTCGGCAGGAATGACAACTTCGCTGGCGTCCCTGAGACACCTGTTCTGAGTTTCGCTTGACATACACATTCGCAGTATGTTTGTCTACACAACCATTGTAATAAACTATAAAAAAACTAGGCTTAGTAAATTCAGACTTTTTTTGACTCTGGCTCTTGGACTATAACTGGACCGAGCGGTGGTTGTTAGGGTTTCCTAGTTTTCCGATAGACCATCGGTCGGAATTCGTCGCTACTTCTAATTATAAGTGGATTAAGTAGCCGACGGCTAGCGGTTCCGGGAAATTATGCATTAATTATATTATAAGCCACAGCCCCTGCTTGGTCTTAACATTTTCATAACTTCAATTTTGAAAAGGAGAAACGATAAATTATACATTTAACCCTTTCAGCCACGACTTTTTTTTTATCAGGTGAAAAAATATTTGATTAGTGATTTTGGATCACTGGAAGTGCTATAACCCTTCACTTGAAGAATTGATCTTTAGCTAAATGTGACTAACGCACTTCAAATGGGATGCCATCAGTTGACTACATCATTTTTAAGTGGCAAAACGCAATCAATTCCGCATAAACGGAGTTAAGATTCTTATGTCGTCACGGGACTGTGAACTCATTAGCAGCCTGGGCCCCCTTTCTCGAACTCGCTCGTATCCTTGCGTGCACTTAGCCAATAGACCAATCAGGATCAAGTATTCCGTTGTTGCGGGGGTCCTGATTGGTCTACTCGCTAAGAAACGTATACGTTTCTCCTGCGAGTGACTCGAGAAAGGGGGCCCTGTACTACAACCCATTTGCACCATGCGCCTACCTGGCGTGCCGTACTCAGGTATCAAGGATGGTCTCTGCCGCGCGAACTCTGTAAAATTTTGCTGTCCGCCGCGAACTCTACTTGTCCGCCGCGGCAGGCCGCCTTCTGTTTGACTGGGATAATGCAACATTACTTGCTACAAATTTCGCGCGGTAAGGCCGCGCGGTGAGTTCGCGTTCTGTGTGCTCAGGCCTTTAACAATGGAAAGACCCTGTCACACAGACAGCACGGACTGGGCCGCCCGACTCCCGCGAACTTTGTAGCGAGTAATGTCGCATTATCCTAGTCAAACAGAAGGCGGCCTGCCGCGGCGGACCAGTACAGCTCGCGGCAGACAGCGAACCACAGCGAACCGTTTGTAAAATTTTACAGAGTTCGCGCGCGGAAAGAGGCAAAATGAGTGGTGAAAGAGAATAAAATAATGAAAAATGTATTGATTTTGTGCGGGAGTGCAGTTTTCCGTATGACTTGCGTCATCCTGACTATACAGATGACTATGATTATTGATTTATGACTATTGTAAAAGCAGGAAATGATTCATTTTGATTTGTCCCATACCGTCGACCGATTTCGGAGCGACAAAGCACGCAAAAACTGTTGTCTCTCAATTGCATGTGTCCAGCGTTGACGAACGTTTTTTACATGCCACGTTCGGGCTTCTATCGGTAAATTTGAGATGCGTCAAAGGAGCTTCGAAATATAACGGTATTTATTACCGTGGGCACTGTAGGAAATAATGACTCATTCTGACCTGCCCCATACCGCCTGCCTCTACTACGACCGATTTCGGAGCGACAAACTGCACAGGTCGGTTGCGGGGGTATTATTGCACCATATGCACCATGCGTCTACCTGTCGTGCCGTACTCAGGTATCAAGGACGGTCAATTGACCCCTAACCCCTATCACCGCGAAGGGTTAGTTGTACCTGCAGGAAACAAACTAGAAATGCTGAGATGGGGTATCATCGATACAACTCCATTGCTCCATAACATTTAAATATTTAAATATATGTTCAATTTTATTAAAAAATGCCTTTCTAAATTTGTTTGGTTTTATTCTAATGGTGCCATGTTCTGGACGCCATGAACCATGAACGAAATTTTCTTTTCTTTTTTTGCTGACTGACGGGCGTTGTCCCACAAAATCGATGACTGACCATTTTGTTTATGTTTGATATAACATTTAATACCCTCACAAAAGTTTTGAAGTGCAGTAAACGAACTGCACAGTATTTATTTTTTGCACATACATTGCGGCCGACTGACTAGCTCCGTCCCCACATTTAACTGACTGACTGCCTTAACTTTTATTTATATGCAATATACAAGTTGTATATCGATTTTCAGCCTTAGTAAATTCATTTTATTACCTCGGCAGGAATGACAACTTCGCTGGCGTCTCTGAGACACCTGTTCTAAGTTTCGCTTGACATACACATTCGCAGTATGTTTGTCTACACAACCATTGTCATAAACTATAAAAAACTAGGCTTAGTAAATTCAGACTTTTTTTGGCTCTGGCTCTTGGACTATAACTGGACCGAGCGGTGGTTGTTAGGGTTTCCTAGTTTTCCGATAGACCATCGGTCGGAATTCGTCGCTACTTCTAATTATAAGTGGATTAAGTAGCCGACGGCTAGCGGTTCCGGGAAATTATACATTAATTATATTATAAGCCACAGCCCCTGCTTGGTCTTAACATTTTCATAACTTCAATTTTGAAAAGGAGAAACGATAAATTATACATTTAACCCTTTCAGCCACGACTTTTTTTTTATCAGGTGAAAAAATATTTGATTAGTGATTTTGGATCACTGGAAGTGCTATAACCCTTCACCTGAAAAATTGATCTTTAGCTAAATGTGACTAACGCACTTCAAATGGGATGCCATCAGTTGACTACATCATTTTTAAGTGGCAAAACGCAATCAATTCCGCATAAACGGAGTTAAGATTCTTATGTCGTCACGGGACTGTGAACTCATTAGCAGCCTGGGCCCCCTTTCTCGAACTCGCTCGTATTCTTGCGTGCACTTAGCCAATAGACCAATCAGGATCAAGTATTCCGTTGTTGCGGGAGTCCTGATTGGTCTACTCGCTAAGAAACGTATACGTTTCTCCTGCGAGTGACTCGAGAAAGGGGGCCCTGTACTACAACCCATTTGCACCATGCGCCTACCTGGCGTGCCGTACTCAGGTATCAAGGATGGTCTCTGCCGCGCGAACTCTGTAAAATTTTGCTGTCCGCCGCGAACTCTACTTGTCCGCCGCGGCAGGCCGCCTTCTGTTTGACTGGGATAATGCAACATTACTTGCTACAAATTTCGCACGGTAAGGCCGCGCGGTGCGAACTCTATAACAATGGAAAAACCCTGTCACACAGACAGCACGGACTGGGCCGCCCGACTCCCACGAACTTTGTAGCGAGTAATGTCGCATTATCCTAGTCAAACAGAAGGCGGCCTGCCGCGGCGGACCAGTACAGCTCGCGGCAGACAGCGAACCGCAGCGAACCGTTTGTAAAATTTTACAGAGTTCGCGCGCGGAAAGAGGCAAAATGAGTGGTGAAAGAGAATAAAATAATGAAAAATGTATTGATTTTGTGCGGGAGTGCAGTTTTCCGTATGACTTGCGTCATCCTGACTATACAGATGACTATGATTATTGATTTATGACTATTGTAAAAGCAGGAAATTATTCATTTTGACCTGTCCCATACCGTCGACCGATTTCGGAGCGACAAAGCACGCAAAAACTGTTGTCTCTCAATTGCATGTGTCCAGCGTTGACGAACGTTTTTTACATGCCACGTTCGGGCTTCTGTCGGTAAATTTGAGATGCGTCAAAGGAGCTTCGAAATATAACGGTATTTATTACCGTGGGCACTGTAGGAAATGACTCATTCTGACCTGCCCCATACCGCCTGCCTCGCTGTTGCGACCGATTTCGGAGCGACAAATTGCACAAGTCGGTTACGGGGGTATTATTGCACCATATGCACCATGCGTCTACCTGTCGTGCTGTACTCAGGTATCAAGTACAGTCGATTGATCCCTAACCCCTATCACCGCGAAAGGTTAGTTGTACCTGCAGGAAACAAACCAGAAATGCTGATGGGGTATCATCGATACAACTTCATTGCTCCATAACATTTAAATGTTTAAATATATGTTCAATTTTATTAAAAAATGCCTTTCTAAATTTGTTTGGCTTTATTCTAATGGTGCCATGTTCTGGACGCCATGAACCATGAACGAAATTTTCTTTTCTTTTTTGCTGACTGACGGGCGTTGTCCCACAAAATCGATGACTGACCATTTTGTTTATGTGTTTGATATAATATTTAATACCCTCACAAAAGTTTTGAAGTGTAGTAAACGAATTGCACAGTATTTATTTTTTGTACATACATTGCGGCCGACTGACCAGCTCCGTCCCCACATTCAACTGACTGACTGTCATAACTTTTATTTATATGCAATATACAAGTTGTATATCGATTTTCAGCCTTAGTAAATTCATTTTATTACCTCGGCAGGAATGACAACTTCGCTGGCGTCCCTGAGACACCTGTTCTAAGTTTCGCTTGCCATACTTTCGCAGTATGTTTGTCTACACAACCGCTGTAATAAACTATAAAAAAAACTAGGCTTAGTAAATTCAGACTTTTTTTGGCTCTGGCTCTTGGACTATAACTGGACTGAGCGGTGGTTGTTAGGGTTTTCTAGTTTTCTGATAGACCATCGGTCGGAATTACGTCGCTACTTCTAATTATAAGTGGATTAAGTAGCCGACGGCTAACGGTTCCGGGAAATTATACATTAATTATTATAAGCCACAGCCCCTGCTTGGTATTAACATTTCCATAACTTCAATTTTGAAAATGAGAAATTATAAATTATACGTTTAACCCTTTCAGTCACGACTTTGTTTGATCAGCTGAAAAAATATTTGATTAGTGATTTTGGATCACTGGAGGTGCTATAACCCTTCACTTGAAAAATTGATCTTTCGCTAAATGTGACTAACGCACTTCTAATGGGATGCCATCAGTTGACTACATTGTTTTTATGTGGCAAAACGCAATCAATTCCGCATAAACGGAGTTAAGATTCTTATGTCGTCACGGGACTGTGAACTTATTAGCAGCCTGTATTACAACCCATTTGCACCATGCGCCTACCTGGCGTGCCATACTCAGGTATCAAGGACGGTCTCTGCCGTGCGAACTCTGTAAAATTTTGCTGTCCGCCGCGAACTCTACTGGTCCGCCTTCTGTTTGACTGGGATAATGCAACATTACTTGCTACAAAGTTCGCGCGGTAACGCCGCGCGGTGAGTCCGCGTTCTGTGGGCTCAGGCCTTTAGGATATACATATTTATAAATGACAATTACACGAGGAAAATATGTTATGTAATAAAATTATTATTTCTTTCAATGATAACAATATCTTTCATACACAGTTCTCGATAGAAAGTAAATATATGTATATCTTTGCAGCAACGCTAGATGGAAGTCTTGGCTACGTACTTCCGGTGCCGGAGAAAACTTATCGCAGACTGCTTATGTTGCAAAATGTTCTTGTTAGCCACATACGGCACACCGCGGGTTTAAATCCTAAAGCATATAGGTGAGATTGATTTTTACATAGGATAGGTTTTATATGGATAATGATTCATTATAAAATTGAATGTTTTCTTCAGGACCTACAAAAGTCACGTGCGCATGCAAGGAAATCCAGCAAGAGGCATTATTGATGGTGATCTGGTTTGGCGGTATCTTCAGCTACCTAATAATGAAAAACTAGAAGTCGCAAGAAAAATTGGTACTCGCATACAAGAAATAATAGAAGACCTTACCGATATCGATCGACAAACTGCGCATTTTTAACTAAAACAGTCCGGTACTTTTGTACAGAATTCTAGTATTGTGTACTTTTAAGAATTTTTTTACTCATTGCAATTAGATTTATTGTACTCATATAGAACATACACAGACTCAAAATAAATACAAATGTAGGATAATTAATTGTTTCAAATGACATTCTTTTTCGATTTTACTATTATTATGTGCTTATACAAGCTTCTTTGAATGCCGATTCTAACACGTTCCGTGTCGGACCAATTTTTGAAGACTTTTCGTTCAGGCCGCGTGGGGCATATACGACCCACACTTTTAAGGGGGGTTCTCAGGGAGTCGTGAACTGGGCGAAAGCACTACCTGTATTGTGCATGTGTCGCGTCAATGACTTTATGATTAAATAAACTCGTTTTTGACGTACCCCTTACAATTTTTCAATAATACAAAGCCATAATTAGCAAGAAAAGGGTATACATTTTAATATGCATTAGACAACAAAGCAATAAATTAAAATTTTTATGTTATCATTATTAATAACAATACAAAATTTAATGTATTATTAACGCGGTATACAAGATGTAAGATGCCTATATTTCACTCTACAATAAATTTTTAAAAGAATTCTTCGTTTTTCAATGAGAATTCCAAGTGGCCTGGACGGAAAGTTCAGCGTGGGTCGTATACACCCCACGCGGCACGGAACGTGTTAAAACGGGTTATAGTCATAAAAATTGAGTTTTAGGAGGTCTTCAACTTGATTTTCTTGAAGAATTGAATATTCTATCCTTACATTGTTTATGGATTCTGATTTAGAATCAAGAAATTTATAGAAAGTATTGACGCAATACAGTTGAAGTAAATATGGACTAAATTTCATCTATAGTTATGAGCATGTGTCACTACTCACGTAGGACGAGTGCCTTATCGTTCTTAAAAACTCCACGTGCCTATTACTTTGCACTGAAGGATTTGGATTCCATATACAAAAGTTGATAATAATCATTGATTGTGTTCCGCGATGCAACTAATTGTAAGTTTACATCTCATCGAGGGGACCAACGTTGTGTATATATTTCCATGAAATTTAATCCAAATTTATTCGAACTTTATTGCATCACGAACAACAAGTAACGGCCATTACATATTTTTCGAAACTAAATCCGAATCTGGAAGCAAAAAGTGGCTTGCACCTAAAAATTGCGAGAAAGAAAAAACGCCCACCGTACAAGAACAGCGTCGTATATACACTGAACAAAAAAGACTAAATTTTAATCCTAAAGTGAGATTAAAAATTATACCTTTTAGAAGGATAACCGGAGTACGAAAGGGAATTAGAGTAAAAATTATCTAATCGGGAATGGCTACAAATTATCCTTCTAAAGGAGTATAAAATTTATCTTTCCAAAGGATAAAGTTTAACCTTCCAATGGCCAAAATTTATCCTTCTAAGGGCCGGTTTTACCAACAGGTATAAACGCGGTAAAGCGCTATACTGATTGTGAGAATAACCAGCAATAAGCCTTATGGTTATTCTCAGTATAGCGCTATACCGCGTTTATACCTGTTGGTATAACCGGCCCTAAAGGAGTAGAAAATTTATCCTCCCGAAGGATAAATTTTAACCTTTTCCAATGGCAAAAAATTATCCTTCTACAGGAGTATAAAATTTATCCTTCCAAAGGATAATTTTTAACCTTCCAGTGAGTATAAATTATTATTAATATTATTATTATTATTATTTACGTAATCGTTTCGCGTAACAAAAAAAAACACAAAAATCAAACTATCTCCTTTTACTGACCCAGGTAGAAATCGTACCGAGAATTATGCTTGCTGTAAGATTTGCTTGCAAGATAGAACCTTGTCGCAATCAGCCATTTAAAAATACCTGTTTGTACCAAAACCAGGCAGAATGACTGGTCTTTAGAAAAAGTGCTTAGTGGGGTTTCCAGTCTTTATTTACTTTTAAAAAATGACAAAATAAATTGATTAATATCCAGTCCACAGTATTGTTTTTAGCAGTTGAATAAATTTACTTATGTAAAAATTGTGGCTGATTAACTAGTAATAATTAAGCGTTTGATTAATTGATAATTTCTGTGAATCTATTTATATATTACAATTAATATTATAAAATAAGTTGAATACAATATTGATTGTAATACATAAATATATTCACAGAAATTATCAATTAATCAAACGCTTAATTATTACTAGTCAGGCACAATTTTTACATACGTAAATTTATTCAACTATGTAGGAGGGGTAATATGTACAGAGCGCGAATAAACTAGAACAAGGGTTTATTCGTGATATGGGAATACAAATGGTAGTGTGTGAGTGGAGGGAAAAAGATTCCAGGAGGGATCGAGCTCGGAGAAGCGTCGGAGGTGCTGCCGGTCGGGCTGCTCGGATGTGGTGCGGGGGCGTCGTCCTCAAGAACGGCTGCGTCGGTCCTGGCGTGCCGGGTGCTGCTCGCGTCCCGAGTATCGTCGTCAGGCCGGAGGCGAAGGTGGCTCGTCCACGTAGAGGGTGACGGTGAGCGGTGGCGGTGAGGCGACGTGTGAACGTCGGTCAGGGCGGCGAGGTCGCTAGGGTGTTCGCGGAGCGAAAACTGCCGCTAGCGAACCTCAAACCGGGACGGCGTAGGGCCGTCAGAGATCTGCGAGCGAGAAGGTGTTCGCCGAGCGAAAGCTGCCCTCTCGGTTGCTCGAGAGTCGATCGGTGGTCTGCGAGCGAGAGGGTGTTCGCCGAGCGAAAGCTGCCCTCTCGGTTGCTCGAGAGTCGATCGGTGAGCCACGAGTATTGCGATGTTCGCCGAGCGAAAGCTGTCGCCACTCGTGGTAAGGACGTTCGACTACTAGGGTGTTCGCCGAGCGAAAGCTACCCTAGGGGCGTTCGAGGGATAGTGGTGTTCGCCGAGCGAAAGCTTCCACTATCGAGACTCAAGTTGGTCTGCCGGCGATTTTTTTTTTTTTTTTTTTTTTTTTTTGAAGAACTGACGAGGAGGGGAATCTTCGAAAAGACACCCAAGATGTTGTTAAGGTAGTGTCGGATTTTTACCGACTAAACCCCTCCTCGTGGTTACCAACCCGGGGGTTATAAACCAAGTACGGGTGCGGGTGGCGCGAGATCAAAGTTAGACGTTAATTGATAAGTATACAGGGTCTGCGGACTTTGTCCTTGGGTCTGCTGGAGTAATTGCTAATCGCTTTGATAGAGGGGTTAGCGGAGATACAAAGGTTCCCTGCATATTTCATTGCGGCTGCTTCGAGTGAGGGAAGTCCGGTTTCATGGAGCAGCTGTTTGTTCCTGATGAACCAGGGGGAGTTTAGGGAGCCTCTAAGGAGTCTCATGTAGGTACCGTGAAGTCTGGCTAGCTTCCTAGGATCGGCCGATCCCCAGACGGGAATGACATAAGAGCAAATGCTCAAAATCAGTGCGTTGAAGGCCCTGACCTTGGTGACCTGAGAGATTTTTCTGTTATTGAAAAATGGTTTCAAGGAGGTGTACGCGCCGTTGGCTTTGTTGCGCACGGATGAGATCTGCTTAACCCAGTTTAATTTCCTGTCAAAAATTACCCCTAAATATTTGACAGAGTTACTCCAAGGGATAAGATGATTGTTCACTGATAGGGGATCTGGAGGGATATTACGGCGGGAAAAGAAGATTGCCTCCGACTTGGCTTCGTTGAGGGAGAAGCCCCACATATGATACCAATCGAGGAGTGAGGGTAAGAAATTATTAACAACTGAGGAGCAGAATTTCTTGGTTTTGGAGGAATATAACAGAGCGACGTCATCTGCATATTGTGCGGTTATGATTTTGCCGTAGGTGGGGATGTCATGACAGTATAGGTTGAAAAGAGTGGGCGAGAGTTTAGAACCTTGCGGAACTCCCGCCGTGATAGGTTGCGCATCGGAGAAGCTTTTCCCCGACCGAACTCTGAAAGATCTGTTTGTGAGAAAGGACCGTATCAGACCGATTAGGTAGTGAGGGAGTTTTAGCTCATTTAATTTGTAGATTAAGCCGTTATGCCAGACTCTGTCGAAGGCTTGCTTGGCATCGAGCAGGAGCATAGAGGTGTGACGGCTCTTGTTAAGGTTGTCCGCGAGGAGTTCAGCTACACGGAGGAGTTGATGGCAGGTACCGTGCCGAGGGCGAAAGCCATGCTGGAATTCTGGGAGGATGTTAGCTTCGGAGCAAAATCTGTTAAGACGGGTTAGAATGATACTTTCCGCAACTTTACTTAGGGCGGGGAGCAGGCTAATTGGCCTGTAGCTGGAGGCTTGTTTGAGAGGCTTGCCTTGTTTCGGGAGACAGATGATTGTTGCTGTCTTCCACGCAGGGGGGAGTCTGCCGGCGATTTTTTTTTTTTTTTGAAGAATTAACTAATTAATGTCACCCATTCATTCATCTCTCATTTTTCCCCTTATAAATTTGTTATTTATGCCATCTCTAGTATCGTCGCGGGATGACAGGTCTACAATATATTGTTTTAGAGAGCAAATCTTCCACTGCTACTCTCCCACTGCTAAATCCTAAGTTATTTACTTGCTTATGTCTATTAAATTTACTTATGTTTATTTACTATGCTAATGATTGTTATTTTCTGCTTGTTCCTGCAGTTCGCTGCATGTATATTTGGTCCAACTGTGGATCATAAATAAAAATATCAATCAATCAATCAATCTCTCTCTCTGCTGAGTT
Source organism: Xiphydria camelus (assembly GCA_963678675.1). Classification (NCBI taxonomy): domain Eukaryota; kingdom Metazoa; phylum Arthropoda; class Insecta; order Hymenoptera; family Xiphydriidae; genus Xiphydria; species Xiphydria camelus. The sequence continues at coordinate 17,113,512 of OY783192.1, read as the reverse complement.
CAGTTGTCTTTGCTTCTTCTCGTGCTACGATCTGCTTTTCTGATTTGTTCTGGCCCTCGGGTATTGCTGATACGTGTGCCGCTGCATGCTCTGCTGCTCTGGCTTTCTGCCGGTTGTTTTGGTGCTCTGTTGGAAGCTGTGTGTGATCATATATTTGCTTTTCTGGTGACGTGGTGCTGTTTTTGAGGTTAACTCCGATTCTTGCCGTCTCACTTTAACCGGGATCACCAAACTTGTTGGTAACTCGGGTTCCTTCAATTGTGACGCCAAGTAACGCCATCTATCCTTAGCGACACTACCTTGTTACACCTACTTATTGGTTACTGGCTGGTTAGCTGTGCGTCTTCACTATGGATGGCTCACAAGATAAGGATGCATCGCGCCAATGCTCTCCAACATGCGAATCGTCGCAGAGTAAATCGGACGCCTCCGCGGCCTCGACAGTTTCCGACAGGTCTCTACGTAATAAGAGGCCAACCACTAATGATCTTGTGGCTCCGCTGCACAAAAAAACACGTGGCAGGCTACTGTGATTACCGGCTTGCCCTCAACTGGCTTATCTGATGATATGTTACTTCAATTAATCCGAGGGACTTTTGGACTGCTTAAACTAAACCTTGCCTACGACGATATTACCAGTACCAGGCTCCTGCGCAGGTCTCAACAAACTGAGACGCCCCTTGGATCGGACGTTGCTAACAATACCACTCCTCCCAGAATTTCAGTCGCCGTCTGCTGCAAAAGCCCTGGTATTGTTAGCAAAATTATTCTAGCCAAACGTAAACACGGGATGCTAAAGTATTCTCAACTCAGGGCATATTGTACAAATCAAGTCCAGCTCAATCTCCCTGAGATAACTGGGGACTCGACTATAAACATTAACGAAATGCTACCCAGCCATGTTTATCACTTATTCACCCTTGCCAAGCCTTTACTTAAAAGGGCAGGCTTCAAATATGTTTGGTATTCTGGTGGGACCATACTGGCGAAAAAATCTGATGGAGGCTTAATCCATTCGATAATGTCACAAGATGATGTCCAAAAACTTATTGATCTCTACAGTCAGCGCACAAATTGACTTTCAATTTCTGAGCGGGGAACTCAGCGGCCGATCAACAACTTCGGCATAACCAATGGTCAAGCTAGCCCGGATAGGTTGCGCGCCTGCTGCCTTAATGTAAATTCCCTTAGGTCGCACCTTGACACCCTCAAACTACACCTTGAAACCAGTGCAACTTACCATCTAATTGCTGTCACCGAGACGTGGCTATCCGGCGCGATTCCATCATCTATTATAAATCTACCCGGCTACTTTTTACATCGAAATGACCGTAATGTCAATGGTGGTGGAGTCGGGCTGTATGTGCATAAGTCGCTGGCCTGCAGGGTCATCTCTGCCTCCAACACGCTCTGGACGGGTCGACCTGGAGATCCAGAATATCTCATGTGTGAAGTCCAAGGGTTACGCGCACCGCCTGTTTTCGTCGCGGTAGTTTATAGACCGCCACATGCTCCATTTACTGCCCCGCGCGATCTTGGACTGGAGTTGGCAGAAGCAATGGGCGGCTTCAGCCATAAAATCATCTTAGGAGATTTTAATGCGGATCTACTCACGAACAACTTTGATGCTCAATATGTAAGGTCGCTCATGAGTGATAATTCACTCAAACTTGTGCAGCACGGCTTTACACATGTCACCGAAACCTCTGCTACGTGGCTTGATCTATGTATGGTCGGTGAGTCTGACGTTATCCTCTCTCACGACAAGTCTGATATCCCCTTAGGCGCTGGACATCACCTTATAGCTACTGAAATTGCTCTGCACAATATCCTTCCCAAGGAGGAGTTCATCTACGCCCGCAAGACAAGTAAACTTCTTGAGGCAGAGGCTGAACTATCTATCGACTGGGAAACTTTCGTCAATGATGCTTCCTCCACTGACTCAGCGCTGACAGAGTTCCATCGACTATTTTTCAGCGTAATCGACCAGGTTGCGCCAATTGCTAAAATCAAGGTTAACTTTGTCAAACATGCCTCTTGGCTAACAGATGAGCTGAAATGTGCTGAGAAGTCAGTGCGCAACATTTATCGTCGCTGGAGGCGAAATCAACATAAGCACGACTTGATTGAATTCCGACGTCAGAGAGACTTGCTGCGTGTCCAACTGGCCACAGCCAGAACTCATTATTACAAGTCACGACTGCAGGGCCTCTCGCAGGCGGAGACCTGGCGCGAGTTGCGTGTGCTGGGACTCTTGAAAGATCGGAGTACACCACTACTCACTGTCTCAGCTGATTCTCTCAACCGTACGTTTGCTCAGGTATCATCAAATCAACATACACCTCATGCGATGGCTATTACTGCAGAGCTGCAAGCCGTTCACCTTAAGGCCCGCTGCACACGTCCGTCTTTTAACCGTGCGGTACCGCTGCGGTGCCGGAATTGCGGTTGATGATATCAGTCCCGGTGCACACGTCGTTGCGGTGCCGCTGCGTTGCCGCAGCAATTCAATGCACTCTATAGACGGGAAAGTACTGAGAAGCCGGAGGTGCGTGTGCGGTATCGTTGCGGTGTCGTGGGGAACTGCGGCGAAAAACTGCCGCAAGAGGAACGCACGGCGCCGCAACGTCACCGGAGGTGTATGTGCAGCGCTACAATCTATCTATGGTATCACCGACCGCAATTCCGGCGCAGCAGCGGTACCGCACGGTTAAAAGACGGACGTGTGCAGCGGGCCTAACAGACCTACGCTGGCATTAGCCGCCGTTAACTCAGCTGAAGTTGATAAGGCATTCATGTCGATTCGATCCAACGCCCAGGGAGCGGATGGTATCAACCTAAGGATGATTCGCTGCCTCGCCTCCACCCTAACTACATTCTACACGACCTTCTTCAACCGCTCGATCCAGGAATGCCACTTCCCCACGGACTGGAAGAAAGCTATTATCATTCCCGTCAACAAGATAGGATCACCACGCACGGCTAGTGACCATCGACCGATATCTCTGTTGCCTTTACCCAGTAAAGTCTTCGAGCGTCTTATCTATAACCAAGTCATCTCTTACATTAAACAGCACTCTTTTCTTGACCCTCTCCAATGCGGCTTCAGGACAGGACACAGCACCCAAACAGCCTTGATCAAATTAATCAATGACATAAGGCTTAATATCGACCGTAGGCAGATCACAGTGCTCGTATTATTCGATTTCTCTAAGGCTTTCGACACTGTTTCACACCATTTACTGCTAACCAAACTCCATCGTCTGGGTTTCTCTAAAAGCGCTGTCGAATGGTTTGAGTCGTATCTACGTGGCCGGCAGCACGCTATCAAATGTCCGGACGGGTCCTTAACCAGCTGGCAAGGTACCAATGCTGGCGTACCACAGGGCTCTGTACTTGGACCGTTGCTATTTTCGCTCTTTATAAATGACATCGGTTCTGTGATCCTCAATGCCAAACGCCTACTATACGCTGACGATTTACAGATTTACCGGAGCTGCCCACCTCAGGAAATTGACTCCTGCATCGCTATGCTTAATGCTGATATTGCCAGAATTAGTACTTGGGCACATGACAACTCACTTCGTCTCAACCTAGCCAAAACCAAAGCGATAGTCCTGGGAAACAGCCACTTCATCAACACGATTGATCTTGATAGACTACCACCATTGGGCCTCGACGGCATCTTCATCCCATTTGAGGCATCGGTTAGAAACCTTGGATTCATTCTGGACTCAAAGCTGTCTTTTAAAGATCATGTCCGGTACGTAACATCAAAGGTCAATAAGGTATTCTACCAACTCCAACAGTTGCGGCCTTACACTGACACGGAACTGCGCACTACTCTCGTTTCGTCTATGATCCTACCCCATGCTGATTACTGCGCTGCCGTCCATAACGGTACAGGAATTGTACTAGATGTGAAGCTACAGCGTCTGATAAATAAGGGGATTAGGTACATTCACGGCCTACCTCGAGACGCCTCAATCAGTCCTTATAGACGCGACCTTGGATGGCTAAGCATTCAAGGACGTAGGAAACTTCTCTTTGCCACCCTGGTACATAATGTCGTCTACAGTAGCCAACCTGAATACCTGGCTGAGCTGATTTCATTTAATCAATCGCGGCCTGGCAGTCGTGCTGCACACGGCCTCTCGCTATCCATTCCTAAACATCGCACTGAAGCCTATAAATCAGCTTTCGCTGTTACTGCGCCATATGTGTGGAATTCTCTTCCTCGGGATATCATTGAAATTACCTCGTCTTGGGGCTTCAAGGACAAGGTCAAAAAATGGTTATTTGAGAATGAATTTCCTGCAAATGTACCTGACTAAGGAACGCGCTGCCTGGCCTGAGAACTTCAGTACTGTGAAGAGTGGGAGCCCATTATGCCTTTACTTTCGCCTATATTCCTTCTCGCGTAATTATAATCAGTGTATCTTATCTTATATTGTTCTTTTATCCGATTATGGTTATCATTGGTTGCATATGCAGCTAAATTGGCTTATTTCTTAGTTATAATATGCATGCTCAGTTGGTATTTCATAGCACGGCTTTAGTTTTATGGCTATTATCTACTTTATCACGTTGTATATCATTTAATTCATATATTGCTCGCACGCTGTACCCTGTTCATTCAGGGTGCCATGTTTTGTCCAACCATGGACAATAAACCAGTCATCAATCAAATCAATCAATCAATCAATCTCTCTCTTTGGCAAGCGTTAGTAAAGCGAGACTACACCGTTTCATTTCTCCTGCCCCCGTCCCACACTTTATGGCTCCTCTACACGCCAATACGTTCGCCAATGCGTTGGCCAGCGTGCTTGCTAACGCACTGGCAAGGACATTGAAAACTTCTCTCCACGCTGGCCAATGCATTCGCCAATGCGTTCGCTAATGCGCTAGCTATGGATATGGAATACATATGCATGGAGAGCGATCTCAACTCCTCGAAACCAAGTGAACTAATGTGCGTGCACGCTGCAGCTTCGCTGCCACGCCGTCAATGCATCGTCTATGCATCGACCGGTCGTAGCCGAGACATAGCAACCATAAATCTATGGTCCCTATCCTCTCTGGAGGCCCCTAAACGCGACGAGGGTAAACAGTTTCGGCGTCGAGGACCAAGACCCTCGAGTTCCTCCATGAATCGGGCGACTACATTTGCAAATTATTGAGGGCTCAAAAATGTTTAAACCGCCGCTCTCACTGCCACAATTTTTCTAGGCGTTTCAAGCGAATTCTAAGCTACGCTGATAATATGCTAACGCCGACCGAGCCTGTTCCATGGCAGTAATTGCGATAAGCGACCGGCGCCGCTCCAGTGGATGCTAGCTACAGCCCGGGCGCCCTAGCGGCGCCGCTCGAGCGCCAAGAGTATTTTGGTTTATTCTTACGAAATATTACTGGCATATACTCCTGAGGGTGCAGCCTTATTAAACAAAAATTGGGGTGAAATGCCGATGATATTGAGTGGTGATTTTAACGTTAACTTCGCTACACCAGAAGCACAACCACTGATCGACTTTCTACAACATACATTCAACTTGAAGCTAAATAACGATAAAAGAATACCAACGACACGATCTGGAACAACAATTGATGCCGTATTTTGTAGATATGTAGATAGACTTCAATCTCGAACTTTTGTTTCTTACTTTAGCTATCATACACCTATCACTTCAGTTTTAGATTTGAGTGAAGATATGGAAGTTAGTGAATAAAGATATATTTGTAACTCATAACTGCATAGATTTTAATCATCTGTTTACCCTACGACTTTCCCATTCCTTCAATATAACGTTGAAGTTTCACTTCTACCGCGCGTGGCGACCACGCACACCCTTTTTTTAAATGTTATTTTTAAACGTACTAACCAATGATTAATCAATCCTCATGCTTTCTTTAACGAGAGTAGACGCCACCGTAGCTAATGAGGGCATGAGAATTAATTGTTCATTGATTAGTACATTTAAAAATAACATTTAAAAAAAGTCGCCAGCGACAGAATCCGAGTAGCATGCTGCCTGCCTGCCTACCTGTTCCGTCGCACGAGGGACAGAATTTCAGAATAGTGCAGGCGCTAGAGGTATGTGAGTATGCAAAATGTGAGGACCGAATTCCGCCAATGGATTTGAGTTAAGAATAGGTCAAAGATTAATAATCCGGATCTTTTGCCGGTCCATTTTTTGGTGTATTTTTTTTACCACCTCTCCTCTTACACTGGTCAACAAAATTACATTTTTTTCTGTTACACGAACCAGACCAGGTGATTCTTATAGATTTATGTGCGCTAAAAACGAATCTGACCCTGAAATTTGCGTATCGCGCGTCAGGATTTTGAAATACTTGAGGTTAAATATACGATAACGGCGATTTTTGCCATATTCACGGGTCTATTACAATGAAACTAAAAAATTTTTCTTAATTGCACTTACAGCATTTGAAAGTGTCGTTTTTGAACTTTTCAATACATTACTTGATTGTTCCTAAACGATTTTACAAACCCAAATTTCAGTACGACAAGTCGATCGTTTAGGTCCACCGCATCACGCGCCTGATATATTTAGATAAGAAATCTATAAGAATCACCGGGTCTGGTTCGTGTAACAGAAAAAAATGTAATTTTGTTGACCAGTGTTCTTGGAGAGGTGGTAAAAAAAAATACACCAAAAAATGGACCGGCGAGATCCGGATTATTAATCTTTGACCTATTCTTAACTCAAATCCATTGGCGGAATTCGGTCCTCACATTTTGCATACTCACCCGCATGTGAATACCTCTAGCGCCTGGTCTAGAAGGTCGATTCAAACCTCTTAATAGGGGGATTGGGTACTTCACAAACGTAGCTTTTGTTTGCGTTACACATGTACATATAGAGAATGTACATCCAAGTTTCGCCAAGAAATCCAGCTTGGTGGCGTTGCTTGTACGAGGGTAAATCAAATATGAACTGGAATTTTCTATTTAGCGCGCCATAGACAATGGGAGTGGCGCGGCGTCTCAATATATATTAGGTAGGGATGCCAAGAGGAGGGGGACAAGTCGGTTTGGCGCGGCAGAATCAATGAACTATTAGTAGCATCATGTCTGAGCAAGAGGTGCACACGTCTGTTGCGCAACGCGTTATTATCAAATTTTTGACGCGGGAAGGCGTAAAACCTTCCGAAATTTGTCGTCGACTATCTGCACAGTTCGGCGATGAAACACTTTCAAAGACCCAAGTCTATGACTGGCACAAAAAATTCTCAGATGGCCGAGAGACAGTACAGAACGAGACCCATGCACGCCGACCAAGGACGAGCATCAATCAGGCGAATATTCGTGCAATTCGTGAGCTGATTACAGGTGACCGCCACCTTACAGTATTGGAAATTGCTACACATGTCGGAATATCGTACGGGAGTGCTCAATCAATCATTACAGATGATTTGGGTTACCGAAAAGTGTGTGCAAGATGGATTCCTCGCCTTTTGACGGAAGATCAGAAAGCAAACCGTTTTGCCGTTTGTGAAAGGCTGTTGGCACGATATCAAGCAGAGGGGAATGATTGGTTGGGACATGTTGTAACCTGCGATGAGACATGGGTGCACCATTACACCCCGGAGTCAAAGCGAGCAAGCATGGAGTGGCGAAAACCTGGAGAGGCAGCACCGCGGAAAGCCGTTTGTGCGCAATTGGTTACTGACACGACCTGTTTCATTTTTTGATGAAGGAATTAAAAAACTTCCGATCCGGTGGGAAAAGTGTGTAAATAAGAGAGGAGATTATGTAGAAAAATAAGATGTATTCAAATTTGTATTTAATGTACCATTAAAATGTTTGAAACAAAATTCCGGTTAATATTTGATTCACCCTCGTACTTACCTTTTGATAACGATTTTCCACGGAAAGAATTTATTTGAATGCTTTGAAATCCACATTCTATTATAATTGAGGCAATATTGATTAAATCTCATAGGTAAAACACTTCAATTATTATCCAAAATAACGTGTAAACAGCGCTTATACCACGGGCATCTGCTTAATGCTTGATGCGTGCCACAGATGGCACTCTATCTGTTTTGTGCAGTTACCCAATCCCCCTATAGTATCGATCATAAATAACTCACCAACTATGATTAATCACGTCATCGGCGAAGCGGTTTGTGGGGATTCGAAGAAAGATTTAAAGCGATAATGTTAATGTAGATTTAAAAGGGAAGATTAAATATGAAAGTACGTTACATGAATTTATGATGATACTTAGAAAAACGTTCTATGGTTGATTTATTTCTAAACGGTGCACACTACTTTCTATATTTCTTGCATAAATTTTTCATTCAATGCCACATTATACGGGCCGCACAGTGTTCACATGGCAGATCGGACGGCGTATCGCATTTCTCATTTTACAAAACAGTACTTTCTCATCACATGTGTATGTTCTTTCTAGATTAAAAAGAAAGGCAGCGAAAAATTGACGGCAGTCGTGCATACCCTGCTGAGAAAACGGTCAGAAACGTACAGAACCTGTACGTACACGCTGTGAACGTTTCTGTACGATTTTGGCCTCTTTTCGTACAGAAACGTACAGAGATGAAGACGCACAGGTCCAATTGACGGGGCGGATTCAAAATTATTGTGGGCGGGGCTATGGTAGGTCGAGGGTGCCGCGTGCGTGTGTGATGTGCCATCGACTTTTCGAGTGATGTTGATCGATTCCAGAATTTTTTATAATAATTTAATACTTTCTTTGTCAAAACAGTAGCGATTATAATAATTAATAATTCGTTATTTATGGAATAATTCGGTACAATTTGTATTGCTTAACAACGACTCGGGATAAGACTTAGAATTGACTCCATTGTGATGTAGCTGACATCAAGATGACATAAAAATGATGTCGTAGTGATGATGTCTAGTTGGTTCTTTAGATTCTACAAGATTATTTACAACATATTGTAGAAAACTTCTAGGAAAGTGCGCCATAAAGATAATTAAGTAAATATATATTTCACATTTTACCCACAATTTTTCCATAAATATATACCCAGAAATGTATTTATTTATTTTTTATCTTTGTTTGATTTCGCGAAACTAAATCCTTTGACAGCTACATTTCGTTCAGACACGTTAGCGCTTTCTTTTCAAATGAACGGGTTCTTTATTCATCCCTGTAATATTTCCGTAAAGTTTTTGTAGTAAAGCTACTGACGTACAGAAACGCACAGACTCTGCTGTATGTTTCTGTACATCTCTGGCTGTTTTTTCAGCAGGGTAAGTAGGTATTTTTTACTGAATTCGTCGGATTAATTATTTATAGTTTTGCGTTGCAGTATTTATATGGTGGTTCAGGCTGTATTGAAAAATATAGAAAAACTTTACTGACGGTTCCATTTTTAAACGTCAACACTCCGTTTCGTTTGGACGCTCAACTGGTTCTGATCGCATGTATCCGGATACAAGTCGATGTATCCAACAGTATGTTGCCAACAGCCGACATCGTGTTGGCAACACTCAATGTTGATGTTGCCAACATTTTGTATCCCGGTATAAACGTACCTTTACGGTTAATATATTGTTGCATCGTTTACGAACGCTAGTCATTCCATTAAAAAATGGCGACTATGCTAAACTCCGCCAATTATTCGGATCATCCGATTGGCAACAGAGAGACTTGAAAACGGAGAGACCTAGACGGCTTATTTCGATCCGTCCGTTAATTAACCTTTTTGAGAAAGGTGCAAAGCTGCGAGCCCATTAGCGGCCTAGATTTTCCGAAATATAATATATAGATTGACTGACCGAAACCGACCAAGCCCGGCCGAAGGTAAATTTCAATGTACCTGCAACTAGCCGGTTCTGCGCGAGACATCTGGTATATTTCTCCAACGAGAATCTACAGATCCATCAATATTACTATCAAATGCAATTGAACCATCTGACATTAATACATCTTTCGAACGTGTTAGCATGACCTCGAAGATTTTGTCACGAGGTACAGTTGGTGGACGACCACGTCCAGTCATTATCAATAATATAATAAATTAACAACAATATGCAATATTATACTACTATTATATTACTACTCTTGATGAAAAATTGCAAATCGATTGAATTTCTACTATAGTTTAAGTTCTCATATATTTTGGAGTCGCCGTTTACAACGCAAACTTCACCATACCAAATACTTGAAACTGTATTCGCGCTGCCGGTGAAACAGATTTACGCACTCGATAAGAAGTTTAAAATTGAAACTAATTGAAAAATAATTTATAAAATAGCAGATTAATATTCTAACCTAACCTAACCTAACCTAACCTAACCTAAACATATATACATATACATATTTATGAGCACATTACACTGAACTGGTGTGGCATCGAACATGATGTCAGAGTTGATTATTTTATGCAGTAACTAATTTTTAACTAATTATAAAGCGTGATTAATGCATTTTTTATAATTAGGAACCAAAAAAGAAAAAATGTTGCTATCGACATCAAGCTGGCAAAAACTCAAATTTTTCGAAAACGGCAAACGCGACAAAATGTTTTCTATAACAACTAATTAGCGACTATTTAGCGGCAAATTATCCATATAAAATTTTTTTATTCTGCTGAGTTTGCTATGCCAGCTTGTTACGTCTCGATTATAACCCTTCCTTCATTACTCCGATTAAACTGAATTTTTACTTTTTATTAACAAGCGCGTCCGAGGATCGAAATAAACGCGAGAGAAATCGTTTCGCGAATGGAAATATTTTATTAACTTTGAAAACCACATTTTATTTCCAAAAAATACAATTACTCCGAAAAATTCCACTTTGTAAACAAACGTACGTGTCAACCGCCATATTTTCTCGTCTGCTAGGTGCCTACGCCCTATTAAGGGGGTAGTCTGCTTTAGGACGCCTAAAATAAGCGTTTTTTCGGCGATTTTTCGGGAAGAGCAGGAAAGGTATATCAGGAATCAAATTTTTATAGCATATTGTACTACATTTCAGCTTTAATGTCAAATTTTTTTTATTGAAAAATATCCTCAAATCTCTTAGATAATGCCATTTTGCCGGAGCGCCTGCTGTTGGATATTTGTTGGCTGCGCCGGTGAGGGTGGTCGTATGCAGCGTCTGAAACAATCCGGACAAAAAAAAATTTAATTTTTATAAGTTTCTTTTCTGTGTGAACCTAAAAAATCCCAAGAAAGTTGTCAAATTATAAGTTTTTTCGAAGTTTGAAAGCAAAATATACATTTAAAAGAAAAAAAATTTACTTCAAGTTGCAAAAAAAAGTAGTTTAAATAATAATTTTGTCGAACTTTTTAGGTTCACACAGAAGGTAATTTAATAACGAAGCTAGATCACTTTGAATTTTTATGATCGGACGAATAGTTTTTTTGCTATCACCGGCGCAGCTAACAAGAAATCGAAAAAACGAAAACTCGAGAAAACGCGCTTTAAAGTTTTCGGTCCGAAAAAATACTAGTTTTTGGGTACTTACAGCAACTAGATGTTAATCTGCTATTCGAGGTCCATAGATTATCCCTTCCTCTTCCTCATAAAACTCATTTTGAGCCAGGGTTTCCAATCTTCTGGCTGTACGAGCCTCCTTGCTCGAAAAGGACGCGCGCCGGTTTTCACGCGTTACGCGCTCAGCGTCGAGGGAGTCCGCAAAATTTTTACACTGCTGCCCAATTTTAATGCCTAATAGCTGCATCGTTGAAAGTATAGCAGAGTAGCCCTCGTTGAACATGCCAGCTGCCAAATATGATCCAATTTTAACTATTTTCTCTCCTGAATTGAGATGCTTGGGACATAGGCGCCAGATAATCGAATTGAAGGATTCGTTAGAATTTTGAGTGTGGCCACCTAAGCACCGCGTCATTAAATCATCTTTAGATAATTCCTGGTAAATCGGCCGAATGTGCTTTTCCACGTTCTCGTTAATTAGCCTCTTCGGATGTTTATATAATTCAAGGCAATTAGTCGCTTCGGCCTTCCGCCACTCACACCAGCTGTCAGCTCCTACTGGGCAATTTTCGTGTCGAGGATTTGCATCCGTGGAGCAATAATGATCTAGGGTTGACATTATGGCTTTCTTCATTCCTTCCACTGAATTAATATTTCGGCGAATTGCTAAGCCGTAATATATTGTTAATTTCTTGATGAGGCCCTCCGTAAGCCGCTTCTTTCCTCCGAGTTTCTCGGCTTTTCTCTTATTTCGGAGCCGAGTTCCCATGCGCTTTTGCACATGTCCGACGCACTCATTTTTCGTCACTGTACACTCGTCCCCGTACGGGTTTCTGTTTAAAATACCAGTAAATGTTTTCGAGTCACCATCGCCTATATAATTCGTGTAAAAAAACTCCGAATTTCTCGACGGATCTGCAAAACATTTCCATTATGGAATCGACCTCCATCTTTCCTGCCGAACCTACGTGATTTGAGCAGCACGATTGTTTGTGATTCTCATACCACTCCGCAAAATCGTCTTCGTCCATAGTATTTTTATGGAGAGCACAGGCATGACAATATGCACTTTTCACAACGAGATCGATTACTTTTCCACTATAGTACCGCCACTAAAGCCACGTTTTTTCCACGTGCCGTCGCCTGATACCTTGAAATGATTCGCTGGCCTTTCGTGTTCAATGTTTCTTTCTCGTTCTTCACTCACGGCTTTTTTACACGTGTTATCGAACATAGTCTTCGACGCTTCGTATAAATGTGAAACGATATTCTGGTATGACGTTTTTGCTAAGCCCGAAGAAATGTCCATAAGGCCGCAAAATAAATTTATTCCTTCTCTACCGATACCAAACAGCCTCATAACAAGAACAATTCGTTGATTAATTTCGTAACCCGTATTTATAAACGGTCCGGACTGTATTTCGCGTCTACCACACTTGCACTGCACAATGATCTTGAATCCGAGGCCTCGATGTCCGCTTTCGGAAAAATTTATTTTCTGTTTGCAAGATCCGCAAATTGCAATTTCAGAAATTGCAAAAAATACTGAAATAAATTCTATAATCCGGTAGCAGTGCGCAGAATGGAGAATCACATCGTCGCTGCTTGCTGTTGCCAATTTCTGCCCACTGCGGCTCGAACCGAGGCTCGAATCCAGCTCTTCATTATCCGACGAGATACTCATATACTGATTGCCGTGGAATTTACGTTTTCGTGTTTCCGAAGCACGATGTCTTTTCGAACGTTCTCCTTTTGGATACGAAGCCATGTTGCACTTGATCTGTACTCGACAAAGTCAAAAGTATAACTGAATGCTGATGCTACAAGTAACACCGTAGATGCCGATGCCGAGAGCTGTAGAATACCGTTATATTCAACCCACTACTACTATACACACCTTTTGAAACTCCAAATATTGTTTCAAAGGACCATTGGACATTTTCAGGTATACAAAGTTGAATAAAACAATAGAATATATCGAGGGGCAAAGCGCGCGCGCGTTCGAGTCTACCCGAGCGGCCGTACATGCTCGACGCTCGGTGACTAAAACTGCCGTAGCTTCAAAAATATTTTAAATTGGCCTCTAAAATTTTCAGGACATATTCTTGAATAGTTTTGGAATCGATTTAGGCAAAAAAAAACCGATTTTTTGAAGCCTGTAAAGCAGACTACCCCCTTAAGAGGCCGACATACCTCCTCGAAACGCATGCAAAACTTGTCGCAGTAGGGCTATGCTCATTTCGTAACGGGAAACAATATCCATACGAAACTTATCACACTTTCAGACCAAATATCATTAAAGGTTTCTATAATAACCAAATTAAATATTTTTGTGTAAAAACATCTGCATGGCACCTACAATATTGTCACTTTCAGCATCTAAATTGAAGACCGTACAAAATATAAAAAACGATATCTGTTACTATAGGAACATAAAGTGACCTTTCTGAACAAAATTCATATAAAACTTTTTTCAGAATACGTAATAGAAACGATAATATTATAGCTCGCGTAAACGATTGCATCGTGAATTTTAACCGCAGTAATATGCTGCCACACGTTAGCGAAATATACGTACTGCTTAGAGGCTTGAGCGGCGTTGCCAGTTTGTTTGCTGGTAGAGCTTATTCTCCCGCGTTAATTCTGTTGATATATTATGTTATGTTAATCATGGAACATGAGGATTATAGGAAGAGTAAAAAAAGGCGAATTCCTATGTCAAAGTTCAGGTACAAGAGGAGGGCACCTGACGCTTTCCTCAATTACAGGTAATTGTCCATATTGTATGCGGTACGTAGATTAATTATTTCTTCCGCGATGTATAGGTTATCTTCTAAATTATGTATTTTTGATCCTCATTTTAGGCACAATGTATCGAATGTGGACGACAGTGTATCAAGGTATATACTCTACATTACGAAATGAAAAGCATTGCCCTACTTAGTTTTCTTGCAATTTACTGATATCGTTTTATCATAAAATACAAAGAGTGTGCAGAGTACGAGTATCTTTTGCAAAGAAATCACTAACGTGATTGCTCATCACATAAAAAGTTTCGAACTAATTTGTTTAGGGGTGGGGTGGTTTAAAACCTTATCAGAGTGTGATGATCTTTATAGGTATACAGGGTGTTTCAAAATTCAATACAAATATTTGAAAGGCGTATTTTTGAGATCAAAATAAGACTTTTTTTTCCTATAAACATGTGCCCTAAAATACACCCCCTCCGAGCTACACCCATCTTAATTTTCATTTTAAAAATTGATTTGTGGCATTTTTAGGTCAAGAAAACGATTAGAGCACTCGTCTTTCAAATTTTTAGAATATTTGATGCATAATTATTGCAATCACAGTTTAAAATAATAGATTTTTTCGTGTAAACTTTACTACGTAAACGATCCCCCGTTCGTTCGTCGGCGATTATTTCGAAAACGGTAAGTTGTATCGAAAAAATGCAAGCGCCCAAAATTTTAGATTTTTGTCTGTTCGACCGTATGGTCGTATTCATTTTTAAAATTTCTAAACGGAAACATAAAATTTCGGGCATGGTCATTAAGATGGCTGTATCTCTGAGGGGGTGTATTTTAGGACACATGTTTATGGGAAAAAAAAAAGTCTTATTTTGATCTCAAAAATACACCTTTCAAATATTTGTACTGGATTTTGAAACACCCTGTACATATCCGATTATGGACTTCGTCCGTCAATGTTTTTGCATATTACCCCATCCGGATCGCATAAGCCGTTTCGAAGTTATCATTAAAAAGCAATTTTTATTAGAAACTTTTGGCGCCACATAGTTCAATAAGATACGTTTGCGGACCAAAGTTGGGAGGAAAGAAACCCTTTATTTTGATGTAATCTATCGACTATTACATTTTTGCTACTTAAAATTGGGACATTCTGTATAAGTATTTATGTTTTCCTTTAAAAGTTTTGAGGCAACTGACTCTCTTGCTGTGGAAGAATTCAACATTGCGGTTGATGAACATATACCAGATAATCCTGATGACTTGCACTACAGTACACCGAATGACGAACTATCGACGTCAGGAATAAACGACAGAACCGCGGAATCTGCCGAATTACAATTGGAAGGTCGTCGCATCATCAACTTGCAATATTTTTTTGCCCAGCTGCAGCAAGCCAGTGCGCATTCATCTGTTTTCGGTTGTGGATTGCAAAATTTACGTTTAGTGATGGAAACGCGTTTTGGCCTTAATTTTATACTGACACTTCAATGCGAAATGTGTTTGAAGACCATCAATGTGTATAGTGATGATTGGAAAACATCGGAAAATAACACAGACTTGAATTTATGTGCAACTAACGGTTTTGTATCGGTAGGAAGCGGATATGAACACATGTCAGAAATTTTTACTGTAATGCAGGTACCACCAATGTCACAGAAAACTTTCCAAAAAAATCATGACAAAGTTTGTGAAATTTTTGCACAATCGGCAGCCACAGAAATGGAGAAAGCGGCGGAAGAGGAAAAGGCTATAGCAGTTGCAACTTGGAATGTAGGGAGTGACGGAGTTCCAGAGATCACTGTTGTATGTGATGGAAGCTGGGCTAACAATAAGAGGTCATACCGTAGCAATTATAATTCGCTCTCGGGGACTGCTGCTATAATTGGGTACAACACGAAGAAAGTTCTGTTTGTTGGAATTAAAAACAAGTATTGCGTAATATGTGCAAAAGCTAGAAACCAAAACATTGATCCCGAAACGCATACATGTTACAAAAATTGGAAAGGTTCCTCCACAAGTATGGAAGATTGCTGATGGAGATAGCAGCTGATACCTGAAAATTCTAACCAGCAGACCGTATGGAACTAAAATAGTTGAAAAAATCGAGTGCAGAAATCATTTGTTACGAAATTTTTGTAATAAACTACGAAAACTCTGCGACACACCCAGTGTTGGCCCTGCCGGTTTGAGAAAAAAAACTTTCAGGAAGCATTCTTAAAATGCGATGTTATGTATGCAAAGCCGTGAAATACAGGAAGAAGAATTTGTCAATTCCTGAAGCCTGCAACGGGCTTAAAAAAGACATTCTAAATGTCTTCAGTCACTGCTTTGGAGAACACAGAGACTGTAACGCAATAGTATATTTCTGTAATAAGCAAGAACCAGACAAAACTAATGAAGTTCCGCTTTTTGAGAAAGCGAGCATGGTGGCAAAAATAATGGAACCATTTCATTTCCTTGCTAGACACTCCCGAAGCCTGGTTCACGATCTTGATAACAACCCCGTTGAACAGTTTAACAGTGTTATAAGTAAACTTATTGGTGGTAAACGAATAAACTATAGTTTACGCAGAAAAGATCGTACCAGGGAAGAGTCTACGGTGCAGTTTTGTCTTATAATACAAAAACGCCAGTACGTAGCTTTTACAAGTTTCTAAACGGAAAAAGCCCAACATCTAAGTTGATTCGGCAATGTGAACAGAGGAGACGGTCGAGACGAATACGAAATAGGCAGTTACTGAGAAGAAAAATGTGCCACACCCAGGATAACTTTGAAATGGAAAACAAGGACTACGGATTGGAGTGCAATAAACCAGACATGTTAAAAGAAGAGTACGAAGAGGCAAAAACCGCTTTCCCCTTGTTTCTTTACGCAAGTCCGCTGAGGAAATAAAAAAAAATTGAAATCAGCACTCGCTTACAAGCCGGTAGCAGGATTTGGATGGAGAAAAGGAAGAAAATTCTTACTGCCTCAAATTTCGGACTTATATGTAAAAGAAGAAAAACTTCCAAATGTTCCAAAGTAGTGGAAGCACTTTTATACAAGGAAGGATTTCAGGCGAAAGCAACAAATCATGGAATATCAAATGAAGGCGTTGCGAAACGACAGTTGTCTGAGATGAGGGAAATTGAAATTGAAGATTGTGGACTTTTTATAGACGCAACTACGCAGTTTCTTGGGACAACCCCAGATGGACTAGTTGGAAAAAACGGGTTAGTAGAAATAAAATGCCCTTACTCAGCAAGGAAGTTAACGCCAGAAGAGGCGATCGAAGAAAAAGGTAACATTTAGAAACAAACAAAAAATGGCCAGTTTGAAATTAACAAGAACCATAACTGGTATTATCAGATTCAAGGCCAGTTACATGTAACGAATCGGAAATTCTATTATCTGGGAGTGTGGACACCATTGGGGTTGAAATCACAAATTAACTACCGGGATGACACGTTCTGGACAACAAAAATGGAGCCACAACTAACAAGTTTTTTTTTTCAACTGCCTTCTTCCAGAACTTGTGGACCCCAGAAGAACTCGGAGGATGCCCCTTAGAGAATGTCCACACGTGTAGTGGGTACATATTTCATACGGTTGCTTTGAAATATACATAGTTCACAATTTTATTATAACTATCTATGTACAGTATGGTACAAAAGTTACGCACTAATTCGTTTAGTTATGATTATTCGTAAAAATTCTCGAATACACCGATTCTTGTTTTTGATTCTGCGCATTTCTGTACAATCTCCTTAAATCAGAACCCAATGTATTATTGATTTTTTAAAAATAACTCCATATACTTACATACATTTTCACAGATTCTGGTAGAGAAAAATTATGTGTACAATGTTGTAGATATTTCAATATGTTATATAAAGAAATATTCCAGTAAAATCGAGCAATTTGTGAAAACCAAATCGGAATTGCTTCATGTTTAACTCGTTTGCTCTGTCGTTCATTTCATTTGGATTTGGAGCCATTACTCGAAAACGTTCCTGTGCAACATATTTAAATAAGCATCTTCAGTGCGCGCATAAAGTCTTCCCCCCATTTTAACTTTTGAACCCGTTAAGTTACAAAATTGACAAAAATATGTTTAGGGTAATTTTTTATGAGCATTCTTTAGAGACTAATTTGGTTTTTGAAAAATCAAAGATGGCGACTCTGGCACTAGCAATTTGAAAACTTCAAATAGCAAGGGGGGTCGTGGTGCACATCATAGCTAGTCAAATTAACTACGCAATGGTTTTTCAAAAATTTGAATCGGTCAATCCATCTCAAAGTTACAAGGGTTTGAATCCGGGTTGCAATAAGCATTTCAGGACCGCGTATCTGCTGCTGCACTTATCCCGGTCTAAACGGGAGCGAGCCGTGCTCTCGCCACGAGGCCGGCGCGGCGTGAGACCGGCCGTGCCACACTGCATGCATTCGGCAACATCGCTAACCTCGCGTAACTCCTCCCCTTTCTAGCGTTTTGACATTACCTCGTCTCACCGCTGCTCCGCAGGAGAAACTAGTGGGCCTGGTATGTCGGCCTCTTAAAGCTTCCTCGCTATAAAAAAAAAAGGTGCCTACGCCCTAGGGAACTTCTCTCGCGACGATTGCCGTCTGCCGACGATAGCAGAGCCAATCGTTCGGCGTCCTTGCATCTCCGACCAATAGCGTACAACTTAGAGTCTACAAACCGCTATGTACCATATCGTCGTATGTCAACAATACTCGAAAATACTCGGTAGTTTCTTTTAGGAATGCGTAAACAACTCATGCGTGGTGGTGAAATTAGTAGACGGGTCAACGCCGAGCAATAATTTTTGAAGAGATTTGCTTGGTTCCTGAGTGTGCTCACTGAAGATGTATTTCAAAGTATTATATTTTTTTTAGTTTCAAACAAAAAAATTATTAAAAATGTAAGTATTTGAACATTCTTTAAAAAGATGTTATCAATAGGGGAACATAATAACCGCTGTGTGCTTGATATAAAAAATGAATGTGCTCGGATGGCGGAACTATTTTTTTTTTATTATTTTGCCGCCATTGAGACGGCGGTGACGAATCTGATAATTGTTGAGTAGGGTTTATCGTGAGTCCGATTTGGCGCGAGGAGTCGAGAAGGCGCGCACGGGTGGTCGAGAGGACTCGGCCAATCAGGATATAGACAAGCGCCCTCGCACTAGTACCGTACCGGATGGGAAAAAGAACGGTTGTTCGTTTGTGCGGGTGGTCGTCGTGGTTAGTCGAAGTGAAAGCGTCCAAGCGAAAGCGTCGAGTAAGAGTAGCGTCAATCTAAGAATAAAGAACTTGTCTCATCGTTTACCCATAACGTATCGTGTCGCATTCAATTTGTTTTCCTCCGGCAAACTCCCCTTTTCAGGAAGCGGCTGACATATTGAATAAAGAAATCTATTCAATAGGTTATGGGCCCAGTCACGTTGACTGCGACGCTGCTTTGAAAGGGGTGAGTCGAGTGGATCGGTCGCGAGTGCCGTGCGGGAGGCGAGAAGTTTCGGTGCGCAGGAAGCGTATAGCACGAGGCGCGTGGGGACAAAGGACGCGGCCGTATGGGGATCAGGAGCGCGAGTCTTTACCGTTAGGGGCGCC
Source organism: Xiphydria camelus (assembly GCA_963678675.1). Classification (NCBI taxonomy): domain Eukaryota; kingdom Metazoa; phylum Arthropoda; class Insecta; order Hymenoptera; family Xiphydriidae; genus Xiphydria; species Xiphydria camelus. The sequence continues at coordinate 17,093,710 of OY783192.1, read as the reverse complement.
ACTATAATTGGAACCTCAACTGTACTATATAGGTATACACGCAAATGCGGGTTAGGTTCATATTATAGTGTCGCCACCTACAACGCACTTCTCATATCCTGATCCCCATTGGCGTCGTGAGTGCTCGGTGTAAGATTTGTGCGCGGGAAGTGTACAGCACGAGGCACGTAGGGACAAAGGACGCGGCTATATTGGCAAAGTAAGTGCTCGGTGCGAGTTTTGTGCGCGGGAAGCGTGCAGCACGAGGCACGTTGGGACAAAAGGACGCGGCCATATTAGCGAAGTGAGTGCTCGGCGTGAGATTCGTGCGCGGCGGACAGCGAGAAGCAATCCGAAATGACCGAATTCATCTCAGTCAAAAGTGTAACGAGATTCGACGGGAACGATTTCCAAGGCTGGAAATTCCAGATGCGGGCATTTTATTTTCGGCGCATCGCATCTGTGAAATCGTAAACGGGTCGAAAAAGGTGCCGGTGGAGGGAGCCTCTAAGATAGAAGCGTGGCATGCAAACGACGCGAAGGCGAGATTCCTGCTATCGTCGGCATTGGAACCGGCACAATTGAGACCGTTGCTGACGTGCGAAACGTCGTATGAGATGTGGACGAGTTTGTTAAGGATCCACGAACAGAAATCATCAACGAATGTGCGTCTGTTGTCGTCGGCTCTGTACAATTATCAGCACGATCCAAGTGATTCAATGATTCAGCATATCGCAAAACTTCGAAACATGGCGGCACAGTTGAGGGACTTGGGGCAACAGGTACCCGATCAGGCGTTGATTTCGAAAATCATCGGGAGTCTTCCGGCAAAGTACGCCAACTTCCAAACGGTCTGGGACAACGTACTGGAAGAGACACAGACGCTGGACAACCTGCAAGTAAAATTGATTCACGAAGACTCGAGCAAAACCGCGTTGGACGATAGTCCCGGTGCTTTTGCAGTGGTGCGCGATTCCGGCAAAAATCGTGTGTCTAATAAAAATAAGTCGAGCTCGCGGGAAATTACAAACGGTAATAAGAAAGACAAGGACATGACGAAAGTGAAGTGCTTCCGGTGCCAGGGTTTCGGGCACTACGCACGCGAGTGCAAGCGAAAGAAGCAAGGAAGTGATCGAGGGGGTGGCGAAAGTGACAGTCGCGATTGCGCGTTCATTGTCGAGGCCGTGAGAGGTCGCGATACATTGAGTGCCGGTACGGCAGAAACCGTCGAGATACCGACTGTGGTTACGCGCGCGGTGTTGGCAATGGACAAGAAAGACTGTTGGCTTACCGACAGCGGAGCCTCGAGCTACATGACCTATCGTCGGGACCCCGATAGCCAAGCGTGACTTTCACCCAAGCGTCACGCGGTGGCGTCACTGAGTGACGTTACCGTGATGCCACAGTGAGGATCCGGAGTGCGAGTTTTTGCCACAACGGAATACTTGATCCTGATTGGTCTATTTGCTGACGCCTTACGAAATTTATATTCGCATCGGACGCCGGCGTGTGGTGGCGTTTCGTTCTTCCTAAGATGGACGTCGTTACGGACCGAATGTCAAGATAACCATGTAACGTAAACAAAGTATTTGTAAATAAAAGTAGTTTTAAGAGTGCAAGTGCAATAAACCCAATTCATAAGTGATGAATATCGGTATCGAAGATATCTTGTCAATTCTAGGAGAGTCAAAAAGACCGCTAATGGAAGGAGAAGCGGTATTGAAAGCAGTTTGTATTTCCCTGTGGAATCAAAAAGAGAAACCAAAGTGCAGTGAAAATCGTCGCTTCTTGCATACAATCGTCACATGTAACAAGTGCTCCTCCCGAAGTTGAAGTGAACATCTTACTGGTAAATAACAGTAAAGAAGTAACGTGCAAGTGCAGCTGGGCCAGAGGAAGACGCAAACATGTTTCTGCAACGCTTCTGTACATAAATCGGTAGGGAAAATAGTACCATGTGACGATTGTACGCAAGAAGCGACGATTTTTACAGCATTTTGGTTTCTCTTTTTGATTCCGCAGGAAAATACAAACCTGCTTTCAATACCGCTTCTGCTTCCACTAGCGGAATTTTTGACTCTCCTAGAATTGATAAGATATCTTCGATACCGATATTCATCACTTATCAATTGGGTTTATTGCACTTGCACTTTTAAAACGACTTTTATTTACAAATTCTTTGTTTATGTTACGTGGTTATGTTGACATTTATTTTGAAAAAGAAAAATCAAATTATCTTACAAAATTTAATGAGAACCTTCGAGAGCAGTCACTGCCATGTCCGGTTTCTATATTATGACCGGAGTGGAGCAACACCGCGCTTGAAGAGTCGGTGGCTCAATTGGTAGAATGTGAAAGCATTCCCAGTTTCGAAGCATCTTGTATCCCGAAGATCGCAGGTTCAAATCCCGGTAAGGTGTGAAAAAAAAGCGACACTACTAGGCGGGTGGCAGGCGGCGGCACTGCACGGGCACACAGTGAAAAACCTCGGTAAAGTCACTGCGTGCAAAATCCTACTTTATCCTTTTGCAAAATCCTACTTTATCCACTTTGTACACTGCGTGATGCCACAGTGGTACCCCAGTGGGCACGCACCAAGATATCACTGTGATGTTTCTCAAAGTCACCGCGTGGTCTCACAGTGCCACCACTGTGAAGTCACCTGGCTATCGGGGGAATGGTTGAACGATCACCGCGAGTTACCTAACGGGGGCACAGTGTCTCTTGGGGATGACAAAGCGTGCCGATCCGTGGGCGAAGGGACGGTGAATATTCAAAAATACGTGCGCGGAACATGGAGAGAGACGCAAATCAAGAATGTCTGTTGAGGGTCAGCCTTGCCGCCAGCAGTAGCACCGTCGCAAGCAGCTCCTAGTTCCGAGAGCAGAGTTTCGTTAGCAGCTCCCGCGCATGCGCGCCCCGCCATGTTTTGGGCGACCGACTCCACCGACGCGTGGGGACGCGTCAGAGCAGCCACGACGTTCGCACAGTTCAGACGTTTTTCCGTGTAGCCGATTGGCCTTTGTCTCGACAAATAAAGTCTTCACCTTTCTTCGTTCTTCAGCCTCGCTTCGTTTCGTTTCGTTTCGTTTCGTTTCCTTTCCTTTCCTTCGGCCCGCGTGGCTGCTTCATGTCCTCTACGTACCCGAAATGACCAAGAATTTATTCTCCGTCGGTATGTGCGCGCTGAAAGGAATAGGGATTTATTTCTTCGAAGACACCGTCATGTTCGACGCGAGCGGGCTCGCGATCGGACACGGAGTCATGCAGGACATCCGTATCTATCGCATGCTTTTCAAAACAATGCAAGCGAGTGTCAAGGGAGAAGCGAATGCGGTGAGGGTCGATTCGCAAGTGTGACATGAACGCTTGGGTCACGTAAACGGTGACGCGATGCGCAAACTTGTGAAAGAGAAACTCGTGAGGGGCGTGAAACTCAACGAGGATAGCGAATATTTCTGTGGTTTGTGCCAAGAGGGGAAATCGCATCGAAAGCCTTTCAACAAAGAACGTGTGCGTGCGGAAACGGTGCTCGGTGAAGTGATACACGCAGACGTATGTGGGCCGAAGTAGATAAGCTAGGAGAGTTCTAGACCACCTACTCCCACTCCCTGCCTACGCGACCGGGGACTCGACCTCCCACTCCCAAGCCTTACGCTTGGTGACGTCATGCATGCAGGTGAGGCTTGATTCGGATAACGCTGTGTAGCTCTGCCACCCACGTGATCAAAAAATGGTGGGAAATTTGAATTTCGCATACGTCTTAGCGGGGGATTTGTCGCGGATCTCTGCCACCCACTCCCCACTGTTGCTAGGCAGTATACAGCCGAACGATATCCCCCCTCCCCCTCCCCCTTCCCCTCCCCGTATCAGCGCGTTGACGGTACATGCATTCGTTCATTGTAACTTTAAAATCCCCATTCGTATATCTAACTGTAGGAGTCGACGATAAAACCTCCATCGAAAGAAATAATTTCACTCAACGATTGCTCGTCGACGTACATACTGCAGAAGCGAATCGTCGCTCGGGATTGTTTAGTCTAACCAAGCCGATAAGCGCGTCAGCGGTACATGCATTCGCTCGTTCGTATCTAACTGCTCGTCTCGTCCACGGAGCGTTCGGTCTGGAAGCGGCCGCCAATATGAGTCAGAGCACCGAACATAGACTAGACAAGAAGGGTCACTCCGCGTCGGTACTTTGAAGTTGGGACTACAGAGGCGAGCCGCGTTGCTGGACGCCACATGTTCGGTGTCGGCGTTTACGGTACTTCGTGAGCGACTACACCGGGTGGCGAGTAGAAATGAATTTTGAAGTATCGGTAGAATTTAATTATTTATTAAACTGTTCAATCGAATTTTACTTTTATTAAAATAAGACTATATAATGTTATTAGTTCCCTTAAATATAAGCAATGATATAATAGAAACAATAGATATTTAAAACCTCAAAAGTAATAGTGTTTAATAACGTATATATAATATAATACAACAGGTATATACATAAAAATACAAAGGTAGTTGAATTTTGAACGAAAATAATTTTAACAGAAATCCAAAATTATTATATTTAAAGCACCCCGTAGGAATAATACTATGCAATTAACGTCACCAATCAACCATAATAATTGTGTTTCATTATTAACCGCTTAACTTAAAAGCCCGAGATAACTCGGGCTTTTAATTCTTGCATAAACTTAAAAGCCCGAAAATACTGGTGTATCATGAAAATATCCTGTTTATAATTTTTTCCCTAAATACGAGTATACTCGGGATTTTAATATAACCTTCCTTGAATATTATTTAATTACCCCTTGCATTAATTAATTAGTGACATTATTGTTTGCAATAATCTATATTCATAATAAAGTTTGAAATTTAGCAATTAAAAAAATTGGAAAAATATGGACAACGTTTTACAAAATAATTGTTAAATTAACCGGTTAAACACACCGGTATAATCCGATCGTCAATGCCCCCGCGCGATATGTACGACACCCCGTATAAGACTTCCGCCACCGCGCGCGCTGAAAATACCCCCAAAATCTCCCAAAAAAGAGTGGCGACAGAGAGTAAGCGAGACAAGCAACACTGGAGGCGTGGCTTAGAGTGACCCTTCTTGTCTAGTCTATGTTCGGTGGTCAGAGGAAGCGGAGAGCGTAAGTGGGGGGTTTCGCGCGGAAGACCTCGGCGTCGCTACTGCACATTCGTCTTTTGAACCGCGTTCTTCATTACCGGAATGTTCGTATCACGCGAGTTCCGATCCGAGTGTTATACACAGTGCTCTCTATTTCGCATATCGGGTGTGTCGCCTCTACATGTCTCGTGCTCGATTCTTCACGGTGAGCGTATACCGCTAACATTACGCGCGTGAGGATTCAAATTCGTGCAAAAAACATATTTCACGCGAGATATTCCGGCGAGTTTATCCAAGACATTTTTCCTCCTTCAACCGCCGCGCCTTTAACTGCAGTGTCAAAAGCGCTTAAATATCACACATCACCGCGCTCATACCATCAGTCGCATCTCGCTTTCGAAAAAAAAATGACATATCTTCCGATCAGTGCAAGAATATCGTGAACATCCATCGCGACAGGCCTTCAAGCTCGTTGTTCGCAAAAGAGTAGATCCCACCGAGATCGCGCAGTGGATCCGACGTGGGACTGAGAGTTTGCGATTACTAAACCGATTAATGCGTCGAGAGGGAACGTCGGTGTCCGCGAAACAACGGTACCAGGCCGCTATTCGGCAAGTGAAAAGTTACAGCCGAAAACTCAAGAGCTTGCTCGTGAGAGGTGGACGTCTGAATGAACATGAACAGAGACGTAATCGCGTCTCGTGGGAAGATCTTCATTCGGCGTTCGACGGGCGCATCTGCACCGGAGTAATCGTCAACTTGCGAAACCTGGACCCCACGACCTTCCTACAGGATGCGCATGCTCTATTCGCACCGCGCATCAAGCACGCGCTGTAGAGGGAGAACGCCTTGAAGGTGAACGCTGTATTGGAGGGTGAATACAGCATCGTCAAGAATGGTGAAGAAATCGTCGAACTGAAGACCTTCGCCACGAAGAACATGCCGATCATCCGGACCACCAATTTGAAGTAGTGGTACACCGAGAATGTGCGAGGCCCCATTCTCCGACAAATGGATGAATTCCAGGAGCGAGGGTCGGGTTGGACGCTCCGATTTGTGATTAATTTAACCATCAACGTTAATCGATACAACCCAATGAGAGGCAGCTCCTACCTAGAACTTCCAGAGTTTATCGGGAGGAAGAAAGCATGTGTCAACGTGCAGAACACCGACAACCAGTGTTTCAAGTGGGCGCTCCTTTCTGCACTGCATCCCGTTAATCATCATTCCAATCGTGTGTCAATGTACAGACCGTACGAGAACGAACTGAACTTTGCGCGAATAGACTTTCCAGTGATGCCGAGAAAGATTCCAAAGTTTGAAAAGCAGAACGAGGTCTTGGTCAACGTGTACATTCTGCAGAAGCGGAAGGAGAAATTTGTGGTCGCACCCATCCACATTGCCTCGCTCAAAAAGGACAAGCATATGAACCTGCTCATGATTCAAGATCACTACATCGATGAGGAATCGGATGAGGAGAAGGAGAAGGAGGAGAATGAGGAAGATGAAACACACGTCATCTACCACTACGTCTGGATCAAGGATCTTTCTCGACTAGTCGGCACACAACTTTCAAGAAGGAATGGAAAGAAATACATCTGCGATCACTGCCTCCATTACTTCAGAAGCCTCGGAGATTTGGGTGTCCACGAACTCGACTGCACAGAGATGAACCGGTGCAAGGTCAAGTTGCCTGCACCGATGCACGACAAGTTGAAGTTCCAGAATTTCAACTCCAAGGAAAAGGTGCCGTTCATCGTGTATGCCGACTTTGAGTGCCTCCTGAAGAATGTTGACCAGCAGCAGCAGCAGCAGGCAGGTAAGACGCGGGTGTGTCAAGTTCACGAGCCCTTCAGCGTGGGATATTACGTGAAATGTAGCTACGACGGTACGTTGTCCCGCTACAACAGCTTTCGAGGCTCGAAACCTGCCGAATGGTTTGCGCGCGAACTCTCTGAGCTGGCTGAACAGGTTGAAGGAGTCTTCGAGCATCCCGTAACCATGGATTCGCTCACGGCAGAACAGGAGAGGGCTTTTCGCACCACCGAGAACTGTCACATTTATGAGAAGCCGCTGTTAGGTACGAAGAAAGTTCGGGACCACTGCCATCTCACCGGTCGATACAGAGGTGCAGCGCACGAGGACTGTAACCTTTTTTTTTTATAGAGAGGCGAATACATTTATTCACCATCCCCGGATCTGGCCAGGATCCGGAGGTGTGTGGGGCTCGGGTTATCCTGAGACGAGATAGTGCAGTGTCTCAGGGCCCACTACCCACTAAACCCCTCTTGCCTTCCAGCCCCTTCCCCGCAAGCGCTAAGCGCAAACGATGGCTGGAGACTTCCGGTGAAACCTCTTGCAGAGAAGGGCTATTGCACGGTAAGTCCCCGGGGCGAGAGCGCGTCACTCTCACGTCATCAAACAAATGCCTAGAGGCCGGTGACGCCAGCAGAGACCCCGGGATCGCTGAGCCACGAGCGTTATCCCGATGCCACTACCGTAGGTGGCCCGACAGTGACAGCACGCCCGCAGCAGCGGTGCAGCGTCCTTGGCGAGATTGAAGAACCTCGCCGACACCGCGCGCAAACTCGCGCATCACTGCTGAGGGATGATAGGAGAGGGTGTGATTGGGATGAGGCCCCAGGGGTACCTCGGTGCGATGACAGAATGAGTGAATGAGTGAGCGAACGGTGAATTGAATGAAAATGATGGGGGGGGGGGGGGATGAAAAGCGGCCACTACCCCTGCATGTGCGCCGACGAAACGCACGCATATGCCACTCCGCGCGATGCGAGCAGACGACGATATACTCATCGAACTGTCCGCAACTCGCCCCTCCGGACGCCATCACGTTGAACGAGACTGAGCTGAACGCAGAGACGCGTTGTATGCACAGTGTCCGCCACGTGCAACAATACCCAGCTGTAAGGGTGGTGTCTCTTGTTATTACTGGCCGGGATCGCGCGCACGAATGAACGGGCGTCGACCGCTCGGCCGCCAATCGGTACGCTCCTGGCCCATTCCGTTGGAGCGGCGCCCGGAGCCGCACGTCCAACTTCAAATCGCGCGCGCGTTCCGTCCTGCGCGTTCTCGTTCCCTCTCTGCCTCCTCCTTACGGGTCATCACAGCCGTTGCGAAGGTGGCGACTGCGCACCATGCTGCAATCCGATGCAGCATGTCGGGCAACATAGCCGCCCATCTCGTTTCGTGCACCACGCGGAGTAAGTCGCGTCTCTCACGATCCCACGCCGTGCAGTCCTGCAGAGTGTGATGCGCGTCATCGTAATCCGCGTCGCAATGATGGCATCTTGGTGACGGCTCCCTGCCGATGCGACAGAGGTAGCTGCCGAAACAGCCGTGCCCTGTCAACAGCTGCGTCATTCGGAAGGATAGCGTTCCGCGCTTTCATAAATACCATCGCGTGAGGTGCGGTCGAATCACATCCAACACGCGTCGTTCATATAATCTATTATCGCTGAGCTCCGCACGCCACGCTTCGAGCGCCTCGGCCTTTGCCCTGAGCCAATTCGCACGGTATTCCACGGGGCGAGTGAACGGGTTAGCTCGCAGTTCCTTGACGCGAAAATAGATTCCAGCATACATTTTTGCCAGCAGGTGCGCCGGGATGAGACGTGCGAGAACGAGTGCCGCGTGCAGTGCCACCGTGCGATATGCGCAAACGATCCGAAGTGCAATGCGCCGCTGAATTTCCAGAAAGCGTCTGCGGCTGCGCCGATCGACCGCGAGACGGTTGTGCCACACCGGCGACCCATAGAGAATCACCGAATGCAGCATATGCGCGTACAGCTTGCGCTTCGTCTCACCAGGACCGCGAAGATTCGGAAGGGGTCCTGCGAGCGCGCGAACAACTCGCGCAGCTTTATCCTCGATGGCGACAAAATGCTCCCGAAACGTAAGGTTATTATTAAAGATTACACCTAGGTTTCGCATCGATTGCTTGATCTCTACACGCTCGCCGCCAACACGAATGTAACCCGCATTGCGAGTGGCCGCACTCGTACCGAAGGCCAACGTAGAGGTCTTAGCCGCCGCGACAGTCAATCCGAGGGCGCGGATTCTCGACACAGTGATCTCCGCTTGTACTTCCGCATTCACTATAGCCACATCGAGGCCAGCTGCCGCGCGCCAATATCAGCGTGTCGTCCACGTACGCCACAAGTCGACATTCCGGCACGAGCCGACCGCGAAGGACATAATCGAAGGCAATGTTCCATAGCAACGGACCTACCACCGAGCCCTGCGGGACACCGGCGCGAATCGCACGCGTGTGGATCTCCCCGTCAACACCACGGAATCGAATGCTACGCTCCGACAGATAACTACGAATCACGTTCACCAGATAAGCCGGCACCTCCATATTCTCGAGCTGTGCCAGGATACAACTCCACGGCACACTATTAAAAGCGTTCTTAATATCTAGACTAACGCCAGCGCGGCTTTGCCATCATTCTTGGCATCTATTGCGAAGTTCTTAACGATCTGCATTGCGTCCACGGTCGACCTACGCTCGCGAAAACCGAACTGTGAGTCGGAGAGGCCACCGCCATCCGGGGACGTCGCGTCGAGAAATTCAAGTATACGCCCGGCGATAATCCTCTCGAACGCCTTGCCTACGTCATCGAGTAAACAAATCGGACGGAATTTCCCGGGGATGACGGCGCCGGCTCCGTCCGATTTCGGGATCAAAACTAGATTCGCGGATTTCCAGGCGCGTGGAAACGAACCGCGCGCCAGGCATTCTGTATAGAGGGCGGCGAGCGACTCATGGAGGTCGTCGGTCGCGCGATACAACCATCCGCCGCTAACACCGTCGGGACCGGGAGCGGCACTGCTGCCGTTCTTTTTCCGCAACGACATCACAGTTCTGATAGGCGAGACTGCCGGGATTAACGCGGGACGAGGAGGATCGTGCCGTCGCCTCGCTCTCAAACGCTCGACATCGACCATCGCTGGTTCCGGAAATAACTCGTCAAGAATCATATCCATTTCGTCCACCGGAATCGTCTCAGTAGCTGGGGGAGCGGCTCCCTTCAGTTTGCACATCGCGATTCGGTACGCGCGACCCCACAGATTGCGCTCAAGGTCGTTAATCAGTTCGCGCCAAGAAGCAGCGCGCGCGCGACGAATTTCGCGGCGTAGCCTCTTGCGTGCCTCCCTGAGAATCATTTCATACGCAAGAAAAGCGATTGCGCATTCCCTGTCGTGGCGTCGGCGCCTTCGGATCCTCGCGAGCCTGCGCCGGATGTGCGTGCAATCGTCGCGCAATTCCGCGAGGCGAGGGCTCCACCAATACGTGGCTTTCTTACGGAACGAACCGTACGCACCGTGAATACGCGTCGCGGCGACATCACACGCTTCGTGAAGCGCCTCCGAAATCGCAGCTACGCACACATCGATATCCACGTACGTCTCGCGCCTTACAATTAGTACCGGAGAACCCATATACTGAATGATCAGCGACGCGCAGAAAAGATCTTCGTTGAAACTGATCTTGGACCAACGAGGACCGAGATCCCGTACACGCGAATCCGGGGGGCCATACCCGTCGTCGCACCGCATTCAGACCCGAAACGTGATATACCGATGGTACGATAAGGATTCGCATTCAGAGAGTACCTTCCATTCCAGCATTGCCGCTCGGAGACCGGGGGACGCCCACGTTAGGTCGACGACCGAGGAGCCCGTTGCGCGCACGCACGTCGGAGTCGTGCCCACGTTGAGCAGTCGGAGGTCCATTTCTTCCGCGAAGTCCAACAATCGCGCACCGCGAGCGGTGTTGCTCCTGCATCCCCAGGCGCGAGAACGGCAGTTGAAATCGCCCGCGACGAGGAAGAGCCGACCGGGAAATAACCGCATCGACTCGCGGAGGTCCACGAGCGCAGCCTCATATTGGCGCGTCGATACGTTGGGCGAAAAATAGCACGACACTACAAACAATTCGCCGCACGACGCTATCACGAAGCCGTGTCCCTTGTGCTGTTGCAGGCACGCAGGCGATGACGACGACGATCTTCGCCAATGAATCGCCACCATTCCGATATGATCGACGAACCAGGAGAACAACGACGACGGCCCATTGGGCACTCTGTACGGCTCCGCGAGGATGACGACGTCTATCCCCCATTCCGTTGCGTGCTGGATGCACAAATTTTGCGCCCCCGCGCAGTGATTTAAGTTGGCCTGCAGAAATTTAGTCATTACGACAAGGAGCGCTGAGAGCGGCACCAGATACCGCGGCTATTCTTCGAGACGTCGGAGGACGTGTTTTGGCAGCCGTGCAGTACACGTTGCCTATGCGGTGCGCGAAGGGCGCGCCGATACCCAGGCACGGGAAACACTTCACTGAGACCGCGGTGCAGGCGCTCGCCGTGTGTCCGGGTTCACCACACGCGAAGCACGCGTCGGAGCGGTCATGCAGGCTCGTGCAGCCGGCCTTTACGTGCCCGTAGTTCCAACAGCGGTAACACTGGAGCGGCCTGTCCTCGAGGAGCTCTACTCTGGTGATCGTCCATCCTATACGCAGCTTTCTGGCCTTGCCCGCGCGAATAGTGCACTCGAGGGGGAGTTTGACCCAGACCGCGTTCGCGCCTCGCCGACCGACTTGGATAGGCCCCACTTTAATCTCGTTCCGCACGCAACCGATGGTTGCCGCGAGCGCCGCCGCCACTTCCTCGGGGGTAATGGAGATGTCCATTCCGGAGATACGCACCTCGCCGCATTTCATAGGTACCGCAACCTTGGCCCTTTCACCGACAATCGCGCTGATTTCGGCCGCCAAGGCGGAGGCGCCGTCTTTCGAATTCTCGCCGAGCACCTCGACGAGGATATGGCCCGTGATCGACGGCCGGGTATGGAGCGCCGCGATGCCGAGTCTATCGGTGTCGATCCGCGCCTTAATCGTTGTCAAAGCGTCCTTGTAGGGAAAGTTCGCATCCTTGCCCGTGATGGACACGACCGACGTTTTGGGAATTCGTCGCCTCCTTCGTCGACGCGATCGCGCCGCCGGTGCACCGGCACCGGGGATACCACCTCCCGGAGCGCGACCACTCTGCTGCTGCTGTTGCTGCTGCACCAGCGGCAGCTGCGTATGCTGAAATTGCCGCTGCCACTGCTGCTGTTGACCACTTTTCGGCTGATGCTGCACTGCTCCCTGCGCGCCTCTGCCACTACCGTCACCGCGACTTCCCCGCCTCCGCTTCGACGCGGAGAAGGTCGCCCAACCGTCCGCGTCCGGAGTGCACCTCAACGGAGGGAATCCCGCATCGTCAATCCTGGCCGCACCGGCGAACTTGTGGTCATCCGTGACGCTGCGTAGTGGCTCGCGACGCGACGCGCATTCCGACATCGCTACCGCTGCGGAAGGTACGTACGCACGTCCGGTATCGCGGACCCGCACAAGCTCTTCGCGGATGCGATTCTTCAGCGCTGAAAGCCTGATGAACGAGTCGTCAATCTCGAGCAGCTGCGTCGATAACTCACTCTCGGCGAGGGACCTGCCACCGCCGTCATTACCGGGAGGTCGCTGCTGCTTCGTACTCCGGATCATCGCCGCGCGCTCATTCTTGGCGGAGTCGACGAAAACAGCGCCGGTCCTCTCCGTGCGCGCATTCCGTTGTCCCATTGTCGGTTCCGCGGACTCCGATAATTCCGAGGACTCGTCCTCGGGCAGCGAGTGGTACACCTGCGCTGCGGTCGTCTTCTTTATCGCTCCCGAGGAAGCGTCCATCGGAGGTTGACGAGGATAAAGGGAGGGAAGCAGAGGGGAGGAAGAAATGCGATCGACAGTGGCATTGGCCGCCTTTACCGCGCACGCAACTTCGTTCTTCAGACGGGCGATCTGCCGCTCCTTGTCCTTCTGGTCGCGTTCGAGCTCACGAACTCGCATTTCCAGGAACGCCGTCCTGGGGGTGACATCGGTCGTCATCGTCGCCGTCGTTTCGGCGGCTGCGGAATTGTCGAGCGCCTTACTCACAAGCATATTCACCCCGCACTGTAGCGAGGCGACCGTCTTGCGGATTTTCGCGCTCTCCGTCCCTTTGTGGTGGCTGCTCTTCAGGCGCACCTCGTTGATCCTCGTCAGCCACTTATGGAGCGTACGACCCGCTTCCGCCGGGTCCATACGGCAAAGAGCCTCAACGTCGAGTTCCACGTCGGCACGGTCGCGGCGATCGGTCGAGTTATCCATCCAAAGGCTCGCGATGCTCAGGGAGTCCCCCTTCTCAGCCTTCTTCTTCCTCTTCGTGGATGTGGGTACCATCCTCGTCTCCCTGGTGTTCTTGCTACTACTACCGGTAGGCTGCGCGGCATCGTGCGTGTCGACGAGGAAATCCCTGGCTCACACGGTGCTCTTACGCTTGGTCGCCTTGCGCGATGCATCACTGACTGCACCATCAGCGAAAGCCGCCATCGACGTCACCGAAGAGAGGGTGCTGTTGCTGCGCTGCCGTCATCGTCGTCGTCGCTATCGTTGTTCGCCTTCCCGCTCGTCACGTCCATATGCGCCGCGCCGTTATTCCAGACGGGCGACGGTAGGGGCGACGACCAATCGGATCTAATCTCATCCGCAACCGTCGCGCCAAGGGCAGCAGGCGGGACGGTGGTTGTTGACATACCGGGGACGATGGCCGACCTTGCCAACGTGTCTCGGTAGTGCCGGGGCTCCACAATGGCGCTCTCCTTCGTCTCCACACCCAAGAGAATTCGCGAGATCGGGGAAAGCGACGGCGCTGAATACTCCACTCCGGTGATCTCACAGGATGGACCACTCTCTCGCGAACCACTACGTCCCTTCTCGGGAGACACCGAGGCCCCGTCGGAATCCTCCACGATCCCGATACCGGGTCGCGTCGGACCACCGGCGGAGGCCATCCTGCCGCCCGGTTTCCGAGCCTCAACCGGCTTATCGCCGGCGAGGCCGATTCACGCACCCCGCACTCGAATAAACGAATTAACGCTTTTCCCCGCACTTCGTACTACCACTATACCGCACTCTCGCAACTCACGAACGCACTTTACACAGAAGAACTCCGAAATTATCGGAGCCGACACGCGAGCGACCTGTCCCTACGAAGTCCAGGCCGCGAATCACGAGGACTGTAACCTGAATTAACAGGATTCGCGCACCATTCCCGTCGTCTTCCACAATCTCAGAGGTTACGACAGTCACCTGATCATTAAGGAAATTTCTACGTGCATCGACGGTCGGATCGACCTCTTGCCGCTGAACATGGAGCGATACGTGTCTTTCACCAAACATCTGAATGGTAGTGACATCGCCCTTCGATTCATCGACTCCCTCCGCTTTATGGCATCGTCGTTGGAAAAGTTGGCGTCTTACCTCGCGGAGCCGAAAATCACCAAGAGCGAGTTCCCGCTGATCCGAGCCGAGCAGTTTGATTTGCTGAGGAGGAAAGGGGTTTTCCCCTACGAATTCCTCGACGCGTGGAACAAGCTGGACGTGACGGAGTTGCCGACCAAGGAGCAATTTCACAGCAATCTCAACGGCAGCGACATCTCCGACGAGGACTACGAGCACGCTCAGAGGGTTTGGCGGGAATTCAATATCGCTACCCCGGGTGAGTACGCGGACCTCTACCTCAAAACCGACGTACTGCTGCTGGCCGATGTGTTCGAAAATTTTCGCAGCAACTGCCTCGAAGCGTACGGTCTGGATCCGGCTCACTATTACACCACACCCGGCCTCACGTGGGACGCCATGCTCAAGTACACCGGGATCGAGCTGCAGCTGCTCACCGATATCGACATGCTGATGTTCGTCGAGCGGGGCATCAGAGGTGGAGTCAGTTAGTGCTGCAACCGCTACGCACGAGCAAATAACGAGTACATGAGGGATTACAATCCGGACGAGGAGACAAAGTACCTCATGTACTACGACATGAATAACCTGTACGGCTGGGCTATGACGCAACATCTCCCGTACGGAGGCTTCGAGTGGGTAGGGAACCCCGACGTCAACTTCCAGTGGAACGTGTCCGACGACTCGCCCATCGGCTACATACTCGAAGTGGACTTGGACTACCCAGAAGCGATCCACGATGCTCACCGAGACCTGACACTGTGTCCGGAGCAGATGAAGGCACCGGGATCGATGGAGTCCAAGCTTCTGACGACTCTGTACTCGAAATCGCGCTACGTCATCCACTACCGCAACCTGAGGCAAGCTCTCGAGCACGGTCTCAAGCTCACCAGCATCCGCAGAGCCCTGAAATTCAACCAGTCACCGTGGCTTAAGAGCTACATCGATCTCAACAGCGATATGCGGAAACGAGCGCGTAACGAGTTTGAGAAGAACCTATTCAAACTCATGAACAACGCGGTTTTCGGTAAGACCATGGAGAACGTGCGTAAACGCGTCGACGTCAAACTCGTGACCAAGTGGAAGGGCAGATACGGTGTCGAAGCACTCATCGCCAGACTCAACTTCCACAATCGAGCCGTTTTTGCGGAAAACCTCGTAGCCGTGCAACTCAGCAAGATCGAAGTTCTGCTCAATAAGCCGATCTACGTGGGGTTCTGCGTACTCGATTTATCCAAGACGTGCGTCTACGAATTCCACTACGACTTCATGGCCAAAACTTTCCCGAATAACTCCAAGTTGCTGTATACCGACACCGACAGCCTCATCTACGAAGTGCGAGATGAGAACATTTACGACGTGATGAAACATCACATTCAGCGCTTCGACACGTCCGACTACCCAGCCGAGAATGCCTTCGAGATGCCGCAGCTCAACAAGAAGGTGGTTGGTCTCATGAAGGACGAGTGCAACGGCGAAATCATGACGGAATTCGTGGGCCTTCGCAGCAAGATGTACAGCGTGCTGGTCAACGGTAAAGACCGCATGAAGAAGGCCAAGGGTGTCAAAACATCGGTGCTGAAGAGGACCATCGATTTCGATGACTACATCGACTGCTTGCGGCAAAATACGACGCAACACCGATCGCAATACCTCTTCCGATCGAGACTGCACGAAGTGCAGACCGCGCAGCAGACGAAACTCGCACTGAGTCCGCACGATGACAAGCGTTTCCTGCTGCCGCACACCACGGACACTCTTCCCTGGGGACACTGTAGGATTACGAATGTACACATGGATGTGGATGAATAAATGTAAATATAGATGTGAAGAAATAGAATTACGAATGTATATATGGATGTGGATGAATACTATTATGACTGTAAATATGGAAGTGGAGAAATAGGATTACGAATGTAAATATGAATTTTGAAGAATAAACAAATTATTTATTTATCCAACAATTGTGCGAATCATCGAATCCTAGCAATTTCACAAATAGTATATTTCCACGTCTCTTGAGCACTAGGTAGACGTCAGGATGTTTGACTGCAGCGAGTTCCTCCTCGTAGAAAGCACCTTCGATGAGTTGATCCTGGTAATCCTTCAGCTGGTACGTCACTGGATCGGTGCTTTTTACCCCAGCGATGGTGAATATCTCCGTTGTCCAGTTGGGTGTGTATCCCTTCTCGAAGACATGCTTAAACTTGCTGACACGTACTTTGCCACCGAATCGGAACTTTGGCTTCTTCTTCTTCTTCGTCTCTGCATTAAAATTCTTGTGCACGCGTCGCAACAACTGTTGAGCGTTTATAGCTGTAACCTCGCGCGGTTTTATCCCAATGGTTCGATGTATGCTGTCATTGTAGGACACCAAGTCGGGTAAAATGTCCGTCCATTTGTAATTTCCGCGTAGGCTGAATTGCATCTACATCTTGCTCTTCAGGGTGCGATTGAAACGCTCGCAGATGGATGCTTTCAGGTTGCTGAAGGTTGAGTACAGGTTGATACCGTGTCGCTGTATGAGAGTCTTGAACTTGGTGTTGTAGAATTCCTTGCCAGAGTCGGCTTGCAAGTTCTTCGGTACACGTCCCCGCTCGGGAACGGTCTTCATGGCAGCCGTAACGTCATTGGCGTTCTTGCTTTTGGAAGGTACGGCCCAGGCGAATTTCGAAAATACATCGATTACCGTCAGCATGAAGTGATGTCCACCGTTAGCTCTCGCATAAGCTGACATGTCGATGAGATCCGCCTGCCAGGTCTCATCCAGACCGCGAACGTCAACGCGCCGACGCGGGAAATTTCTTCTTGCTGGTTTGTTAAGTTCCAGCACTACAGCTAACTTCTCTTCGCCCATTTGTCCTCCAGTGCTCTCAATATGGCATCCAACCGGTTAATGAGCTCGGAACTCTCCAGTGTCAAATTATGAGTCGTTTCGCTATTCATGCTCTGTTTCCTCAGACTCTCTTGCAAGTCTCGAACCGTCTGATTTACATCGCTCAGGGACTCTGCAGCAGACAGTTGGAGACTTTGGATCATTGCATTCGTTTTTTCAATTTCCTGTCGTATCAGACTCTGCGTAGCACTCAATGTAACTGTATCGCGCGGCCGCGTGGGCTGGGCGATATTGCACAGTCTCTTGTTCCCCACATCGTACTGTCCATCGTCGGTGAATTTGAATCCCTCGCCAGCAGGTCCCGGAGGACCACGTCCACTCCTGCTGTTCAACTTTCGTCCGAACACGCCGATGCTCATGATGGTACTGATGGAGAAACGTCGTGTGATCACACTAATAAATGATGTCGGCTTCGCACAATTCCTCGATGATTGATATGATCTCGTTGGAGTGACCCGAGTTACCGGCAGCCTGAGATGCTAGCAGCAGACGAAGGCGATCTACGAGTTCGTTGGGATCGTCCCAGTATGTGTAATCAACTCGTTTACCACTCTTGGCGACCATGTATCGTGGTAGGCCTGCTCCTTTGCGTTTTGGTAACTTAGCGTGGTAGCCGATCGCTTTTGCGATAATGTTCTTGAACTTGATGCTCTCGGTATCGCGTATCTCTTCATTTGTGAGGTAATACTTTCTGTGCGCATTCGTCGTGAGCATGATTTTTCCATAATTTTTCAGATCATCCTGACTCACGAGGGTCTCATCGGGTGTCTTCTTTAATAGTAGCTCCATCAGACCAGTGGTGTTCGGATAAACTTCGTTACCCACGTGAATGTGATCATTTACGAAGACTATCTGAGATTTGCCAATCATCAACTTCTGTTCGGCGAGCTCACGTACACCGTAAATCGTATCCAAATCTTTCATTTTCAACTTGCTCAAGTATTCCCATGCAAAGTCTTCCTCTTCATCCTCCACCTCACCCTCCATCGCAACGTCGCCCATTATCGTTTGGGGTTGCACAGCGTCTTCCTCCAACTGCGACTCCTCAACGTTATCCTGGGGATGCACAGCGTCTTCCTCCAACTGTGGCTCCTCCTTCTTCCGCTTCGGTTCAGCCTTAACGGACACAATGGACCGAGATGTATCAACCAATTTCTGCAGGGGGGTCACCATAGGTTTGAAGATTTCACTCATCACACGTTTGGTGCTCTCTCTGCCCAATTTCATCGTTCGATGCTTTCGTCGAATCGCGTCACTAGCTTTCGCGATTTGACGCAAGACGTCCTTCTCCTTGCGTATTTCGCTGTGCATGATGATGCGACGGGATGCAAGAGTCAACTGATCAACGCTTCAACAATCACTGCACATTTATCGGGTTCACGAAGCAGTCGAAACCCCTTCTGTATCTACCCTCGTTGAGCCCCCGGTCCTTATCGATAACAACGAATCCGTACTTGTCAGCATTCCAGCAAGCTGAGCATATGTCCTTGAACTTCGCGTAAGACATCTCTGTGTTCACGTGATCGTTGTAAACGTGTCGGAGATTCATCTCATCCTGCCGGAAGAGCACCAGCAGGTTGGCATTATCGCGCACCAGATACCTGGGAATACGAGTGTAGGTCTGACACTTTGAAGGTGTGGTACTCTACACCGTTCACCGAATCGAGCACTTTTCTCAAGAATCTGTACTTGGGCTGATTAAGCGATTTCGAGTAGACGTATACGTTCTCGAATCTCAGTCCATTGGGGTGCATCACGAGGGTCATAGTCGGAGAGCCAGAGCCAAAAAAGGTCTCTGAATTTAATAAGCCCAGAATTTTTTATTACAGTGGTTGTGTAGACAAACATACTGCGGTCAGTCAAGCGAAAGCTGGGGCATATGTCTCAGGGACGCTATCAAAGTTGTCGTTCCTGCCGGGGTAATAATTTGAATTTAATAAGGTTGAAAATCGGTATACAACTTGTATATTGCATATAAATAAAGGTTACGAAGTCAGTCAGCTGAATGTGGGGGCGGAGCTGGTCAGTCAGCAAAAAAAGAAATGTAAATTTCGCGCGCGCTCGGCGTTGCAGGCGATTTCAAATCAGAGTATAGGAAAGAGCGCAGGTATACTCGTAGGGGGGGTAAGAGACAATAGCTCGGGGTCTGTTCCGTCGCACCGAGCGTACATAGGTCGTAAATATCACGGACAATTCGTTAACAGCCATCTCCCGCAGTGCCCGCTTTGACCGGTACCGTCATAAAAGTGATCCGAGCCGGCTAAAGGAGAGGAGTGTCCGATGCCGCCGATGAACAATTGGGGAATTTTGATACTTAGTTTTTCCATTTCGCCAGCGTCATCGACATCCCCCCTCTGGCCGATCAGGGCGCGTCGCGTCACGTTAGCCCACGCTATCCCCTCCATTGGGCTACGATACGAATATATAAATTATTATTTAACGAACTAGATTCAATAGGCTATTAATTAATTATAATATAATAATATTGAAAATGTATTATATATGTACAGAATAGACATTACAAATAATATTTTAATAACTCATTCATTATCAAATTCTGCCTCCGAATCATCAAATTCGTTGATTTCGCTTAAACGTCAACAACGCAACTTCTTACTTCAATAGGTGTTCAAGTCATATCGATAATAAGTACGAAATAAACTATTTTGAGCATGCACAAAATGTTTATATTGAATTGTATCTTACCTTAACTCTTGTCTATACTTTTTACTTAAAGCCGTAAACTTTCTGTAGCAAACTACATGGTAGCACTCAATTTGTCCTGGATTCGACGGCAAAGATATATTGTCATACGTTAAATTATATTTTGCACGAATTCGTAAAATTGCTTTACAATTTGTTAAAGTCTTCTCTGTAAATTATATTAATAGCTGATACTTCTTGAGGCAGAATACACAAATTTTGTTCATTTTGAAACGAAACACATGCGTCACTCACTATGGTTTAACCATTGTTCAATACAACACGAATTGAGACACGACACTTGATTGTTGATAGTACATTGAAGGACACGCTTTTAGCCCCGATTTATATATTCGCATCGTAGCCCAATGGAAGGGATAGCGTGGGCTAACGTGACGCGACGCGACGCACCCTGATCGGCCAGGGGAAGGATGTCGATGACGCTGGCGAAATGGAAAAACTAAGTATCAAAATTCCCCAATTGTTCATCGGCGGCATCGGACACTCCTCTCCTTTAGCCGGCTCGGATCACTTTTATGACGGTACCGGTCAAAGCGGGTACTGCGGGAGATGGCTGTTAACGAATTGTCCATGATATTTACGACCTATGTACGCTCGGTGCGACGGAACAGACCCCGAGCTATTGTCTCTTACCCCCCCTACGAGTATACCTGCGCTCTTTTCTATACTCTGATTTGAAATCGCCTGCAACGCCAAGCGCGCGCGAAATTAACATTTCTTTTTTTGCTGACTGACCAGCTCCGCCCCCACATTCAGCTGACTGACTTCGTAACCTTTATTTATATGCAATATACAAGTTGTATACCGATTTTCAACCTTATTAAATTCAAATTATTACCCCGGCAGGAACGACAACTTTGATAGCGTCCCTGAGATATATGCCCCAGCTTTCGCTTGACTGACCGCAGTATGTTTGTCTACACAACCACTGTAATAAACTATAAAAAAAACTGGGCTTATTAAATTCAGAGACCTTTTTTGGCTCTGGCTCTTGGACTATCAGCAGCACGTTCATCTTGCCGCAATTGGATGGTCCACAAAACACTGCCCGGACACTATTTGGCAGCATATCACTGCTTCTTCTTCTTCTCGACACACCATTGCGCGAGCTCGTTAAAGTTCGTCACGGGCAGCCTCGTGGACTGTTCTTCGAATCGTAGTTCGGTCATGACTGGTGTGGGAGCTATATATATATATATATATTTACCCTTCAGTTCCACCCCAGACATGTTCGTGCACGGATCTAAGACTGCAGCACGCAAACGACGCGGTAAGGGTCTCATCAACAGCATCATCAACAAACTTCCCGTCGAGTTGCACATCCCGGGATACCAGTACTGCGGACCAGGCACGAGGTTGGCTGAGAGGCTCGCGCGAGGTGACCCGGGGATCAATCCCCTCGACGCGGCTTGCAAGGATCACGACATCGCATACTCGAGAAACCGTGAGAATCTCGAAGTAAGGAGTCAGGCGGACAAGGTACTCGCGGAGAAGGCCTTGCGACGCGTATTCGCCAAAGACGCGAGCATTGCCGAGAAAGCGGCAGCTCTGGCTATATCGAATACCATGAAGATCAAGAGGAAACTCGGAATGGGTCTCAAGAAGAAGAAGAAGAAGCCATCAACCACGCTGAGGAAGATCGTCGACACAGCCAAGAAGTCCATGCTCCCCGGCAAGAATGCGTTCACAGTCGTCAGATCAGCCCTTCGAGGTGCGCGCGAGGTTGTCAAGAGAGCCAGTGGAAGATCGAAAGTGCAATCTCCACGCATTCTACCTGTGCCTCCGAAAATTGGTGGCTTCCTGCCATTCCTCGTACCGCTATTCGCGGGTCTCAGTGCAACTGGAGCGTTGGCAGGTGGCACTGCTGGAATCGTCAAGGCTGTGAACGATGCGAGTGCCGCCAAGCGACAGCTCGAGGAAAGTCAGAGACACAACCAGACGATGGAAGCCATCGCTCTGGGCAGAGGACTTCACCTGAAGCCGTACAGACGTGGTCTGAGACTTCATTTGCAACCACATCCAAAAAACTAATGGCGACACTGCCCCGCCGGGCGCTAACCGATGCGGACCTACGAAAATACGCGAGACTGGAAAATTCCACATTTTCGCGGAGTTTTCATGCGAAACGCTCTGCCTAGAAGTGGACCTCGAAGATGTGAATCAGCCGTCATTAACCTTGACGATGCGAGTGGTCCCGGAACTCACTGGGTCGCCTACCGAAAGATCGGTAACGACGTCGTATACTTTGACAGTTTCGGCAATCTCCGTCCACCGCCGGATCTCATGACGTACCTCGGTGTTGGCAGTGTCAAGTACAATCACGAACGGTATCAGGACTACGGCACCTTTGAGTGCGGGCATTTGTGTCTCAAGTTCTTGAGCGAGCAGCTGCTATAAAACGTTCGCACCCTCATCGACACTTTACAGTCATGGGGGAATCATTCACGCTGACTCTATCGGGAACGTCCTCGGTGCTCGAGGCTCAATATTTTCCGCCCATCGAACTCTCTCCCTTCAAGAGCTATACACTCGGATTGGTGGAACTGCTGACCTTCAACTCGATACCTAACATAGACGTTGGTAACAATAAGCTGTACGTCGGACAAGGAAAGGCGGTTGTCATACCCACCGGCAGCTACGAGATCGAGTATATCGAGAGCTATGCGCAAAAGGCACTTCTCGACCAGAATATCGTCATCAACATCAAGCCCAACAACAACACGCTCCGCAATGGAGTCAAGTGCAGTCACGTTGTGGACTTTCGACCGGATGACAGCATTGGTCGGCTGTTGGGTTTCACACCAATCCGATCTACCCGTGACCATTCTCAAAGTCAACGCGCTGAGAGTCGAGTGCAACATAACCGCGGGTGCCTTCATCAACAAGCGTAGAGTGCACACTATCCACGAATTTTTCCCTAGCGTTCCGCCGGGATATAAGATCGTGGAGGTGCCGAATTACATCATTTACCTGCCGATCACCGTTCAAGCGATACACCATCTTCAGCTGCGATTGGTCGATCAGGACGGGGACTTGGTGAATTTCCGCGGAGAAGTCATAACCGTGAGACTGCACGTCAAATCATCATCGTGATGGGGATCGTTTACCATGGGAGAGGATACAAAAGTGAACCAGCAGGTCGAAAGACCATCAGTCGTCGAGTACCTATCAGAGTGCTAATACGTCCGAACGTGGAGCTACTGACGAGTCTGGGTCTACGAGTGAAAGCAACCAGCGGAGGGGGAGGAAGACTCAGGAAGCGAAAGTGCGATTTTGCTGTTGCATCATCATCGCCTACCGAGTACCATGGAGGAGGAGATCATAACCGTTCATGCGCCGATCTTCTTCGACGAGTCCATCGCCCAATGCGAAGTGCACGCTCACCAACCGTACACCTCGTCGACCTTCAACAACAGCGACGAAATTCGCATCGCCATTCAAAACCAGGATATGTATCTATTGCCCAGCAGAAGCTCGCTGCACGTGCACGATCGGCTCTTGACAGCTGACGGATCTGCAATAGTTGCAAATACAGCTCTCGTTAACAACGGTATCTGCCATCTCTTCGAGAAAATACGCTACGAGCTCAACGCCGTCGAAATCGATCGCAGCAAGAATGTCGGACTGACGAGCATCATGAAGGGCTTCGTGTCCCTGAGCCCCGGTCAGCGTTCACTGCTGGAGAACGCCGGCTGGCTCGATATCGAGGAAAGCAAGGGGTTGGCCAACGGCGAAGGCTACTTTGACGTCTCCATACTGCTAAGCTTCATGTTCGGTTTCGCTGAAGACTACCGACGAATCGTTGTCAACGCTAAGCATGAGCTGATCCTCTCGAGGGCAAACAGCGATGTGAATGCTGTCATACAGACGACCGAGGAAGTCTTCAAGATTGCGATACTAAACGTTGAGTAGATGATGCCGTACATCAGGGTCTCGGATCAGCGAAAGGTTCAGCTGCTGAACTTTATCGCCAATGATGCACCCATCTCCATGAGTTTCCGCACGTGGGAGCTGTACGAGTATCCCCTGCTTCCACGCACCTCCAAGCACGTGTGGACCGTGAAGATCTCAACGCAGTTGGAGAAACCGCGTTACGTCGTACTGGGCTTCCAAACCAATCGAAAGAACAAGAAGAACAGGAACGCGAGTCGATTCGACCACTGCAACATCAGAGACGTCAAGCTGTTCTTGAACTCGCAGTGCTATCCCTACGGAAACTTCAATCTCAACATTTTGGGCACTATCAGTACGCCCTGCTGTACGAGATGTATGCCAATTTCCAAGCTACATATTACGGCAAGGAGACCCAGCCGTTATTGAGTAAAGACGATTTCCTCGAATACGCATCCCTCATCGTCATCGATTGTTCAAAGCAAAATGAGTCGGTGAAATCGGGGTCGGTGGACGTGCGTCTGGAGTTCGAAGCGAGTGCAAATTTCCCCATCGATACTGCAGCGTATTGCCTCATCCTGCACGATCGCATAGTGGAATACCATCCGATCAGCGGTGTGGTAAATAGGCTGACATAGCTTGGAACGTTCCCTGAGGACTTTCTTCCAGACTATGAGTCTCACCTCGATGACCGTCGAAGACATCGCCCAGCTCCCTAAAGAGTTTCTCACCGTCTTTCCCGCTAGAGATGCGTGGGATAGGATACCGACTAATTATACAAAGGACAAGGATATCACCGATTGTCGTCGATGTCGCATATATCGCCGGGTGCCGAGAGGCTGAGATGGACCGCGATCTATGATTAAGAATTGTGTACATTGTCAAGATGGCTAATTTTTTTGTACAAATATTTTTAGCAATAAAGGCAAAAGAAAAGGGTATACAATGTTGTGTCGTTATTTAAACTAGTAGAATAGTTAGCGGGAGAACTTCCTTACTGTACAAATGAATTGTATCTCGAAAAACATCCGAGTCGCTACCTAGCAACAGCGGGGAGTGGGGGGGTTTCTTTGACTCATATTGGCGGTCACTTCCAGACCGAGCGATCCGTGGACGAGACGAGCAGTTAGATACGAATGAGCGAATGCATGTACCGTCAACGTGTTTATCGGCTTGGTTAGACTAAAACAATCTCGAGCGACGATTCGTAGGTTCGCTTCTGCAGTATGTACGTCGACGAGCAATCGTTGAGTGAAATTATTTCTTTCGAAGGAGGTTTTATCGTCGACTCCTACAGTTAGATATACGAATGGGGATTTTAAAGTTACAATGAACGAATGCATGTACCGTCAACGCGCTGACGCAGGTGAGGGGGGGGGGGGGTCTTTGACTCATATTGGCGGCCGCTTCCAGACCGAACGCTCCGTGGACGAGACGAGCAGTTAGATACGAACGAGCGAATGCATGTACCGTCAACGCGCTTATCGGCTTGGTTAAACTAAAACAATCTCGAACGACGATTCGCTTCTGCAGTATGTACGTCGACGAGCAATCGTTGAGTGAAATTATTTCTTTCGATGGAGGTTTTATCGTCGACTCCTACAGTTAGATATACGAATGGGGATTTTAAAGTTACAATGAACGAATGCATGTACCGTCAACGCGCTGACACGGGGAGGGGGAGGGGGGGGGGGGTATCGTTCGACTGCATGCTGCCTAGCAACAATGGGGAGTGGGTGGCAGAGATCCGCGACAAATCCCTCGCTAAGACGTATGCGAAATTCAAATTTCCCACCATTTTTTGATCACGTGGGTGGCAGAGCTACACAGCGTTATCCGAATCAAGCCTCACCTGCATGCATGACGTCACCAAGCGTAAGGCTTGGGAGTGGGAGCTCGAGTCCCCGGTCGCGTAGGCAGGGAATGGGAGTAGATGGTCTAGAACTCTCCTAGCTTATCTACTGGCCGATGCCGACGGAGTCGCTCGGAGGAGCTCGATTCCTATTAATATTTAAGGACGATGCAAGAAGTTTTCGTCACATTTACTTTCTCAAACATAAAAGTGACGTGCTAGAGAAATTTCGGAAGTTCGAGACTGGTCGCGAATAAGTTCGATCGACCGATCCGCGTATTGAGATCGGATAATGGTCTTGAATATAAAAATCGTGAAATGGACAATTACGCTGAGTCAAAGGGGATTCAACGCGAGTATACGGCACCGTACACGCCTTAGCAGAATGGGAAGGCTGAGAGAAACAATCGTACGCTGATAGAAAGTGCGAGGACGATGCTGTTAGCGAAAAGTCTCCCTACTTATCTGTGGGCGGAAGCGTGTAGTACGGCAGTATACTTGATGAACCGAGCGGGCGCTTCGAGCGTGAAGAGTGGCACGACGCCATACGAGCTATGGATGGGTGTGAAGCCAACGCTGGACCACTTGAGAATTTTCGGTTCTGATGCGTATGTGAACGTTCCGAAGCAACATCTCACGAAGCTGGAAGCCCGAGCGAAGAAGATGGTTCTCGTCGGATACGACAGTAACTCGACGAACTACATACGGCTCTATAATCCCACGACAAAGAAGGTAATAATCTCACGAGACGTAGTATTTCGCGAGACAGTCGGTCGCACGATTGTGCCGACAGAGGAAGAAACCCAGAACGAGATAGTCCTTCCGAAACCGAAAGCGGCAGCGCCGGTTCAACGAGGAGAAGAAACGGAAGACAGCGACGAAGACGGGGTTTTCGAGCAAGCAGAAGATGAGATTTTGCCGCAAGTAGAGGAGCAACAAGGGAATCTCGAGTGTGAGGAGAGACGTCTACGAGACCGAAGCCTCATCCGTAGACCATCGAGGTACGAGGTGAACGTAGCCGAGTACGACGTACCCGAGACGTACCAAGAGGACATCGACAGCGAACAATCGAGTCTGTGGAAAGACGCCATCGCGTCTGAGTTAAATTCTCACAGGGAGAATAGCACATGGTCGCTGGTTCTACGAAAAGAAGGGATGAGGACCGTGGATTCCAGATGGGTGTTTCGCATCTCAAGAAACAAGGGTGGAGGATCTTGTCGGTACAAAGCTCGGCTTTGTGCGAGAGAGATTCGGTCGGCTGAGAGAGCTTATCGGAATAAGAGCCGTCGGACTCATCATAAACGGCGCAAGTGTTGAGTAGGGTTTATCGTGAGTCCGGTTTAGCGTGGGAAATCGAGAAGACGCACAGAGCTTATCGGAATAAGAACCATCGGACTCATCATAAACGGCGGAAGTGTTAGTGGGGTTTATCGTGAGTCCGATTTGGCGCTAGGAGTCGGGAGGGCGCGCACGGGTGGTCGAGAGGACTCGGCCAATCAGGATATAGACAAGCGCCCTCGCGCTAGCACCGTACCGGGCGGGAAAAAGAACGGTTGTTCGTTTGTGCGGGTGGTCGTCGTGGTTAGTCGAAGTGAAAGCGTCCAAGCGAAAGCGTCGAGTAAAAGTAGCGTCAAACTAAGAATAAAGAACTTGTCTCATCGTTTACCCATAACGTATCGTGTCGCATTCAATTTGTTTTCCTCCGAGAAACTCCCCTTTTCAGGAAGCGGCTAACATATTGAATAAAGAAATCTATTCAATAATAATTACGCAGGAATCACATACGTAATAATTAAGCAGCGGTAATTTTTCGATTTCTTCTAAATTCTATTTTTCTCATTTATTTGTGTTGCCGAGCTCGAGAACCTATATGTAATGCGAATTCAAATATTGATGAGGTGCAAACATTTGGAAAAGTGATACAGACCTTAATATTTTCTAAGGAAAACGGAAATATAAATAGTTTATGCACTAGATAATTCTTCTCGATGCAATCAAGTTTTAGTTAAAATATTTTTTTGTACCACCAAAAGCGGGTGAGATACTTCAATACTCCTCATATAAGAACGCAAGCGTAGCGAGTGATCAGATATCACGTATCACAGTGGTGAACTATCTTAGTCGACAAATGAACAAACCAATGATAAGTCATTGGAAAATGATTAAACGTGTTTTCCAATATTTAAGAGGGACAGTAAATTTTGGAATATTCTTTGACGGAGATGACAAACTTGAAGCTTATACAGACTCTGATTACGGAGGAGACGTAGCGACTGGACAGTCGACAAGCGGAGTACTTATTTTAAGAGGAGGTCTTATTGTATGGTATACACAAAAGCAACGTCATGCAAACGACGGTTAGGAAACGAGTTAGGTATTGTAAACTTAAGGTTTCTCGAGGGGTACAGAGGCTTTTTCCCTGCTAAAAGTTAGTCCACTGAAGTACAGTTACACTCTAAAGTATGTTCTTCGTGCGATGTGGTAACAATGTTTGATGTACAGTAGTGTGTGTGCACCTGTGATTTCAAAAATAGAGCCCAAAACACCTGGTCATGCATCTGTACATCATGCAACATTGCCACATTGACTTATCAAAGGTTACATTTATAAAGAACAATTAATAAAAAAATAACGGGCTTCTTAATGAACGTGAAAATTGGTATAGATGATTTTAGTTCATTAAACTTGCTGTTCAAAAAATTTCAGAATTTGTTCACTATTTTTCTCAGAAATATCGCAGTTTGTTGGTTATAACCCATAAAAACACATGTTATTTTGTTATTCAAAAATCTTTGCAACGAGCTTCTTAAAAGACTTGAAAATTTAACTGAATTTTTTTTTTACTTCAATCTACCGAATGCAATCATTTTCAAGCATTTCTCACTATTTTTAGTATAACGCTCGAGAAACCTTAAGCAAACCAACAGTCCTACACGTCGACAACAGATCTGCGATCTGTATGCTACAAAACATTCACGAAGGAAAAATTACTAAAGAAAAGAAACATATTGATATTCCACGAAAATTTATACAGGAACATTTAGAAAATACTATTACTTTAAAACATGTGAGAAGCGCCGAACAGATAGTTGATATTTTAACAAAACCGCTGTCCGGCGTAATTTTCAAACAATTGCGAGGTAAAGTAATTAAGGAGGAGTGTTGAGAACTAATTACTTTACCGACTCAAACAGTTGCGAGGCAAAGTAATTAAGGAGGAGTGTTGAGAATGAATCACTTTGCCGACTGTCGATAGTACATATAAATTAGCCTTAAGAAAAATTAGATTGTAAACACGCCATAAGTACGCGATATCTGGTCATGCGCAAATAAGTAGTTAATCGAAGTGGAGTCATGCACAAAGCGTGACGAAGGAAAAAGGCAGATGTAAGATAAAATCCAATTGTATCTACCAGGCAAAAGGCCAATCGACTGAATGACTGTATCAAACACGAACGGATGGATTAATTAATTAAGTTATATCCTATATTTAAAAGAAGGCACCTTTTTTGTTCTCATTTCTTTGTACTCTCTTCAATAAAAGCAGTTCTAATTAAAGTCAGGAGTGTTCATTTCTCTCGTGAAAGTAAAGTCACAACAATTTTTAAATTATGGAGAAACTAAAGTGTGGTTATATGAGCAGTGAACAGAAACGTTTATTGGTTGACTTTTTAAAAGAAAATTCAAAATATGCTTCATTAAATTTTGGAAAATTCTCAAGTAATTTTACCGCAAAAGATGCTCAAAAGCCGTGGCACGAAATTGCAGAAGAACTAAACAAGTTAGTTGGAGCAACCAAGAACTGGAGGCAGTGGAGGAAAGTAAGAACATGTACATATGATTTTCTACCATTTACACATTTCTTGAAACATCTTAAATATTTGCAGAAGTAGTGTAACGAAGTTTGGAAAAAGTAGGAATTAAAAAAAAATTGTACACATTTCCAATAATAGAACCTGAAATTGTTTAATTTATTCCAGACTTGGTAGGATATCAAAGCCAGTACGAAAGCAAAGAGCAGCCGAATTAAAAAATATCGACAGGAAACTAGGGGAGGACATCCGCCAGCGGAGAATTTCACTGATTTAGAAGAAAACGTGATAGCATTAATGGGCCCCACAGCAATCCATGGCCATGCCCTGGCGAAAATGAAGCGTGTAGTTAAGCGTGCACAAAGTGTTCAATAGGTGATTTGTATACTCCGTGCTACAGAGTCTTCATAAATGATTACAGACCACGTGACCTACGCGCACCACGTGACCTATGCGCATATCCAATCAACATTGCACAATTGGTACTAGTCCGAGCTCTCAACCAATAGCATATGCGCGTAGGTCACGTGGCTTGTCACGTGGTCTGTAATCCTTTATGAAGACCCTGTAGTATCATGTACATTTCGTGAACGCTTCGCTATAGTTACACTTGCACGACATTCAAAGCACACTTTCTTTATAGCGGTCCACGCTTCGTGAATATTTAGTAAACATCTTACGGTCTTAACATCCCGTGCACTCTTTTCGTGTACTTGAATGAACACTTTGTGAATACTTAGGAAAACACGTCATAACCACTTTATCTAGTTAACACTTTCCGCATGCTTTGCGAACAGTCTTCTTGTTAACGCTTTCAATATCTAGATATATTTTCTCTTGAAAGAAAGTCGATGAAAGATAAATAAAATTAACGGTCTATTTTAAGGAACTGAAAATTATATGAGGAGCACAGTTCCAAAACTCGTTTAGTCCATTCGCAGTTTGTCCTATAATTGCTAATAGTTTAGCGATTATAAGACAAACTGCGAATGGACTAAACGAGTTTTGGAACTGTGCTCCTCATATAAACTATCAGTTCCGAAATATGAAATTTGTTCTGCTAATATCTTGTTTTTTTTTCAAAGGAGAAGTAAATAGAAGTAAAATGTTACATTACATTTTTAGTTACGTTAATGTTATAAACATAAAAAAAGTTATGTAGGAAATAAAACGTGGCTTTCAAAGTTAATAAAATATTTCTTATTTAAACAGTTAATAAACATAACTTTTATTATGTTTATAACATATTAACGTAACTAAAAATTCATTAACGGTTCGTAGACTGTAGGATGTACCTACGCTATTGGTCGGAGACGCAAGGGCGTCGAATGATTGGCTCTGTCGATCGCCGGCAGACGTCATTCGTCGCGAGAGAAGTTCCCTTGGGCGTAAGACGAGAAAGTATGGCGGGTGACGCGTTCGCGTCTTTACAGAGTGGAATTTTTCGGAGTAATTGTATTTTTTGGAAATAAAACGTGGTTTTCAAAGTTAATAAAATATTTCCATTCGCGAAACGATTTCCCTTGCGTTTATTTTGACCCTCGTACGCGCTTGCTAATAAAAAGTAGAAATTCAGTTAAATTTGAGTAATGAAGGAAATTGGTGATAAACTCGTGATAAATGTTAAATAATTAACGAGTTGCAGAGACAAGTGAACCGACGTGGAAGATTACAGTGGCTAGGCATTTTTGAGTAGGGTGTGTTTCTATAAATCGAGAGGAATTTAAAAAGTATGAGTGAAATAACAAAAATAAATTGTTCTCAAGTTATTCAATTTGTTTATTATTTACAAGGGCAATAATACTACAAAAATCATTCGTAGAATCAAAGAAAGTGATGAATTCTTCATGGAAATCACTTTGACTATGGAAGAAGCAAGACAACGCTAAACGAATGGATGACCAAAGAGTTCGACGATGTGCATCAGCCTCCATGCAGAAATGTGCCAAAGACGAAGGATGATTGGTATCCCGCTAATAAATGAAACGTAAGATATTATTGATACAGAAAAAGAATGTAGAGTGCAGGTATTTATTTACCAGTACGACTCACATTACAATCCGGCAACCAACATGATTGAATATTTCAGCAAGCATCGATAACCAAGACCATGGTGAATGACTTCGTGTTTCGCAAGTGTACTTGCGATGAACAACCTGATCGGGTACTTTGTACGAGCCCTGGGTTAGTGCCTCCCGTGTTGGATTGCTCCAGACTAATCGTCCCTTGTTTCACTCTGTCGTTCAACAACGAGCATCAACTCCCTCGGAGGCAGAGATGTCAAAAACGTGTATAGAACGATACTTGTTACTAGTTACAAATGTAATTAAATATCTCAATTTACCTGTTACTTCGTTATACAAGTAGCGAGGTAACAGTAGATACTTGATCCAATAGTATCGAAGAACGAAAATGTTTAGTTACTCGTTACATTTGTATGGAGCTGCAGAATAAAATCGTTACTCGCGATACGTTTGTATCGAATAACGAAATTTGTTCCGCTACTCGGAAAAACTATGGAGCTTATTTAGTTTCTCGTTACATTTATATGGAATAACGAAATTAAATTCGCTTCTCGATACAAATTCGTGACCCGATACAAATGTAATAAGTAACGAAATAAAATGAGTTACTCGATACAAATGTAACGAACAACGAAATGATATTCGTTCCATGAGACAAATTTAAGCAGTTACGGCATTTTTCCTGTTACATATTATAAAAGTAATCGCAATAATTTTTTTTCGTTGCAAGTTGTAAATATACTAAGAAACCGAACAAATGTTCTTGTTACGGTAAAAAAACCACTAATCGCCAGAAAATTAAACTTGTAGCGACTAAAATGAGTTATTTTTCTGTAACAAGTAACGTTTAATAAATGAAAATATCGAAGTGGGAAACTCATTAGGGATACAAATTGGACGTTTCACATGAGGAGTGTCTTTTCAAAAGGACTTATTTCCACCCTAACCTTGATTGATTTCAAACATTTGTGTGGACAATAATTTATTAGAAATAAGCCGGTTTGACGCGGAAAGTAGAATTTGTGTTGAGTTTTCATAGGAACTAAGTAGTTTTGATGGGGAATTTTACAAAACAACGAAGGAAAGTTGGTTACGAATCGTTCGTCATCATAAACACAAAAAAATAAAAAAATGGAAATAAGTCCTTTTGAAAAGACCCTCCTCACATGTTAAATCTACCACCACTCGTATCAGTAACCGAACAAATTGATTCAATATCGTCTTCAGGATTACCGCATTGAACCTTAGAATGGTTACACTAAATTGTATTTCTGTACCCGAGGATAAAAGTGTATTAAGTCCAAAATAACAGTTCTCTTGGGAAAAGTGTTTTACTAATTCTAATATTGTTTTATCCCGGTAGATGGTGTAACTTGATATAGTTATAATTATTCTATTTTCTTTGGTATCATAGGTGGCACTTAAAGCGGTTTTGCATACTAAAGTGGACTTAATACTTAGCGTAATGCTGCAAAAATCCCATTTTATGTAAAAATTGGACTTAATACACTTTTATCCTGGGGTACAGATTTAAATAACGTTTATTTTGCGACTCGTATGCAATTCGTATCTACGAAGTAGTCTGCGAACCTCCGCAAGCCATAGGAATAATTTCGGTAGGTGATTTACCACCTTTCATCACACAGTACGTTTCATCGTAGAGCACATACATGCCTCGTAACACTCCACACGTTTATATCATAGTCCGGGAGGCAGTGACATTTTTACGGTGGTCATTTCACCAAGGCTGATTTTCATTCACATGATAGATTCCATACTGTATGTGAGCGAAATGCTTGTCAGCTGCCGCACCGGTGATGGGGGTGAGTACAGTAGAGCCTCAAACGCGTAAAAAAACTAGAGAAATAAAGTGATATCACCAAAGTTGAATTTTTGTGTATGGTTGATTTACATTATGTAATTATAAAAAATCGTAGTTAGCTGGACATATTTCGGGGGGAAATGTGTCAGCTAGGGCAATAAACATGCAGCGCGCCGACTAAAGAGGCTGCGCATTTATAATTTCAGCTGACGACTTTTCCCCCGCAATTCAGCCAACCGACTTTTATTTATATCTAGTACGAATAATAATGGTTTGTGTAATCAAACTTCAGCTGTGGTAGTATAAAGAAACATGAAATTTTTGCTACAAAAGAGTCTATCTTCCTTGCAATTTTAATGGCGATAATAATTATTATTGCAGTTAATTATGTTATTTATTATTATCCAACTATTTAATAATATTTGTTAGAAATAAATAAGTTATAAAAATCAATAGAAGATTTATTGTATAGAAGGCGATATTCATAAATGTAAGAGTAAATATATAAAAGCCATGCGGTACAGCTGAAGTGCGGATCTCTGGTAGATCTTTTGTAGCAATAAAAATTTCATGTTTCTCTTTATACTACCACAGCTGAAATTTGATTACACGAACCATTATTATTCGTACTAGATATAAATAAAAGTCGGCTGGCTGAATTGCGGGGGAAAAGTCGTCAGCTGAAATTATAAATGAGCAGCCTCTTTAGCCGGCGCGCTGCATGTTTATTGTCCCAGCTGACACATTTCCCCCGGAAATATGTCCAGCTGACTACGATTTTTTATAATTACATAATGTAATAAACCAGAAACAAAAATTCAACTTTGGTGATATCACTTTATTTCTCTAGTTTTTTTACGCGCGCGCGCGTTTGAGGTTCTACTGTACTCACCCCCATCGCCGGTACGGCAGCTGACAAGCATTTCGCTCACATACAGTATGAAATCTATCATGTGAATGAAAACCAGCCTTGGTGAAATGACCACCGTAAAAGTGTCGCTGCCTCCCTGACTATCATGTTTAATCACCAAATGTATATCACCTTTTATATCTCAATATTTTTAAGTTAAGAAATCGGAAGTGGTGGGATAATATCAAGGATAGCTACATAAACACAAACTCTTAATTTCATTTATTTTTCCGTACTCCTTCCATATTACTCCCTGTACGGCTGCAGCCGTCTTAAACTCACTGTATCATATTCGCCTAGGGCATAGAGAACATACGAAAAACCTGTACGGATACCGTCGGCTATATTTTATTGATTGTGAGTCTCTGTTATGGAACACTAGAACCTCGGAAGAATTTTCCTCTGCTCAACAGTTGGCATTCAAACCAATGCATGACTAAGCGGGTACTCATCTCATTAATGGCAGCACGAAATGCTGCTTTACATGTCAGACATTATTATAATTATTACAAATATTATTATAATTTATTACAATATTACTTCCAATAAATAAAAAAATCATGTGTACAGGGAAATAAGAAAAATTCATTTCATACAATAAAAATAAAGTTTACTAACCAATTTCCCATACAGCATTTGCACATACATTTCATATACATTGCACATACGTTGGCGGATATACAATGTCTAATGGATATATATATACCGCATGTCCTATGGCCAACCCCGCAGGTGAGCTCCGACCTGAATTCTTGACTTCGGCAGTATTTATGGTACAGTTAGAGTGGGCTTCAGACGAGTGCGCTGCATAAGAACGAAAAGTGTCGACTGCTCTTCTAATAGCTGTCAATTTGGGAGATCGAAGCGTTTCGTGTAACCTCAAAATCGTAAACTTTTGAATTAGTAGTGAATAATTTGTAGAAGTGATGAGAAATAATCATAAATAATCTTCCGAATTGTGACACCTTAGGTATCGCTCACGCCACTTCGTAAAACTACTTCCTAGACACGCGCGGTGCTAGCGCGGAAATAATTTCTGAAATAAATAGGCACACACACATGAGGCGTGTAATTCGGTTGGACATCGAAAAAACCCGAATAATTGTTAACTTTCACTTTTGAACATTACTTACCATTTATTCAAAGATTCACGATTTCGAGCTTATACTTCGATCTCCCGAATTGATAGCCATCGGGAGATCAGACGTTTCACACTTTTCGTAAGAACGCAGCGTAAGAGCGAAAAGCGTCGTCTGATTTCCCGATGGCTGTCAATTCGGAAGATTATTTATGATTATTTCTCATCACTTCTACAAATTATTCACTACTAATTCAAAACTTTACGATTTTGAGGTTACACGAAACGCTTCGATCTCCCGAATTGACAGCTACTAGAAGAGCAGTCGACACTTTTCGTTCTTATGCAGTGCACTCGTCTGAAGCCCACTCTAACTGTACCATAAATACTGCCGAAGTCAAGAATTCGGGTCGCAGCTCACCTGCGCGGTTGGCCATAGGACATGCGGTATATGTATATACATGGAAATGTCTTATGAATATGTCAGTACTGGATGTTGACATTCTAATCATTAATTGTAACTAATTTCATTGCGATACTTGTTACATTTATATCGAGTAACTAATTAAATTGCGTAACTCGTTACATTTGTAACTTTGCCGCGCAACTTTATTATTTTATTAATTCAATAATCTCGACCGAGATTATTAATCGAGTAACCAATTTAATTGCGATACTTGTCACATTTGTATCGAGTATCGATTTAATTGCGTTACTCGTTATATTTGTATCGAGTAACGAAATTTTAGTTCATTATACGCTACGAACAGAAATAAATAACGAAATTTCATATTGTTACTCGATACAAATGTAATGAGTAACGAAATAAAATTTCTTATTCAATACAAGTGTAACAAATAACTGAGCTTCTTCGTTCCTCGTTATAAATGGAACAAGTAGCAAGCGATACCTCGATAATTGTGTAGCAATGTAACGTAAGGAATTCCGTTTCCCAATACAGCCTATAGCGTGTAACTTTTGTGTAACTCGATACAAAAGTAACTAGTTACTGACATCTCTGCAGTGTGGCTTCCCCAAAGGATTGTAAAACTACAGTGGTGGCCATAACCTCAATTGAAAAAGAACAAGGAGAAAAATATGCAATACCAGAAGAGCTCATCTATGCAGATTCTCATGAGGAATTGAAAAATACGACTGCTTTCAAAAAGGTAAGAGATTCATTACAAAAGAGGCATGATGAATTCAAAATATGGATAACGCTGTCAAGAGAATTGCAAAAGACATATTTAGATGATGAAGGAAATATCCAGTTTGAAGGAAAGTATTTAAAACAAATATCTCAAGAGAATATTAAAGAACACTCAGACCTTGGGGGTTATGTTATCAACAAAATTGAATACATATCTAGACGTAAAATTTCCCGTTCTTTCAGAATCTGCAGTCAAAAATTCATTTTTGGCAGAATAAATACATTTGACCTTGAAATGACCTTGAATTTGACCTTGTCGAATCAAACGGACATCGGATTTGGATTCAGCGACCTCAAAAATATATAGGAATAATAATTTGAATCGATTTGACTATTTTTCCAGGATTTAACCTTGAAATAACCTTGAACGTGACGTGATGGAGACAAACGGACACCGGATTCGGATTCAGCAAATTCAAAAACATAAAGATATAGTGGTCTGGTTCCGGGAACAGGAGCTTTTTTTTTGTATGCCTGTGTTATCAACTGTAATTGTGCAATGCGTTGGAATATGTCAAACGTATGTATGTAGAAAAAACATTGTTGAATACATTTTTTATGAATAACGCCCTACACGTTCTTACTTAACAGACCTATCTTATGAGATACACTGTCAAATTAAGGGTTAAAAAATTGAAGGGTTCCTTTAAAAAATAACACTTATCAAAAACGTCAATCCCTGTAGTATTGGTAACAATGCCTACTCTTTCGTTGTATCTAGCCGTGTAGTGGTGCCTACTCTTTCATTATAATATAATCACATGAAAGAAATTTTAAGGGCGACAAGACAGAGGCACACAAATTTTGGGAGAAGAAATTCCGACAAGAAACGGAATAAGGCTTTGCCGGGATTGGAAACGGAGGACGAAACCGCTGCAAAAATTGAGGAGCTAAAAGAAACACTTGGCATCACCGAAGAAAATGTCGATGAACTTTCGGACGTTGGGAGCGATGGTTAAATATTGTGTATTTAATATTACATATCGTCGGCTTACTTGTAAAACCTTCTAAGTCCGATTTTCGGACATAGGACTTAGTAGGTTTTACAAGTAAGCCGACGATATTAAAACGCGTGTACGGCGTTATTCATAAAAAATTTATTCAATAATGTTCTTTCCACTTACATACGTTTGATATATTCCAACGCATTGCGCAATTACAGTTAATAATGAGTCCAATCACCACCATTGATAACACAGGCACACAAAAAAAAAGGGCCTTGTTCCCGGAACCAGACCAGTATATCTTTATGTTTTTAGGGTCGCTGAATCCGAATCCGGTGTCCGTTTGTCTCCATCACGTCACATTTTTTTTTAATCTCAAAAAACCATCAGTAGATCATGATTTTCAAAAAGTTAATGGACTTAAACCAAATTCGCTATAGGGGTTTTTTTGGGTCGCTGATCATGAATCTGAAATAGGATTTCAAAAATGCAAAATGGCGGATCCAATATGGCGGACGAGATTTTTGAAAATCGACGGATTCATACCGAATTTGGTATAAGGGGGTTTTTTGGGTCTCTGATCATAAATCTAGTCAGATTTAAAAAATTCAACATGGCGGATCCAATATGGAGGACGAGATTTTCGAAAATCGACGGATTCATGCCAAATTTGGTATAGGGTTTTTTTTCGATCGCTAATGACGAAAATGAAGTTATATTTACAAAAATTCAAAATTTTCAAAAATCTTGTCCTCCATATTGGATCCGCCATCTTGAATTTTTAAAATCTGACTTCAGATTCATGATCAGCGACCCAAAAAACCTCCTTATACCAAATTCGACATGAATCCGTCGATTTTCAAAAATCTCGTCCGCCATATTGGATCCGCCATCTTGAATTTTTGAAATCCGATTTCAGATTCGTGATTAGCGACCCAAAAAACGCCTTATAGCGAATTTGGTTTAAGTCCATTAACTTTTTGAAAATCATGATCTATTGATGGTTTTTTGAGATTAAAAAAAAATGTGACGTATTGGAGACAAACGGACACCGGATTCGGATTCAGTGACCCCAAAAACATAAAGATATGCTGGTCTGGTTCTGGGAACAAGACCTTTTTTTTGTGTGCCTGTGTAATTATCGCTTGGGGCATCTCCGAGGCATACTATCCACCAAATTCGCGGGGAAGCTAATTCGCCGAAAATTTGATGAATAGTATGCCTCGGAGATGCCAAGCGATTATCGATGGTGGTGATTGCACTCATTATTAATATAATTGCGTATTGCCTTGGAACATGTCAAACGTATGTATGTGGAAAAAACATTGTTGAATAATGTTTTTATGAATAACGCCGTACACGCTCTTACTTAACAGAATATACATATATAATGTAATATAAAAAATATAATACAACGAAAGAGCAGGAATTATTACCATGACAAGTATTGTTTTTGAAAGGAACCCTTCAACTATAACAGCACACCGTTTATTCAGTCACTCTCTTCGTCGATCTCTTCACTTTCATCCTCATTAGATTCTTGGTCCGAAAGTTCAGCGACATTTCCTTCGGTGATGCCAATTGTTTCTTTTAGCTCCTCAATTTTTGCAGCGATTTCATCCTCCGTTTCCAATCCCGGCAAAGCCTTATTCCGTTTCTTGTCGGAATATCTTCTCCCAGCATTTTTGTGCCTTTGTTTTGTCGTCCTTAAAATTTCTTTCATGTCATTCGTGAAAGCAACTTTATCTCTCGGCCCTTCGAAACGGCAGTTCTTAGCAGCAACTGGAATTCGAAAGAACTATTATTATATTGTTTTTCATTGGCAATTTTTTTCCGGTAATCGGGTATACTTACCGTATAGCGTGTTGCATATTTTTGTTTTCCTGAATTCGAGTTTCTCTTTTGAGCCGTCCCACGTTAACTGCGATGCGACAAACTCATCCGTCAGCAGCTGCTTCATCGAACAGCTCAGGAACTGCCTGGTAGTCGATCCTCCCAGGCTTACAAAATGCCTGAACTACGATAAAAAAGAATGCGTTATTTTTCGAAACCTCGATTTTTTATCTATTTGTAATCAAAACATTTTAGGTATGAAATTGTTTGTTGTAAATATTTACATGTTTAACTTTTAATCGAATCTTAATAACCAAAAACCATAAAACAGTGAACGTAACTGCATACAATGAGGATTTGAAATCTATTCTAATGACACACAATCCATGAATGGAGGAACGTTTGAGGAAAGTTACAACAATCGTTTCAGTAACGTTTCAGAAATGTATCAAAGCGGACATATAGAACTTTAAAAAAAAAGGCTGTAATTCGAAAATGTCGGTAAAGTATCGGCACTGTAGATATGTAAGCTTGTTTTGTTTGGGCCAGACTCACGATTTGAGGTTAGAATCGGATATGCGAGAAAATCAATGTTAGTTGTTATGTTTAAACAAATGAAAATCAGTTTGCCAATAAATCT
Source organism: Xiphydria camelus (assembly GCA_963678675.1). Taxonomy (NCBI): domain Eukaryota; kingdom Metazoa; phylum Arthropoda; class Insecta; order Hymenoptera; family Xiphydriidae; genus Xiphydria; species Xiphydria camelus. The sequence goes on along the minus strand of OY783192.1, from coordinate 17,053,624 downwards.
ATAAAGCATTTACCTGTTTTTGTGCCGGAGTTGGATGTTTGGAAAAACTCCACGATGCACTTTATTAGTTGTTGCGTTGCACTGTTGCGATTCACTCACATTCACTGGATTCAATGAAACGAGCACTCTAAGGGAGAGCGCCCACCAAAGTAGCGTGGCATGCGACGTGGCAGCGACATGGCAAGTAGCATGCATCTAGCATGACACTTCGAGTTGAAACCAACGGTAAGAAATGAATCAGCGCACACCGAAGTAGCGTAGCCAGAAACGTGCTAGTGGCATGTCACGTCACTGCTTCTACCGGTTCTACTTTTTGCGATGTGCTACTAGCAGCCCATTCACACTATAGGGTATACCTACTCACCGTTTCGGTAATTTTAACGAATCGGTGCAAACTGAATGCTATGTTATAACATATATATTAGACTGATTAAAAAAAAAGCTTTTTTAATTAATTGTCTTGGCGGGCACTTAAAACGTTAGTATTTAATGTAACTTTGAATATGCCGTCGGGTGCACATTCTCACTCAATATTTAGGGGTGTCTCAATCGCTTTTTCTGATTTCCATTTGAATAACACGGTGAAATTTTTCAATCATTGGTTTAGTGTTAATTCCTTCTACGGTAAAAAATGTCCCCGTGAAAAATTAGAAAAATTGAGAGTTTTAGATGTAATTGACGTAAAGAAATATTATTTTTAATTATTAAATAGAATATTTGTTCCCCATAATTATCATTTCATTCTATTTAATAATTCGCGACGATCCATACGATCATTGTCTTCCGAGAAAGGTCTGACCGAGGCTTTCGCGTTCTACATTCGCCGAATTAGATCTCTTTTACCTGCCACGATTAACCGTATATTTCGCGAGGTATTTCCAATTGTGATTTTATCAAACGAAACGAACCGATGGGTCGAAGTCCGTCTATGGTAACACGGAACAGGTAGTATGCCCTTCGGTGCGAACTCCGAATGCCTATGTCAATTTCTCTTTTATTACGGGACAGATCCCTCTTAGATAAAAACCGCTAAAAACCCTCTTAGCACCGTCATCCTTTCTTTTCTTACAATGAAAAATTTCCACAGGCAGTAATTTTCACCACTTCTCTTTTTCCTCCGCCCTGTACTCGAGATACTCTTCCGATTTTCCCAAAATCCGTAGTTCTTGACGTTCGAATCTCGAGAGTCTCCACGCAAGTCTATCCAATCGCCCCTTGTTCCGTCTCACGATAGATAAAATTCGACACATCGGTTCATGCAGCCAGGCTGGTATGAGTTCGTAGTCCCGCATCTTACCTAAAATGCTAATTGCTGGACGAGTCGGAATAAACTGTCATGCCACTACCACGTCTGTACCATGTCACATGCCACGCCACTTTGGTTGGCGCTCCCCGGAAAAGCATGCCACGCCACTGTCACGCCACTGCCACGTCTGTACCATGTCGCGTGCCACGCTACTTTGGTGGGCGCTCTCTCTGACGCGCAGCTGCCTCGCGCACATTTACAGAAAGCACTTAGGGTGCGGACACACTATTGTCACGTCACGTGAGCTCACGTGATAGCACGTAGCATGAGCCAATAAAATCACCGATATCTTAACCCATTTGTTTCGTATTGGCTCATTGCGTATTGGCCTATCACGTGAGCTCACGTGACGTGACAATAGTGTGTCCGCACCCTTAAGCGCATGCGTAAGACCGCACGTCGTGCATCCTACGTGCGACGCACCATTGCTATCTGGGATGGTAATAAAGGATACGCTGGATCTCCAATTATCATGAATGGGATGTGAATATCATCAATAATTTTTTTTTCCTGTGAAATAATAGTATTTGCTTTAAACAAGTTGTATTGGATATGTCTATTGTATTCCATTAAAACCTGAAATGTCATACTTGCGGTATAAGTGTAACTGCTTTTTTGAAAATGCTTCAATTTCGCAAAACAGCCGCATCATGACACGAATCTGGTGATTTACAATTTATGTTACGAAATCTGTAAAGGGAAAAATGTAGGGATAATAGGTATGAAACTCTGCATACCTCGATTTACAATAATAATTATCCCCATTTTTATAATTTACAAAAATTGAGTGAAATCTTTACATATACATAAGTTGGTAAATATTTGAAAAATCGTTGAGGTCATGAAACTCATAGACATTTAATATTTGAATACATATCGACCTACCTGTAGTCGGGATCAACAACGCCTTATAGAATTATTGATGTCCATCCTTTTCTGTTTCTAAAATCGGCATGTCCTTGCATTGGTGGTGTTATAGGAATATGGGTTCCGTCAATTGCTCCAATTAACTGACGAATATGATAAGTGTTTTCGAACGTACTCGAAATGATTTTCCATTCTTCCAAATTAGGCATTGCTATTTCGGTCGATAAAAAATGTTTATTGATTGCGTTCACAACTCGTCGAACGCATCTCCAAACACTGGTCTTTTGAACTCCAAACAGATTTCCTATAGTTCGATATTCGGCTGAACTTGCTAGGAAGTACAGAGTAATAGCGACTTGTTTTTCAATAGAAATGGGATATCTTGATTGTAAAAACAATGGTTTTGGCCTTAAACGTTGGAGTTTTGGACGTAACGAGTTGCAAAACCACATAAAGGTATTTTTAGTCATCCTGAAGTTTTGAAGCCAATCGTCATCAGTGAAGTTTAACAAATTATCCAAAATATTATTGTTCACAACATTTATCCAAAATTCCGATGATCTTTTTTTCATCCAAGGGCTTGGACTTTTCCGTGTCAAAAATAATTCAGAAATCGCTGAGTACTCTTCCGATGTTTTAAAATACGCAAAAGTACCTTGCGTCTTATATTGCGACGTGTTTTCAATTAATTTCAAGTCAATTTGTAGTCAATTTATTTCGGCTTTCAGGCTGTAAAATTTATGCATCATAATGATGTTTCGTATAAAAATGGCCTAAAATTAGTCTCTTCTAAACATGTCAACGTTAAAAAGGAAACATAAATACTACGCACAGATTCAAACCAATTTGGCACTTTTAAATCTCAAGGAATGTGACTTTATAGTGTATTGTCCATTTGATAAAATATTTATTAATATTTCAGTAAACATTGATGAAGATTTTTGTAGTTATTCACAAAATTAGAAAATATTGATTTCAATAAAATGTTGCATGTTATTTGTTGTGAAGGGGGTGTAAATGAAAATAAATAATTGTACAGGTTGATGTTTTTTAAAAATTTATTGTCACAAACGTACAGCATAACTTACACAGTAGTCACATTTATCAAGAGTTACTTGAGGGTAAGACCTCATTTAATGATATAAAAATCGTGCAGTTACATATTGTGAAAATACTAATCAAATAATTCTGAGAACAAAATTAGAAAATTGGCATTAAGTTGTTAAATTGATAGGTACATTTCAAACATAATGAATGGGTGGTGATGGGTGATGAGTGACAAAAATTACTGTACAAGTATAATACTTCCAAAAATGTTGAATATAAAACTAAACACACATCAAATAATTCGACGCTCGCAAATAAGAACATCGTATCTCAATAATGACAGTTTTTCAGAAAGTAGGTTTAAAGTCGTGTAGGTTTTATTATCAGATACGATTAAACTACTTTTTTTTTAAATTCACATATTTGCAAAAATAATTTAGAAATCATGGTTTTAATTGAAAGAGAATTTCTTATATTGAAAAGTGATGTTAACTCATTTTGGCCAAAAATTGAGATACGATGGTCTTATTTGCGAACGTAAAATGTATGTATACACATATTATTTTTGAATTATAAGAGGTTGCATATTTGTTAAGATACAGCACATACGAACTATGTCATCAATGTAAGGGAATAAGTCGTAGCTAATTTTCTGTAGAATTTCGTACGTTTTAATCCGTTGAATATATACTGCGTTCGACATGAATTCGTACACCAGCAACACTATAAGTTTCACGGACTTCCTTTTCAGAGAGTCGTCCATCATGAACAAATGGTGGCATGACCATTATGGCATTGTTTTCTATTTTCAAACCGGGAAAACCTTTATCTGCCAATACTACACCTGTTTCCAGTAAGTTTAAAATACCCGAATTATTGGTTATAAATGTGTTACTAGTTCGGCCGCCATAGCACTTTAAAACAAATGATACAAATCCGTTTGGAGATATTACTGTTAAAAATTTTGCCGTAAATGTTCCCTTATATTGAGAATACGTATAAATCCTATTATCAACAGAATTTGGTTGATCTACTCGTAATTCAGAACAATCTATAATAACTTTACATTGGGGGTAATTTAATTTAAAAGCTTTAGGCATATTAAAACGAACAGCTTCTCTGGTTGGCCAAAATATAAAATTTGAGATCTTCAATTAGCTCTCTTAACACCGAAATGAACATTCTTGACGCTGATGTTTTATGAATTCCGAATAGCACTGCCAATGCAGTATAAGACAGTCCTAATTTAATCTTCATGAGGAACAAAAGAAGTTTATCATAAATATCAAGTTTGTCATTTCCGTGGGTCACATTGAGAAATTGCACATCGCTCGTTGCGACGGAACAGGATCCATCTGCCAAGTCAACTCACTCCCGCGGAAACTTTACCGAATCACCGATGGTGGCGCTATAGTCCAGTCATTGAAGTCCTGAATTAGAAATAATTAAAGAGGAGCTGAATTTTTTACAGTAGGTACTGTTTGCACCCTACAACAACTTCCTGATATTTTGAAGGATCATCCCCGGCCGGATTGTTTAAAAAAGAGATGTAAACAAAAAAAAAACGATTTTTTGCGAATATCTCTTCAACTTTCAAGAATAACGAGAAAATCTTCAAATAAAAGTTGTAAACAATCGAATTCATAATAAAAAAATTCTTAGTGAAATTTTTACCTATATGCAATATGGGTCACCCATATATTACGTAAGACGTTTTTGGCCTCTTTTGACCCCCCCTCCCCCCAGTGTAAGATACTGTACGATTCCAGATGACCCCCCGCCCCCCTTAAATCTTACATAAGACGTAACTTTTTTAAGTCATTCTTGAGCTTGCCGTTTAACTGCTTTCAAATATCAGATGAATATTAGGAAGAGATTGACTATATTTCGAGACGGTCCTGCTAAACAATAGCATCATACATAGTCAGAACGAGGATGCTGTATATAGGAGCTGTTTAAATAGACTCTTCATTATTCGCTATTCTCTAATTGTGTATCAACAGCGTCTTTTATCCGAGTGGAAGTCCAACACGATTGATGTAAAGTTTATAGTCTACTACGGTATATTTCTTTATGCACTGCATCCTCGTTCTCACTCTTCGTATCAACGGAAAACATTAGAAAACATATATTCACTCAGTTCAAGTAACTTCATTTTTAAACTTCGTTTAATAAAATATATCCTCAGTAGAGACGTCCTGCTCCTCAACCCACTCGACGTCCTCCACTTCCGTTTCACTATTTCGGAAGATGCACATAAGCTCCCGATCACGACGCAATGCCACTCGTGCAGGTCGCCTCTTCTCTGCTTGATCCTCGCTTTTGCACATTCTTTTCTCTATTGTTACTGCTTTATTTGATGCAAAGTACAGCGCTTCTTTCAATCTGTATTGAGTGATTTGATAGCATTTTTGGCTAGGAATTTCTCACGTAAGATGAGATCTAGACCCCCCCCCCCGCCCCATTATAAGACACTGTAAGAAATATTCATACCCCCCCTCCCCCTCAAACGTCTTACGTAATATATGGATGGCCCCATAGGGAAGCGGCAAAATGCGTTCAAAGTTTGCGCACCACCTAAGGGAGCATGCTGCGCTTAAAAAATTCATAAGAAATCGAAAAATTACTCTTTTTCGATGATTTTTTTTTTAAATCGCATCTACAGGAGTAGACCTACATTTTGAGAGATATAGAAAAAAAATTTATGCATTATTATGTAATGCGATTATTGATTATTTTAGATTTTAAACCGATTCTTTTCCCTGAACATTGGGGAACAATTTTTTTTCTTTTAACTTGGTATTCGTTAGATTATTATCTAAAAAAAAGTCCTCTACGGCTTCGCACTGAATACCTTCTGTGTGGAGATATAATATAATATAATACAACTGATTTTCTGGTGAGTGGCAGTCCTGAATGAAATCTGTGGCCGCACCACTGTACTGGGGACCGACAGAGAACGCGCATATATTCCCGACTCTCTCTTAGTCATAAACGCGTTCTGCACTGCGCGAAGCCGTCTGTGCCTCTACCAAGGAGTAGGTGTCCAACTACCTGCTCTTTGCCTCTATAGACCTTCGGCACGCTGCCAAAAAGTGCAATGGTAGTATCATGTATGCCCTTTGAGGTTTCGGTAATAATGCATATGCTGATAAACGACCAAGCAAAATTGACAGGTCCCCGTGGAACTTGTGTTGGAGAAGTTAATTACTTATTGCAAAAAAAAATCGCATCTTGCAATGATAGTATCACGTATGCCGAGCATGTGAAACGATATTTCATAGAAAAAATAATATATATTGAAGAACGATCGGCATACGTGTATCGTAGGGACTAAGGGTCGGCTCACGGAACATGATCCTTTCATCCAAAACGTGGTCATTTAATGTCACTTTCAACCGGCATTGTTGCAACTGAAGAGATTAACTGTCATGAAGCTTTTGAAAAGGGACGTGCAAGTATGAAGACAATGATTGGAAAGACAGCAGAGGACGTGTCATTGACATTTAAATACAAAGTAAAAAATGTAGCATCTGCCAAAGGTGGAATTCACATTAATAGCAAATACCAATCAATCAACTCAGGATTACTATTTCAAAGAATTTCCGTTGCGCTTCAAGGTAATGAGGAGCTTACTCGTGATGCTTTGCACTATGAATTATCTCCATTCCCTGCATCCTTATTCGACGAAAAAGGTTTCATGAGGAAAACTACGAAATCTGAATTATATTGACACGTGTGCGGGGAACGGAAAAGGGAAAGGCGCAAAGGGGCCGCGGAAGGAAAGGCGCGAAGGCGCCGCGGTCGAGGAAAAGGCGCGAAGGCGCCGCGGTCGAGGAAAAGGCGCGAGGGCACCGCGGTCGGGGAAGGCGTGAAAACGCCGCGGAAGGGAAAGAGGAGAAAGAAAAGGGAACCCAAATGCGAATCGAGTCGTCTATTGGAAGTCCTAAGAAGGACTGAGGAAGATCCAGGCGTCTCCCTCAACGCCGGAATGCCCGCTACGCTCAACGCCCGCTCTTATATACCTAACGCGGAGGGGACCGTTATCGGTCCTATTGGCCGGTAACGGTCGAGTGGGGGCGACTTGCGGCAGTCTCCCTGATTGGCGCGACGTGACGTGCTCGACGCTCCGCCGCACCAATCCCCCGCGAGCAGGCCAGTGTCCACTGCGCGCTGCCCGAGAGCGTCAAGCGCTCTCTAAAGACTAACTATACTAGGGACTTATACTTATAAAAATGACGCACGTCAATATAAGGTTTTCCAAAGTTCTTTGCTCAGAAGAGCTTTTGAATAGTTTCCGATTTGTTGTCGATGGAGGTTTTCTACTGCATCAGGTGGTAGGGCCACATGGCAAAACGTACAAGGAAGTTTGTCACATTTATTTGATGCACATTAAAAAGCATTATGGAGAACATGCCTCTGTTGTATTTGATGGGTATGATGACGAATCATTGGGAACTAAATCATACGAAAGGTTTCGACGGCAACAAAAGAACGTGGCGGTTGACATTAATTTCGACGGCAACATGCTCATTCAACTCACCCAAACACAATTTCTATCTAATATATGCAATAAGAAAAAATTCGTTAAATTATTAGCATCGTACTTGCAAGAATGTAATATCACAGTGTTCCAAGCAGATGAGGATGCCGATACACTGATAGTGCAGACAGCGTTGAAATTAAATGAACAAGTAATTGAGCCTGTAGCTGTCGTCGGAAATGACGTTGATCTTTTAGTATTGTTAATTGCTTTAACACCGAGATTGACGATAATATTTATTTCTACAAGATCTCTCCAGTACAGAGAAAACATACATTGTACTATACATCTTCCCATAAAGATTTGAAACCATTCATATTATTTGGTCATGTTTTCGGAGGGTGTGATACCACCAATGCCTTGTATGGGAAAGGAAAAAAGTCAATAATAAAATTAATTAAAAAACGTCCAGACGTTAACAATACTGTGCAAATTTTTTACAATCGTGAGAGTACTCTGAGGAGGAAATTTGTGCTGCTGGTGAAAAATTAATCCTTTCTTTATATTCAAATAATCAGAAAGATCAGAATCTCCATGAAATGCGGTACAAGCGATTTGTTTCGTTAGCTCTCCACGCAATAGCAGAAATACGATTAGCAGAATTGCCTCCAACAGTTTCTGCTTGTCATCAACATGCCAAACGTGCACATTATCAAATTCAACGATGGTTGGGGAATTCTATTGACGCAGAATTGTGGGGGTGGACAAGGATCAGAACGTGCTGATACCAATAATGACAATGGATACTCCAGCTCCAGAAAAATTGCTCACATTGGTAAAAAAATTTTTGGATCATTGTTAGAAAAAAATCTCTCTTATTGCATTACTCATTGTCAGTTATTTTCTTCTTTTCAGATTTTCTGTGGTTGCACTACGACTTGTTAAACTAACCGCTGTGGGTGTAAAAAAGCTGGTCTACGTTGTTCACAATTATGTAAAAACTGCAATGGCATCAGTTGTAACAATGCTGCAGTTATTTCTCGCTCAAAGTCCCCAGCGAGAGCTGTATACCACGAAGCAAATAATGAGAAAGATAGTGACAGTGAAGACGACAATTGTGAGGATATGTATGACATTTTTATTAACGCAAATGAGAACACTGTTTATGAATTCGAAGAAGATGATATAGAAAATGATATTGATTTTGATTCTTTTTGAAATTTCTAAAAATGGTGCACTGAAAAAAAATTCAATTAGTTATAATCACATTTGAAGATATGGATTAACAAGTTTAAGGATATATGTTATATATTTATTTATATCATGTATTTATAACAAGTATTTATAACAAGTACGACATTCTTATTAACGCAAATGAGAACACTGTTTATGAATTCGAAGAAGATGATATAGAAAATGATATTGATTTTGATTCTTTTTGAAATTTCTAAAAATGGTGTATTGAAAAAAAATTCAATCATTTATAATCACATTTGAAGATATGGATTAACAAGTTTAAGGATATATGTTATATATTTATTTATATCATGTATTTATAACAAGTATTTATAACAAGTATGACATTCTTATTAACGCAAATGAGAACACTGTTTATGAATTCGAAGAAGATGATGTAGAAAATGATATTGATTTTGATTCTTTTTGAAATTTCTAAAAATGCTGTATTGAAAAAAAATTCAATTATTTATAATCATATTTGAAGATATGGATTAACAAGTTTAAGTATATGTGTTATAATAATAGGTATTTATAATTTTTGTATTATTTTTGAAATTTTCTATTAAACGTTAAAAACTTCTGTGCCCAAATAAAAAACTGTATAATTCAACATTTCAGGAGTATTTTGATGACACCTGTAGAAGATAATTCTGAATTAAAGGTATTGTAAAAATAGAAAAAAAAATTTACAATCACCTACAAAATAAAAGAATTTTCTTCCTTAATAAAATGGATATTACTATACACTAACAAATTGCCTGCATTGCTCCAACAACGTTTATTCGTCGCTAGCACGCACTACGTGTTTCAACAGAAAGAAATACTGTTTAGCTCCCACCTCTGTCGTCCTCATGGCGCAGTAGAGGTTAAGAGTAGGTAGTTGGACATGATATGTGATATGATCATTTAAAAAATTCTGAATTTACAACACTTTTTAGAGCATATACCGACCCTTAGTCCCTACGATACACGTATGCCGATCGTTCTTCAATATATATTATTTTTTCTATGAAATATCGTTTCACATGCTCGGCATACGTGATACTATCATTGCAAGATGCGATTTTTTTTGCAATAAGTAATTAACTTCTCCAACACAAGTTCCACGGGGACCTGTCAATTTTGCTTGGTCGTTTATCAGCATATGCATTATTACCGAAACCTCAAAGGGCATACATGATACTACCATTGCACTTTTTGGCAGCGTGCCGAAGGTCTATAGAGGTAAAGAGCAGGTAGTTGGACACCTACTCCTTGGTAGAGGCACAGACGGCTTCGCGCAGTGCAGAACGCGTTTATGACTAAGAGAGAGTCGGGAATATATGCGCGTTCTCTGTCGGTCCCCAGTACAGTGGTGCGGCCACAGATTTCATTCAGGACTGCCACTCACCAGAAAATCAGTTGTATTATATTATATTATATCTCCACACAGAAGGTATTCAGTGCGAAGCCGTAGAGGACTTTTTTTTAGATAATAATCTAACGAATACCAAGTTAAAAGAAAAAAAATTGTTCCCCAATGTTCAGTGAAAAGAATCGGTTTAAAATCTAAAATAATCAATAATCGCATTACATAATAATGCATAAATTTTTTTTCTATATCTCTCAAAATGTAGGTCTACTCCTGTAGATGCGATTTAAAAAAAAATTATCGAAAGAGTAATTTTTCGATTTCTTATGAATTTTTTAAGCGCAGCATGCTCCCTTAGGTGGTGCACAAACTTTGAACGCATTTTGCCGCTTCCCTATTGCATATAGGTAAAAATTTCACTAAGACTTTTTTATTATAAATTCGATTGTTTACAACTTTTATTTGAAGATTTTCTCGCTATTCTTGAAAGTTGAAGAGATATTCGCAAAAAATCGTTTTTTTTTGTTTACATCTCTTTTTTAAACAATCCGACCGGGGATGATCCTTCAAAATATCAGGAAGTTGTTGTAGGGTGCAAACAGTACCTACTGTAAAAAATTCAGCTCCTCTTAAATTATTTCTAATTCAGGACTTCAATGACTGGACTACTAGTAGTAGATTCGCTCATCGCCTATTTCTCCCTAAGGCGGATTAAGTAACCGACGCACAATGGGCGGAAACGCCGAAATTCTGGCCAAAAGTCGAAAACGTATATTAATCGAGGTGAAATTGAGTACTCAGGGGTTTTTGGGGTCGCTGATTACAAATCCGAAGTCAAAATTTCGAAAAACAATATGGCGGATCCAATATGGCGGAAAGGTTCCTCAAAAATTGATCGAATCTGGGTGAGATTGAGTACTTGGGGGTTTTTAGTGTCGCTGATTATGAATCCGAAGTCAAAATTTCGAAAAACAATATGGCGGATCCAATATGGCGGAAAGGTTCCTCAAAAATTGATCGAATCTGGGTGAGATGGAGTACTCGGGGATTTTTGGGGTCTCTGATTACTAATCCGAGGCCAGAATTGCAAAATTCGTAGGTGGCGCCACAGTACGGCGCATGCACGGATCAAATCTCGACGTAAAATAGAGTAATTGCCCTGAATTCGGGTACCCGGGGGTTTTCGGGGTCGCACTATGGTTTGTAGGAAGGTATTTTTCGGCCAAAAGTCTAAACAAGGTTTTAATAAATATTGAAGCTTAACTGTTTTTTGTGGAGCATATTAACTCTAAAAAAACATTTGATGTCTTTTACAGGTAACTTTAAACTTATAAACACGAATTTGTTGAAACGTATTTACTAAATTGAACAAAACAACGTATTAATTTTCCATATCTAATTCTAGTAAGTCCAAATGATCGGGTATTACTTCTTCTAACATAATTTCTTCATCGTAACCTTCCTCTGTGTGTTCCTCATTTTGTAATGTCTGCGGATGTATTTCTAAAAGCATTGCTATAACTTCAGATGGAAGATGTAGTTTCTGTTGCTTATTAATTCTTGTCTGTAAATTTAACGTGGAAATTATGGGATCTGAGGTATCCATAGCTCTATGGAAAACATCTTGCAGATTACTTCGTCGACTGGTTTTCCTAGCGTGGAACTGTAAAATTTATATTGTTAAATAATCTGAACTTTTACTTAGTTTATTTGTTAGTTGATTATTATCTGTGTTTCAAGGTACATTACCTCTGTTCCATGGTACAAGACCATCTTGTACCTTGGAACAATTTGTAGCTAATAAAAATTACGCTGGAAAACACCTTGGTATCAATATTTGGAAAATTTCCTTTACATCTTATGTACCTGAATAGATATCTCATCGATCCAGCAGGGAATGCCGTTTAAATATTTTCCCAATCATCAGTTAAACTAAAATATTCAATAATCGTTCCGAGGTACAACACTCTCCCCTACTCAATTTCACCGAGATTCGATTAATTTTTGAGGAACCTTTCCGCCATATTGGATCCGCCATATTGTTTTTCGAAATTTTGACTTTGGATTCGTAATCAGCGACCCCAAAAACCTCCGAGTACCCGAATTCAGATCAATCCGTTAACTTTTCGACTTTTGGCCAGATTTTCAGCGTTATCACCGTTTGTCGGAAAGTGGAAAAAACTAATTTTTTCAAAAGATCGCAGATATTCGCAGGAAAAGATCATTGCATGGTATTCACAGATAAAGAGGGAATGTACTCATAATAACAGTTTCCCGGCCAAACTCGGCCAAATTTTTAAAAGTCTACTTAAATCTTAAAATCTACTTTCAGATATACATATATACAGATAAACTTCAATTATGTTGAAAGTAATTTAAGAAATAAGTAATAACATTGCAGCTTTCTGCTTATGTTTATTACAAGTACATACCTTAAGGCTGATATCCCTGTTACCTGCATGTAAAAATTATAAAAAAGACAACAACGCCAGACCTGCAAAGTTTGTGTACGCTCGGCGAACTCCTCGAGCTAACTGACCACCGACCAAAAGTACAACTTTTCATGACGTGTATAAACAAATGTAGCGTGCAAATAAACTTCTAAAATGAAGATTCGTGAGCTATGGATTGTTTACTTGTAATGTACACACATTAAAATATGTTTACGTAAAGTTGAAAAAAAGACTTGGCCAGATTTTCGGCGTTTCCGCCCATTGTGCGACGGTTGGCGGTGATTAGCAGAGTGATTTCGGTGACGCGTGACGCACTAGGAATCGTCCGGCAATTAGCCTTCCGCGAAAGGTACCGGATTGCGAGCGCATTCCAGCCCCCTGCTTGGCCTTATCACATCCCATATCATCCCTCGAGTGACCTTCGTTCTACAAGAGTATACGCAGTAAGAAAGAGATATGCTAATAGGGAAGATGCACGTTGATTAGTGGCGCTATCGGTGGAGATTTTCTGCACATTATTGGTATAAACAATTCGTGACAGTATGAGGTTATATCGGAGTTTAGTAGTGATTTTAAACTGAACCATGCCTAAATCGGAGCGAAATTGTTGTGTTGCTAATTGCAAAAATACTGAAAGATCTTGCAAAAACAGTAATATTAACTTTTACTCATTCCCGGGTAAATCCTACGAAGTGGGAAAGCGACAGCAGTGGATAAAAGCTCTTAACCGAAAAAAGTGAGTTTAGTTTATTGGTCGTTGAGAACAAAATTATCATTGCAGTATTTCAGTGAAGATGGTTCTTTATAGGTACCAACAAAATATTTAAGAATATGAGGAGTAACGTTTCAAAACGCATTTTCTCCATTCGCAGTTTGTCCTATAATCGCTAGCAGTTTAGCGATTATAGGACAAACTGCGAATGGAGAAAATGCGTTTTGAAACGTTACTCCTCATATGTAGTGCACATTTTGTCGGAGGTCAACGAAGTTCCATCCAGTCTCATCCTGCGTATATTCCAACGATATTCCCTGTGACACAGGCTATTTCTTATTTTGAAAGGCATATGAAAAGGACTGACTGCACTTCTAAAACTGTTTTCAGTCCTAAAATTACGCAGGTGATACAAGCTGACAATGAAGATGAAGAGGTTGAAAGAATAAGCCATCCCATCAATACAAAAAGTAGTGTTGAAACACAGCAGTAGCCTCAAGAAAGAAAAGCAGTTGAGAGATCTCACTATTTCACTATTTTCTGGAATTGTTCTCATTCGTACAACTGTCGACTATTTTAACTCAAAATATGTTCTTTTGCTGTTTCTAATGAAAATTAAGTTGGGAATTATTTTTAACGTCCATTTTCAAGTACAGAAGTCAGGTTATTTAAAAATGTACGTCTAATTTTGACAGACAAAACAACCAGTTTAATTTTCTAGTCGAAAAATTCTATTGAAAAATGTATGCCCAAAGCGTTTAAGCTACATTATCCCGATACGCGTGTAATTATTGATTGTACAGAAGTTAAAACAGAGCAGCCTTTAAAAGTAGATCAACGAGTATAGATTATGTACTCTTCTTACAAAAGCGCCTACACATTTAAATTTCTAATTGGGATAACACCAAATGGTTTAATAAGGTTTAAATCAAAGGCTATGGGGGAAGAGCAAGCGATTCGTATATCACTGTTAATAGTGGATTTTTAAATTTGTTAGAGCCAGGAAATGTGGTTCTTGCCGACAAGGGATTCCCCGGAATAAAGACAAACTTAAATAATGACAATATCCTAGTTGTTATGCCGCCTGTTTTGCATAACGGAAAATTCTCTGGAGACGAAATTTCTTTCCTTTTAACACTTCTGATAGTCTTTTATTATTGAAATAAATTTTTTCAAACCCATAGCGAATAATTTTGTCCATTTTTCGAAACACATGCATAAAATACTTAAAAAATTACACTACACGAAGAAATCACCGACTTAAAAAATTTTACTGACACGCTTTGTTTATACCACCTATTTCCAGCAGCGCTCACTAGGGCGCATTGTTCGCCGGTTCGTGCATCTTCCCTATAGCGAGAATTTCTAATACACGAGTTTTGAATTTGAGAGTCCTTTGAATAGCCCGCGTTCTTTAGCGGAAAATACGATGGTCGTCGCTTCATGTAGACTTGTCTAAAGAACTGTCGTTCTACGAAAACGTGACGTAACGTCACACTGACGACGCCAACACCTGCGGATGACTACGCATGCGCATTCACGCTTCTCCGGTGATTCTATTGGACGAGGAGACCCACGGGAGTGCTCATGCAAAACTCGCAATTTTGATATGGTAGGTTTGATCGCGAACATATGGTACACCCGGGGACACGGAATCTGTCACTGGTGACTTTTTTAAATGTTATTTTTAAACGTACTAAAAATGATTAATAATCCTCAGGCTTTCATTAACGATAGTAGATGCCACCGTAGCTAATGAGGGCATGAGAATTAATTGTTTATTGGTTAGTATGTTTAACCCGCCATCACACGCGCTATGAAAGAATCCCTCACAATATTTCTTTTCGGGCAATAAAACGGTCAAAATGCTAAAATTTCAACCTCGAACGTCTAGAAATGCATTTAGCATCATTTTTGGGAAGGGATAAAGTTGCACCGCATTAAAATGTAGTTAGTATGGTGTAGTGCCTAAACGAAGTGACAGTGTACCAGATGTGAGCGTTTTCCTCACTCCGCGTGCAGACACGTTTCTGACATTTTAACACCTTCCTGCATGATTTTTGTAAATTCCATGAAAAAAATATATACGACAGCTTTGCCATATTATTTATCAAAAAAATAATTTAAAAAATATTTATGAAAAAATAAACATTTACAAAAAAAATTATTTATGCCATATATGGTACACTATACTTAGGAACAATAACGTGCGTACATTGGTTACTAATACATATAACTTTATATATATATATTGCAGTCGAGAAGATTTACAACGATTTATAATAGATACACAGACACATCAGGTAGGTATCAGTGTATGTGCCATATATGGTACAAGATGCAGGAAGGGGTTAAACTTTCGAGACTTTTTACAATCTAAGTAAGTGTAAGATCAGCTGGGAATACAAGATGAGCCAGAATCAGTGGAAATGTCTCGACAATCCAATAAATGTGTCTACTGTCCTAAAAAAAACAGGAAAATCCAGACAAAGTGCTGCAAGCCAAATTATGAAATGCCAATTTGCAAGGAACACACAAGAACATTGTGTACATCCTGTTGGGAAAAAGAAAGTACAGAATTCGAGTAGTTATTGTTTAATTTTAATTAAAATTTTTGATTTATGTGTTAGAACAGTAGTTGTATTTTCTAATTATTAAAAGTATTTTTATGTATCGGACTCCATTATAAAAAATATAGCATTTTTATGCATAATTATAGTACTTGTAAATGTTATTGGTAAAAACAACGTAAGTGAGCACGACGCTCATACGCGTGTAACCGCGTTAAAATAAAGGGCGCGTGTGATGGCGGGTTAAAAATAACATTTAAAAAAGTCACCAGCGACAGATTCCGTGTCCCCGGGTGTACGTTTATTTACAGTGGAATTTTTCAGAGTAATTGTATTTTTTGGAAATAAAACGTAGTTTTCAAAGTTAATAAACTATTTCCATTGGCGAAACGATTTCCTTCGCGTTTATTTCGACCCTCGGACGCGCTTATTAATAAAAAGTACAAATACAGTTAAATCGGAGTAATGAAGGAAGGGTGATAAATCTTACGATAAATGTAAAATAATTAACGAGTTGTAGAGACAAGTGAACCAACGTGGAAGATTACAGTGATCAGGCAATTCTCAGGATTGTAACGATAAATCGAGAGGAATAACAAAAATGAATTGTTTTAAAGTTATTCAATTTCTTTATACTTTACAAAAGCAATAATATTATAAAAATTATTCATAGAATCAGAGAAGTGATCCAAAATACGACCTCAGCATTTTACTCAACATTTCATGACTGTCAGTTATTGCTCGGCTGTGCAAGGGAATCATTTTGAACGTCTCCTGTAAATATGAAGTAGCTGTGAGTTTTTCACAAAATGTCATGATATGAAAAGGATTTGCTTACAGTCATGGTATCGTTTTCCATAATTTTATTAACCTTTCACGGTCTTCCTGATGTTACAGCTTTTCGTGTCCTCCGGGGGAGTTGATACTCGTTGTTGAACGACAGAGTGAAACGAGGGAGGATTTAAATCGGGAGCAATCTGATACTACTGCGGGAGGCACTACCCAGGCTCTTACAAAGCACCCGATCAGGTTGCTGATCGCAGGCACACTTGCGAAATACAAAGTCATTCACCGTGGTCCTGGTTATCGATACTTGATGAAATATCCAATCACGTTGGTTAGCGGATAGTAAAATGTGAGTCATACTGGTAAATAAATAACTACGCTACATTATTTTTCTGTATCAGTAATATCTTACGTTTCATTCATTTCTAGCTCTTGAGCTGGATACCAATCATCCTTCGTCTCTGGCACATTTCTCCATGGAGGCTGATGCACATCGTCGAACTCTTCCGTCATCCATTCGTTTAGCGTCGTTTTGCTTCGTCCATAGTCGAAGTGATTTCCAGGAAGAATTCATCACTTTCTGTGATTCTACGAATAATTTTTGTAATATTATTGCCTTTGTAAAGTATAAAGAAATTGAATGACTTCAAAACAATTCATTTTTGTTATTTCTCTCGATTTATTGTTATACTTACCCTACTCAAAAATCCTGAAAACTGCCTAGTCACTGTAATCTTCCACGTCGGTTCACTTGCCTCTACAACTCGTTAATTATTTTACATTTATTGCAAGATTTATCACCCTTCCTTCATTACTCCCATCCCAGGTAGCAAGCTGGCGTAAACTTGACGTCACGTTTAGGGCATATTTCGTCGGCGACGTCATTCTACCAAAAAATGACGTTTTAATGTCGTCATTCAAGAAACATCTTTAAGACGCCTTAAATATGACGTTAAAAAGACGTTATTTTTACGTCGTTATAAAATTTTAAAATAACTAATATTATACAATATACATTGAATATTTTTATATTTTTTTATAATGTATAATATAAAAATATTTGTATAGTGTGGTCTACTTTAATTCTCGATTTTTATATCTCTGTACCATTTTACCAGTACGTTTTTTTTGTAATAAATAAAAGTAAGATTTTTTATATTGCGGTCGTTTCTATAAACATTCATATAATTATTTATTTATTAATATCAATTTGCGTCTATGCAAGAATATTTATCAAAAGATGCAATCATAAATTTAGAAAAATGTTGAGAAAAGAATAATACAATTATAAAATCTTATTTATTTAAGCTCTTTCTTATTGACTGGAAAAGCAACATACATTTATTCATCAAACTTCGTATGAACACCAATAGTAATACTTAATACCACAGGAGCGTGCAGCAGATGAGGACTCGAAAACACCGACCGATCGACGAAGTTAAGCAGCAAAAAGTGCGGACAGTAGTTGGATGGGTGACCGCTCACGATGAAAAGATATACGTCAGCCCTAACCTTTCAGAGAGCCGCCGTTATATTTTTCGTTATCTGCCGTCAGAGCTGTCCTTCAAAAACCGTCATTTCGACGTTAGTGTGCTACCTGAAAAATCGCTAAAATTAAACGTCATATTTCACGTCATAAAGAACGTTAGAAAGACGTCATTAAATGACGTCAGTGGGATGTGACTTTCAAACGTACTTTTAACGTCATTTATACGTTTTTTACTGACGTCGTCTATGACCAGATCTGACCAAAAAATGACGTTAATTTCACGTTAGTTTGTTACCCGGGATTTAACTGTATTTTTACTTTATATTAATAAGCGCGTCCGAGGGTCGAAATAAACGCGAAGGAAATCGGTGCGCCGATGGAAATACTTTATTAACTTTGAAAACCATGTTTTATTTCCAAAAAATACAATTACTCAGAAAAATTCCACTTTGTAAACAAACGTATGTGTCAACCGCCATACTTTCTCGTCTGCTAGGTGCCTACGCCCTAGGGAACTTCTGTCGCGACGATTGACTCTGGCGGCGATGGACAGAGCCAATCGTTCGGTGTCCTTGCGTCTCCGACCAATAGCGTACATCTCACAGTCTACAAAGCGCTACGTACCATATCGTCCTATGACCACAACATAGCCTAAGACCCGATATGCAGTATTTATCCTCTTTATGATAATGTTATAAGTGCTTTTCAACAGGGATTAGCTCTTTCTTTTAAAGTTTTCTTTTCAATAACTTGGTTCTTGTAATAAATATCGTATATCTAACCCAACCCTAGCAGCCCAGATGGCCTTTTTTCAAAATTTTGCTTTCACGTTGCTGTAAAACTTGATCATAATATGTTTTATATCATGTTTTCAACAAGGTGCATCCTCAATTTGCTGAATAGCTGCCGTATTTTGTTGATGGCAATGGTGTAAATCAAAGACTTATACTACTGCCAGTAACAGTTACTATTACAACCCTTGCGAAAATAAAGCGTGCACTAAGGGGCCTATTTCACGGATCCGACATGTCGGATTGTCGTATACGACAAGTCACTCCGATTGGCTGTGACAGAAAGTGGTGGTGGGGGAAATCTGTCGGACCGACGGTATTTTTCGTCGTACGAAAGTTGAGCAGTGTCGAACTTCAAGCGACGGTTTCGTACGACAAAAAATAGAGTCGTGCATGGCTGGGTGATGGCGCGACAGTATATTACATTCAACGCCACCGATGGCTATCTGAGAAATATTGACACATCCTGAACAGCGAAGCCGAGAAGCTCCCTTCGACTTGTCTTGTCTTAGCTCGTATTGTTCAATGTGTGCGTTTTTTTATTTTTTTGTCACACGTATTTGTGAATTCATTTGACCTATTATAATGAGGAGCCGGACTGCCAAACTTCACCACTTAGCGGCACCACCATTTCCAGACTGTCGCAGCGACAAACAGAAGTGTCGTCAATCGACCATATTTTATGCATCCGACAAAATACCTGTGACGGACCCCCCACCCGATTTTTGCACAACCATGTCGTATACGACAAGTCACTCCGATTGGCTATGAGAAAAAGTGGTGGCGGGGGAAATCTGTCGGACCGACGGTATTTTTCGTAATTCGAAAGTTCAGCAGTGCTGAACGGGTGCTTTCCTTTTACTGACACAAGTGGACACGAGTCGACTCGTGTCGCTGAAAGTGCTTTCCATTTAATTTGTGTCGCCGCAAGTCGGCGACACGAGTCACCTCAAACAGACTCCGCTAGACAGCTGAGTTGAGCTGAGTTCACTCTGAGTTTGAGTGTAAAAGGAGCGAAAGTTTGAACGAACGGAGCAAAGGAGAAATATATAGTGGAAAGTTAATGCAAAGTCTGATTGAAGAAAATGAAGGTAGGTAAAAAATGTAATTATTTGCAGTAATCTGTAGATATTAGATCCGTAGATTTTTTAGTTATTTATTCGTAAATACACATCTGAAATACTGAATGCGTGAATTAAATAAATTAATAATCTTTCAAAAAGTGTAAAATTACATATATACTTAAAAAATGTGTATTTCTTTAAGCGAGTCACATTTGAGGTTAGCATTATTTTGTACACACATTCATCTGAAATGCTGAATGCATGAAATAAATAAATTTTACACTATTTACTTTCATTAATGATCTTTCCAAAAATGTAAGATTTTACAAATATAGTTAAAAAATGTATATTTTTGATGTGTAAACATCTATTACAGCGGTATCAGGGTAAACCTCGGGAAACGGGACGGAAATATGAAACCGGATGTGTGATTAGTGCGCAGTGATTCTTGCACAGCTACTTTAGCGCTTGCGGCCTAAGGTGGCATTACATTTTCATGTCGATGATGTCGATATAGTAAATCGCTATACAACCTACTAATAGCGCAGCTAGCATTGGTGACGCACACACGCCTAGTCACTTTCTCCTAGCTTCCCCACGCGCTCCGTAAACAGCTAACACTTGTATCTCTGTCTAAAAAAAAGGTGTGAGTGCCGTTGTACTCACGGAGGATGTGTAAACATCTTACAATTATCTGCGGTCCGAGTTTAATTGGGGAATATGACGTCGTAGTTCGACATAAAGAAGTTTAATTTTTTCTATAATAAAATATTTATTATTATTATATTCGATTTATAACTTACTAGCAGCCCGTCCCGGCTTCGCACGGGTAAATTATGGATTGATTTTGTCCGTCCACCATTGTTTAAATACATTTTTAATACAAAACTTTTAGTATTTTTCCCGGGCTACGCAATGGTCATATTGGATTTGACCTTGACCATGACCTTCAATGTTATATCAAGGTCAAATTAATTTTTTTTTCACGTTCAAATGTGTCCTTGACCATTTTTTTCATGTTACCTTTAGTGTCAGCGGAGGTCAAATTTAGGTCAAGTATAGTTCGACTTTTTGAACACCCTGTATAAGATTTACTAACTCAGAAACCTTCGCGGGCATGCGTCCAACCATTTCCCAACTTTTCATCGCAATCGGATGAACGGTTTAGGAAGGCATAATAATCATCAGTACCGGTACTTTTTGAACACCTTTTATAAGATTTACTAACTCAGAAACCTTCGCGGGCATGCGTCCAACCATTCCCCAAATTTCCATCGCAATCGGATGAACGGTTTAGGAAGGCATACTAATCATCCGTACCGGTACTTTTTGAACACCCTGTATAAGATTTACTAACTCAGAAACCTTCGCGGGCATGCGTCCAACCATTTCCCAACTTTTCATCGCAATCGGATAAACGGTTTAGGAAGGCATAATAATCATCAGTACCGGTACTTTTTGAACACCTTTTATAAGATTTACTAACTCAGAAACCTTCGCGGGCATGCGTCCAACCATTCCCCAAAGTTTCATCGCAATCGGATGAACGGTTTAGGAAAGCATAATAATCATCCATAAGTACCGGTACTTTTTGAACACCCTGTATAAGATTTACTAACTCAAACCTTCGCGGATATGCGTCCAACTGTTCCCCAAATTTTCATCGCAATCGGATGAACGGTTTAGGAAGGCATAATAATCATCCGTACCGGTACTTTTTGAACACCCTGTATAAGATTTACTAACTCAGGAACCTTCGCGGGCATGCGTCCAACCATTTCCCAACTTTTCATCGCAATCGGATAAACGTTTTAGGAAGGTATAATAATCATCAGTACCGGTACTTTTTGAACACCTTTTATAAGATTTACTAACTCAGAAACCTTCGCGGGCATGCGTCCAACCATTCCCCAAAGTTTCATCGCAATCGGATGAACGGTTTAGGAAGGCATTTGATATTACCTTAAAGGTCACGGTCAAGGTCAAATCCAATACGACCACTGGGTAGCCACGGGAATATCCTTAAAGTTTTGTATTAAATATTTTTCTCTAAAATGTTTTCCCGTTGAGATAATCCAGCTTGCGCGAATAGTATGCGCAGTAGCGCCACACACACACTGACGCAGTCACATGTACACGGCTTACGTCTGACCCTCGATTTCCCAGGAAGGTCCCACCGTAGAGCCATAGCATAGATGTTTACACATCAATAATCTATATATACCGTAATACCGTATACCGCACGTCCCGTAAGAAACGCAACAAGCGACATTTTTCTTCGGCAGTATTTGCCGACGGTGTTTGAGTCTTTTACATGTGCACCGTTGGCAAATACTGCCAAAGGTAAATGGCGCTCGTTGCGTTTCTTACGGGATACCGTATGTCCCACTCTATATCGTATGTCCCACTCTATACATACATAATTTCCATTATTCACAAATTCATAATTTCGAGGTTAGACGCTTCGAACTCTCGAATTGGCACCAACTCTAACTACCGACTCGACTCCTACCGGTATTAAATGACTCGAGTACCGACCAAGCCTGCCCGAAAGTAATTTCAAACTGCATGGCCAATACAGAGTGGGACATACGGTATGCGGTATACCGTATGTCCCGTCCAGAACCGCACAGTTACAGGGACCTTGAAATTTACCTTCGGCCGGGCTTGGTCGGTACTTGAGTCATTTTTTACCGGTAGAAGTCGAGTCGATAGTTAGAGTTGGTGTCAATTCGGAAGATCGAAGCGTCTAACCTTAAAATCGTGAATTTGTGAATTATGCTGAGTAATTTCCATTATTCACAAATTCACGATTTTGAGATTAGACGCTTCGATCTCCCGAATTGACACCAACTCTAACTACAGACTCAACTTCTACCGGTAAAAAATGACTCGAGTACCGACCAAGCCAGGCCGAAGGTAAATTTCAGTCCTGCAACTGTGCGGTACAGAGTCCCCGATAGCTAAGTGGCGCCACCGTGACTGCACTCTACTTTCACGCGGTGTATTCGAGTACATGCACTGGGGTGTCCATCTGTCTGTCCACCGTAAAGCCACACTGCAGTCACGCAGTGTAAGCACGGTGGATAAAATAGGATTTTGCAAGAACAGGAGCGCGCTGCCGCCTGCCAAACCTGCCTACTAGTGTTGGTTTTTTTTTCAACCCTACCCGGCCGGGACTCGAACCTGCGCTCTTTAGGAGACGCTTCGAGACTGGGAATGGCTTTCGCATTCTACCTATTGCGCCAACGACTCTTCAAGTGGTCCTAGCTAAAACCGGCCTTTATACAATGCAACACTGAGATATCTCGGCAAAAATATTTAAATTAAATATTTATGTAAAGGCCGGTTTATATCTCATTAAGTTTTTTAAAATAATTTGATACTTTCTTTTTAAAAACAGTAGCGATTGTGATAATTAATCATTCATTATTTATGGAATAATTCAGTACAATTTGCACTGTTTGAAACATCATTATAATATCAATTTTGTTATTTTCTAATTTAAAAATTTTGCTATCGGGGTTTGAAATCAATTAATTGTAAATTCACAACCACACATGCGCAGATCAAAATTTGCATCTAGTCACAAATTGCTTTCAGCGAACAAACCTATTATTATATCAATTTTGTTATTTTCTAATTTAACACGTTCGCTGCGGAACGCGCGGCTCCCGCGTGAGGGTGGCTGTGCCTTCCACGCGGGAGCCGCGGATACGCAGCGAACGAATACGTTCCCTGCGTATCAAAATGACTGAGTTAACCCCCGTATTAAAATCTTGAAATTTGCGTAAAACTATGTATGTGGCGTGCCGCGGGAGCCGCGTGATTCTCCCAGGAGACACATCCACCTCACGCGGGAGCCACAGTGAATTTATCGATATGCACGTCGAAAAGGTACCGTGACTGCACTGAGTGTAAACACTGTGTCTTCACGCCGTGAACCACTAGGTGTATTCACTGTGTAGCCACGGTGCTCTTAGTTTATGTACGCCACGCGATCATGCCACGGTGAGACCACAGTGATGCCACTACGTGGCAGCATTGCGTGCGGCTAGCGTGCAGATGCACGCTTTGCTATCGGGGGCGGGACATACGGTATAACCACGTTTGATATGTTAATTTCGACGGGGGTCACCGATGACCGCCGTGGCGCTGGAGTGCGATTTCGCGCGATTGTCAATTATTTCATATTGATATTCCACGTTGTTGAGTAATCATTGACGATTGTATTCTTTTCGAAAGTGTTAAACAATCAGGTATAAAGAAGTGGGCCGTGACCGTATTTTTCCGAAATACAGCTCCTCGATCCTCACATTGTTAAAACGCCTTAATCTCTTCGCCGTGTCGATGTCTGTTCCGACAATCGATGGTCGGAATTATGACTATCGATTCTTAGTAATTAGTATCACCGCAATATATACCGTATGTCCGCGATCATTTGAACCATAGGAAAATTGCGAGTTTTGCATGAGCACCCCTTTGGGTCTCCTCGTCCAATAGAATCACCGGAGAAGCGTGAATGCGCATGCGTAGTCATCCGCGAGTGTGGCGTCGTCAACAAGTTCAGATCGGTTATCGAAATAATCGATCTGAACTTGCTGACGACGCCACACTCGCGGATGACTACGCATGCGCATTCACGCTTCTCCGGTGATTCTATTGGACGAGGAGACCCAAAGGGGTGCTCATGCAAAACTCGCAATTTTCCTATGGTTCAAATGATCGCGGACATACGGTATATACCTCGTTAATCTAGGGTCAATCTCGACATAATGCGGACGGTACATTTCGGCGAATCTTGGCTGTGAGAAACATCCCAATTTGACTCGCTCGGCTCAAATATTTCAAGAAGAAAACTGCCCGCCAGATATATTATTTGAAAACGGAAAGTGTTTTCTATTAGCCATGTATAGTGCTCCAAAAGAAGAAGTAAACATTGACAACTTTAGGTATACCCATTTCATCAAATCAACACGATTTAGGGCCAAAACCACCAACTCTGATTAAATTGTTACTAATTTCCGATTAGCTTAATTTAATCAAGCTCTTGCGTTCCACCAATTTTAAACCATGATTAAAGTGAGATAATCACCGTTGAACTTAATCGACCATTTTTGGCCGGTTAGGAACTTAATCAGTGATTAATGTGGATCAACATAACCTTAAAGTCGAAGTTTCACTGATGTGCAATACTATACCGGACATGGATTTATTTTATGACGATATTTTATCATCATCTGATGATGAAAATGGTGTCGAAATTGATAGAAGGCCACGTTTAATTAAGGAACGAATTAATTATTTCCAAACTTTGGATGATTTGGATTTCTTTACACGTTTTCTGTTATCGAAAGACAGTGTTGAAGCTTTGCTTCTGGAAATTGTACATAATTTACAACACGCTACAGAAAGATAAATTAGGTACTTCTTAAATAATATATAATCTATTTTAAAATACCGCAACATTATCATATTACGTTAAAAATTGCGTAGAATTTTGTGTATCTTTACTCAATAAAGGGAGTGCACATTTCAGAAACCACGCTACTGCACCCAGAGTACCGTATGTCCGCGATCATTTGAACCATAGGAAAATTGCGAGTTTTGCATGAGCACCCCTTTGGGTCTCCTCGTCCAATAGAATCACCGGAGAAGCGTGAATGCGCATGCGTAGTCATCCGCGAGTGTGGCGTCGTCAGCAAG
Source organism: Xiphydria camelus (assembly GCA_963678675.1). Taxonomy (NCBI): domain Eukaryota; kingdom Metazoa; phylum Arthropoda; class Insecta; order Hymenoptera; family Xiphydriidae; genus Xiphydria; species Xiphydria camelus. The sequence continues at coordinate 17,027,760 of OY783192.1, read as the reverse complement.
TTCAGATCGATTATTTCGATAACCGATCTGAACTTGCTGACGACGCCACACTCGCGGATGACTACGCATGCGCATTCACGCTTCTCCGGTGATTCTATTGGACAAGGAGACCCAAAGGGGTGCTCATGCAAAACTCGCAATTTTCCTATGGTTCAAATGATCGCGGACATACGGTACAACTTCTGCTTGCTCTCGGGTATTATGCAACTGGTTCCTTTTTTAATTCTGTTGGAGATTTCGGTAGCTCACTGAACTCGGCTTGCAGCGCGTGAGTTGATCACGTCAGGTTTTCCTCCTACTGGTCCTAGCTGCAATAAACGATTCTAATTCTAATTCTACTCCATTACAAGTTCCGTTGGTGAACCAATCAGAATCACCATTACAACAAAACCAAAAATTATTGCGAAGAGAGTATATGATTAGATAATCGAGGGTTAAAAGTTCATGGTGGAACGAATTGTGCAGTTAATCATGATTAGAACACCGATTAAATATAATCGTGATTAGGTAATCAAGCATTTAATTAGAGTTGGTGGAATCGGCCCTTAATGGACTAGTTAAATTGTCATCTCTTCCACCTACCAGTGAAGCAGCTCGACAGCATATTTGCCGGGTCTACTACCAAATACAGATTTGGCTAGGAAAAAATCTACAACCCGAAGAATGAGGTTGGGATTTAAAAAACGAGATGCTAGAGCCGAAAACAACACTATTGCCACCTGCCCCAGACGAACTATTAAACACAATCTTCTGCAATTGTAAAATAGGATGTGGTGCACAGTGTGGATGTAGAAAAGTAGGACTACCGTGCTTCACAGTTTGTGGTCAGTGTCACGGACAAGCATGCCTGAACCCTTCCTCAAAATTGCAAGACATTGAAGACTTCAGTGGCCATGAGCCTGAAGAGATTTTGCAATTAGAGACAGCGGAAGCGTGTGATGATGAAGACAATATTTTGGTAAAACTACTTGAGGAACCTGAAGAAGACGAGGACGAAGAAGAGGAAACATAAAGCACGCCGGCAATTTCGAAAGACGTGAATCGGTTACTGTTCAGAAACTTTTGTTAATGTCGAAAACATGGATTAGGCATACCGGGGATACAATGTCTAAAAAAAAATGCGCCTTGCATTCTACTTCAAAAGTGGTGCGGAAAAGGATGCATATTTTGTTATTAATTATTTATTGTAATTTTTTTTATAAATGAACAAACTAAAATAATAATGGGAATTCAATTTTCTAGTATAACTACTAAGAAAAATGCATTTATAGTCATAGCTTCGCAGTATATACAGTATTACCTATTAAAAAATGCGCGCTCCCGCTTCTTCAGGCTATATCTCGAAAACGGTTGATCGTACAAAAAAATGTATGGAACCAAATTGGTAGAGAAGACTGTTTTACGTAAATTTTGTTAAAACTTCTTAAGACATCAGACTAACCGGAAGCGAGATTTTCGCCAAAAACTGATTTTCATGACCTTTGACTTTCAATATCTCGAGACGCACAAGGGTGAGCATATGAGACTTTTTGGTGCTTCATTAGAACATCAAAACGAAGATCTCTGCAAAAATTTAGCTTGCTGTCTCTCAATCTGCACAGAGGAAGTCTTATTTCCCTGCACTAATACGCCTGTTGCGTATCTCGAAAGTGCGCCGAAAGTGCCGCGTAGTGGCCAAGATTGGCACAAATGGGGTAAGCTGTCAACCACTCAGGCCTTCCGGCTTGCGCTTATACAGGCAAACCTGAGTGTACATGTGACCACATGTATAGTCGTACATCCCCGTGCCGTACGCCCCAGTACGGCACTTTTTGCTCACCAGACAGCGCTACCACCGATGCGCAACAGGCGTATAGTCTTTGTTAAATTGACATTTTCAAATTTTATACCAATTCAATCATTCTTTTAGTCGATTGAGGAGGTATAAGATTCGAAAGGTTCATACATTATAATAACAAATTCCAAAGTAGTAGCCCGTATGAAATTTTACTCGTAAATTATTTTCAGAAGAATATATCATATGGAATAAGAGTTATTTTATTAAAGACAAGTTAATATTAATTGTACGTACTCCGGGTTTTGCAATTCTGGTTTTAAACTTAGTATCGCTGACTTGCATCCTTTTACGCCTCTGTGGCCCAACATATCAGTGGCACAATCCGACAGAAACGCTCCCATATGTTTGATATGGTTGATAAGGTGGGGTTCCTTGTACCAAATTTTGTAGAGCAAGTTTCGATAGTGAACTATAAATAAATAACAATGAAATTAAATAAACATTAAATAATCATTTTGATTCAAATATTAAACTTCAAGTCTTGTCCTTAAGCTTTAGCTACGTTTAAAAATTTCGCCGGAAACCTTCGATTTCCAGGCTTTCGTGGTAATAAGCGATAAAATTGCTTTCGATGCTTTCTCCAGATGTCCTGTTGCTTCGTTTAGCTGATAAGTGGCCTGAAACAAAATTTAAATACCTATAGTCTCTGTTAAATTGACCTTTTCGAATTTTATACCAATTCAATCGTTCTTTTGGTCGATTGAGGAGGTATAAGATTTGAGAAGTTTCATACATTATAATTACAAATTCCAAAGTAGTAGCACGTATGAAAATTTACACATACATCCCAGGATACAGGACCTAGTACCCCGTTAAAGTAAATGTCTGGACTGGAATAATCGGTAATCGACTATACGCGTCCGGCGATTCCTGGACGAGGAATTCTCTGACCGCTGGTTAGGAAGAAGGGGTCCAATTCCGTGGCCGTCGCGATCGCCCGACCTGACGGTGATGGATTATTTTTTCTTGGGCTCCGTGAAGGAGCAGCTATACAACGAGCGTCGCCTACTCCTGACCGTTGAGAACCTCAACTGGGAAATAACGAGGATTTGTGAGGAGACCTCTCAGGAAGCGATCCAAAATGCGGTCTGCATTTTATGACTGCTTGGGTTATTGCTCGGCTGAGCAAAAGGGAACCATTTTGAACATCTCCTGTACAAATAAAGCAGCGGTGAGTTTTCCACAAAATGTCATGATATGGAAAGGATTTACGAGGGTGGTCTGATAAGTTTCCGATCTCAACATTAAAATGGCAGCACTCGTGAACGACAACTAGGGAATGTGTTCATGCATCTTTTGACATGTACTCACCAAAATTTCAACCATTTTGGACGCGCAGTTGTTGTTTTACAATCGTCTGAGTCAGTCGATGTGAGTGCTTTGGTGAAAATGGAAAAATCACAGCTTGATACCTCGATACTCGATTTTTTTTATTTCCACCAAAGCACTCACATCGACTGATTCAAACGACTGTCCAACAACAACTGCGAGTCCAAAATGGCTGAAATTTTGTGAGTACATGTCAACAGATGCATGAACACATTCCCCAGCTGTCGTTGACGAGTGCTGCCATTTTCATGTTGAGGTCGGAAACTTATCAGACCTTCTGTGTACTTACATTCATGATATCTTTTTGAATAATTTTATTAACTGTCGCCACCCTTTCAGTCTTCCTGATGTTACAGCTTCTCGTGTCCTCCGAGCAGAGATGTCAGTAACTAGTTATTTTTGTATCGAGTTACACAAAAGTTACACGCTATAGGCTGTATTGGGAAACGGAATTCCTTACGTTACATTGCTACACAATTATCGAGGTATCGCTTGCTACTTGTTCCATTTATAACGAGGAACGAAGAAGCTCAGTTATTTGTTACACTTGTATCGAATAAGAAATTTTATTTCGTTACTCATTACATTTGTATCGAGTAACAATATGAAATTTCGTTATTTATTTCTGTTCGTAGCGTATAATGAACTAAAATTTCGTTACTCGATACAAATATAACAATTAAATCGATACTCGATACAAATGTGACAAGTATCGCAATTAAATTGGTTACTCGATACAAACGTAACGAGTAACGCAATTAAATTGCGATACTTGTTACATTTGTATCGAGTATCGCAATTAAATTGATACTCAATACAAATGTAACCAGTAATGCATTTAATTGGTTACTCGATTAATAATCTCGGTCGAGATTATTGAATTAATAAAATAATAAAGTTGCGCGGCAAAGTTACAAATGTAACGAGTTACGCAATTTAATTAGTTACTCGATATAAATGTAACAAGTATCGCAATGAAATTGGTTACAATTAATGATTAGAATGTCAACATCCGGTACTGACATATTCATAAGACATTTCTATGTATATCCGCCAATGTATGTGCAATGTATATGAAATGTATGTGCAAATGCTGTATGGGAAATTGGTTAGTAAACTTTATTTTTATTGTATGAAATGAATTTTTCTGATTTTCCTGTACACATGATTTTTTTATTTATTGGAAGCAATATTGTAATAAATTATAATAATATTTGTAATAATTATAATAATGTCTGACATGTAAAGCAGCATTTCGTGCTGCCATTAATGAGATGGGTACCCGCTTAGTCATGTATTGGTTTGAATGCCAACTGTTGAGCAGAGGGAAATACCTCCGAGGATCTAGTGTTCCATAACAGAGACTCACAATCAATAAAAATATAGCCGACGGTATCCGTACAGGTTTTTCGTATGTTCTCTGTGCCCTAGGCGAATATGATACAGTGAGTTTAAGACGGCTGCAGCCGTACAGGGAGTAATATGGAAGGAATACGGGAAAATAAATGAAATTAAGAGTTTGTGTTTATGTAGCTACCCTTGATATTATCCCACCACTTCCGATTTCTTAACTTAAAAATATTGAGATATAAAAGGTGATATACATTTGGTGATTAAACATGATAGTCAGGGAGGCAGCGACACTTTTACGGTGGTCATTTCACCAAGGCTGGTTTTCATTCACATGATAGATTCCATACTGTATGTGAGCGAAATGCTTGTCAGCTGCCGTACCGGCGATGGGGGTGAGTACAGTAGAACCTCAAACGCGCGCGCGCGTAAAAAAAACTAGAGAAATAAAGTGATATCACCAAAGTTGAATTTTTGTTTATGGTTTATTATTACATTATGTAATTATAAAAAATCGTAGTCAGCTGGACATATTTCCGGGGGAAATGTGTCAGCTGGGACAATAAACATGCAGCGCGCCGGCTAAAGATGCTTCTCATTTATAATTTCAGCTGACGACTTTTCCCCCGCAATTCAGCCAGCCGACTTTTATTTATATCTAGTACGAATAATAATGGTTCGTGTAATCAAATTTCAGCTGTGGTAGTATAAAGAGAAACATGAAATTTTTTTATTGCTACAAAAGATCTACCAGAGATCCGCACTTCAGCTGTACCGCATGGCTTTTATATATTTACTCTTACATTTATGAATATCGCCTTCTATACAATAAATCTTCTATTGATTTTTATAACTTATTTATTTCTAACAAATATTATTAAATAGTTGGATAATAATAAATAACATAATTAACTGCAATAATAATTATTATCGCCATTAAAATTGCAAAGAAGATAGACTCTTTTATAGCAAAAATTTCATGTTTCTTTATACTACCACAGCTGAAGTTTGATTACACAAACCATTATTATTCGTAGTAGATATAAATAAAAGTCGGTTGGCTGAATTGCGGGGGAAAAGTCGTCAGCTGAAATTATAAATGCGCAGCCACTTTAGTCGGCGCGCTGCATGTTTATTGTCCCAGCTGACACATTTCCCCCCGAAATATGTCCAGCTAACTACGATTTTTTATAATTACATAATGTAAATAAACCATAAACAAAAATTCAACTTTGGTGATATCACTTTATTTCTCTAGTTTTTTTACGCGTTTGAGGCTCTACTGTACTCACCCCCATCACCGGTGCGGAAGCTGACAAGCATTTCGCTCACATACAGTATGGAATCTATCATGTGAATGAAAACCAGCCTTGGTAAAATGACCACCGTAAAAATGTCACTGCCTCCCGGACTATGATATAAACTTGTGGAGTGTTACGAGGCATGTATGTGCTCTACGATGAAACGTACTGTGTGATGAAAGGTGGTAAATCACCTACCGAAATTATTCGTATGGCTTGCGGAGGTTCGCAAAGACTACTTCGTAGAAACGAATTGCATACGAGTCGCAAAATAAACGTTATTTAAATCTGTACCCCAGGATAAAAGTGTATTAAGTCCAATTTTTACATAAAATGGGATTTTTGCAACATTACGCTAAGTATTAAGTCCACTTTAGTATGCAAAACCGCTTTAAGTGCCACCTATGATACCAAAGAAAATAGAATAATTATAACTGTATCAAGTTACACCATCTACTGGGATAAAACAATATTAGAATTAGTAAAACACTTTTCCCAAGAACTGTTATTTTGGACTTAATACACTTTTATCCTCGGGTACAGAAATACAATTTAGTGTAACCATTCTAAGGTTCAATGCGGTAAGCCTGAAGAGGACACTGAATCAATTTTTTCGGTTACTGATACGAGTGGTGTTAGATTTAACATGTGAAACGTCGAATTTGTTATGACGTAGCGTTTCGGTGAGGGCCCTCGGTGTCCTCCGCTACGCCACTATAAAGCAGCTACGATGCCGCGCGCACGACGACGGAACGATGGGCGCCAGGCGGGTCACGATCCCGCCACTCAGGGAAACGAACGCGGTCCCTGAAAACGGACGAGAACCGGGGGATCGGAAACGGTCCGATCTCCGTCGGGCTCGGCTACCTCTAGTAGATGGTAGAGGGGCGGTTCGAGGTGCGCAGGCTGGGACCCGGGAGGATAGATTCGCGGACGGGTTCGCGAAAAAGAACCTCGACTACGTCCAAAGAGAACGCCGTTTATTTGTCGGGGAACTCGACAATGGTACCCGAACGACGCTAGCGAGCGTTAAACAAAGGAAACACCGAAACGGTGCCGCACAACACCGCGGACATCGCTCGATTCGCCGACGAAACGAAACGCTCGCGCGGAGGCGCTGACGGCGCGCTAACGGTACGCGTGGAGGCGCTACCGAAATGCTAACGGCGCGGAGGCGAGTCGGAGGTCGCGCGCTAAGAGGGAAAAGCGTACCGGACTCGTTGGTGATCGCCGATGGATCTCGCTATCCGTGACGGAGGTCTCCCGGGCTTCCCGGATCCTGAGGACGGCTTCGAAGCTCCTTCACGATCCTTCGATCCGATCTCGTTCTCCGCTTGGCTCTCGACGTTCTCCCTATCTCGCGCTGCGTAATCGCACCTCACTCGCGTCGGACGTTTTAGACGCACGTTCAACGAACGTGAAAGCAGACGGTGCTATCGTTACGATCTTGCTCGTATAGCGGTTCGTACGGGACTCTTAACGATCGTGCGTTATCGAACGCAGACGAAATCAGACTGACTCACCGGTACGGTACCGGAACGCGCGCACTACCCGGGACCGCCCGGATTCGCGTCTTCGCCGCGATCGCGCTTGCGACGTTTCGCACGGCCCTTTCGATGGCCGATTCGCACGCGTTATCTCGAAGGGGCCGATTGCACCCTTTTTTGTGACGCGGAGCGATTCTCCACGTCACAAACTCCCCCCTCCTTAGCTCGAACCCTTAGGTTTGACACGCGCCGCCTCCGACTGACTCGATTAGTCTTAAGCTAACGCGCTCCGTCGCTAGGAGAATGGTATCGGTTTAAAGTAGGGGAACGTAATTAGTTATGTCGTCAGCGCACCGGTATTTCTATATAACAGTACCCAGGACGCGGTGCTGCCGAAGGCGGAACGGTTTCCATCTTCGAGTTGTTTGGCGCTTCCGAACACGACTCGCGGGTCGACCTCCGTTTCTTCGGCGTGACGAGCGGGACCGAAGTTACGGTGTCCGGCGTTTCCGGAGCATCCTTCGGGTCGAACGTTGTTGGCCGGACGTCGGAGATTGACGTCCCGGGCGTGTCCACTACGATTAATGGTGCGGGAGACCTCGGGTCGGTCGCTTCTTGTCGTCGCTCCCTCGCTCGCAGGACATTGCGCCACCGAAAGCGGAACGACTTCTGGTATCGAGGTCAGTTTCGAGTCGTTTGGCGCTTCCGAAGACGACTCGCGGGTCGACCTCCGTTCCTTCGGCGTGCGGGTCCCCTACGATTGACGACCGGGGTGACGATGTAAGGGTTCTCCCTTGGAGCCAGATGTTAATTGGACAAGACGTGTCGACGAGAAGGTACCACGACGAAATAGCGCAAAGTCGCGGAGACGTTACGGCGACGAAGCACGGGCGTGAATTTGCTTGAGCAGGTGGTGACGGTGTGGAAGCGAGTCGCGGATCGGGCGCTAGGCCAGGGGGATCGTACCGGCTGTTGTCGTCTTCGATATTCCCCGGTTTTCCCAGACGTCCGAGTGGGGCTCGCTCTCCACTTCCCTAGCTCGCTGGAGCTTCGTGACCTCGTCCAGCTAACGATGCACGCGTCTTCGTTGGAAAGTCGTCGTCGATGTTTGTATTCGCTCCCGCTGGCAGAAACCAATCACGTGCCGATGAGCGTGAGGGTCCCCGAGGATCGCGCACCTCGCTACCGTCGTTGGGGTCCGAGGTCGCGGTCCGTGGTGTCGTAGGCAATACGAGTGGTCCCGAGGACCGACGCTCGTTATTCGCTTCCATGGACCGGTCGATCGCTGACGTTAATACCCCGTTCGTAGGATGGGCTGCCACCGAAGACGGAACGGTTCCGGTCTCGCGATGGCTCTCGAGTCGTTCGGCGTTCCTGACGACGACTCGAGCGTCGACCTCCGTTTCTACGACGCGACGTACAGCGGTGCCGAAGGTGCGGTGTCCGGCGTTTCCGGATTCCCCTTCGGGCCGAACGCTGTCTTCGGGGCGTCGAACGTTGGATTTTGAGGTCGAGGGAGTATCCATTGCGAATCCCGATGCGGACAATGGTCGAGGGTCTTCCCGAACGATGGAAACCCTTTACGCGCCGTCGCGCGTATTCGCCTTGGAGGCTCGTTCTCTTCGATGTCGTGACCCGCGTTCGGGGCGACTGGTCGAAGTCGTGACGACACGGTAATCGGTCCCGAGGACCGAGCCTCGAGGTTTGCCTCCTGGCTCGCGGGACACCCCGAACGCGAAGACGAGACGTTTCCCACCTTCGATGAGGTAATCGAGTGCCTCGACGTTTTTGAGGTAGGCTCGATCGTAAACCTCCGGTTCCTCAGGGTGACGCACCATCCTATACGACGAGGATGTAGACCAAATTACCCACGGTGGACATCGATGACGAGGGATTTCCAGTTGTCTTCTTCTGCGTTTTCCTCGGTTCGCGCGGCGCTTCCGCGGTCGAGGCGAGGATTCCGGGGAGCCAGAGAGATCCCATCTGGTCTGGAGTGAGGGTGAACCGCGTCGATCCCGCGCCTCTCTCCAGTTTCCGTTTCCCTGGCATCGACGGCACATGGGATTCGGGATGCCCCTATTGCACTGGTAGCAATAGTTCTCTCTTCGAGGTTCCGGGCACTGACGCAAACGGTGGTCGGAGCTCGAGCAGTTCCAACACCGCGCGTCCTGGTCGGTCTTCCGGTCGGACTCTCCCGTCTTCCGTCCGGTCGAGAGTCGAGACGTTAGCGTGACTCTCGAAGGTCGTGGCGGGGGGTTTGGCCGCGTCGGTCGCTCCGTGGGACGAGGAGAAACGGTCGTCCTTCGTCTCACGGCCGGGACAGGGGCGATCGTCGGTCGGGGACGAGCGTCATCTCGTCCCTTCTCTTCCCTCCCTCGACGTCCTAGGTACGACGCTAGGACGCGTCGAACAGCCTGGCTGATCTCACTCTCCAGCTCGTCGCGGAGCGTGCTCGAGACGTCCGCCAGGTATTCACTAGTCTCCGGGTCGAGAGGCATCGGTCGAGACCCTTCCGAGGGCACCCTCGGCGTCGGTGTTGGCGTCGGGGGCTCCTGAACGGCGGCGGTCGATCGAACGCGTGGCCTCGGTATCGTCCCTCCCACGTTCCGATCGAGGGACTCCATGCGCCCGATCGTCGTGTCGATCGGCCCGACGACCGGCGCCTCTACGTACGCAGTGACGATCGTACGTGGGAGTGACTCCATGACCCTGGTTGGAGCAGTCGACGATCGGGGTGACCAGGGAGCGACGGTTGCCCGTAACGAGGGAGCTTCGGTTCCTGTTGGCCTTCCGAACGTTGTCGATACCCTTGGTGACGTGTCTCCCAGGGCGGGCAGGTTCCTGGGCAAGCTACGGGCCTCGTAATCGAGGAGGAGCCTCTCGATGACGCTCCCCACGAGGTCCTGCGGTCCGACGGCGTGTCTTCCCCGCGATTTGGGAAAGGACTCGCCGGACTCCTCTTCGCGGGGGGGCTCCCCCCTCCTTGTCGGTGCCGGTCGGCGCGGTTCCAGGACAACGTCGCCGAAGAGATCCCCGTAGCTCTTCTTCGGCCGTCCGGTTGGGCTCCTGCGGCTCTTCGAGCGGGGCATCCAAGCGAGCCACGTCGAGCTGAGGTGGGCCGCGCGGATGACGATCTTCTTCGACCATTAAATAGTCCGAGCGCGGTGGAGCGACCTCAAAGGGCGCACTCCGGAGGCGAAGCGATCTCACCTCCCGTTTTACCCTGGCGCACAAGGTATTAGCGTCCCCACGCGGATCGAGTCCGAGCTCCTCGGCGAGTCCTTGGAGCTCCTTGTGGACCGTGGAGGCGCGGCTCACTCGCGAGTCACCCGACGAATGTGACATGGCACTCAGTATGTCGGCACTCCCGGGGATTGATCCTCGCACTCAAATCCCTACGCGTGCGGGCTCGACGAATCGGTCGTCGATCGCTCAGCTGATCGAGCCCGGAACCGCCTCGAAATATTGCGGTGTCGGTATATGGCCGATCAGCTATCCACACGCGTATCTGGGTCACGGCCCAGACGACGGTACTTGCCTGTTTATCGACACGCTAGGCAAGGCACCGTATAGGTAGATCGCGCGACACTACCACTACAATTCGTCGGTGAGCCCGTGGGAATCGTCTCCTACTCGACGTGCGAAAAGGTCCGATTGACCCCGTAACGATCGAGCCGCTCGAACGAATCGGATAATCCGCAAACGATAACGACGCAAGAAACGACGCAAAAAAAAAATTTCGCGATTCTTATCGAATCGTCCTCGTCCCAGCCGCCGAGGTTTCTCTTTTTCGAATTCGTGGCGGTTATCGGGTTATTCGAACCGTCGATTCGCGAAAAGACGTTAAACGCGCTTAGGCGGCCCCACGTTGGGCGCCAATTTATGACGTAGCGTTTCGGTGAGGGCCCTCGGTGTCCTCCGCTCCGCGAAACGATGGGCACTAGGCGGGTCACGATCCCGCTACTTAGGGAAATGAACGCGGTCCCTGAAAACGGACGAGAACCGGGGGATCGGAAACGGTCCGATCTCCGTCGGGCTCGGCTACCTCTAGCAGATGGTAGAGGGGTGGTTCGAGGTGCGCGGGCTGGGACCCGGGAGGATAGATTCGCGGACGGGTTCGCGAAAAAGAACCTCGACTACGTCCAAAGAGAACGACGTTTATTTGTCGGGGAACTCGACAATGGTCCCCGAACGACGCTCGCGAGCGTTAAACAAACGAAACACCGAAACGGTGCCGCACAACACCGCGGACACCGCTCGATTCACCGACGAAACGAAACGCTCGCGCGGAGGCGCTGACGGCGCGCTAACGGTACGCGTGGAGGCGCTACCGAAATGCTAACGGCGCGGAGGCGAGTCGGAGGTCGCGCGCTAAGAGGGAAAAGCGTACCGGACTCGCTGGTGATCGCCGATGGATCCCGCTATCCGTGACGGAGGTCTCCCGGGCTTCCCGGATCCTGAGGCGGTCCGCTTGGCTCTCGACGTTCTTCCTATCTCGCGCTGCGTAATCGCACCTCACTCGCGTCGGACGTTTTAGACGCACGTTCAACGAACGTGAAAGCAGACGGTGCTATCGTTACGATCTTGCTCGTATAGCGGTTCGTACGGGACTCTTAACGATCGTGCGTTATCGAACGCAGACGAAATCAGACTGACTCGCCGATACGGTACCGGAAAACGCGCTCTATCCGGGACCGTCCGGATTCGCGTCTTCGCCGCGATCGCGCTCGCGACGTTTCGCACGGCCCTTTCGATGGCCGATTCGCACGCGTTATCTCGAAGGGGCCGATTGCACCCTTTTTTGTGACGCGGAGCGATTCTCCACGTCACATTGTATCTCTAATAAGTTTCCCACTTCGATATTTTCATTTATTAAACGTTACTTGTTACAGAAAAATAACTCATTTTAGTCGCTACAAGTTTAATTTTCTAGCGATTAGTGGTTTTTTTTACTGTAACAAGAACATTTGTTCGGTTTCTTAGTACATTTACAACTTGCAACGAAAAAAAATTATTGCGATTACTTTTATAATATGTAACAGGAAAAATGCCGTAACTGCTTAAATTTGTCTCATGGAACGAATATCATTTCGTTTTTCGTTACATTTGTATCGAGTAACTCATTTTATTTCGTTACTTATTAAATTTGTATCGGGTCACGAATTTGTATCGAGAAACGAATTTAATTTCGTTATTCGATATAAATGTAACGAGAAACTAAATAAGCTCCATAGTTTTTCCGAGTAGCGGAACAAATTTCGTTATTCGATACAAACGTATCGAGTAACGATTTTATTCTGCTGCTCCATACAAATCTCTAAACCCCCAACTAAACATCTTCGTTCTTCGATACTATTGGATCAAGTATCTACTGTTACCTCGCTACTTGTATAACGAAGTAACAGGTAAATTGAGATATTTAATTACATTTGTAACTAGTAACAAGTATCATTCTATACACGTTTTTGACATATCTGCTCTGAAGACTGCCCTTGAACAGCTCTGAAAAAATCAGTCTACCCTGGTCGATTTTTTTGTAACATGGATAAGTGCCTTGTACTATAGACCGATGCGACATGACACGACACGTCAATTACGGTGAAGATAAAATGCATGTAATCAAATGAGCGTCCGCACACTGCTCGAGTCGAAATCCGAGAATTGAGAGCCTTGACAGAGCTGAAAGACCACTGAAACAGCTCTGATAAATTCATGTAGAAGCCAATTTTGGCACAGTTGTAGAGGAAGGTGTCATTAACAACATACTAAAAGTACTGATGGGTGGGAGTGAAGCTAGGGGGGGGGGGGGTCTCTAAAGGTCCCTTTTTTCAGTTTTTCGTTAATAACTCGAAAACTACTGCCTCTAGCGAAAAAATCCATTTACTAAATTAATCTACATACAATTCTCTACAAAAAAGGTCTGATACACTTTTTTGTTAGGATTACTACTGTACTGTACTTAGCATTTAACGGGCACTCAGTCCTTTTTGGACCATTGTACCCGAGCCACTCTTGGGGCCACTCAGACAGAGAGGAGTTCCCCTCTCCGCCCACGACCCCCGGTGAGCCCACGGCCTCCATGCAAGAGGCATGCAGGAGTCCCCTAGCCATCCCAGGTGTCCCAACCAGAGGGGGGGGGGGCCTCCCTGTCCTCACTCACTGGGGAAGGGGATCCTCCATGCAGAAGCCCCCCCCCCCCCCCCCCCCGAGTACAGCCGGTCATAGCTCGATCCCCGGATCCCGGAAAAATTATTTTTCCGCAAGCCGGGATTCGAACCCTAGACTATCGCCCGAGCAGTCTTCGAGAGGCTAGCATTTAGACCACTCGGCTACTGCCGGCGACTGTTAGGATTAGTACTTCAGAAGATATGGAGGTGGAAAAGTGGAAAATTTTTAATCTGTTTTTATTGTTAACTAGCAGCCCGTCCCGGCTTCGTACGGGTAGATTGTGGATTGATTTTGTCCGTCCACCATTGTTTAAATACATTTTTAATACAAAACTTTTAGTATTTTTCCCGGGCTACGCAATGGTCATATTGGATTTGACCTTGACCATGACCTTCAAGGTTATATCGAGGTCAAATTAATTTTTGTTCACGTTCAAATGTGTCCTTGACCATTTTTTTTCATGTTACCTTTATTGTCAGCGGAGGTCAAATTTAGGTCAAGTATAGTTCGACTTTTTGAACACCCTGTATAAGATTTACTAACTCAGAAACCTTCGCGGATATGCGTCCAACTGTTCCCCAAATTTTCATCGCAATCGGATGAACGGTTTAGGAAGGCATAATAATCATCCGTACCTGTACTTTTTGAACACTCTGTATAAGATTTACTAACTCAAACCTTCGCGGATATGCGTCCAACTGTTCCCCAATTTTTCATCGCAATCGGATGAACGGTTTAGGAAGGCATAATAATCATCCGTACCGGTACTTTTTGAACACCCTGTATAAGATTTACTAACTCAAAAACCTTTGCGGGCATGCGTCCAACCATTCCCCAACTTTTCATCGCAATCGGATGAACGGTTTAGGAAGGCATAATAATCATCAGTACCAGTACTTTTTGAACACCTTTTATAAGATTTACTAACTCAGAAACCTTCGCGAACATGCGTCCAACCATTCCCCAACTTTTCATCGCAATCGGATGAACGGTTTAGGAAGGCATAATAATCATCAGTACCGGTACTTTTTGAACACCTTTTATAAGATTTACTAACAATAAGAAACCTTCGCGGGCATGCGTTCAACCATTCCCCAAAGTTTCATCGCAATCAGATGAACGGTTTAGGAAGGCATTTGATATTACCTTAAAGGTCACGGTCAAGGTCAAATCCAATACGACCACTGGGTAGCCAAGGGAAAATCCTTAAAGTTTTGTATTAAAAATTTTTCTCTAAAATGTTTTCCCGCTGAGATAATCGGCCGTACCGGGACTTTTTGAACACCCTGTATAAGATTTACTAACTCAGAAACCATCGCAGGCATGCGTCCAACCATTTCCCAAAATTTCATCGCAATCGGATGAACGGTTTAGGAAGGCATACGAGACATACAGACAGACAGACAGACAGACAAACATTCATTTTTATATATATAGAAAATGAAATGTTTATTGTTAAAAATGAAAGAATTAGCATTCAAGGATGTATCTTGAAGATTCATTTTCGTCAAAATCAAAATTTTCATCATCATCGATGCTGTTTTGGATGGGGACTCTGTTCCTACATGATCCGAGGCACACGCCGCAGGCTCCGGAGTAGGCAATCCCTACTTTGCGACAACCACAGTGCACCCCACACCCAGTCGTGCATCGGCAAAAGATCACGTTCAAAACGGAGTCGGGTACCACGGGGTCGTTCGTGGTAACTGTGTTGGGGATCCCATCTTCCCCCATGGCACAGCCCCAGTGGATGGGTGGTAGGGGGTTGCCAAGCCACTGTTGTATCTGTAAGAAAGTAATCAGACTAAGGAAAGTATTTAGCAGAGACTGATATTTATAATTTTAAGAAACCAGTATTTAACAACTGTATGTAAATGAATTTACCTGTAGATATACTCTGAGCGAGTGTTACTTTAAAACTCCTCTGGTGGATGGAGAGTGGCCATGTCTGATTTGGGCTTCGTTGACGCTTTCAAAAATGTCGAGTACCAATGTTTGTTCAGATTGTCTTGATGTGCAGACGCTTGGTATACAGCCAGGAAAAGCTTCTCGCCAGCCTGTTCAATATCCTTAGATGATGTTGAGGGATCTGTGAATATTGCTGAGATGTCATGGGTAAGGCCAGGATTTGCTGTGAAAAGCTCTCCATCATCCACCACCCACAAGAGCCTATCCCAAGTGAAACGTTTTGTTAGTACATCTTCGATAATGCGGACTTCAATATCTCCACTCTCGATAGCTGGAATACCTTCCACAACTTCAACAGCTACCACTCGCCAAGACAATTCTTCTTCTCCATAGCTTCTCCATATGCGACACCACTTCGGCGATACATGGAAAGAGCAAAGTGGGAATCGCTAAGTTCTTCACAGCAAATCCTGGCCTTACCCATGACATCTCAGCAATATTCACAGATCCCTCAACATCATCTGAGGATATTGAACAGGCTGGCGAGAAGCTTTTTTCTGGCTGTATACCAAGCGCCTGAACATTAAGACAATCTGAACAAACATCGGTACTCGGCATCTTTGAAAGCGTCAACGAAGCCCAAATCAAACATGGCCACTCTTCCTCCCACCAGAGGAGCTTCAAAGCAACACTCGCTCAGAGTATATCTACAAGTAAATTCATTTACATAAAGTTGTTAAATACTGGTTTCTTAAAATTACAAATCAGTTTCTGTTAAATACTTACCTTGGTCTGATTACTTTCTTACAGATACAACACTGGCTCGGCAACCCCCTACCACCCACCCAAGGGGCTGGACCATGGGGGAAGATGGCATCCTTAACCCAGTTACCACGAACGATCCTGTAGTACCCGACTTCGTTTTGAACATGATCTTTTGCCGATGCACGACTGGGTGTGAGGTGCACTGCGGTTGCCGCAAAGCAGGGATTGCCTACTCCGGAGCCGAGGCACACATGTACGAACGGAGCTCCCATCCAAGACAGCATCGATGATGACGAAAATTTAGATTTTGACGAAAATTAATGTTCAAGATACATCCTTGAACATTAATTATTTCATTTTTAACAATAAACATTTCATTTTTAACAATAAAACCCGATTATTTTTTATTTTCCATGTTTCCCCCTCCATATCTCCTAACGTATTGATCGTAGCGAAAAAGTGTGTAAAACCCTTTTTGTAGAAAATTTTATGTAGATTGATTTAGTACCCGGACTTTTTTCGCTAGAGGCAGTAGTTTTCGAGTTATTAATGAAAAACTGAAAAAAGGGACGTATAGAGACCCCCCCCCCCTCTTTAGCTTCACTCCCTCCCATCAGTACTTTTAGTATGTTATTAATGACACCTTCTCCTACAACTGTGCCAAAATTGGCTTCTACATGAATTTTTTCCGCTACTTGGCCTTTTTTTGGTCTTCGTTGCCTGGACTATGAAAGGCCTGAGTTTATTTTCTCAGCGTGTAGAAAGATCTTAAAGTGCTGAAATTGTCCCCTCCACTTACAGTATTATAGAGCACTTAGAAAATGTTTGACTGGCACGCTCATTAGCTATACATTAATTACTGATATATTTGTGGTGCACAGTAGTACAAAATAAACAGCCACAGATATACATGAACTAAAATTTTATATTTTTAATTTAAAAAAATTACCAGGAATTACAATGTATTCTAATTCTTTATCATTAATTGGCATTGATACATATGACTAGCCATTGATCGTGATATGAAAACATGGTGCTTGTATTAGATTTATCAGGATAACTTTTATATTATTTATTGTATGACATTTGTACATAAATCCTGCCGTATTATATCGATACTGATTTCCGTCAGCTTCAAACATGCCATCGCAAATGACTTCTCGAATAATTGCCAAATGTGAATACTCACAATTGCAATTATTATGTCTGCACCGATTACTGATTAGTTTAAATAATGTTCTACGATTCCGTATTTCATCTGATTATCAGCCATGTTAATGTATTGTAATGCAGATGAAGATATCTGTAATAACCCCTCGTACCGTAATAATTTCGCCAGCTGGCAGTCACTTATATTCCACCGACCAAAGTTTCAATAACAGTACGCATTTTATAAAAAAAAATTAGAATACGGTTTCTGATCACCATACCATAAGGCAGATACAGGACTTGGTTAGCGGTGGTGGAGGCGTGCGGTTGAATTGTGAGAGGGAGTGAGTGAAAAGCGAAGAATTAAGCAAATAAGTATAGGAAAGCCGAAAAATGAGGT
Organism: Xiphydria camelus; assembly: GCA_963678675.1. Taxonomy (NCBI): domain Eukaryota; kingdom Metazoa; phylum Arthropoda; class Insecta; order Hymenoptera; family Xiphydriidae; genus Xiphydria; species Xiphydria camelus. The sequence goes on along the minus strand of OY783192.1, from coordinate 17,010,066 downwards.
AAGCGTGAATAAGGAAAGATAGGTAGGAAGCTGATAAGATAATAGAATAGGTGAGGGAAGAGGAAGAAAAGCAGAAATTAAGGAGAAAGAAAACGGGGGAGAGATTGAGGTTAGGGCAAGTTTATGAGATTAGAGTTCGGGGGTAAGCGGGGAAGAGGTAAGGTAGGAAGTATCCAGCAAAGAGAAATGATGGTCGATGATTACATTTGTATCGAGTAACAATATGAAATTTCGTTATTTATTTCTGTTCGTAGCGTATAATGAACTAAAATTTCGTTACTCGATACAAATATAACGAGTAACGCAATTAAATCGATACTCGATACAAATATGACAAGTATCGCAATTAAATTGGTTACTCGATACAAACGTAACGAGTAACGCAATTAAATTGCGATACTTGTTACATTTGTATCGAGTATCGCAATTAAATTGATACTCAATACAAATGTAACCAGTAACGCAATTAAATTGGTTACTCGATTAATAATCTCGGTCGAGATTATTGAATTAATAAAATAATAAAGTTGCGCGGCAAAGTTACAAATGTAACGAGTTACGCAATTTAATTAGTTACTCGATATAAATGTAACAAGTATCGCAATGAAATTGGTTACAATTAATGATTAGAATGTCAACATCCGGTACTGACATATTCATAAGACATTTCTATGTATATACATATACCGCATGTCCTATGGCCAACCGCGCAGGTGAGCTGCGACCTGAATTCTTGACTTCGGCAGTATTTATGGTACAGTTAGAGTGGGCTTCAGACGAGTGCACTGCATAAGAACGAAAAGTGTCGACTGCTCTTCTAATAGCTGTCAATTCTGGAGATCGAAGCGTTTCGTGTAACCTCAAAATCGTAAAGTTTTGAATTAATAATAATAATAATAATAATAAAAGCGGTTAGGACGCTAATCATCCCTGAACGCCACCGAAAACTTAATAGTTTTATTGTAGCCCCGCTGTGATTAGGGGTGTACCTTAGATTTGCATCTTGGCCTTTTTGGCCAGTCCACATATCCATTCCACCCCTAGCTCTCTAGCCCTTTCCAGGCTAGGAAAAGCCTCGCCTATCAGACGGTGTCTATAAGCCCCTAGTGCTGGACATTCCAGCAGCAGGTACTGGGCATCTTCCCTCTCCACTTTGCAGTATCGACATCTATCCGTTTCCGATAGACCTAGTCTCCTGCAGTGTGAGTTGAATTTTCCGTGACCAGTTATTAACTATTAGTCTGATTGTAATGCTCAGGCTTATCCTGTTCATGTTCACTAGTAACCTGGCTCTCTTTTGTGCTAGGCGAGGCATTAGATTCCTCGCCTGTCTGCCCGTTCCTAGATTAGTCCACCGGTGAAAATGCTCCCTGTGGAATTTCCTCTTAACCTCTAACCTGCCCATGGCAAAGAGGACTCCCACTGGTATGAGGTTCTCCTTTCTGGTGCCCTCTTTCGCCAGTACGTCCGCTATCTCGTTACCATGGACTCCTGTGTGTCCGGGGACCCAAGCAAGAGTAATCTTGTTGGTTTTCCCTAGAATCTCTAGCACTTCCATAGTCTCCCACACAATCTGTGAATTTGTGCTTGTCCTGTGGAGTGCTTTTATAGCAGCTTGACTGTCAGACCAAATATAAATATACTCTTTCGCAGTGTGCTGCTCTACAAGTAGTTCCAGGCAGTGTTTTATGGCCAAGACTTCCGCCTGGAACACTGTGGCTTTGTCTCCCAGGGCGATACTTACCCTGAGGTCTTCTTGAGGTCCAAAGACTCCCGCCCCAAAGCGACCCCCGTACCCCGACCCATCGGTGTACCAGTGCCTGACTGTGGGACCCGGAGTCCTCTTACTAATTTCCCAGTGATTCCTCTCAGGTAGGTAGACCACAAAGGCCTTCCTGATCTGGTATTTCCTGGCTATCTTATCCTGTCTCAAGGACATAGATAATTGATCAAGCACGCCTAGTCTGGTGTGTGCTGTCCTTGCCCTGGTCCACTCCCCAAGGCAGTTCATCCTGTATGCAGAGAGTTCCGCTCTTTCTCTCATCAAAAGGTTAAGAGGCAGCACATCAAGTGCCACCTCTAGGGCCTCAGTTGGTGTGGATCTCATCGCCCCTGTTGCAGCCCTCTGGAACACGCCCTGAAGGGCTTTCAACCGGTTTCTTGATTCGATCCTCCCTACTCTTGGCCACCAAATCACTGCTGCATACAGTAATCTTGGCAGTAACACCATTTTGTACAGCCACAGACAGACCCTGGGACTAAAGCCCCAGTTTCTGCCCATTGCTCTTCTGCATGCCCATAGCGAGGCATATACCTTCGCGATCTGGCATGTGATATGTTCTTTCCAATGCAACTTGGTGTCTAAGACGACACCCAAGTATTTTTGTGTTCTGACATACTCGATGTTTGTCCCCCTGAACCTTAATGGTACCGGGTACTCCACCTTGTATTTTCTAGTGAATATCATGGCAGACACTTTCTCCGGGTTCACCGAGAGATTGGTCTTTTTACACCATTCATCCACTGTTCGTACGGCACAGTTCATTCTGTCCCTTAGTACACTAAGGAAGTTGCCCCTGACCACAACCGCAGCATCATCTGCATAGCCATGGACCAGGAATCCTTCCCTCCTCAGTAGTTCTAAGAGTTCGTCCACTACGAGGCACCACAGTAGAGGTGACAAAACCCCTCCCTGCGGACATCCTCCTGATGGTCGCCCCCTTACCTCTATATCATCTTTCTTGGCGATCACCAATCTGTTCGCCAACATGCTCCGAGTCTAGTCTATTAGTGTTTCTGGTATCCCTCTACTAGACATGGCCTCGGTTATTACATTGTATCCGGTGCGATCAAACGCTCCTTCAATGTCTACGAAGAGTGCCATAGCATAGCCCCCTTCCTCTATCTGTTCCCCCACCCTTGCAACAAGGTGGTGTAGGGCAGTCTCTGTGGATCTGCCCTCCCTATAGGCATATTGTGCAGGGGATAAAGGTCGTTCGGCTATGTATGAACTCTTAATGTGTCTATCCATAAGCCTTTCCGAGGTTTTCAACACAAAGGAAGTTAGGCTTATGGGTCTGAAGTCTCTTGGCTTAATATAGCCGTTTTTTCCGGGTTTGGGTATGAAGGCAATCCTTGCCTCTCCCCAGACCCTTGGAACTGTACCAAGAGTAACACTAGCTCTAAGCAGTTTAGTTAATAGTCCAATTATGACTTCTAGACCCCTTTGAAGCATTAGGGGGTAGATGCCATCTGGACCTGGTGACTTCAGTGGTTTGAATGTACTAACAGCCCATTCAACCGCCTGAGGGTATACAATTTTAGCAGCAAGAGCCCAGTTTGGTGCTTTTTGCCCACACCTGCTCTCTTGCCTCCATTCTCTCGTTCTTTCAAAGCCCGGAAAGTGCTCCTCAAGCAGGAGCTCCAGAGTTTCCTCCGTGCTCCAAGTATATTGTCCGTCTGGTTTGATTAAACAACCCACATTTGCGTTGTTCTTTCCCCCCAATACTTTAACTAAGAAAGAAAGAAAAAGCACTGGAGGAGAGAAGATCCCTTCAGAGAAAATATAATAAAGAACTGGCACATGCTAGGAAAACAGGCTGGAGGAAATTCAGCAGCAGCATTGAGGAGTATGCTGAGGTACTCCTCAATGCTGCTGCTGAATTTCCTCCAGCCTGTTTTCCTAGCATGTGCCAGTTCTTTATTATATTTTCTCTGAAGGGATCTTCTCTCCTCCAGTGCTTTTTCTTTCTTGGTTAGGTCTTTAGCGTTCTTGACCTTATTCCAAGCTTTCCTTAACAGGCCTCTAGTTAAGGCCAGCTTGTTATTCCACCAGTTGACCTTTTTGGTTCCCTTGGGGATATTTTCTATACTGCAAGCCTCGTATGACAGTCTCAGCGCCTCTGCGAAACGTTCGGCCGTCACCTCGAGCTGATTCTTATTGCAGAACCGGGTAGGTACGTCCTGGATCCTCTGTTTTAGTTCCTTCACGTACCTATTCCAGTCTGTCTTTTTAGGGTTCCTTTTAGAGGCCCCCTCCCGATGCCCTTTTATCGTAAGGAGCACCTGGCTGTGGTCTGATCCTGAAGGTTCTTTGGAAACCCTCCAGTCCCCCACCCAATCCAGTACTCCCGCAGAACATAGGGTAATATCCAGCACTTCATGTCTCCTTCGGTCCATGAAGGTAGGAAAGTTTTGAATTAGTAGTGAATAATTTGTAGAAGTGATGAGAAATAATCATAAATAATCTTCCGAATTGACAGCCATCGGGAAATCAGATGACGCTTTTCGCTCTTACGCTGCGTTCTTACGAAAAGTGTGAAACATCTGATCTCCCGATGGCTATCAATTCGGGAGATCGAAGTATAAGCTCGAAATCTTGAATCTTTGAATAAATGGTAAGTAATGTTTAGAAGTGAAAGTTAACAATCATTCGGGTTTTTTCGATGTCCAACCGAATTACACGCCTCATGTGTGTGTGCCTATTTGTTTCAGAAATTATTTCCGCGCTAGCACCGCGCGTGTCTAGGAAGTAGTTCTACGAAGTGGCGTGAGCGATACCTAAGGTGTCACAATTCGGAAGATTATTTATGATTATTTCTCATCACTTCTACAAATTATTCACTACTAATTCAAAAGTTTACGATTTTGAGGTTACACGAAACGCTTCGATCTCCCGAATTGACAGCTATTAGAAGAGCAGTCGACACTTTTCGTTCTTATGCAGCGCACTCGTCTGAAGCCCACTCTAAAGCGGGATTCAGATGGGTGCGGAAAGCATGCGGAGTGCGGCATGCGGATCGGTGCGGATTGGCAGGCAGTACGCACGCGGAAGAGCTGATTGGCTAATGTTGTTTCCGCATTCCGCACTCCGCAAGCCTTCCGCACCCATCTGAACCCACTGTAACTGTACCATAAATACTGCCGAAGTCAAGAATTCAGGTCGCAGCTCACCTGCGCGGTTGGCCATAGGACATGCGGTATATATATCCATTAGACATTGTATATCCGCCAACGTATGTGCAATGTATATGAAATGCATGTGCAAATGCTGTATGGGAAATTGGTTAGTAAACTTTATTTTTATTGTCTGAAATGAATTTTTCTGATTTTCCTGTACACATGATTTTTTTATTTATTGGAAGTAATATTGTAATAAATTATAATAATATTTGTAAAAATTATAATAATGTGTGACATGTAAAGCAGCATTTCGTGCTGCCATTAATGAGATGGGTACCCGCTTAGTCATGCATTGGTTTGAATGCCAACTGTTGAGCAGAGGGAAATTCTTCCGAGGTTCTAGTGTTCCATAACAGAGACTCACAATCAATATAAAATATAGCCGACGGTATCCGTACAGGATTTTCGTATGTTCTCTATGCCCTAGGCGAATATGATACAGTGAGTTTAAGACGGCTGCAGCCGTACAGGGAGTAATGTGGAAGGAATACGGAAAAATAAATGAAATTAAGAGTTTGTGTTTATGTAGCTACTCTTGATATTATCCCACCACTTCCGATTTCTTAACTTAAAAATATTGAGATATAAAAGGTGATATACATTTGGTGATTAAACATGATAGTCAGGGAGGCAGCGACACTTTTACGGTGGTCATTTCACCACAAGGCTGGTTTTCATTCACATGATAGATGTCATACTGTATGTGAGCGAAATGCTTGTCAGCTGCCGTACCGGCGATGGGGTTGAGTACAGTAGAACCTCAAACGCGCGCGTAAAAAAAACTAGAGAAATAAAGTGATATCACCAAAGTTGAATTTTTGTTTCTGGTTTATTTACATTATGTAATTATAAAAAATCGTAGTCAGCTGGACATATTTCCGGGGGAAATGTGTCAGCTGGGACAATAAACATGCAGCGCGCCGGCTAAAGAGGCTGCTCATTTATAATTTCAGCTGACGACTTTTCCCCCGCAATTCAGCCAGCCGACTTTTATTTATATCTAGTACGAATAATAATGGTTCGTGTAATCAAATTTCAGCTGTGGTAGTATAAAGAGAAACATGAAATTTTTATTGCTACAAAAGATCTACCAGAGATCCGCACTTCAGCTGTACCGCACATGGCTTTTATATATTTACTCTTACATTTATGAATATCGCCTTCTATACAATAAATCTTCTATTGATTTTTATAACTTATTTATTTCTAACAAATAATATTAAATAGTTGGATAATAATAAATAACATAATTAACTGCAATAATAATTATTATCGCCATTAAAATTGCAAGGAAGATAGACTCTTTTGTAGCAAAAATTTCATGTTTCTTTATACTACCACAGCTGAAGTTTGATTATACAAACCATTATTATTCGCACTAGATATAAATAAAAGTCGGTTGGCTGAATTGCGGGGGAAAAGTCGTCAGCTGAAATTATAAATGCGCAGCCTCTTTAGTCGGCGCGCTGCATGTTTATTGTCCTAGCTGACACATTCCCCCCCGAAATATGTCCAGCTAACTACGATTTTTTATAATTACATAATGTAAATCAACCATACACAAAAATTCAACTTTGGTGATATCACTTTATTTCTCTAGTTTTTTTACGCGTTTGAGGCTCTACTGTACTCACCCCCATCGCCGGTGCGGCAGCTGACAAGCATTTCGCTCACATACAGTATGGAATCTATCATGTGAATGAAAACCAGCCTTGGTAAAATGACCACCGTAAAAATTTCACTGCCTCCCGGACTATGATATAAACGTGTGGAGTGTTACGAGGCATGTATGTGCTCTACGATGAAACGTACTGTGTGATGAAAGGTGGTAAATCACCTACCGAAATTATTCCTGTGGCTTGCGGAGGTTCGCAGACTACTTCGTAGATACGAATTGCATACGAGTCGCAAAATAAACGTTATTTAAATCTGTACCCCAGGATAAAAGTGTATTAAGTCCAATTTTTACATAAAATGGGATTTTTGCAGCATTACGCTAAGTATTAAGTCCACTTTAGTATGCAAAACCGCTTTAAGTGCCACCTATGATACCAAAGAAAATAGAATAATGATAACTGTATCAAGTTACACCATCTACCGGGATAAAACAATATTAGAATTAGTAAAACACTTTTCCCAAGAACTGTTATTTTGGACTTAATACACTTTTATCCTCGGGTACAGAGATACAATTTAGTTTAACCATTCTAAGGTTCAATGCGGTAATCCTGAAGACGACATTGAATCAATTTTTTCGGTTACTGATACGAGTGGTGGTAGATTTAACATGTGAGGAGGGTCTTTTCAAAAGGACTTATTTCCATTTTTTTATTTTTTTGTGTTTATCATGACGAACGATTCGTAACCAACTTTCCTTCGTTGCTTTGTAAGATTCCCCATCAAAACTACTTAGTTCCTATGAAAACTCAACACAAATTCTACTTTCCGCGTCAAACCGGCTTATTTCTAATAAATTATTGTCCACACAAATGTTTGAAATCAATCAAGGTTAGGGTGGGAATAAGTCCTTTTGAAAAGACACTCCTCATGTGAAATGTCGAATTTGTATCTCTAATGAGTTTCCCACTTCGATATTTTCATTTATTAAACGTTACTTGTTACAGAAAAATAATTCATTTTAGTCGCTACAAGTTTAATTTTCTGGCGATTAGTGGTTTTTTTACCGTAACAAGAACATTTGTTCGGTTTCTTAGTATATTTACAACTTGCAACGAAGAAAAATTATTGCGATTACTTTTATAATATGTAACAGGAAAAATGCCGTAACTGCTTAAATTTGTCTCATGGAACGAATATCATTTCGTTGTTCGTTACATTTGTATCGAGTAACTCATTTTATTTAGTTACTTATTACATTTGTATCGGGTCACGAATTTGTATCGAGAAGCGAATTTAATTTCGTTATTCGATATAAATGTAACGAGAAACTAAATAAGCTCCATAGTTTTTCCGAGTAGCGGAACAAATTTCGTTATTCGATACAAACGTATCGAGTAACGATTTTATTCTGCAGCTCTCCATACAAATGTAACGAGTAACTAAACATCTTCGTTCTTCGATACTATTGGATCAAGTATCTACTGTTACCTCGCTACTTGTATAACGAAGTAACAGGTAAATTGAGATATTTAATTACATTTGTAACTAGTAACAAGTATCGTTCTATACACGTTTTTGACATCTCTGAGCCACAGCTCTGAACTCAAATCTTAATTTCATTTTGTGACGAAAATTGTCGTTTTATAATGAACCAAATTAGTTTCTCTGTAATTAAGAGGTTTTTTTTTATTATAACCGATATAACCATTTACACTTATAACCGATATAACTATTTACACTATATGTACAAAATTTGCAAGTTACCTGTAATTAAGAGAAACGACAATTAAGGTCATTTATTCGTCTCTCTTTCACAACTCTATTTTAATCACTTATATTAGTTATAACGATTAATTATCCTTATGTTGCTTTTATTCTAGCACGTGCTCTCAATAATACGTTTCTCTCCTGTCATCCTTTTATCTGTCGCGACATCTAGCAGATGTCATAGGAACGCGCGCGGAGCATACTAAGCGCGTTAAGTTTATATGAGGAGCACAGTTCCAAAACTCGTTTAGTCCATTCGCAGTTTGTCCTATAATTGCTAATAGTTTAGCGATTATAAGACAAACTGCGAATGGACTAAATGAGTTTTGGAACTGTGCTCCTCATATATACCTTTAGATATATATATATATATATAAAGAGAGTATATTCTCTTTACACATATAAACCTTCAAATGTATTTTTTTCAGAGAAAGCGGACGTGCCGATTTCTGTCGACGATTGTGTGATAGACCAAAATATGAATTTATCGGATACGCAACCATTGAACTATGGACATTTTTTTGATGATTACATCAGTGACAAAAATTCTAACTTTGAATCACCGAAAAAAAAGAATTTTATCAAACGTGACTCTACGTCATCGATAGTTAAAAAACTAACTATTCGTGCAGACGTGCCCACACGTAAGTTTTAAGTTTTATAATACAAAATTCACAATACTTTTGAAATATCTTATTATCATTAGCTCAATATCGGATTTATTTTTAAAGGGATTCCTATTCACATTGTAAGAAATGACAACCTTCATTCTTTGAACTCTTTCACTAATCACGATACCGGGAAGGACAAAGAACTTACTGTGATTGATGAAGTACGAAAAAATGATTCGATGCCATCTCATCACGGCTGCTGTGTTGTAAGTATAATACCATTTCATTTTTTGCTTTAACGAAAAGTCTGTCAATTTAGCTATGTTAAAGCAATTAACATCACCTGTCTTATACTCTATTTAGTCAAGCATTTATTTCATTCACAGATGAAAACAATGCAATTGAAAGGAGGGAAGGACTACAAAAAGCATGTACGGGATGTACTTAATCTGTTTTAATCATTAACCTGACAGATGAGCTGGCGTGTTTATTGTCGTGGAGCGGCCAAAAACATACTTTTGGAGTTAAAAGTATGAAATTTACCAAACTTCTGACAGGTATACAAATTTAATAAACTGGAAGTTTGAAAATTATTGAACGCTAATTGAAATGCTTGATTGTTCCAGAGTCCATAGTATTTGTTGGCCAGGACTGCACAATTTCTGACGTTGAAGGAGCAATTAAAAATTGGCTTCAGCACGCTTCCGACCGAGTTAAGGTCGAGACATACATTACCGGGCCGTGCCAGGGCCGGGACACGGCCGTCATTCGGCCCTGGCATGGCACGTTGAAGGGTGAGACATACATTACCGGGCCGTGCCACGGTCGAACACGGCCGAAGAGGAAGAAATGGTCAGAACCCTTGCACGGCGCGTGTATCTAGGAACCACACATGTCCGTCAGTTGTCTTGGAAACTGCTACGTTGCTAGGCGCTAAAACACGTAAATTACGGAAACACGAGAAGTGCGGCCGGACCGTCACCGTGAAAAAGTAAAACTGAACTAACTGGCCCGGCCCGGTGACGGTCCGTTGGCGACGCCCGATCACGGCCCGGTAAAGTGAGAACAAAAGCATTTGATTCTATTGGACAGATCGTCCGCCGGACGACGGACGATACTCGGCCGTGCCTCGGCCCTGGCATGGCCCGGTAATGTATGTCCTGACCGTTAAATATAATCCAAAGAAGCATTTGTAATTCGGTATAACTTGGCGTCTTGATATTCTTAACTTTAAAAATCATATTTATTTAAATATAATATACCGATGTAAAAAATAAAGATAAACATTTATTTCTTTAAAATTCACTTTTTTTAGAATTATTAATGATTATTACATTTAATTAGCAATTATCCGGCGAAAGATATCATGCAGGTCTAAATAAGGTAGTTTTAAAGATCTCAGAAATAAGAGCTCTTTAGGAATTCGCTCAATTATCATGAAAAACAGTTCCGAAAGAATTCATTTTTCGGATGTCTTAAACACTTCTTGAAGTGGCGCATTCGACATCCTCCTGAATACATTAGGAATTCTTTCTGAAGATAAATCGGACGTCCTAATCTGAAATGAGACCTCTTCGAGAGTTCCTTAAGAGGCCGACACACCCCGTCTGGAAATGTAAAGCTATATTTTCAACATGGTGCATAAGAACCTTTTGCATTTTCGCCACCATACTTAAAAAACATAAATCTAGAGCCCTATAGAAAAAAATAAATAAATAATAAATTTCTGATTTTGCGGATTGATTACAACAAAAAAATTTATTTTTTTTTTCTATAGGGCCCTAGATTTATGTTTTTTAAGTGTGGTGGCGAAAATACGAAAGGTTCTTATGCACCATCTTGGAAATATTACTTTACAGCCGCGACAAAAATGCCCGAAAATTGTCGCGGTTGTAAAGTAATATTTCCAAGATGGTGCATAAGAACCTTTCATATTTTCGCCACCACACTTAAAAAACATAAATCTAGGGCCCTATAGAAAAAAAAATTTTTTGTTGTAATCAATCGGCAAAATCAGAAATTTATTATTTATTTATTTTTTTTTCTATAGGGCTCTAGATTTATGTTTTTTAAGTGTGGTGGCGAAAACGCAAAAGATTCTTATGCACCATGTTGAAAATATAGCTTTACATTTCCAGACGGGGTGTGTCGGCCTCTTAAGAACTCATAATGCTAACTAGGAAGACGACGCTAAACGAATGGATGACGGAGGAGTTCGACAATGTGCATCAGCCTCCACGGAGAAATGTGCTAAAGACGAAGGACGATTGGTGTGCCGCTCATGAGTTAGAAATAAATAAAACGTAAGATATTATTCATACAGAAAAAGAATGTAGAGTGTAGGTATTTATTTACCAGTACGACTCACATTACCATCCGCTAACCAACGATATTGAATATTTCAGCAAGCATCGATAACCAGGACCATGGTGAATGACTTTGCGTTTCGCAAGTGTGGCTGCGATCAGCAACCTGATCGGGTGCTTTGTAAGAGGCTTGGGTTGGTACCTCCCGCAGTAGTGTCAGATTGCTCCCGACTGTAATCCTCCCTCGCTTCTGTCATTCAACAACGAGCATCAACTCCGCCGGAGGACACGAAAAGCTGTAACACCAGGAAGACCGTGACAGGTTAATGAAATTATGGAAAACGACACCATGAATGTATGCAAATCCTTCTCATAAAATTTTGTGGAAAACTCACCGTTGCTTCATCTTTACAGGAGACGTTCAAAATGATTTCCTTGCTCAGCCGAGCAATAATCCAAACGGTCGTGGAATGCTAAGATCGTAACAACGAGCATCAACTCCCCGGGAGGACACGAAAAGCTGTAACATCAGAAAGACTGTGAAAGGTTAATAAAATTATGGTAATGTGAGTCGTACTGGTAAATAAATACCTGTGCTACATTCTTTTTCTGTATCAATAATATCTTACGTTTTATTTATTTCTAACTCATGAGCGGCACACCAATCGTCCTTCGTCTTTGGCACATTTCTCCGTGGAGGCTGATACACATCGTCGAACTCTTCCGTCATCCATTCGTTTAGCGTCGTCTTGCTTCGTCCATAGTCTAGGTGATTTCCATGAAGAATTCATCACTTTCTCTAATTCTACGAATAATTTTTGTAATATTATTGCCTTTGTAAAGTATAAAGAAATTGAATGACTTCAAAACAATTCATTTTTCTTATTCCTCTCGATTTATCGTTACACTTACCCTACCCAAAAATGCTGAGAACTGCCTGGTTACTGTAATCTTCCACGTCGGTTCACTTGTCTCTACAACTCGTTAATTATTTCACATTTATCGTAAGATTTATCATGATAGAGTGCACCCTTCCTTCATTACTCCGATTTAACTGTATTTGTACTTTTGATTAATAAGCGCGTCCGAGGTTCGAAAAAAACGCGAAGGAAATCGTTTCGCGAATGGAAATATTTTATTAACTTTGAAAACCACGTTTTATTTCCAAAAAATATAATTACTCTGAAAAATTCCACTTTCTAAACAAACGTATGTGTCAACCGCCATACTTTCTCGTCTGCTAGGTGCCTACGCCCTAGGGAAATTCTGTCGCGACGATTGACGTCTGCCGGCGATAGACAGAGCCAATCATTCGGCGTCCTTGCGTCTCCGACCAATAGCGTCCAACCTAGAGTCTACAGATCGCTACGTACCATATCGTCCTATGTACACCCGTGCTCACGGAATCTGTCGCTGGTGACTTTTTTTAAATGTTATTTTTAAACGTACTAACCAATGATTAATCAATCCTCGTGCTTTCATTAACGAGAGTAGACGTCACCGTAGCTAATGAGGGCATGAGAATTAATTGTTCACTGGTTAGTACGTTTAAAAATAAGGTTTAAAAAAAGTCACCAGCGACAGATTCCGTGAGCACGGGTGTATACAACATACACCCGGGCTCACGGATTCTAAGCCTAGTGACTTTTCAAAATGTATTTTTTAAACGCAACAACCAATTAGCAATTAAATCTCATACTTTCATTAGCTAATGCGGCCTTTGCCCTGGCTAATGAAAGCATGATAATTAATTATTCATTGGTTAGTATATTCAAATATGACATTTTGAAAAGTCACTATGTTCAGAATCCGTGAACCCGGGTGTACGTGGAGACCCTGTAGTTAAATAACCGTGCTCAGGTCCTACAGTAAATGTTTCAGTTCGCCGCGGCGAGGCGCTGCTAAACACTATTCGCTCACCGCCTATTGGGACCGTGCAACTGCTTGGAGGGGATACGGCGGATGATCGTGCGCAACTAGTGGTGAAGGCTTGAAGTTAGTCGGTACGTCTCTCCATATAATATCAAGTGTCTAATTGTTTAAACATGGGAGTACGCAAATGTTGTGCTGTTCGTTATCAAAATACATCAAGAAATAGCAAGTATACATTTTATTTTTTCCCAACAGCTCAGCATAAGTTGATTCAAAGAGAAAAGTGAATTGCCATCGTAAGAAAGCAAAAGTAAGTATCATAACCTCAATTGTTCATTCGAAAAATATATACACGATAAATCATTTTAAATGATTATTAAGTTTTATTAAAATAAAGAGTAACAGTTAATTTTTTACTTTTTAGTGGATATGAATCCAGTTGGAATCCCAAACCAACGGATGTAATCTGCAGTTGTCATTTTATCGGAAATAAAAAGGGAGAAGAAGAATTGAGACCTAATTATATACCTACGAAGTTTTCTTCAACTAATCTTAGACAAAACTTGAATGAAACTGCAGCTCTAAAAAGGTAATTATTCCATTCTTATTATTAAACCAAAAATAATAGTGCTGTTTCACATGGGACCGATATCAGTGCTGACGATCGGACAAGCCACGGACTAACTGTGGTTGGTATACAGTATGTCCCGTGGATAACGCAAGTATTTGAATTTCCCTGCCATTCGACTTTGGTAGTACTTGGAACGGTGCTGTAGTTAGAGTTGGCTTCAGAAGATTGCACTGCGTTCTTACGAGCCGTGTTTCGAGAGCGAAAAGTGTAAAACGTCTGATTTCCCGGGAACTGTCAATTCGGGACATCGAAGCGTCTAACCTCGAAATTAACTGAATTTGTAAATAATGTGTAGAAAAGTGATGAGAAATAATCATACAGATCTCGGAAACACGGCTCGTAAGAACGCAGCGCACTCTTCTGAAGCCAACTCTAACTACAGCACCGTTCCAAGCACTACCAAAGTCAAATGTGGGGGAAATTCAAATACTTGCGTTATCCACGGGACATACTGTATATGTATATATCGGTCGACCGATGATATGTATTCATGTGAAATCTACGTTTGAAACAATGGACCCTCCCGATCGTCAACGTTGATCATCGGTCCCATGTGAAACGGGGCATAGAGTTAAATGTAACAATTGACAAATAATATCAGACACCAGCGTTTCCTGAAGCGTAGGCTACCGAAAGGACTGCCAGTGGTCACCACTACGTCACTCCACGTATTATCAACTCAAAAAGTGCTGTAAATACAGAGCTTACAATGGATTCAAGTTCAAAAAGAGAAGAAAATTCAGCGAATGAAAATAAGAGTGAAATAGCGCTGGATGAATCAATGTTTGATTCGTGTAGTAAAAGTGATCAAGCATATCAAGCTGATATTTTTGTTACTTGCGATAGTGTTGAAAAACTTTTCTGTTGTAATAGATTTAGCTTCGGATGTAACACCTGTGAAAGTGAAACTCAAACAGAAATAAGTGTACCAACTGGTAGAATAGAAATAAATTGTTCCAGAAAATTCACAGCCCCTGCTTGGTCTTAACATTTTCATAACTTCAACTTTGAAAGTGAGAAACGATAAATTATACATTTAAGGACCGGTTTATTCACCTCCTGGTACATTTACTTGAAAAATAATTTCTGTTGAAGCAATTGTTAGCATAATTGGACCGCGTTATGCAAAAGTGGATCAAGCGACATGCTATGCTATAACGTTTAATCCGTTATGGCATAACACGGTCCAATTGTATCCAAGGTATCTGCTGAGTAAATTTAACATGTTGACTGCCAGCCACCACCGCTACCGGGTTAAAGTATATTACTTATTGGTCCCATGGGACCCACGTGGTAGTCAACGTGTCTGGAGGTGAATAAACCGGCCCTAAATGTTATACTTACTGTTTATTGCAATTCTATACATATACTGTACGGGTGTTGCACAGTCCTAATACGCTCCGTTAGTGTGACGTAGGCGTTCCCGAAGTGGGGGTAAAAGTTTCCGAACAATGAAAAAGTTCATAAGGTCTAACACAGGGGCTTGCATTTTGCTAATATTGTCGCTGCAGTGCTTCAAAATAGTGATTGTAAAGTACATATTGAATAAGATGATGTTATAACGAGTACATTGACGTGTATAACTCCCAGCCCTGGCACGGCCGTTATTCGGCCCTGGCACGGCACGTTAAAGGGTGAGACGTACATTACCGGGCCGTGCCAGGGTCGAGCACGGCCGAAGAGGAAGAAATGGTCAGAACTCTTGCACGGCGCGTGTATCTAGGAACCACACATATCCGTCAGTCGTCAGTGGCCTTGGAAACTGCTAGGCTGATTGCACTAAAACACGTAAAT
The DNA here is from genome assembly GCA_963678675.1 of Xiphydria camelus. Classification (NCBI taxonomy): domain Eukaryota; kingdom Metazoa; phylum Arthropoda; class Insecta; order Hymenoptera; family Xiphydriidae; genus Xiphydria; species Xiphydria camelus. Next base: position 16,994,503 of record OY783192.1, on the reverse strand, counting down.
TACGGAAACAAGAGAAGCTCGGCCGGACCGTACCGTGAAAAAGTAAAACTGAACTAACTGGCCCGGCCCGGTGACGGTCCGTTAGCGACGCCCGGTCATGGCCCGGTAAAGTAAGAACAAAAACATTTGATTCTATTGGACAGATCATCCGCCAGACGACGGACGATACTCGGCCGTGCCTCGGCCCTGGCACGGCCCGGTAATGTGTATCCCGACCTTTACAGTGAAAAACGAACTTGTAAATTCTTCAAATTTCCGAAAGATAACATATTAACCTTCTGCCGGGCGCATCAAATACATGTTTCTTTTGCAGAAAGTTTTGTGTTTTTCTTCTTTTAACATCCCTAATAATGATGTTCCTTATTTGCTAGTTGTAAAAATAAACTTAATTAGGCGTTTGCTGTATTTTTTCATTATGTGCCCATCAAGAACACTGCGCCCGAACTCCACGATTAACATATTGCGCCCGACGGAAGGTTAAAGAGGAAATAGGAAAAACTTGTAAGGTGCGTATGGAACATCATGAACACATTTATTATATGAAATTATTTTTACAATGTGTGCTTCTTAATACAGATGTGACATAAACCTGGACCAAGAACATATATATGTTCATGCCATTTCCCCGAAAGAAGCTGAACAAATTTAAAGCTGTTCCAAGATTTTTAGTGTGCAATTTAGCTGTGGCAAATTTTTTAATGCGCATTTATTTAAGTATGTACCTCGTCCGCACATATCTTCTATCTGGTAGAATCCTAATATGCGTTTAAAATAATGTAAACGTTGCTCATCCCTATCAGTTTTATTAGCCGTGGTCGATACCTCGACCTTGGGAGAATTTAGAAAGTACGCGATTCCGTACCATACATGTCAAACAGGGCCAGAACAAGCAATGTAGTTTGTTATTGACCCTATATCTGGTAATACCCCAAAAACCTTTATCCGCTTGAATTTAGTCAAGAATTTGGAAAAATTTCTGCTTATCCATTCGAAAATAATTTTGAAATTTTTCATCACTCAGCTTGTTAAAAAGTCTAAATTCACCACGTTCTTTTCTAAATTTTATGTGGCTTGCTAACCAAAACCTTTTTCCTCTTTTACTTTTCATAGCAGCGATAGCTATAGTAGCATCAATTTCTGCATCAAAATCATTTTCTGATGAGCTATCAAATGTATCAAGCAGAAAATTGTTAAGAACCGCCATTTTGCATCTGCACCACTAATGACTATATGTTTCCTACCGTCATTGCGATATCTTCCTCGTCTGTATGTCCCCTGCTATAATGTTACATTATATCTCACGAGAAAGTTATAATATATATTATAGCATCTCGCTCTCCGTGAGTTCTTAGCTTTACTTTCAGATATATGTATTGCTACATGAATTACGAATGCTAAGACAATCAGTGTTAGATTGTATTGTTAAGAAATTGGACATTTTTGATTCACCAATATTGAATAATAAATTTATTGAAAAAAAGTTTGTATATAATATATTTATTTTGTATTGAATATGCATATGTAGATAGAAGATCTTTTGGTTAAAAAAAAATATTTTACACTAACTTAAGTTATATACGTAGCTCCTAAGTTTCTCACTTCCTCTTGAAGATCAATAATACTTGAAGGGTCGGCGGTCAAAACCGGCTAAGTGACATTTCTAAAATTTTACAGGGCGACGTAAAAACTGTTGCATTTCTTTTTACGAGGGAATTTTTCGATCACGTTTAGTATGTCTGTCAATAAAGTCGAGATATTTGTTATATCGAAATTTTAGGCAATTATTGCAAGAATTGTATAAACTGCGAGCGTTCAAGTTTTACCGGCGGCTAAGTACAGCATGTCCCTGCGGTCAAAACCGGCTATGTGCGCGGCCGCACTTATCTCTCTATGCATTGAACTCGAGCCGATTTTGTTGAATTCAATATCTATGTTCGGATTATTGGATCATGAAAGAACTTTAAGAAGTGGAATTCAAAAACTTGGTTATATAATTCACAAAATTTTATTTTTATAGTGTAATAAAAGTCGAAGTTAAACATGTTTTTCAGAAATTCTCTGTGAATCTTTCGAAAGTTATAGTTTGGAACTTTTATATAATTCAAGTTATGTACCAGTTCCTGAATTTAATAGGGTTTTTCGAGTCTTGCAATATTGCAAATATTAGTGGTTTTTCAGAAACCACACATTTTCAGAAATTATATTGTTATGCGAAAAACCTATTGTTACGACTCTTCATTGTTAGTTAAATTTAGTGCTGTTAACATAATAAACTTTCTTCGATCATAAACTTTTACTGTTAATGCGTTATAAATAACATTACATATAGAAATCTCACTTGAGAAGTTGGAGGAATTCTAGCGCCAACTCGCTTCTCCTTCTTGTTCGAGTACTCCTCGCCATTCCTGCGACGCTCACGGCATTGTTCACGTTTTCTCATTTTTCTCAGCTGTTTGTAGGCCTACGGAATAGATTTTTATATCTAACTCTCTCTTCACAGAAATTACTCGTCTACAAGATTATGTTTGCAATAATTGAATATATGAATGCGAAACATTGTTATTCGTATAAATAAGCACAATGCGCTCCTTACCTTGAAGGTGTATACGATATACTGACTACGTGCTTGCATGAAAAATGAAAAACTCGGCACGTACACTTTTCCTGCACTTTTACCTACATAACGCACTCACCAATTGGCAGCTCTGTACTATTTTTTAAGCTAGAACCGCTAGTTTACAATAGAAAACATGACGCTTCCATAAGACTCATTAAGCACTTAGCCGGTTTTGACCGCCGGCCACCCTCGTACATAGCATGATAGCCATTATTGAACCTTTACTGAAAAAAAAACTAATCACGATTTCCGAGTTTCTGTACTTGCTTTATGTCGGCGTCAGATAAGATAACCCGAAAATACAAAAAAAAGCATTTTGAAAAAAATGTCACTTAGCCGGTTTTGACCGCAGGCCCTTCACTTCTATTAATCGAATGTAAATTTTCATTAAATTTTTCATGCGCTTCTTCCATGATTTTGATTTTCTTCTTCTTTAACTCCAAATTCTCTCTTTGAAGTTTTAACTCCTCTTCTTTAAGCTTTATCAAGCAATCATCTTGTCTTTTTTTCTCTTCTAAAAAGTCAATCGGGTCTTTTTTTCGGGCACATTTTCCTGAAACAATAATTATAATCTAACTGAATTATAGGCATATTAATATTCTGAACTTCCATTGTACGGTAGTATAGTATAATTTACCTGCACTTTTAGATTTTACTTCAATTGTTTGTGAAGGGTTTTGTCCCGATTGTATTTCGTTCACTTCACAATCATTGTCGGCCGCATTAGTAGCTTCCAACCATTCGTAAACCGCATGATCAGTTTCATCAATGGAGTCTATAGTGTTCGATGTTGATGGTGTAACATCTTCCACCTATTTCGACGTTAAACTTTGTAAATGATTCGAACTCCTACGTTTGCTGCTATAAAGTTTCAACTTACAAGAACGGTATTCATCGGAGACAGCTTCCGTTTTTTTGTCCCATTCGAATTGGTTGGATACGAAGCGAATGACATGTCTTCAGATCTCTAGTTTGGTCAAAATAAAAAAAAAATGAAAAACCATAGAAAAATAGTTCTCTCGAATGGATAACAAATTTACTTACAGCTAAATGCTCGAAGCCACCTTGGCGTATATTTTCCAGCCCACTTGCCTCCGGTCCTAAAAAATCTAACAGTTCCTCTTCAAGTTTCGATGTAATTAACTGTTTTGGAGGTCCTCCATCGGTACCTGCCCCATAGCTTTTAATGGAAGTAATTTTTTTCAACGTATTTGACTTCCAGTCACGCCATGTCTGCCAAATAAATATTTATTCATACTTCGCAACGTGTCAAGATTCACATAATTCCTTATTTCTAGACTTAGTCTTTTTGTAAAGATAATTGATATAACTACGGGTATATTAATGGGAAATAAAAGTTAATGGTTCATAATTACTGTTGCCCATTCCTTTGCCTGTTTGGTCGGTCCAGCTCCCGATGCATTAAGGATATCCGATACTTCTTCCCACATATCATCCTTCATAAAGAAATAATATACAAAAATATATAATGTATAATGGAAGTTATTATAATGAAAGATGGATTATCACTGAACTGTTTAGTGAAAAACTGTCAAAAGTATCAAGACGTTTCTGCTGCATATAGGTTAAAATTTAACCTACACCTTAGACAAACATTCTTGTTTCCATACAATTAATATATATTTACCAATTTCTTCTTGTTCCCAGAAGAGTGTCTTAGTCGACCTCTTCCAAAATTAGGATGATTAATCATATACTGTAGAAGTAAACTTTTCTGCCTTTCAGTTATATTCATTTTTGCCTCTCCGTCACAGAAGACGCTGTGAAAATGTGAGATAACTAGTCACCGGAAATGCTAGTGATTTCGTACTTTCACTCCTTACTTTCATAATACCGTGGGTAATTTCACGTGAGATGAAAAAGCGAGAAGTGAGACACAACTCACGTGATATACGTAATACAGGCCCAGGACTGGATTAGACCAGGTCGTAACATCAGCAAGTTTGAAACCGATCTGAACTTGCTGACGACGCCAACACTCGCGGATGACTACGCATGCGCATTCACGCTTCTCCGGTGATTCTATTGGACGAGGAGACTCACGGGAGGTGCTCATGCAAAACTCGCAATTTTGCTATGGTAGGTTTGATCGCGGACATATGGTACGGTATGATTTTAAGAATGAACGAATCTTACGACCTCTAGATCAGCTTGATAAATAGCATCCCCATTGTTTGGTCTGGGTACCCAAGGTTTGGATTCTTTTTGTTTTTCATTTGACATATTATAAAAAAATGCCCGCAGCTAGCGCGCCTAACAAATTTATCTTTTATCATAATTAAAAATTAAATGGGCTAGCAGAATAGATAATATAAGGTGCTTAGCTGCTATAATATAAAAAATCTCAGACCTTTTTGTTCGAAAATAACCAAATTACTGGCATATATTTTATAATGGAGTTATAAAAATTACAATAAAACTAAAATGATGCGATCAAGTAATATTGGATTAAGACCAAGTCGGAAAAGTATAATCGAAAAACATCTATCCAAAGCGGATTTTTCCAGATGTAAGTATACTCTTCTTATTTAAATAAAAGTTATTACATAAATAACCTATTATAATTCTTATTACAAATGGTTAAAAGTCAGTCATAGCTTTTATTAAGGTTACTTTCAGAATTTTCATTCTGCATGTAATAATATACCTACTTAATTTTGAAGTTATAATGTAGAATACTACTTTAGTCTAATAACTTGAGAATGATACTCCATAATATTTAAATTCCATGTAAATTTGAATGATACCTATAGGATGTCACATTATTCTTTTTAGTTATAAATAAATTCAAGAATATGTATTATTAATTCTTTCTATTTGAGGGATATTACTTTCTTCAAATTCAGTTTTATTATTAACGATAATTTTTTTCCTTAAATACGCATTTCACTAACAGAGAAACGCCACGACCGACTTAATGTATTGATTAAACAAACGTTCAAATCAGTCAAATACAACGTGAGGACCAGTCTGGAGCGGATTATTATATTTGTAAGAAAGTAGTTAAATTCACAAGTACGTTTCTTTAATTAATTTTGCACAGTTCATAAACTAATAATATCATATCGCATGAGTCCATTGGTGGTATCTACGGGTAGAGTTAATTATGATATCGAGAGGCTTTCGGGATAAGGACAGACTTACCATAGTCTAACTCTATTAAAGGATGTAAAGTATAATAAATACCTAATATACGTGGATTAAAAAATGTTGCGCGTGAAGATACATTTGAATCACGTCTCAACATTTTCAATAGTGGTATACTATATTATTATCTTTTCTTATAGTGACAAATAGTTTCATATTTCATGTCGATAGTCGTTTAATAGAGTTAACGCGAGCTGTATCACTCTACTTAAAGGATTAAATTGAAAACTATTAAAGCCAAAATCAAATCAAAATAAATTTGATTCTTGTCTGGAAATTTCCGATTAAAACACTGTGTTCCGATAAATTTGTTAAAATTGAAATAAATTGATCCGGGTAAAAATTGGTCAGAATAAAAACGTTCTTTTAAACGTTTTATAGTATTTTCTATTAAGATTTCACATAAATTGTCACCTATCAAAAACACTTACGAAAAAGTATTAGTGCCTGAATTATTACAGGAAACCAATCGCAATTGCTGTCATTGTACTATTACCACGTACCTACCCTAATAACCGTTCTGCGCAAGTACACTACGAAAAAGAGGAAGCAGAAAACTAGTTGACTTTCGGAAATTTCCTGCAAAATCTTGCTGCAAGTCAGCTGCAAGTCTTGCAGTAGATATTTTGCAGCAGTATTCATTATATATATATATATATATATATATATATATATATATATATATATATATATATATATATATAAATATATATATAGTAATCGTGTAAAATCTTTTCACAAGAATGCTGAAATTCTGTCCCATAGAGGCTTGTGCAAAGAAAAAATTCAAGTTATTTATTAAATTTGTTTGCAAGATTGCTGAGATTTTGTCGCACAACAGTTTATACAAGAAAAATTGCAAATTTTTTGGAAGAAGCTTCCTACCCAAGTAGCAAAAGATATCTGTCAGACATCTACAAGATTTCTATATGTCTAGAAAATGACATCTATATTTGGTATAAACATGGTTGAAATCCAGATATAGATAGCGCGTAGATGTCTGATAAATATTCTAAGTTGAAAAGAATCGATATTCTGTGGTAAATGTAATAATTTCATAAAATATAAAATTAATGATATTTAAAAAAGGAATTACAAGCTCTAGAGGGTTTTCTCGTTCTCTAATAAAATGCTAGCTGCTAATTCGTTTTAAAGCTTTTTATTAAAGGACTAGAAGACTATAATATACCGTATGTCCATCGACAAACCGATCGCTTGCCGAGACCTTGAAATTTGACTTCGGCAGTATTTGGACGGTGCTCAAGTCATTTACAGCAGAAGAGTGTGCAGCGTGAGAGCGAGAAGTGTAAAATGTCTGATTTCCTGATAGCTGCCGATTTGGGGGATCGAAGCGTCTCACCTCGAAATCGTGAATTTGTGAATAATGGTGAGTAATTTGTAGAAGTGATAAAAATTACTCGCCATTATTCAGAAATTCACGATTTTGAGGTTAGACGCTTCGATCTCCCGAATTGACAGCTATCAGGAAATAAGACATTCGACACTTCTCGCTCTAACGCTGCGCACTCTTCTGCTATAAATGACTCGAGCACCGTCCAAACACTACCGACGTCAACTTTCAAGGTCTCGGCAAACGATCGGTTTGCCGTTGGACATACGGTAGAGCTTTATAATTAAGTTTGTTTAACCCTCCGTTAGACGGGTCGATTATACTAACGTGGATGGTCGAGTGGATTACGATGGTACCTAATCCATTATATATTGTTTATAATAACATTATTTCTTATTAAATTATTATTGCTTATTATTTTATGTTAATTGATGTATATATAGTGGTATTTAACATAAATAAAACATGCACATTTTGCCCAGATGTTATGATATTAACCCTTACTTGCCACACTTCTATAGAATCACGTACTTACCACACTGGGGTTGATTTACACCCCAGCGAGAAAATTGATATAACAAACAAATTATTGCATTATTTATTTGTACTTGAAAATTTTATCAGCTCTTCTTAAGAACGTACTTTAAAAGACCGTGTAACTTGTATAGCCAGAACTTAAAATTAAGTATGCGAAAAAAATAAAATATAAAAGTTACACGGTCTTTTAAAGTACGCTCTTAAGAAGAGCTGATCAAATTTTCAAGTACAAATATGCAATAATTTATTTGTTATAACAATTCTTCTCGCTGGGGTGTAAATCAACCCCAGTGTGGCAAGTACGAGTTTTACCATGGGGTTGTTTCGAACCCCAGTGTGGCAAATAAGGGTTAATATAAAACGCGTACACTTGTGCTTTTGAGCATTTATTTGCATGCCAACAATAAAGAGCAGCAGAAAAATACACTATTTTAAGAAACAGATTAAACTGTATTTCTTTCAGTTAACAATTATAGTAATACTTAAGGTTGTTCGACCGAGACAATACACGTAAAAATTTTGGACGCTCTGGGAGCGTTACGCTCAGTCAGCCCCCTGCAACTTCGTGTTGCACATGGCCACAACGTTGACGCCAACCGCGTGGTGGCGCAAGTGTTGGTGGCCCTAGTCTCCATCTCTAATCGGCGGAGAGTTTCGTCCCGGAGTCGGCCTGTGTACTCATCAGTGAGGCTAGGCCGACTCCTGCCTTAGACGCTCTGTGGTCTTCTTATATAGTAATTCACCGCCGTTGGACTACCGAGAGTCGAGGGCCGAGAGGGTCGTCGCCATCTGGCGGCAGGCCGCCGTAGCGTTACGGGTCGCCACAGCCCGGCTGAAAGCGGGCGAATGAGGTGTAAATGAAGGGACTTGAGTGCAATGAAGTATTATTCCATTTTGTAATAAATATGTAGGGATAAGGAGTTTTATGAAGTAATAAAAATAGTCCAGTAAATATTCGAACGAATTTTATATGACAGGGCCAGCGTGAAGGGCGTCACGTAGCGGATTAGTACGACTGGCGTCAAAGCGTGGTCAAAGATACCTAAGGGGAATACATGTAAGTTGCAGGGGGCTGCGCTCACAAGGAAACCTTCCGAGGCCGCCGCTTTCGATCTTGATGGAACTCCGTAAAGGGTCTCGCCGTATTTCCATATGAAAAATGCCCCGGCACTAATTAACTTTGTTAAACCTTTTATTTATTGCTTTTTATCCAAAATACCTCCACAACAAATTTCAGACCGCTAACTTCACGTACAAGGGAAATAGGGGGTTAACAACAATTAACGTTACTATTTTTTTTCTCTGGAACTATAAAAGATATCAAAGTCGTTCAAAAACTAAATTGTAGGTCTTCGTGAGTAGTATATTATATATTTTTTTGATGGCATAAAAACACTGTTTAAAGGTGTAAATTTAAAAAAATAGGTTTTGCAATGGAAAATTTATAACAATTGCTGGAGATACACCAACCAAAAAAATCATATAGAATCATCAATTAGTGAGCTGTTATATAAAAAAATTGTCAAATAGTTTAATTTGGTGGAAGACAGTAAAAAAATTGAATAACCTTTAACGCGTTTACGCCGGCGCAGCGCGGTACTCAGTGCCAGCACAATCAAAAGTAGTGTACCTTAGTACATCCTTGTAACTGTTCACGTTTAGCTAAATTGCTGGGATTTTTTTCTTCACACACATTTACGATGAAAATATTCCATAGGTAATGAAAATATGAGCCAAACACAACCTTGTTCCGTCGCACAATAAACGGACTTCTACATGTCGGTTCTTACCACTCGATATCGCGATCTATGTACCTCTCTAATCTAGAGTCAATCTCGCCATCAGTCACAACGGTGAGGCGGTATGTTTCCGTGAATCTAGGATACTAATGAGCTTGTAGCCCCGCGCCTTTCTCGAAAAGTCTAATTAACGAATGTTTTTCGCAGTACACACTCTAGTAGATAGGTACCGCTATATTTCGAATGCTAAGTCAGCTTATAAAGGGGAGAAATGACGAATTCAATAGATGACCGATCGGATAAATGTAATAATACCTGTCTTATCAAGTCTCTTTATCATTCCGCGTAGCCTGACTCATTGCTAACTAGAACTGGAATTCGGAAAATACCCAATGTCAGCCCTTGTTCTAAACTTTCTTCTAGCCAATCAGGGCGCAATGCATCAATCCACGCTACTCCCACCGTAATCCAATTAATTTATTACCAATTATTTCGGGAATTTACTGAAGACGATCTCAAGATACTATTTACAGGCACATATCAAATGTCACAAGCAATATGTTATCTCGCGGAAATAATGCATGACGAGAACACTTTAAATGTCGAATATTTAATGGACTCTGAAAATATTATCAAAAAATTAAAGTTCGTTCACGCCATATAAATAGTAAAATGTACCAGTGCTACATTGAATATCGGCCAAACGTGAATAGCTACAAGGGTATCCTAAGATACACTTGTGACTGTGCTAATGGCAGTAGGACTATAGGGTGCTGTTCGCATGTAGCTGCCATAATTTATTATTTGTCATACAGCCGCTACAAGTCTAAAATCGTTAGACCAGCCGAAATATTGACAAATATATTTGACGTAACCACATTATCTACCACCGTTGAGGAGAATAGTGATGATAACTAAAGTCATGAACAGGGCCTGTTAATAGTAGGACAGTAGGGTGCAGTTTGCATATAGCTGCTATAATTTATTATTAGTCACGTACCCGCTAAATGTAAAAAATCTAAAATCGTTAGACCTGCCGAAATATTTACCACTATATTTGATGTAACCAACTCATCTACCAAGATTATGTAAATCATACGAATTATTTGTTTTTTGTACACATTATTGTATATTATGTATATTATAAAACAATATAGATATTGTGCATACATAATTAATTAATAAATAAATATACATAATATAATATGAATTAATACGTTCACGCTGGCACTGAGTACCGCGCTGCGCCGGCGTGAACGCGTTAAAGGTTATTCAATTTTTTTACTGTCTTCCACCAAATTAAACTATTTGACAATTTTTTTATATAACAGCTCACTAATTGATGATTCTATATGATTTTTTTGGTTGGTGTATCTCCAGCAATTGTTATAAATTTTCCATTGCAAAACCTATTTTTTAAAATTTACACCTTTAAACAGTGCTTTTATGCCGTCGAAAAAATATATAATATACTACTCACGAAGACCTATAATTTAGTTTTTGAATGACTTTGATATCTTTTATAGTTCCAGAGAAAAAAAATAGTAACGTTAATTGTTGTTAACCCCCTATTTCCCTTGTACGTGAAGTTAGCGGTCTGAAATTTGCTGTGGAGGTATTTTGGATAAAAAGCAATAAATAAAAGGTTTAACAAATTTAATTAGTGCCGGGGCATTTTTCATATGGAAATACGGCGAGACCCTTTAAAGTTTATCGAAAAATAAGAGACCCGTATTTTTTTATAGCGGCCCAATTTTAGTTTAAGGGGGTCAAATGGACCCCTGAACTTTGACCCCCCTCGAACTATCTCCGAAACAAAGCGAGATAGATGAAAAGTGTAAACGTACGTGTTATTTGGTTTTTTTAATGTAATAAAATGCCCTAAACAGATTTTGGATAAACGCAGCTATCTCATGCTGCATTTTCATTTTCTTTCGATATTACGCTGTCTCAGAACTATAAGGTTCTATGTTACATATTTTGGCTTTTAGACTTTTAAGCACCACAAGGTTTTATGCTCAACTTTGAACCCTAGACGACCTCTCTGCTTCATCTATCTCCAATAGACAGAGTTCCAAGTGCAGCAGTATAAAGTCCTACGTCGTGAAAATTTCTGTTCAGCAGTCAATGGTTCTATGGGATACAGTTACACTCGCATTGTGTGTGAATCTCACTATTGTCGCGCCGATTCCCGAAAGGAGTATTTAGATTGTGGTCTGACAATTTCAAAGATGTACGAATTGTATTGCCAAAAACTGGCGGAAGAACAACTTTCTGCTGTTAAAGCATCCTCTTATCGCAATGTTTTTTTACGAGCATTTCTAGAGCAAGACTTTTTTTTGTCAATATTATTCGTGAGACTGTCCCCCGGGACGCCACTGGAACTCATAATTATATTCTAGTTAGTGCTAACTTAGCGTCTTATTACAATAAACAACAGTGCCAAATATCAACAAAATCGGCACAAGGATCTTTGAGATATTATTAAAAAACCGATTTTTTTAAAAAACGTTGACGTCCTGTATCTTGAAAACCAGACATTTTAGGACACATGTTAATATGAACTTTTCTACTGGAAATTGATTCAATAATGTGCGCTTGCAATTACGGCCTATCATTAAGTAACACCCTGTATTTAACATTTCGACTCTTATATTCAAGGGTTCTATGTTCCAACAGTTCATCTGCAAACAATGTCAATTAACATACTAAGTTCTATGTGTTTCTTGAAGATAAATATTTTCAAAATATTTTTGAACTTTATACATTGTAATATATTCAGTTGCATACTTACAGCCTTTGGAATGTGTGATACTTTTCCTGCATTAATTAATACACCCGTAATAGTATTTCCCGATACTCAAAATTTCAAAAGCGATTATCTCAAAACTCTTGCTCGGTAACATAGAACCTTATAATTCTGAGGCAACGATTAGTCGGCTCAGATAAGCAAACAGAGGAAATTGCTACCGAGACTGCTTCTCCGCCACCAACAAAGCGCAGGCAGGAGATCAAGGATCATATTACCCGAGTTCTCGAATAACTTGTGTGAGTGGTTGCTGTTCCGGGACTTATTCGTGGCGCTCATTCATGAGAACGAGGCACTTACCAAAATCCAGCGCTTTCAGTACCTGACGTCTAACCTGTTACATGAACCCGCGGCCTTGGTCAGGGGCTTCACCCTGGCGGAGGCTACCTATGTTCCAGCATGGAACCATTTGTATCAGCGGTACAACAATAAACGTGTCCTTGTAATGGGATATCTCTGGGAGCTGGACGATCTTCCATCTCTCAAGTTTGAAACGGCGTCAGGATTACGTACGATGCTCGACACTGCCAATCAAACACTGCTCACCTTGGAGAGACTAGGTGAACCCATCGAGAGCATCGTTTCAGTATATCTTGTCACGAACCGCCTCCTTCCGGAGAGCCGATGCCTCTGGGAGCACGAGCTTGGTGGCCGCACCGACCTTTCAACTTGGGATGAACTTCAGACCTTTCTAGTCACGCGATTCTGTGCGCTCGATGTAATCGCTCCTGTGGAGGTCAAATCGTCTAGTGAGTCCAAAGGTACTTATTAGTCGGCTCGCTCGAATTCTGGGCATTCGCTGCTGGCTACTTGGTTCACTTGTGGTTTCTGCAAGGCACCTCATCAGTTGCGATAGTGTAAACAGTTCCTGAATATGGCGGCCGATCACCGAATAAGGTCTGCCAAGTCGCAGGACCTATACCTCAATTGCTTAGGCAAAGGCCACTGGGCCAACTGGTGCCCAAGCAAGTACCGATGCCAAATCTATCGCGGTTTTCATCACACCCTACTCTACGGCTCGAGTGTTTTAGAAAAAGGAGATCAACTGTTGGAGTCGCCCCAGGCTAAGACCTGCCCATCAGGGGCCCTATAGGAGTGGTCACGTGGAGCCGGGCTCTGCTTGATCCGGGCTCTTAACTATCTTTCATTACAAAGGGAATCGCTCAATTCTTCGGACTTACCAAGGATCCAATCAGCACTGAGATTATAGGCGTTGGTGGAACGTATGCTGGGATGTCACGGGGATCTAATTGCTTCTAACTCCAACCGGGCGAAGAGGCTCCAAGTTGGAGGTGTCTGCATGAATTCTGAAAACTATCACTGATCTCATTCCCCCGCGCCAGGTAACGGCACAGAAGTGGCCATATCTTCAGGACTTTCCGCTGGATGACGCCACATTTGCAACCCCCGGTCGGGTAGACTTGCTACTGGGCGCGGATATGTGCGCTCTCTTGATGACCGGTCGCCTCCTTCGATATCCGTCAGGTTCTTCAGTTGCCCAGGAGATCCCTTACGATTAGGCCTTGACCGGGGCGGTTAAGGACCATCAGGGTTCGGGCGGAGCCTCTTCTGCCATACCTTACTATTGCTCATCCCACACGCCTATCACGATTGCTTGCGCTCTCGCCAACGTGGACACTACTTTCAAGCGTTTCTGATAGGTTGAGAAGGGTCCAGACCCTCAGGAGCGATTCACCGACGAAGAGGGTCTATACGAAGACCTATTCAAGAAAACCACTGTGCGAAACGTGGCCGGACGTTACTCGATCAATCTCCCTTCGAAGCCGGAACCAATCGCTCTTGGCCCAATTCGAGAGGTGACACAGCATCGGCTAGGAAGCCTGGAGCAGCGCCTGACGATGGACCCGGAACTGCAGTAGCTGTACGTCGCCTGTTAGAGAACTATCTGCAGCAGAGTTACCTAGAACCTGTGGCCCTGAAAGAGCCATCTTTTGGCTTTATATATCTTCCCCGTCTAATGGTCGTCAAGGATGCACCATTTGGATGAAAGGTTAGGGTCATCTTTGATGAATCTCAGAGGACGGAGAGCGTCCAGTCTGAATGACGCCGACGCACCCATGACGAGTCCATAATTGCTTGCGGAAATATCGAAAGTCATTTTCTGATGGCACCGCTATCTCGTGGCGATAGGGGTAGACATCCGGGCGATATATCGCCAAATCGGCGTCGCTGACGAGTATCCAGGAGCTGCTGGCGTGTTAACGAAAGAAGTGTACGTCGATGACGTGCCGACGGCCAATGATACAGTGGAGGAGGTTTAGCAGCTCAAAGCCGAACTCTAAAGTCTCCTGGCTTGTGGAGGATTCCAGTTCCACAAGTGGTCCACGAGCGACCTGCAAGTGCTATCAGATCTCGCCGGCGTAACTCTGAGTCCCTGCTCATTGCTACCGGTCGATAGAAGGATCGTCACCAAGTAACTCGGCCTAGCCTGGGATATAGTTACCGGCTCGATGACGTACCACGTAGATGTGCCGGAGGGCGCGAAGACGACCAAGAGGATACTTCTGTCGGCGATCTCAAAGGTTTTCGACCCACTGGGCTGGGTCGGCCCCTGTGTTATAATACCTAAGATTCTGCTGTAGTACCTCTAGCTGCAGCACTTGCAGTGGGACAAACCTCTCCCTCCGGACATCCAATCCAAGTGGAACGCGTTCAGGGAGGGACTCTTCCAGCTAGATAGGCTGCACATTCCCCGCTGGCTGGGTACCACTTCTGGTCAGACGGTCTGGCTCCATGGCTCCTGCGACGCCTCGCAGAAGGCCTAGTATACGTGGAGATGGCCCCTTCTGACGAGGCTGCGTTGATCACTTTGACCGTGGCAAAATCCCGGGTGGTCCCGGTGAAGCCGGTGTCTTCGCTCCGTCTGGAACATTACGGTTCCGTGCTCCTAACTCGGCTTTTGAAATCTGTCTCGACGATATTCGAGCGTGTGATCATCGCTGAGGCCTGGGCGGACTCGACTATTGTCCTCGCCTGGATACTTACTCACTCATGCGCCTGGAAGACCTTCGTTGCAAACTGCATCAGTGAGATTCACTCCCTGGTCGAGCCTCAATGATGGCGTCACGTCTGGACGGCCGACAATGCGACCGACCCTTTGAGCAGGCGGAGTTATGCCCAAAAACTTAGCCCAATGCACGCTGTGGTGGAAGAGACCACTATGGCTCCTGCTGCCGGAATTTCACCGTGTGAAGACACGCCTAAAACTACCGACCTGGAAAAAAGGCAGTTACTGCTGCGGTCACCGAACTCGAGGAGAACGATCTCGAAATCCGGTATTCGAACCTGCAACGGCTCCTCAGGATTACGTCGACAATAGTCAGCATTTCACTTGAGCAGCACGGGCAGGTTTCGTCCCGGGCAACCTACCGAAGACATTGCCACTGAAAACGTCACAGAATTAATAAGAATATTATAATGTTTTTGAAAACTGTTCAAATTCAATAATCTATTTATCAAAATATAATCAATAAAATATTTATAAGATTATGTTAAAAAATTGTTACATTTTGTCATTCTCTGTGGCTACGGCCACAACGTTTAAATAAAATGCACTCTTGATTTACATTTGTTCTCATGGTTCACAATATTAAACTCACAAAATATACAGATTTTTATGAAAATTTATTCGAAAATAAATTTTACTTGCAAATTTTTCCGCATCCAATATTTTAAGAAATCAATATGAAGGGTCCAGTGGAAAAACGATGAGATTCCATTTTTTTCGAAATCGATATTTTAGCGGCATCTATTAGCTTGTAACATGAAGTATCAACATACCAAACCTTACAGGGGACAAACAATGAGATTACACTAAAAACTGTGGTTTAAAATAGGCGGCACAGTGGACTCCCGTGCGTTGTGAAACTTTAAATGTCGTGTTTCTCAACTTTTAGAAATATGGAACCTCATCATTTTTCCACTGGACCCTTCATATATTATAAGTACATAATTATATAATTGTAAGTATTTTTCTATAGTAAAATAGCTAATAATAATCATGAATTTGAATAACGAATTCCTACGTCTATATATTTTTAGTGACTTTAGAGCCCACATTATTGGAAAAACGAATACTAGAAGCCTTTGATGTTTTCGACAATGCAAGAAGCCATGAGGTAGACGTCAGAGAGTTAGGAACCATTATAAGATCATTGGGTATGTAATATTGCACGTGAATATTAAATGAATCGATATATGCTCTACGAATTTGTCGGCACTTAACGGAGCAGACTGACGATTGACATGTCGGTTTTAATAGAACAAGTTCTTCCTGCCCCCTATTTCACCTGATAGCCTTATGGAATAAAATAGATACGCAACATTGTCAGAATTAAACACCTTATAGTGACATTCTATTACAGATCACTAGTTACCTACTTCTGCATATAACTGTGGATCTTACACAAGACCTTGAACCTGACGATAATAGGGAACTTGCCTATTTTATTTTTATTTCATTAAAATGTGTGTTTATGTACAAAACACCCTGTACAAGATATCAGCCCTTAAATCGCAGTGCTTATTTCATAATAAATAATTAAAGCTGAAATCGTCGCTGAACAAATTCAAACGAAGTAAAACGGACGGGAGTCGCTGTGACGTCACTCGGTGTGAAAGCGAAGCGTAGCTGTTATTGCTGTTCATGCAGTCATTCGGACCGACACGCACGGTATGACGTCACAACCATGACAGCGCGTTTTAAAAGTAATTCAAATTGAGCAAATTTGAAACCCTTATATTTAATGTAATTTAAAAAAAAACTTTTTTGACTATGGGGTTTTTAATGATATTAGCTTACGATTTTAACTGTTTCTACTTAATTTAATTTTTTCGGGCAAGTTCCCTATTACGAGGGTATATAAAATATAAACAGGACTGATTTTTTTTAAATTACGGAGGAGTCCGTGAGCTTGAAGGAGTTGATGCGCAGATGGCCTGTACTAAACTTTGTATTATGAATTGTTATCAATAACAGCTATGCTACTAGGGGACCTCTCATTTTAGCAATATTGAACTGCGAATATTAGATTATTATTTACGAACTTGTTGGAGGGGACACACATGAATCCATCTCTGACCCCTGGACTCAAAAAAACTTCGGGTCCCCTATTCCACTGCAACCTACATTCCGATTTTGAATCGCTTTTAGAAGCTATTTATTATAATTAGTTCATAGGAGTATCTATTAGCTGCACTGGCCCTAGCTCTACGGTGTTGGATTTTTTCTTTTTTGCCTACATAGATAGGATTGAATAGTTGCCAAGATCATAGATGGGAGTGAGGGGAGGGAAAGAGGGAGAGAGAACGAGTGAATGAACGTCCTTCATTAGCTTTCAGCTATTACATCAAATCCCTGACTCATACAATATAACAATATATACGTATATACAAATTATTCATAATTACTCTCTTTATTCCCTACTTTCTATTTGTTGTTTCGTCCCCCTAATACATTTCACTAATTCCATCTTAAACGTACTCAATCTAGAACTATTTCTGAATTGGGTTGTATCCTAAAATTTTATTATGCATGAAACACAGCAAACATAATAGTTAAAATTATTCAAAACACAGTACCAATAGTAAAAACTTGATAAAAAAAATTCGACCCCAAAAACATTACTTTAAAAGTAGCATGGCCATGCCTCCCCAGTTAAACGCCGGCACTGGTCATTGTGACGTCACTAGCCATATAACGGTTCGCCTCTGCGCCTTCTAGTACAGTAGACGGGCCGAGAAAATCAACTTTGTTGTCCACTTTTCTTTACAAGTGTCCGCGTTTTTGTTTCTGATGATTTTAATATTTCATTACCTTTAAAACGAAATAAAAACCATCGAAAAATATCAATTTTTAGTGAAGTTAGAGGCATTTGATTACAAGAGCGGGCGGGCGCTACGGCGCGTATTTATGTACCGTGAGTGCACCGGTATCCGACCGTGTATGGGTATCCGTCCACCGAAGGTCGATTATGGAAATATTTAATATTTAACATTTTTAAATGTTTAAAATTAATTAATTTGTTTCGATGCGTGGCGCTAACATCATGCTTTGAATGTATTTCGTTCGAAGAGTCGGTTAGGATTGGAAATCAGTAGTTCAGATGGCTACGACAAAATGTAAGTAATAAACGTATTAAAATATGTTTAAATCGATGAATAATATATTGTAATATAAATTAAAATTATTAGAAGTGCTAAAAAAGACATTTTATTATTGTAAAATTACGTCATTCGGTACCAGCGCAGAGCGAAAACAGACGGTCGGATACTGACCCTTTTGACCATTCACTTTAAAATTTTATTATTTAATTATTATGAATCCCTTTTCAAACTTTTTAATTTTTTTACTCTTCTTTCTATATTTGGCCATAGTAATTAAACATTACATTTCCCGCTAAAAAAAATCTTACATGGACGGATACCGGTGCACTCATGGTACAAAATGCGATATCTCGAGAACCATTCTCTAAATTTTTTCCGCAGTATGTCTCGATAACTTATCAATAGTTTTCGAGATATTTAACCCTAGATAGCTAACCTTCCTATAATATAAAGGAAGGGTAGCTATCTAGGGTTAAATATCTCGAAAACTATTGAGAAGTTATCGAGATATACTGCGGAAAAAATGTAGAGAATTTCAAGACGAAACGATTGGTTTTTATCTCATTTTGTTACGATGAATGGTTCTAGAGATATCGCATTTTGTACATAAATACGCGCCGTAGCGCCCGTGCGCTCTTGTAATCAAATGCCTCTAACTTCACTAAAAATTGATATTTTTTGATGATTTTCGTTTTATTTTAAAGGTAATGAAATATTGGAATCATCAGGAAAAAAAACTCGGACACTTGTAAAGAAAAGTGGACAACAAAGTTGATTTTCTCGGTCCGTCTACTGTACTAGAAGGCCCGCAGGCGAAACGTTATATGGCTAGTGACGTCACGGTGCGGCGCACAGTGGGACGAAATCCCGAAAAGCTGGCCAAAACTCGAAAAATGAAGATTTTATTTCGGGGTTTTTGAGTGGTTAGGTCAGTGACACAGATAGTCAGAGGATCGAATTCTGAAAGAGAGGGTGCACAGTATCTTCTATCTAGTAGTGTATATCACTTCTAAATCGACCTTTATCGTTGAAAGACGCGCTGGCTCGAAGTCGATTCAACCACGTCCTACTTATAAGTAGTCGCAAACATTCTAAAACTCGATCGATTTCAAATCTACAAAATGGATTCGAGAGTTGAAAGTAAGTAGATTATTATGACGTATAATAAAACGCATATTAATAATTAATGTAATAACAATAAGCAAATTCTTTTTAGGAAAATGCACGTGAAATTACACTAGAAAATTGTAATCACATAGAGAAAAGTTTATAAGTTCGGCATAGTTCGACTATAATTCTTATTGCAGATTATAAATTGAACTCTTATCTAACGAAAACAATAACAAAATGCTGCGCATATTTGCGCACCTGCAATTTTTGCAAGTTTTTGTAAAACAAGCGCATGTTTCTGCACTTTGAATAGTAAAAACATGAAATATGAAGAACTAGATTACATAAAAGTTATACGGCTTAGAACATCTACACAGAGTCGTCCTCACATTGTTATTACAGATGCACAAAATAATAGTAGTAACAACAACAATATTAATAATAATCACAAAACGTGAATCTAGGTGAAATTAAGTACCCGGGGGTTTTCGGGATCGCTGATAACGAATCCAAAGTCAAAATTTGGAAAAACAATATGGCGGATCCAATATGGCGGAAGGATTCCTTAAAAATTGATCGAATCTGGGTGAAATTGAGTACTCGGGGATTGTTAGAGTCGCTGATTACGAATCCCATGTCAAAACCAAATCCGAAACCAAATTCAAAAATACAATCAGTTAATTAAGTACGTGTTTAGTACCCTTCATCAGAGGAAGAATAGTTAGCTGCGCAATCACTTGATTCGGCCGTATCATCACTACAGGTTTCCTTACTTACAATTAGTTCAACACTTGGTGTCTTTAATATTCGGACTGCTTCTGGTAGTAACGATCTAAATAATTTGCAAGGTAATTTGCGAAAGCTACATGCTTTCACTATGAAACATCCATTACGATAATTCTGCACACCACTTCCTACCGTTGAGTATCATCGTGATTTAAAATATCTTTTTAATTTAGCATCAAACTCGTCATCGGGCATAATAGCAATGCGGTACGGCTCGACGAACAAAGGCTGCAAGTGTACTTATAATCCCACATCCTTCTCGGAAGGCTAATTACCGTATGAATCGGAAAAAATAACCCCCCGCAGCGATCACTCATAAATACCGCCCTATGCGTGAAGTCAGATTATGGATTAAGTCAGAATTCAATAAGTGACCGATCCGGGACGCGGAAACTACCCAACCTCATCTATTGTTCTAATGTCTTTTTCCTAGTTAATTAGGGTACATCGAATCAACCCCCGTTAGTGGTAAATGTAGATTTGATCAAACGTTTTCATGTTATACTGCAAGTACTTTCAAGTGGTTATGAAATCGATATAGTTAAATTTCGAGATTATGCCTTGCAAACCGCTCGCAACTTGGTAGAGTTATATCCGTGGTTTTACAAGCCTACTTCCGTGCAAAAATTTTAATTCATGGCGCACAAATAATACAGTCTGCCATCTTACCTATAGGACAAATTTCCGAAGATGCGCAAGAATCCAGTAATAAATATATTAAAAAGCATAGAAGAGATTTTGCAAGAAAATCTTCTCGACAAAAAACTATGGAAGACATATTTTTACGATTGCTATATTAACATCCGACCCATATATTTCTAGTTTACGCAAATTACCTTGCAAACTATTTAGATCGTTGCTATACCAGAAACAGTCCAAATATTAAATTCACCAAGTGTTGAACTAAGTAAGGAAACATGTAGTGATGATACGACCGAATCAAGTGATTGTGCAGCTGACTATTCTTCCTCTGATGAAGAGTACTAAACATGTATTGGCTTGTAACATAATTACGTGCCGTTTTTTGAGTGCTTTTCAAATGCTTTATTCCAAACAAAAAATTCAATAATTCAATTAACCAAATACTCTCCACCATTATTTACGACCTCTTTCCAACGTTCAAGAAGTTTTTCGATCCCTCGCTTGTAGAAATCCGCCGGTCTAGAAGCAAAGAAATTTTCGAGCCAATTTTGCAAATCCTCGTTATTATCGAACGTAATTCCTGACATGTTGTTGCTTAGGGGACCGAAAGAGATGGTAATCCGAAGGGGCCAAGTCCGGAGAGTAGGGCGGATGCTGCAGAACCTCCCATCCAAGCTCTTGGAGTGCTGTTTTCGTCAGATTTGCAGTATGCGGTCTTGCGTTGTCATGTTGCAGAATGGTGTCCTGGTGACAATTGCCTCGTTTGTTGCGAAGAACTTCAACGAGTCGTCTCAATTGCTGCGTGTAGAGCTCCGCGTTGATCGTTTGGTTCCTATCGATCGGTATAAAACACTATGCATCAATTGCTTACTGTACCCAAAAAATTGTCCATTAAACAAGAACGGCACGTAATTATGTTACAACCCAATACTTAATTAATTGATTTTTGAATTTGGTTTCGGATTTGATTTGATTTTGACTTTGGATTCGTAATCAGCGATCCCAAAAACCCCCGAGTACTCAATTTCACCCAGATTCGATCAATTTTTGAGGCACCCTTCCGCCATATTGGATCCGCCATATTGTTTTTCGAAATTTGGACTTTGGATTCGTAATCAGCGACCCCAGAAACCTCCGAGTACTCAATTTCACCCAGATTTGATCAATTTTTGAGGCACCCTTCCGCCATATTGGATCCGCCATATTGTTTTCGAAATTTGGACTTTGAATTCGTAATGAGCGTCCCCAAAAACCTCTGAGTACTCAATTTCACCTCGATTAATACACGTTTTCGAATTTTGGCCAGCTTTTCGGGATTTCGTCCCACTGTGCGGCGTGCCGCTCAACCGGCTGTTTCAAGTGGGCGGAGTTTAGCGCAATTTATTAATTTTTCACGGCTTAATTTCGCGTCAGAAAAAAAAATAAAAAAACACGTCCCAACTTTTTTTACGTGCTCAATCCATTTATGATGTAAAAAAAATATGTGATACAACCCAATTATACGGGCAGCTTTTTATGTGTTTCAAATCCCTTATGCACTATTGCTTTTTGCTCTAATTTTGTTCTGTATTTCCCTACTTTAATATCACTACTCTATCTCGTGTTGTACAAATTTTCTTCCGTTATTTCTATTAATTCTTGCATATATGTATAACGAGCATATAACACTGGTAATTTCAAAATGATACTTAGCGGGCTCATGCCTGGAGAAACTATTATTCTTAAACGCATATACAATTGGTGTAAAAAGTATTCGTACACCACGAATTTTCGGCTGATATCTCGCCTCGTACGGTATTTGTTTAGGTCCAACGTTTAAATAAATAAACCTAAAGGATAGTTGTTGGAATGTAGTGCCCTCCATATGGTAGCCTTTTCTCCCTCCAGGTTATAGTAGAGGGGATAGCGCTGGAAGCAATCCACACTTCACTTCGTATTCGACAGCCAAGGTGAGTGAAAGCAGAGAACGAGTGCTATGTGACTAACCCTTTATACTTTTATATAATTACTATTAATATTATTCAAGATTCAACGATCAGTTACGAGTGAATTCATGATATATTATTGAACACCAAGAGTTGTTTAATAAACTATCGTTTATATTACCAAGCACCTTACACATTAACAAGCCACAACCTAACATCCAAGTTCATACACTGAAGTTTAATTTAACACTGACAAATATTATAGAAACAATTATATTAACTATTATATTATTTTACAAAGAAAATAATTCGTATATTTCAGGCCGAGGATGAATTCGTACACTTACGATGCGCATAAAGTGAGGACCATATTTAGTACATTTAGGGCCGGTTTTACAAACAGGTATAAACGCGGTATAGCACTATACTGAGAATAACCATAAGGCTTCATGTTATTCTCAGTATAGCGCTACCCCCCCCCCCCCCCCCCCCCCGCCCCCTTCAAAACATCGACGATGTATGATAGCACGAATTAATAAAATAGCTCACTTTCCAAAGTAATCATGTAACAACTTACGAATCACCAAAGATAATGAAAAAATTATGATAAAAAAGTAATGAAATCATTACCGCCAAATTAATGAAAGCAAGTGTGTTGTCAAGGTATGTTGCGTTAATGAGAGAAATAGTACATAATTCCATAATGGTTAACTGTGAATATATTCTCAGTTTCAGTGGAATTTGTTTTTTTTTCTTCTATATTGTTTTTAGTCTCTGTAGCAAAGTTTACCATTGTATGGAATTATGTACTATTTCTCTCATTAACGCGATATACCTTAACAACACACTTGCTTTCATTAATTTAGCGGTAATGATTTCATTACTTTTTTATCATAATTTTTTCATTATCTTTGGTGATTCGTAAGTTGTTACATGATTACTTTGGAAAGGGAGCTATTTTATTAATTCGTGCTATCATACATCGTCGATGTTTTGAAGGGGGGGGGGGGGGGGTTCATTTCTTTTTTCGTTATTTTCCTTTCGTGCTCTTTTGCCAGATAAATATGAAACATTTTTTTAAATGATAGAATGTGGTCAGTTATTATTATTGCCGAGTTCGGTTGTGTATTGAACTGAAGCGTGATATGAAGCTTACTTCAGGCGTTGGAAAAACATTATGTATATATAAGATAAAGCTGGCAACCGTAAGGGCCTTTGCACACGACGTTTTTTAAACTAGCTGACGACGCGCGTTTTTGATGAGCGCGTTCGCTGCGCGTCATCAGCGCGTATTAGCAGGTTGTATTAGCAAGGATCGTCTGTAAAGGCCATCACACGTGAAAAAACGTAAGCAGTAACAGTAAGGATTGACCAATCAGAAAGCCTGTTTAAGCATAATTCCGTAAGAATGATATTTCTGATTGGTCAATCCTTACTGTTACTGCTTACGTTTTTTCACGTGTCATGGCCTTAAAAGTCACAACTTACCGACTGCCTTGCGTTTACTGAGCGTACTAATCGCGTATAACGCGCATCGTCAGCTAGTTTAAAAAACCGCTAGTTTAAAAAGGCCCTTTGTGACGTAGGCAGGTTTCTCAGGTAAAGAGACCCCTGATCGCTTTATCGCGTAGTTTCCAACAAGGCGGAGAAAGGAGCGGCGTGGCGCATCACATCGAATTTCGCAACTAGAGCGCACTCAATGATAAACGGAAAATCGGTAAAAATGTTTCCAGCCTAGATGACTGATTTAAAAATTATGAATGATAAATAAAATCATCAACATGTAATGATTTTATAATTAATGTTTCGACCCAGGTAGCACAACTAGTTTCCATATTGTGATGCCTAGATCTCTCCTCTCAATGTCCGAATAAGTATCATTTATAGTAAACTAGTTGAGGACTAATATATAAGCAGATAATAAAGGTTTCCTAAAAGTACACTAGTTATAGCGAATCACTTAAATGCATGATGTGACTTCCTTTTGAGCTTTCAAAAGGGGTGCGTCGTCAGGCTGTTTAATTCTGCTATATAAGTAGTAACCATGCACAAGTACGCAAGAAGTAGCCTAGCACTAAGTAATTTTTAGGTGCCTATCTCTAATGTAGTAAAAGGTATTCTTCTGCAGGTGCGCAAGTATCCTAGCATTAGGTAACTTTTAGGTGTCTCTCTAATGTAGGAAAAGGTATTCTTTTGCAGGCGTGCAAAAAGTATCCTAGCACTAGGTCACTTTTAGGTGCCTATCTAGTGTAGCAAAAGGTATTCTTCTGCAGGTGCGCAAAAAGTATCCTAGCACTAGGTAACTTTTAGGTGTCTCCCTAATGTAGGAAATGGTATTCTTTTGCAGGCGTGCAAAAAGTATCCTAGCACTAGGTAACGTTTAGGTGCCTATCTAATGTAGCAAAAGGTATTCTTCTGCAGGTGCGCAAAAAGTATCCTAGCACTAGGTAACTTTTAGGTGTCTCTCTAATGTAGGAAAAGGTATTCTTTTGCAGGTATACAAGAAATGTCCAAATTTCTATATAATAATTAAAAATAGGAAAATAATTGTTTAGTAATATTTATTGAAATATAATAAACTAGATTAACTACACTTAATAACTACATTTAATAACTACACTTGATAAATGTAGAGTGGCGGGGCTAATTGATCTAAGCCAAAATTTCATCATTTCCGATTTTTTCTGCAAAATGATATATGCGCCAATGCCACTGCAGAACTATGTGATTAAACCCTTTCGCGACGCGAGGCCACTGTCAGTGGCCGCAACAAGCGCCTTGCAGAAAACGATGGATAAGAATAAGATACATTCATTTTTGTCGATTTTACGCGGTATAAAGCGAACGCGTGCAGACCGTTCGCTTACTGAGCCTGGAAATTGCTACAACTTTTTGGCGGATTTAGGGGTGCACGGTCCCATCGCGAAAGGGTTAAGTGCCAATGCGCAATGTGTTGAATGTTGGCTTAACCGTATTAAAAATAAAAATGTCAGCTTGGTTTCACTAATGGGCAGTTTTTCTTATTTTCCTGGGGAAAATGTTTTTGGCACTTAGATCAATTAGCCCCGCCACTCTATAAATACAGATTTATTATCACAGATCTGCGGCAACAACTTCGTATCTTTTTCAAAACGGTTTTCCCCTTCTGTGATGTTTCAGTCTCTGCAGCTCCTGCTTTATTCCTTTGGTGCTCCTGCGAAGCCATGTAAAACCGTTGCTGTGCGTTTCTGATTCCAATTTTCGCCTTTTGCTCGTACATGGAGATTGTAATTTTTTTCTTAAAACGATCCATTCAGATGATGGCACCTAAACACAAAAATGTATCAGTTGTTGTATTTACGCCATCACATTTTTCTCAATTATTTGTCATTTTTCAAAAGAATTCTACAACTTACCATAAAATGCAGCGATGCTAATATTACTAGCCCGGAATTGTATTTTTTCCTTCTTCGGTTGGCATCAGGTGATATGTTTCGACACGAATTCATCCGTCATTGTTGCTTTCGTAAATTATCTGATTGTGTTACCTAGAGTTGTGCCTCCTTCCAATGAAAGAAGATATTCGCGCTGCAAATCAAATTTGAAAAATGAATAAATATTGATGGCGAAAAGAACGTTAACATGAAATATAGCAAGCTTCTACAGAAACTTACCAATTTTTCCACTTTTTCTTCGTCATTTTCAAGTGCATGAAAATCTTCAACTCTAGAAATTGGCAATCCAAGTTCTTTGTAATTCTGCAGTGCTTCTGGTTGCCTTAGCAGCTCACGTCGCATGGCACGCATCTCTTCTTCCATGACCTGGAGTTTCCCTTGCATTGTTTTTTGTGTGTTATTGCAAAAGTTCAAAATTAAAAAAATCATTATATTCGGTCGATTCTCACAGTTTTCTTAGAGAAAAGTTTATTTATAAATAAAACATTGCATCACTTGTTTTAAAATAAAATGCGCGTCTACATTTCTAAACTATGCGCATTTTTAAGAAAAGTAAGGCAGGAAAAGAAAAGTACAGGAATCAAATATCCTAATAGCAAGAATTTTGTCAGAAATCACGCAGAGAGAGTGCAATACACGGAAAGAAAAAATCAAGAAATTTTATAGGGAAAGTTGAAAAAAAAATTACTGTACTGTCCTGAATCGTGATGCTAACGTCCAGCCCAAAAAAAAAGTCTAGTGCGCGTGCGTATTTATTAGTGATGAGCACCTGAAAACTTCTGGTAGGTACTGGCACGGTAAAAATTTTGGGAAAAAGAAAGACTAGTGCGCATTCGTAGTTCTTACTAACAAGGAGAGGTCGCGAGCTTCGGAACAGACATTTTTATGATTTTTTTCTCTGTGAGTGGGGATTGACGCCCTTAAAAAAACCTCAAAGTATTTTGTCTAAATACGCCTTAGAAATTAAAAAAAAATATTAAAGAATTCCATGATTAGTATGTACAAGTTCCGAAAACCCGGTCTCAGGAACTCTCGCGTGGCTCATTGGGTAGCATGCGAATATATGTATATTCATTGATAAAATAAAATGCTGTAAATTTTGGGGTAGCGTGCTGTTAGCGACTGTTTCCCTAAAAAAGTCTGGAATCGAACTGCCTCTCGTACGCCTTCCTGCCTCGAACCACCGAACATAGACTAGACAAGAAGGGTCACTCTAAGCCACGCCTCCAGTGTTGCTTGTCTCGCTTACTCTCTGTCGCCACTCTTTTTTGGGAGATTTTGGGGTATTTTCAGCGCGCGCGGTGGCGGAAGTCTTATACGGGGTGTCGTACATATCGCGCGGGGGCATTGACGATCGGATTATACCGGTGTGTTTAACCGGTTAATTTAACAATTATTTTGTAAAACGTTGTCCATATTTTTCCAATTTTTTTAATTGCTAAATTTCAAACTTTATTATGAATATAGATTATTGCAAACAATAATGTCACTAATTAATTAATGCAAGGGGTAATTAAATAATATTCAAGGAAGGTTATATTAAAATCCCGAGTATACTCGTATTTAGGGAAAAAATTATAAACAGGATATTTTCATGATACACCAGTATTTTCGGGCTTTTAAGTTTATGCAAGAATTAAAAGCCCGAGTTATCTCGGGCTTTTAAGTTAAGCGGTTAATAATGAAACACAATTATTATGGTTGATTGGTGACGTTAATTGCATAGTATTATTCCTGCGTGGTGCTTTAAATATAATAATTTTGGATTTCTGTTAAAATTATTTTCGTTCAAAATTCAACTACCTTTGTATTTTTATGTATATACCTGTTGTATTATATTATATATACGTTATTAAACACTATTACTTTTTAGGTTTTAAATATCTATTGTTTCTATTATATCATTGCTTATATTTAAGGGAACTAATAACATTATATAGTCTTATTTTAATAAAAGTAAAATTCGATTGAACAGTTTAATAAATAATTAAATTCTACCGATACTTCAAAATTCATTTCTACTCGCCACCCGGTGTAGTCGCTCACGAAGTACCGTAAACGCCGACACCGAACATGTGGCGTCCAGCAACGCGGCTCGCCTCTGTAGTCCCAACTTCAAAGTACCGACGCGGAGTGACCCTTCTTGTCTAGTCTATGTTCGGTGCTCGAACGTACCCTCGGCAAAGGGTAGGTATCAAGGTTAGATACCTACTCTTTACCCTCGGGTAGCGAGACAAAACGGTCAGGTAGTTGCCTTTATGAATCTTTACGAAAGTATTTCGCAGCATGAGAAAATTTCTAAGTTACAGAAATTTTACTGTGCTGTTCAAGAATTTTTGTTACGCAGTACAGTAAAAATTCTAGCATGCACAATTATTATTCCAGTGTAACTGTTCATTTTTCTTTCTTTCATCAAGAAAAATCCCGGAAAATGCCGCTTGCACCACGATTACAGTGTCAAGCACAGTAATTTTTCCTGATTTTTTCTTTCCGTGTATATTGTATGTATACAATACAATATATTGCTATCATTATATAACGATTGATTGGTTAAATGTGTACGACATTAAAAAATAAACACAATTTGACTTACAGAATTTCTTGGAAAATCTCCATTTGCAAGTCGCCATTACTTGCATTTCGGATGTTTGTAGCACGTTCCGTACGAAGACGTTTCCGTGAAGGTGGAGAGATATTTGCCAATGAACTCGAACTCGAATTTCCTCCTTGTTCACGTTCTTATTACTATCAAGCTCTATTAGTTTAAACGCACTACACTGTCTTTCAATTAAACTTAAGAACTGAATTTACACTGTCTTTAAATGAAACTTAAGAATTGGTGTAATAGCTATAGGTTAGTCTGTCCTCGAAAATGTTCATTTGTCAGTACTCTTCGAAGTCTCGAGGAAGAATACTTCTTACAGCCCCACGCAGAGCGTACGGAAATACATGTTATCGCATTCCGGAAAATTCTTAAGTCAGATTGAGGGGGGGGGGGGGGCTTGCTAGTGCCCTGCGTAGCCCGTTCCTTTGGGCCATATAATTTTTTGGTCAATGCTGGGACTCAGGTTGCGGTCTTTCAACCAGATATCTTTTAGTATACATGTGTACTATATATACTGAGTAAATCATAAATGGATACTGCTAGCATACTTGCATGTAACGTACTTTAAGCATTAACGTTGTAGTCTATTTTGTGTTGGTTAGTTTTTATATGATCAGTTATAGGTATTATGGTAGAGAAATTATTGTGCACTTATACTTGCAAAAATCAGAAAATTGATAGTGCTAGACGCATTTTTTATATCTGCTTATTTGACAATACCATTTGCGTTACCTGAGTTTTCAGAAAGAAGGATAATACTAGTGTATTTTTAGCGTACCTTAAGCATTTACGTTGTAGTCCATTTTCTGTTATTTAGTTTAGATATACTCAGATCTAGGTATTACGTAGAGAAATTATTGTGCCTCTGTACTTGCAAAAACCGGAAAATGGATAGTGCTAGACTCATTTATTATACCTGCTTACTCCATAGTACCATTCGCGCTACCTGAGTTGGTCAGAAAGAAGGATACTGCTAGTGTACTTTTAGCGAACTTAAGGTATTCCCGTTTTAGTCTGTTCTGGGTCGGTTAGTTTTGATATGATCAGTTATAGGTATTATGTAGAGAAATTATTGTGCCCCTGTACTTGCAAAAACCGGAAAATGGATAGTGCTAGACTCATTTATTATACCTGCTTACTCCACAATACCATTCGCGCTACCTGAGTTGGTCAGAAAGAAGGATACTGCTAGTGTACTTCTAGCGTACTTAAGGTATTCCCGTTTTAGTCTGTTCTGGGTTGGCTAGTTTTGATATGATCAGTTATAGGTATTATGTAGAGAAATTATTGTGCCCTTATATACTTGCAAGAACCAAAAAATCGATAGTACTAGACGCATTTTTGATACCTACTTGCTTGACAATACCATTAGCGCTACCTGAGTTAGTCAGAAAGAAGGATACTGCTAGTGTACTTGTAGTGCACTCTGAAT
Source organism: Xiphydria camelus (assembly GCA_963678675.1). NCBI lineage: Eukaryota > Metazoa > Arthropoda > Insecta > Hymenoptera > Xiphydriidae > Xiphydria > Xiphydria camelus. The sequence continues at coordinate 16,964,222 of OY783192.1, read as the reverse complement.
AATCATATTTTTGCCCGTTTTATCTTGAGCCATTATAACATGGTCAGTCTCAGGTATCATATAGAATTATTGTTGCGCTCTCAGACTTCTAAATATCAGAATATGGACAGTACTTGATACCTTCTTGGCCCCTACATGCTTAACATTACCATTTGTATTACCTAAATGTGTCAAAAAGAAGGATACCGGTGGTATTCTTGTAGAATATTTTTAACATATCTATACATTATGTTTTTCACAGCTGTGACACGGTCAGTCGTAGAAATCTTATAGAAAGATTATTGCGTTCTTGAATTTGCAAAATCAGAAACGGGACAGCGCAAGACACATTTTTGATGTCTAACGGCTGAACTTTCCTAGTTGTGCTACCTGGGCGATAATATTTACATTTTCCCCCGAACAAGTCGTTCGTGAAAGAAGTCATAAAAATCGTAAATAAACAAACTATGCGGTTTATTCACCGTTTCAGTAATTTTAACGAATCGGTGCAAACCGGATTTTATGTTCATAACATAGCATTCGATTTGCACCGATTTGTTAAAATTATCGAAACAGTGAATAAACTGCACAGTGTTTACGGGCTGTAAAGCCAACTCTAACTACCGACTCGATCTCTACCGATATAAATAAAAAATTTATTCTGGTCTTTATCAATCTATCATTAGAGAATAATCAATTTATATGGTGTAACTAAGCATATTTTGGTTATAACCATAATGTGAAGTGGGGTAAATGTGATAATGGGGCAAATGTGATAATGGTTCATAAATTTGATGCAAATTTATTACTAGTGTTGCCATCTACCTTATAACTCTTTAAGCTTGTATAGGGATAAGCGCAATATTAGAGCGAACTCAAATTTTACTCAGAGTAGCTGCAGCTAGCGATTCAACGATCCGTCATAACATAACCTGATATTCAAGTTGACACGTATTTAGGAATTCTTATGTGAAATTTATATTTTCCGAGGTAAGTCTGGTTTAGTATTTTGAAACTTATTCTTTATAGTTGTATATCGCGTGTACCAATCATTATGACTAAACAATCAAGATTATGTATTTTTTTTATTATATCACATTTGCCCCATGAAAAATGATTTTAGGGGCAAATGTGAAACATGAATATGGGGAAATTGTGTGTGAGATATGTAATTCATTTACCCCGTTGTTCTAGATACATCATGGCGCGAACTTATATCAAAAAAAGAAATACAACTGATATAAAATATACGAAGGAAGATTTAACTTTGGCAATAAACGAAGTGAATGCAGGAGGAATAACGATATACCGCATGTCCTATGGCCAACCGCGCAGGTGAGCTGCGACCTGAATTCTTGACTTCGGCAGTATTTATGGTACAGTTAGAGTGGGCTTCAGACGAGTGCGCTGCATAAGAACGAAAAGTGTCGACTGCTCTTCTAATAGCTGTCAATTCGGGAGATCGAAGCGTTTCGTGTAACCTCAAAATCGTAAAGTTTTGAATTAGTAGTGAATAATTTGTAGAAGTGATGAGAAATAATCATAAATAATCTTCCGAATTGACAGCCATCGGGAAATCAGACGACGCTTCTCGCTCTTACGCTGCGTTCTTACAAAAAGTGTGAAACGTCTGATCTCCCGATGGCTATCAATTCGGGAGATCGAAGTCTAAGCTCGAAATCGTGAATCTTTGAATAAATGGTAAGTAATGTTCAGAAGTGAGAGTTAACAATCATTCGGGTTTTTTCGATGTCCAACCGAATTACACGCCTCATGCCTATTTGTTTCAGAAATTATTTCCGCGCTAGCACCGCGCGTGTCTTGGAAGTAGTTTTACGAAGTGGCGTGAGCGATACCTAAGGTGTCAATTCGGAAGATTATTTATGATTATTTCTCATCACTTCTACAAATTATTTCAAAACTTTACGATTTTGAGGTTACACGAAACGCTTCGATCTCCCGAATTGACAGCTATTAGAAGAGCAGTCGACACTTTTCGTTCTTATGCAGCGCACTCGTCTGAAGCCCACTCTAACTGTACCATAAATACTGCCGAAGTCAAGAATTCAGGTCGCAGCTCACCTGCGCGGTTGGCCATAGGACATGCGGTATGGGGCTTGTAAACAATTTAAAATACCTTATGTTACCCTCTACAGTCGTATTAAAGGTATCCGGGGAAAGAAACAAGAGAATAAAGGACGTCCAACAAGTATTCCAATCGCAGAAGAACTGAAGTTAGCCAATGGCTTGAAGACACTAGAAAAGTGGGGGTTCGGTTTGTCAAGGAAAGAAGTATTTGAAATGGTTGTGAAGTTTGTAAGGGAAAATGAAATCAAGACGAATTTTAAAGATGGAGTTCCTGGTGAGGACTGGTTTCTTAACTTCAAGCGACGGCATAATATGAGCCTCAAGATCCCACAAAATGTGGAATATGCTAGGAAGAAAGCGTTAGATCTATTCATAATTTATGCCTATTTTGACCTGTTGGAAAATACTATGATAGATCTTCAGATTCTTGACAAGCCTCACAGGATATGGAACCTAGATGAAAGCAGTTTAAGCATAGACCCGAGAAAATCCAAAGTGGTCGGAGCAGTTAACAATCCATCTTCGAGGACAATAAGTTCCCCAGGTAAAGAAAACACAACTTTTCTCTTGATGTGCAATGCAGCTGGCAGTAAAGCTCCAGCGTTAATAATATATAAAGGCAAACACTCTCTCTCTTGTGGGATCAGTGGCTTCCTCCTCCCAAACAAGACTTTCCTGGCACCGTTTATGCTGCAAGCAGAAAAAGCTGGATGGAGTGTGACATTTTTATAGATTACTTCCTGAAGACTTTGATTCCAGTACTTGGTCCAGAACGTCCTGTTTTGATAATTTATTATGGTCATTCAACTCATATAAATTTGGAAATACTTGAAGCAGCAATTCAGAACGATATAACAATATTAAAACTGCCCCCGCACAGTAGCCATCTACTACAACCTTTAGACCTTTCTGTCTTTTGACCCTTCAAATTAAAATGGGATGAAAAGTTGATATCTTGGCAACGACAGCATGTGGGCCAGAAACTGCCAAAGAGAATATTTTCACAGTTTCTCTGTCAAACCTGGAAAGGTATTTCAACTGAGGTTATAAAGAGTGGCTTTCGAAAAGGCGGAATTTCGCCACTTAATAAAAATGTTATACCAGAGCAAGTTTTCGCAGCAGAAACTCTGAAAAAGTGGAATGATTTTAAGACTAATCAGCACATCGAAGAAACCATGGTGGCGACAAATGCTGTAGCTATTGACGGAAATTCGATAGCAGATGATGCTGCAGTGGCTACTACTTCGAAAGAAATGCCGAAAGAAGAACCCAGTACTAGTAGATCATTCGAGAACTTGTTACTGTCCGCAGTTCATCAAGCACCTAAACCAGAGCAACAAAAAAATCAAGGGTATATCCTGGATCGGAATTATTAACTTCAGAAGAGGCATTGGATCGACTTAAAGAAATACTTAAAAAACCACACGAGAAACCACAACAATCAAAAGAAACGGGGCAATCAAAACCAACTAAGAGAAATGCTAAAAAACAATCAATTTCCTCAAGTAGTGAAGATATCGAACCTGAGTCTCCGCCTTATATGGATTCCGATAACCCTGAAGAGTTTTGGCAAGAGATGAAAGATGCTAACGTGGATAAAAATGAAGATGTTGATGAAACTGTAACTCCTAATTCTTGGGTGCTAGTTAAATACTGCACAAAGAAAGTAAGAAAGCATTTTATTGGAATGGTGAATCATTTGATGATGGTTGGATAGTTAAGTTCGCAAAATTTTCAAAAAATATATTTTTATGGCCAAACGTGGAGGATATGGACACTGTAGAGCAAACTGACATTGTTATGGTTCTGCCAGAGCCCATTATCAATAGACATGGTTCTTTTATATTTTTAGTGTCATCTGAATAAAGGCTATAATTTAGCCTCTTAATGTAGGAAAGATGTATTTTTCTTTTGAATATATAATCTAATATTTATTTTTATGTTTGTACTTACATTCCATATAACATTTATTTTGACTACAAATAAAATTATTTTTTTAGTTTTTGAATAAAGTTTATAACTTTGTACTCGATTATTGTAATTTAATTTTGTAAAAAGCAAAATAATGAGCAAACTACAATCGTTATACATTAGCCCTATTCTATTTCAAGTAACTTATTTATAGGTAGGTAGGTAGAATTGCCACATTTGCCCCAAACTTCGGGGTAAATGTGATATATTGACATCGTTTTAAAAAAAATTACCTGACATTTTTCAAAAAGGAGCTGAAAAGATGTCAGCCCTAGAATCGATTAAGAACTGTAATCAAAGCATTTTTAGTATTTTTTATTTATTTTTTATTCCATTAAAAGTGTAAGTATTATTCCTTTGTTCGTGAACTATTCAAAAACTATATCACATTTACCCCACTTCACCTGACATATATTTATTGAGAGAATTCGATGTAAAAATTGAGGGGTGGAGGGGGCAGCCATAAAAGGTTTGTTCCAACCGACTATTCCTGTACGATTCTGGAACTGTCGCGGAACTGGTGGGATCGTTTTAATGCGCAGGCGCGATGTTTGCACTGCTGGGAACTGGCAAGAGCGGTTGAAACGGTTTTGGAACCGTCCGTGAATCCCGCGTAAAGTGTCAGTCATGTCCAAGCAATGATACAGTTAACACGATATGCTCTTGCGCATCTTTCCCAGGCCATATGACGTCACGCGAGAATCGCTTTCGAATAATAAGAGGTGTACATCCTTGCTTCCACCGTTTTCGTCATATTGAGATATGAGAAAAACGGGGGACGCGAAGTTAAACATATATATCATTACCGGTAATTTTTCCTTGCGTTTCCAACTATGATAATATTGATAAAATCAGATGTTTCATATATTATTTCATAGATTTCTTTACAAACGAGCATATATATTTGGTATAAATGTGGTTGAAATGTAGATATACATAGACAGCGTGTAAATATCTGGCAGATATCCTAAGTTGACAACAATCGATGTTCTGTAGCAAATGTAATAATTGTTTAAAATTAAAAGTTGATACTATTAAAGAAACTTAATTATGCAGCTCTATATTAGTCTTCTCGTCCTGTAATAAGGAACTGTAAAACGATGTAGAAGCTATAAGGATTTTATTAGAGAACGAGGAAACCTTCTAGAGCTTAGTAATTTCTTTGTCAAATATTATTAATTTCATGTGTTATAAAATTATTCGAATGGATGATAATGAAATTTAGAACTAATCTTGCCATCGGTCGTAATGATAAGGCGGGCGGTATGTTTCAACGAACTTAAGCTGCTAATGAGCACGTAGCCCCGCACCTTTCCCGAAAAGTAGATGCTTCTAGCTTCGATGCGCGACGCTAACTAACCGCCTAATCGTAGTGCGTATGTCAGTCCCCGCAGTTCATGCTCAGAACCAAGCATCGGATGGACGGTCACGGAATCGTTCTGCGAACGATCCCACAGGTGGTTGGAATGCTTCACAACACCGTATACGGAACCGTACACGGCACGGCTGGAACGGACTTTCTCTACTGCGCATGACGGGGACCATCAAGAGACACGGCAGTGTCTCGCGGCATGTTCGTTCAAGTAGTTTCGCACTCAGACACGACAGCGCTGATGTCGCGAGCGCGCACCCGTGTCTCTTTACACCACAAATGTCTGCCCCCTGCACCCCTCAATTTTTACATCGAATTTTCTCAATAAATATACGGTTATAACCAAAACTATGCTTAGTTACGCCATATAAATTGACTATTCTCTATTGATAGAGACCAGAATAAATGTTATAAGTTACATATTAACAGAGATTTTTCCTTAGCAACGCGAAGCCACGCCCCTTGCGCCTAAAAGTCGAGAATCCGATTTCTCGGGCGATATATATATGTCAAAATCTCACAAAAATTCCGCCTGTCTTCGGCAATATTCGGCCATGGTCGGAAATGTGTACACAGATGCGGCCACACGCATACGCCATCAAATGTATGTGAGAGTGTGTGAGAGAATATATTCCGTAAATGTTTGGGTATTTTCAAAGTTAATAAAATATTTCCATTCGCGAAACGATTAACCTCGCGTTTATTTCGATCCTCGGACGCGCTTGTTAATAAAATGGAAAAATTCAGTGTAATCGGAGTTATGAATCTCAATAGTGGTGAATGTGATAGACGCTCCGTATAGTTTAATAATCGTTTGTTTTTTTTCGACAATCGAGATAGTGAACGGATGCAGTGCTGTGTTTCTCTGGTTACCTGTGCATAAAGAGCAGGAAAGGAGACGGTAGTATCTCAGAAGAATTACCATCAGATAAGTTTAATTGCCATCTGACAGCTTTAACCTCACTTTCGATGGAAGGACAATTATCTTTGTGATAATTCAATTTTTTGTTTCAGCGTCATGCGAGCACGAGACGAATCGATGGCTTTTCTTCTCTGTCACAATCAAAGCCGTGGGAGAAAAATAGGATGCAATGGAATTGGATCACAACAATCAAGTAATTACTTTATCATTATTTTTTCTCTATCGATATATTTCCTCTTTCGTACTATTACAAGTTCCAATTTACACACCGACCTGTCAAACCTGAAGTGTACATGTACCTCACTTTTATTTCATTAAGTATTATTGCAGAACGAGTAGGTAAGAAGATTTTCATGAAGACTCATGATTTTCTGACTTGTCATCTCGTACAGGTGCAACCGAAGATGATCTAGCTCGTGTCCTGGCCACAAAAAGATGACTCGATGGACATTGGAGAATGTCAGACTTGTCACCGAGCGCCTATATCCCACGGTGCATTAATTGCAATACGCGTTTCTCCTTTCAACAATTCCAGCGTTAAATCACTTTTACTTCTTTCAAGCTAATAACCTTTTTTGAACTGTTCGTGGTAGGTGGCAGCGATCGATAATAGCGACTCGTCGTAGACAAGTTCGTCTATTAAAACTAAAAAGCAATTCGGTGTACCGAACTATTACTGCGATAATGTGCCCGAGCTCACGGTCTATTCTGCGATTAACATTAACGTAATCGTGATTATGCTCAGGTGATGGATGTTCCAAAAGAGGTAAAGTTGATACTAAACATCGGATGCTGTAAGCTGACTTGCTAGTGTATGCTTTGCAACTGGAACATCATCGCAGGAATAATTTGTCTACGATTAGTCACAATCATTGATCGCTGCCCCCTACGATGAACAGTTTGTACAAGGTAAATACTTTGAAAGAAGTGAAAGTTATTTAAAGAAGGAATAATTGAAACGAAAAGCGCATATTGCAATAAATGTACCGTGGGTAATAGGCGCTCGGTGACAAGTCTGATATTCTCCGATGTCCATCGAGTCATCTTTTTACGGACAGGACACGAGCTAGGTCCTCTTCGGTTGCACCTGTACGAGATGACATGTCAGAGTCTGCAGTAATACTTAATGAGATAAAAGTGAGGTACATGTACACTTCACATTTGACAGATCGGTATATAAATTCGAACTTGTGGGATAGTATAATACGAAAGAGGGACTATATCGATAAAGAAAAAATAATAATAAAGTAGTTACTACATTACTGTAATCCAATTCCATTGTGTGTATCCCATATTTTTCTGCCACGACTTTGATAGTTGATAGTGAATAAAAATCAAATTTATTGGCTGATCCATCCACTATCAACAATCAAAGTCGTGGCAGAAAAATAAGGGATACAATAAAATTGGATTACAATAATGGAGTAACTACTTTAAACACTTGGGGAAACTCACCGAAGAAACCCGAATAATTATCTTATCACTTGTACACTTGATTTCGAGGTTACATGCTTCGATCTCCTGAACTGACAGCTACCGGGAGATCAGGGGGGCCTTTCTCGAGTCACTCGTATCTTTGCGTGCACGCAACTCAGCGAAGAGACCAATCAGGTTCAAGTATTCCGTTGCGGCGGGGGTCCTGATTGGTCTACTCGCTAAGAAACGTATACGCATCTTTGCGAGTAGACCAATCAGGACCCCCACCACAACGGAATACTTGATCTGCAACAGTTAATAGATGATTTTTATTCGCATTGGCATGTTTATGATGATATTTGCAATGGATGTTCTACTCGGATTGAAATGAGTCGTAAGGTCAGCATCGAAGCTGTAAATGATGTAGTAATAATTACATTAAATTTATTTATGAGTAAGGGCGAAATTTCAGCGGTGCATGCAAAAGGATTTCTTAAAACTATTCCAACGTCTCGAGTTAATACATACATACATACTGTCATACATATATGGGTAATTCTACCGAAATGGTGATATTTTAAATTTCATTTTTCGCGATTTTGAACATGCCTCCAGAGTCAATTTCGGTTGATATTTCGATTATATGTGTAGAAATGTGATGATTCACGCAGCAGTCGCGCTACAACTTCAAAAACCTCTGAGTAATAGCCCAATTCCCAAATTTCAGCACTAATACGTAAATGAGCAATGTTCGTGAATTGTAAATAATAATTTATTGTAAGTCAATCGAATTGGGATCATTTTAAAAATAATCTGACACAATCAGCTTATTTATAATAATTCTTTTATTATTTATTCATTAGAAATACTGACTACATCTGTTTACAGCCATAAAAATATTTGTTTTTTAATAACTGGCTAATTCTGCGGCCGTTTTTTGTCTTTAGCTTACTCTTTTTTCTCTCGGTCTCTCTTCTATTGGAAAAATGTTTTTTCGCTTTGTGATATACAGAGAGAATGGTGAGGAAATCAGAATAAATTATGGACTTGAAAATAGGTATCTGATAACATGTGGAAAGTTGTGTAAGGATTTGAATTACTTTCATTGGATTCTGAAAATTAAAGGAGAAAAAAGTAAAGTAGGTAAATACAAAATAAAATAGACTAGGAATCTGAAAACACTTAAAATAAAAGAACGCGCACCTGGAGCTTCTCCTGAGAGACTGAATTGGGGGTATCTGAGGTACAATCTCAGACTATTCTGTCGCAATTTGTTTCTTTTTACGCCCTCGAGAAGTCCTCTGCCTTGGCGCCAAATCCTCTTTATTTGAAGAACAAGACTGATTTTGTATTTTCCTACCTCGTACTTTCTTCTGGCTTGTCTCAGTGGAGTTTTCAGCTCCATATTTTTTTGTGGAAAGCGATGGTATATCATACTTGATTGTTCCAATTGAAAAGTGAGTACAGACGATGTGTGGAGGACATTGAAAACAACTTAATGAATTGAACCGAACAGTGGCTAAATCATCCTTCGTCCATCGATACTGATGTATCTTCATAGTACCTACGAACGGCTTCAATTGTGTGGGCACCACGTTGTTCATTTTAAGGATTTCTTCGGTTGTCACTGTATCAATGTGCACCCCTTTCACTTGAGTGCGCAGCGTTTTAACGAAGGTTTCAAAATTGCAGATATCATACCCGTACTTGACTTGATCGTCTGCTGACTTCTTCAGTCTACCTCCTATTCCATCTGATGGTCCTTTTCCATGCCCTCTCTCTGAGAAATTGTATGTGATCTGAGTGATCTGTGGATAAATCTGAGGAAGTACTTGTGTGATGAGGAAAAACATTGTTTTATTTCTGTAGTGCGTGGTCGGACCATCACTTTGAAAGTGAAGCTTCGTTACAGTGGGAAATTTGTGAAAATAGAAATCAAGAATTTTCTTTAGATGAACCAGAATCGCTACAGGATCATGTCTCAGAGATTCCGACAGAGTTGTAAAGCCTTGGGAAAAGCCTGAAGCATACATCATACCCGTATGTAATGTGTATTGGTCTCTGCTTGCTCCAAAGTGTACTGCTTGTACTTCACTGCTGTATTTACTGGTGTAATTTTGGCTAAAATCAACTAAGAAAAATATTTCTTCGTTGCTTAGATTCTCTCTCACTTCTTTCAAAACATTCCTTTGATGGGCTATGCGATATACATGTGCTATGAACAACTTCAATTCATTTTTGAATAATTCCACGGTTTTGTCGATGCTGCGTGTAATTTTCTTCTTTGTGGTGATTGTCACGTTGATAGGCTTTTGAGTTTTTCCATTGATACGTGTCTCCCTAGATGTTACCCACATCATGTAGGATATTTCTCCATTGACATTCTTTTTATTAATGTCAACTTCTCTAGTTGAACAATCTTCACATATCCTGGACAGGCATTTCTCTGAACTTGAATTACATGTAATACTCGCTACAACTTTGTCCGTAGAATTTTCTCTGATGATCTTCACAGTGTGTAAGCCACTTACTAATAACTCAAAATTTTCGCAGAGAAAACAAGCACACGTATCTCTCTCAGTGACTTTGGGTTGAACGCAGTACGAAAGTCGATGTCTGGTAAAAAAAGCGTAACTAACTTGAAATGTAGCTTCACGACAGAACTTCGCGTATAAATCTTTCATACTGGCACTCATATATCGCCTAGACACCATTTCGCCATTTATCTTCTTGTAATTTTTTTTCCCTGGGTCAATTGTTGAGTTTTCTTCAAAACATTCTTTAACTTTTTGCTTCACAAAATCAAATGTGCCTCTCGATTTTCGGATACGTTTCAATGGATCTTCATCTGGACGTACCCTAGAAGACACCACTGCAGCAATTTGTTTCTTCACAGAAGTTAGATGACGATACTTTCTAATAATTTTTCCACACAAAACTCTGCCTAGAATTTGTTTGAATTTGTCACTGTGAGATTCCTTGTAGGCAACTCTTAATTGTTCACTAAGAACTTCACCCGCAACAAGTTTTTTCTTAATGTCACCGCTCACATGTCTTCCGGTCAAAAATTTCTGTATTTTTGAATTTGGTGATGTAGGTTGTTTTTTATTTTTCATCCTGCTAACTCTTTTTCTCAATTTATCCACAGTCTTCCTCAACTCTACAATTTGTTCGGTCAATTTTGCGTTCTGACGATAACACTTTCTTACATTTTTTTAAATTCGTTTCTTTCCCACCTTAGCTTGCTTTGAAAGGGCATTATTTCTACTATCATTCCCTCGCGAAGACGATAAATCCACTTTCCTTTTCTGCCGAGAATTCCTCTGCCACTCATTTTGTTTATTACGGCGAATCTTTTTCTCTTTGTTAGTTAGAACACCAACAGTCTTAATTTTACCTTCCGATTTTCGTTTTTGATTTCTCTTCCGTTCCTTTCGGCAATACTCTTCGTACTTTCCTGTATCTTCCTTAATTCTTACTCTTCTTGCCCTTTCTGCCTCTCGTTTCTTCTGCAGCCGTTGTTTTCGATTTACATCATTTTTAGTCGGTTTGCTTTGTGTTATAGATTTTGAGGTTATGGTTTGATTTCGCCGTCGTAAATTATATTCTCGAGTCATCTTAAAAAGAAAATTGTGATTTTAATGAGATAAAATAACAGAATCCAGTTTTAACAAAGAATATTACAAATGAGCCACGGTACTGACTGCCACGGTACTGACATTTCATGGTTAATTTAATCTATTTATATAATGAATTGTCGTAGAGCAATTTCCAGTGAGAATTAAGTTTCGACCACTAAATATAGTGTAATATAAAATTTTCAAAACAAATCATTGAAGTAGTGAAAAGAAATCCCGTACCACGGTACTGACAGAAAATTTTATGACATACCTTTTTCATATAAATTAAGCTGCTCCACTCCGAAAGATGATAATTTGAGCGGTTACCAACGATGTATTTATGTCATATGAGGTTAAACAAATGAAATCTGACCGTCTGAGCCGTATTTCATACATTTGAAGCACTAGCACCGCAGTCAAAATAAAAAGTGACACATTTGTTCAAAAGTAGTGGACAAACTTTAAACATTGTTTACCGCATTGAAATCAAATATTAAGTTGACTAATTAGCGTAAATTTGTTGATACTAGAACCTTTTTAAATACTAATTATGGATATAAAAATTGCACTATAAATAATAGTAGTAAATGTGGCGGAAATATTTATTTCTTGAAAATGGACATGCCACGGTACTGATATTTATCATTGTTTTTATGTACTTCTGGGACTTGAGCACGGTCGGTAAGGATAGTTTGGGACTGAAAACTTTAAATAATATAATTACATAAGAAAATAATTCGGAATTGCGAGATTATCAATAGTTTAGAGATAAAAAACATGGTGGACAAAAATATCACAATTTCAGTAGAATCACCCATATACTGTCATAAGTGGTATCTTTACATGTGATGAAACAATTCGTCATGGTCATTGGAAGAGTATACTTACAAGGAAACGTTTCGAGGCCGCCGCTTCCGATCTTGATGAAACTTCGTAAATTTAAAGTTTATCGAAAAATAAGAGACCCCTATTTTTTTATAGCGGCCCAATTTTGGTTTAAGGGGGTGAAATGGACCCCTGAATTTTCACCCCCTTCGAGCTATCTCCGAAACGAAGCGAGATAGATGAAAACTTTCAATGTACGTTTTGTTTGGTTTTTTTAGTATAATAAAATCCCCTAAACAGATTTTGAAAAAAAGCATTATTTTTCAAAAAAAATAAATTTTTTTATCTAATTTTTCGAAATTTCGGTTTAGTCATGTGGACAAAAACTTAGGAAATTTTATTACAAATTCAACCATGTATGACATGATATATTTCCCTCCTACAGTTTTGCAAATTTCTAACTTTTATGTCTGATAATGAGCGGGCTACCAATGGCAGTGACGGGATAGGTCGGGGGTTATTACTTCTATGTATTTTAATGCCACTTTTCTTTTATTTAATAAAGTTCAACTTCTATGGCTCATAATTATGACAATAATGGTATTCCGTGAAAAAATGTATCATACAAAGTTGTTTCTTACACCAAGCACACGTAATAACGGCAATATCGCCACATATATGGCATCGTGGTTCCGAGTCCTGTGCAAAACAAAATTCTACAGGATGTTCAAATTCAGGAGGTCTTCTGAATATATATCCACTCTTGAACCACGAATATTTAATAAAGTTAGTAAACCGTGGTGAAGAAAACTGATTATGAGTAAGAGATTGAAGTTTTAAAATATTATCTCTCGAATGAAGGGTTAATATCGTAATTGAAAAGAGTTACAATATCTGAAAACCTCCTTACAAAATTCTTCCACATTCGAAATCCGTATACGTCTAGCGGTTGAATCAGTCCGGTGGTGCCTTGTGGAATCGTCATTAATATTATTGTCTTGTCTTCTGGTGTAGCTTCCCGAACACTTCGCTCACATTGTCCACTCCAAGAGTCCAGCAGTAAGACGCTTGTAGATCCAGTGTTAGGAAAGTAAACTTCTTGCAGCCATGTTTTCATGAGATCGGTTGTAAGTTTCCCAGATTTGGAAGCCATGAAGTATACATTTGGCGGCCTAAACACGGTTTGTTGCACTCGTTCTCCCAATTGCCCACTAGCCTCTTTTAATACCACATAAAGAGGCGACAGTAGTTTTCCATCAGCAGATATGGTGGGTTGTATAGTATAGCTGTGGGTTGTAGAAGATATTGATTGTACCACAGCTTCAATTTTTTTTGCCCCGATGTAGCTAAAGTTCGGCCAGAATGTATTTCTAAATTAAATCCACTCTGATCAGAGTTAAATACATTTTGTGGTCCATATTGTGTAATGAGTGGCTTCACTTGTTCTACGAAGGCATGGCTTCGTACTTTCAAACTTTCCTCACCCTCAACGTTTTTTCTCCTTACAAACTTTGTGATCTTTCGAGAGACAATTCTATATGCTTTCTTGAATGACCTCAACCATGTTTGACTTGCTTTGAAGGTTGGAAGATTCTCTACTTCTTTTGCTTGTAAAGCCCATCGTTTAAGGTCTACATCATGTACTATTATTTTCGATCTACTAGCTTCTACAAATTTATCAAAAGTATATTTCGCTATGCGTATTAATTTATCATTTTGAGTACCCCCCTGTCCTACTTGCGCAGCCCATCTTCGTAATTGTCTATCAGATTTCACTTTTTTAAACTGATGTTGAATTGCTGCTACGGTTCGACGTCTTTTCTTCCCACTGTTCCAGTAATCTATGGCACTTTGTTTATATTCAAAGCTAACCGCTTCTTCATCGGGTGTACAGGGATATGGTTCTGGAGGTATAGAGGTTTCTACGTGAGGAACATCCTCGACATCCGATTCCAGCCAGTCAGTATTAACAGCGTGCATTTCACTATCCTCGATTGAATCTTCCAATTCCAATTTATTTTCATGTTCGACTCGAAATGATGAATCCTCCATGCTACGTATAATAATATTTTGTAATAAATCTTTCAATTGCACTTCTGCACTATTCATTGGAGTTTCTCTTCCATTTGGTACACTGAAAACGGCCACCAATAAAGTTAACACATTGATCGGATTTATAATTGCCATAATAATAATATGAACTGCTGTGCACCATAGAAACTGAATATTCAGACTAAAAAGCTTTCTCTTTCGCTTCCTTATATATAATGAAGTCGCCTCACAAGAACGAAACAGACTGGAGAGGGTGGGAGGTCCGACTTCCCAAAAAGGGGCCATCATCCTCGGAGTCCGCGTACGAAACTCGAGAGCGCGTACGAAAATATTTTTACATGGGCACAGAGCCAACTAATAATAAAGCTTGTCCAAAGAACTAAACTCCCTCTTTCGCATCACCGGGGCCATATAAGGCAACCCTACAAATAACAGGAATGTTGTTTACGGCATTTTCGAGGAGTATATATACAGGGCCGAGAAGCAAAGAGCTTCAGTTTCATTGGCTGCGTCTATCATTCAAGTGATGGGTTCAAACGAGTTACCGACTTTTGAGAAGATCGTGGAGGATCTTAAAAATGGGCACATACCATTGCCGTCTCCCGGGAAATCGCTGGATCTGACATTCCGCACAACAGGACCATCCATGGCCGAAGTAGAACGAGAGCTGCAAGAATGTGAGGAGTACTGGAGGAAACAGTACGCGAAGAAGAAAAGTGAAGAAAAAAATGATTCCAACAAAAAACTATAAAAATTCAGACAATTTTATCTAACCTGTGAGTGAATTATTAGTTACTTACACACAAACAGAAAATAATATAAATAAATTAACGGTCGGATTTATTAATAAGATTTCTGAACAATTTTTGTCCATTTTATTTTGATAATATTCCGCTAGACGTATACGGCTTTCGAATGTGGAAGAATTTTGTAAGGAGGTTTTCAGATATTGTAACTCTTTTCAATTACGATATTAACCTTCATTCGAGAGATAATATTT
The DNA here is from genome assembly GCA_963678675.1 of Xiphydria camelus. Classification (NCBI taxonomy): domain Eukaryota; kingdom Metazoa; phylum Arthropoda; class Insecta; order Hymenoptera; family Xiphydriidae; genus Xiphydria; species Xiphydria camelus. Next base: position 16,948,977 of record OY783192.1, on the reverse strand, counting down.
TAAAACTTCAATCTCTTACTCATAATCAGTTTTCTTCACCACGGTTTACTAACTTTATTAAATATTCGTGGTTCAAGAGTGGATATATATTCAGGAGACCTCCTGAATTTGAACATCCTGTAGAATTTTGTTTTGCACAGGACTCGGAACCACGATGCCACATATGTGGCGATATTGCCGTTATTACGTGTGCTTGGTGTAAGAAACAACTTTGTATGAAACATTTTTTCACGGAATACCATTATTGTCATAATTATGAGCCATAGAAGTTGAACTTTATTAAATAAAAGAAAAGTGGCATTAAAATACATAGAAGTAATAACCCCCGACCTATCCCGTCACTGCCATTGGTAGCCCGCTCATTATCAGACATAAAAGTTAGAAATTTGCAAAACTGTAGGAGGGAAATATATCATGTCATACATGGTTGAATTTGTAATAAAATTTCCTAAATTTTTGTCCACATGACTAAACCGAAATTTCGAAAAATTAGATAAAAAATTTTTTTTTTTTGAAAAATAATGCTTTTTTTCAAAATCTGTTTAGGGGATTTTATTATACTAAAAAAACCAAACAAAACGTACATTGAAAGTTTTCATCTATCTCGCTTCGTTTCGGAGATAGCTCGAAGGGGGTGAAAATTCAGGGGTCCATTTCACCCCCTTAAACCAAAATTGGGCCGCTATAAAAAAATAGGGGTCTCTTATTTTTCGATAAACTTTAAATTTACGAAGTTTCATCAAGATCGGAAGCGGCGGCCTCGAAACGTTTCCTTGTTAGAGAGTTGAAGGTAAAACGTCTTCATGGATTTCTGTAGACGACCAAAATATAAGAAAAATCCGATGGCCTGTAAATTCGAAAGCGGTATATGTTTTATTTCTCCAAAATACTAAGGCAAAGTGAAAAATATAAGGGCTCTCTAGTCTATAAATCCCTTTCAAAATATCACGAGAATAAATTAAAAGTAAGTAAGTGGTTATAATTAATTGGCTCGTATCGGTATAAAATGTGAGACTTTAATTTTGTGGTAATAGAAAGCTATTCTTCTACATGTACGTATTCTCCTCATGAATAAATTCCAAAAAGTAATGAAATCCCCCCACAAAAACAGATTCTCTGTAAAAAAGGCGGCATGTTCATTCAGTGCCGATAAAAATTGATACCTACGTAAAATACTCTCCAAAAAAGATTTGAAATCAATTAAGATCGCCATGTTCAAGATTTATATATAAAAAGTAAAAGGCATCATTTGAAAGGAAAATTATTGTAAATCAAGTTACTAAAAAATTCAACTAAAGAATTTATAACAAAATTTTAAGAAAAAAGAACTTGCCGCGTTTTTTTCCTCCAAAATAAAACATTCAGACAGAATTATACTCGATGTTTATGCAATTATGATTTTAAATAAATTCATACACTTATATGATACCACCAGTATACCGAATGTCGCACGGGAAACCAATCAGGCGGGGGCCTTCTGAATTTCTCTGAATTTGACTTCGGCAGTGCAATTTATGAATTACTCTAGCACCGTCCAAGCACTACCAATTATTCGGTATAGTGGACAAAAGATGAAAACTTAAACGCGGCAAGTTCTTTTTTATTAAAATTTCTTTATAAATTCTTTAGTCAAATTTTTTAGTAACTTGATTTACAATAATTTTCCTTCCAAATGATGCCTTTTACTTTTTATATATAAATCTTGAACATGGCGATCTTAATTGATTTCAAATCTTTTTTGGAGAGTATTTTACGTAGGTATCAATTTTTGTTGGCACTGAATGAACATGCCGCTTTTTTTACAGAGTTCAAAATGTACGGTTCTTGGTGCGGTTGGAACAAACCTAAAGATACACGGGTTCTCGCTGCTCGCTTTACGCCGAGATGAACGAACATGCCTACTACACTGAATTTGTGTACGAAGCAGTACGGAGCGTTCTTTAAAGCCTTGTACGGATAGCGCGTTCCAGTGTGCGAGCCTTCGTATACACGTACATGATGTCCCGAGCAGAACCGCACATTTACAGGGACCTTGGAAACCTTCAGCTGGGCTTGGTCGGCTGGGCTTTGTACAAATACCGACTGGTCGCGGGTCGTCGCCGCAAAGGGAAGTGTACGTGAGTATGAAGGCCGGACGGTGCGACGCCAGCAGACCAGTGGCGAAAGTATGAAATGCCACAAAATCTCGTATTGACTATTGACTATTGAACGCAAAGGCGTTCCAATTCCTGTATAGATACTCTCGGTCGGAGGGTCGGTCGGTCGGACGGTCGGACGGTTTTACTAATTCGATAATCTCGACCGAGATTATTGATACCGCGTTTATACCGTGTTGGTAAAACCGGCCCTTAATATTTCACAGCACTTTCCTTGCCATTGATTACCGTTTAGAGTCTCTTCTGCATCGAATCCACCAATTTTCACGTGATCAAGGATGATATGGAAGTTCATTCTCCTAGTAGTGTTTTCTCGAGGGCGTTTTTATACGAAATGACTCTTTTTAAATTTTTCTTTATCACGAATAATCCAGACGTATTCAATAGGATGAATATCTGCACATAGGGGACCTCCCCTATACCTATACCTATATGGCATTGTATTGAGGTATTGTATAGCAACCATATCGTCGAATTGCGAGCAGTATACTTTGAGTCATTTTCGCTGTTAACGTGCATTGTATCGACGGTATCATAGATCACAAGATATACCGCATGTCCTATGGTCAACCGCGCAGGTGAGCTGCGACCTGAATTCTTGACTTCGGCAGTATTTATGGTACAGTTAGAGTGGGCTTCAGACGAGTACACTGCATAAGAACGAAAAGTGTCGACTGCTCTTCTAATAGCTGTCAATTCGGGAGATCGAAGCGTTTCGTGTAACCTCAAAATCGTAAAGTTTTGAATTAGTAGTGAATAATTTGTAGAAGTGATGAGAAATAATCATAAATAATCTTCCGAATTGACAGCCATCGGGAAATCAGACGACGGTTTTCGCTCTTATGCTGCGTTCTTACGAAAAGTGTGAAACGTCTGATCTCCCAATGGCTATCAATTCGGGAGATCGAAGTATAAGCTCGAAATCGTGAATCTTTGAATAAATGGTAAGTAATGTTCAGAAGTGAGAGTTAACAATCATTCGGGTTTTTTCGATGTCCAACCGAATTACACGCCTCATGTGTGTGTGCCTATTTGTTTCAGAAATTATTTCCGCGCTAGCACCGCGCGTGTCTTGGATGTAGTTTTACGAAGTGGCGTGAGCGATACCTAAGGTGTCACAATTCGGAAGATTATTTATGATTATTTCTCATCACTTCTACAAATTATTCACTACTAATTCAAAAGTTTACGATTTTGAGGTTACACGAAACGCTTCGATCTCCCGAATTGACAGCTATTAGAAGAGCAGTCGACACTTTTCGTTCTTATGCAGCGCACTCGTCTGAAGCCCACTCTAACTGTACCATAAATACTACCGAAGTCAAGAATTCAGGTCGGAGCTCACCTGCGCGGTTGGCCATGGGACATGCGGTATATTAAAGTTTTGAAGCTCACTTTGCAAATCGGTGTGGAAAAAATGGGCTTGTGAGATAATTACATTTTCATGCACGAAAACAATTCGAAGAATACTGCCCACAATACGACGATATGGTTGCTATACAATAACTCAACATAACTCCATACATATCCCCTGACTACAGATATTCACCCTATTGAATACCTGTGGATTATCTACATAAATAAAAATGTATTATTCGTTTGTTCAAAATCTAAGATCTCCGAAAATTCTTTTCCAATTGCTTTGAAATTTTGATACAACGTTGCCTTCGAATACACGCGTGTTTTTATATACCTAGTATTTATATACTTACTGTCTTTAGGGGGTAAAATAGGGAGTGAGATTATTTCGTGATTTACGCGGACGAAGTCGTGAGGAGAATGTCATACCTATGACAGGTAAAATGCTTTTAAACAATCTCTATATCTGCACAGACAATGGAACAACAACAAATATTGTATGCCCACAAGCATTATGAAATTAAACATATTAGAGAGAAACGTGCTCTTTCTCTTTTCTTTCTTTTCCATTTGACCAGACTGAGCCACAGCAACGCGTGGAAGGGTACGGATAGTTTGTGAAAGAAAAAATACAAAATAGATATTTTCGTTATAAGGGCGTGAATCGCCGTTTTTAACGCGAGTGTGAAGTTTTTTGCACGAGTGAAGCGAGTGCGGCAATCACACGAGTTAAAACGACGCGAAACGCCCTTATAACGAATTCTATTTTTTTGTCACTAACAAGGAGAGTATTCGAGGTGTACCTCACCGATTTTCTTCATTCTGCGATATATTGTAGTATATCAAAAAACATTAGACACTTCTTTTTTTATACGTGCTAATTCGGTCATTTAAGGGGTGAAAATTACCCCTAAACTTGACCCCCTAAAACCAATTTTTTACGATTTACGTAACCCCCGAGTGTAAAAGTACTTCACATATTATCGTTTTTCGATGAGGAATAATATTCAATATATTTCATTAAGAAATTCAACGAAGTTTTTGAGAAATTGTAGAAAATTGGTTTTAGGGGGTCAAGTTTAGGGGTGATTTTCACCCCTTAAATGGCCGAATTAGCACGAACAAAAAAATATGTGTCTAATATTTTTTGATATACTACAACATATCGCAGAATGAAGAAAATCGGTGAGGTACGCCTCGAATACTCTCCTTGTAAGTGTGAAATACGAGGTTGACGGGGTTGAGGACGCCCGTGAAACCGAGTTTTACGCACTGAGTGACGAAAAGAGTCATTTTGGATAAAAACGCCCTCGAGAAAACACTACTAGGGGAATGAACTTTTGTATCACCCTTGATCACGGGAATATTGGTCAATTCGATGTAGGGGAAACTGAACGATAACCAAGGCTAAGGGAAGTTCAAAGAAACACTAAACGTACTAAATATTGTTCTCACTTTACGTTCATCGTAGGTATACGAATACTTCCTCAGCCTGAAATATACGAGTTATCTTCTTTTTAAAATAATATATTAGTTACAATATAATGGTTTCTGCAATATTTGTAGGTGCTAAATGAAGATCCAGTGTATGAACTACCCTGTAGGTCTACTTATTTAACCCTCCGACGGGCGCATTTAATCTGATAGATTGCGCGTACACTTTTCTCGCTATATCTTTACGGCAGAAACGAATCGAATCGTCTGTTCGTGTATCCTATGGTCATACCTTGCCGATTCGACAGTCGTGCTTTTGGTTGAACGCAGTGCAGTCGTTTGTTTAGAGTGACGCAAAAAATCTATAAGATTGATTGCACCCAGGCACGTAACTTTTTGAGAAGTAAACATAAATAGTGTTTTATGGTGTCATAAGTTTGCAGCAGTATTTACATAACAAACTCTGTAAATACATCTTTTCACAAGATGTGAGTTTATATATTTTTGCGTGTACTTCATCTAGGAGATTCATTGCACCCGAACAAATTAAAGTTCGAACAGTACGATGCTGATGTAGACTCAGACTAGATACTTTTGTGTTAATTTATTCTGTTTTCATTTTTTTAATCATTAGAGATAAGTTGTTTCATTTTGCAGTTAATTTTGTTAATAAAGTAGATGTTTATATAAAAAAAGGTGTATTTTAATCTAATAGATGCGTTGCGCCCTATATATATAAGTATGAATTTTCCATATTACGCCCGTCGGAGGGTTAAACGTTGCTCCTAAACAAATATCTACCATACAGGACGATGTCAGCCGAAAACTCGCGGTGTATAATTACTTTTTACACCCACTCTCTATTACAATCAGACTAAATTAGATACCGTAAGTTTTGAGTATGATCAACTCTGGTTTATTGGGTACGTGACGTAAATAATAAAACAGTTACCGATCATAATAATACATTTTCATTGTGTTTAATATATTTTAATGTATAGTTTTTTAAAATCGTTTACAGCTTATGGATTATAATGTTTATAGCTTCCGACAATTTAATACACTGCATTTGTCGGCATTTCACTCACTCTGCCATATCTATCACCATTACAGTCAGACCCCGCTTAACGCTGCTCCGCTTAAAGGTTGAGACACATATTACCAGGCCGTGCCAGGGCCGGGGCACGGCCGTCATTCGGCCCTGGCACGGCACGTTAAAGGGTGAGACATACATTACCGGGCCGTACCAGGGTCGAACATGGCCGAAGAGGAAGAAATGGTCAGAACTCTTGCACGGCGCGTGTATCTAGGAATCACACATGTCCATCAGTCGTCAATTGCCTTGGAAACTGCTAGGTTGATTGCACTATAGCACATAAATTACGGAAGCAAGAGAAGCGCGGCCGGACCGTCACCGTGAAAAAGTAAAACTGAACTAACTGGCCCGGCCCGGTGACGGTTCGTTGGCGACGCCCGGTCACGGCTCGGTAAAGTGAGAACAAAAACATTTGATTCTATTGGACAGATCATCCGCCGGACGACGGACGATACTCGGCCGTGCCCCGGCCCTGGCACGGCCCGGTAATGTGCGTCCCGACCTTAACTCTATTTCAGTATTACGAAGTAGTATTTGGATTCACCGAAATCACACACGGTACCTATTGGTACTTGTTGTATATGTGTGCAAATGAAGCAGGCATGTGCACGAAGATGACGAAGTTAGCGTTTCTGAAGATGAGGAGCAAAAGGAACCCTGAACGGGTTTTCCAAAAAAAAGTTCAGCCACTATAACGGAAATTATGGACCAGTTTGTACAAAATGATTTAAATTTTGATAGAAGTTCAAAGGCAAGACGAAGTGTCATTGATGCGGTGTCTTACTTGATAGTAACACTGCGGTGTAGTACTTGAAGTTGATACAACTGCTTGCTGAATGAAACAGGAAAAGACAAACGACTTTAGATGACTTCGTCACAAAAAAACAAAAAATATCAAATGAGGAAGAACCTTCCTCGTCACAAACATGACATCTTTACTCGAACTTTTTTTGATTTTCATGAACGTTTTATGAATAAAAATAGACATTAGCAATAAATAAGTCTATAATTGATGTAATAAAAAACTATTTAAGAATAAATGTTACAAAATAAAACAAAAAAAGAACTGATACATTTTTTTATTCTTCGTTCTGTTTCACTTATCCCCATTATTTACGTGTTAAGATGACCTCGTTTAACGCTGTTTCGTTTAGCGCTGGAACTTATTGGAACGTATACCCCGCGTTAAGCGGGGTCTTACTGTACCATGATAGCAAAGCGTGCATTTGCACGCTAGCCGCACGCAGTGCTGCCACGCAATGGTATCACTGTGGTCTCACCGTGGCGTGATCGCGTGACGTACACAAACTATGTAAGAGCACCGTGGCTACACAGTGAACACACTTCCAAGGGAAGTTGGGGAACCCGAAAATTCAGAAAATTCCGCCATTCCGTGTGCCAGTAGAGTAGTTCAAGCGTAATACAAAAATACATTTCATTGGTGCGGAATTCCAGTTTTAAGGGGTGAAATCATCCCTTGAAAAAAATGCAGATTTTTCTTCTTCACGGAATAACTCCCGAACGGTGAAAGATAAGGAAAAGAAGTTGAAATAAAAGTTTTATGGTTTTTTCCGATCTATAAAACTGGGAAAAACAAATTCTGGAAACAAATTTTTTTTAAGTTACCCCCACCACCGACCCATAAAATTGGATTTTTGGATCTCTTAAGTCTATGTAAAAATACCTCTTAACAACCTCTTTCCATACATCCGCAGTCTATTATGTATCCTTTTTTTTAATTTAGAAAATCTCGAACTTTAAGGCCGTTTTGACTTAAACAGTGGAACGGTCTGATGAAACGATATCTACATTTTTATTTACATATTATACATTTCATACAGTTTTTAATTATTTTAGCAAAACACGTACATACAATTACATGAAGAATGAAACTTATTGAAATGAATCAATGACATATATTTTTCAAACTACACAAATAAGATATCGTATGAATCTCAATGATAACGTTGAATGACGCAGGATCTATGTTAACATTGACGCCGATAACGTTTTGCGTAATAGGAATGTGTTTGACTCGTGACTATAAAGCCGGGTCTTCACTGCGCGAAATTCTACGCGAAACTGTTGCGCGAGTCATGTCCCCTCTTTTTCTCGCGCTCCCTCTTCTCACTCACTCTCTCTTTTTCACGAAACAGTTTCGCGCAGTGAAGACCCGGCTTAAGGCCCGCTGTACACACATCCGACTTTTAAACGCTGCGGCGCCGGAATTAGGGTCGGCGATACCATAGATAGAATGTGTGGCGCTGCACACATACCTTCGGTGACGTGCCACAATCTATCCATGGTATCGCCGCCGCAATTCTGGCGCTGCAGCGGCACCGCACGTATAAAAATCGGATGTGTGCACCGGGCAGTGATAACTGCATGCTGGTGAGATATCCCTTCATCATTCGTTAAAAATCTTATGTAAGTACGTTTTATGATTATTATATTTATAATATACATACATATAGCTTATCCGCAGTTACATTAATCAAATTATGACATATAAATAAACGAATTCATTCATTCATTCATTCAATCCTGATAAATAAAATATTTGTATCTATTATACATATTTTATTAATGGATTCTACATTAAAACAGTTGTAATGGTAGAAAACGGCAAATATACACTAAAATTACGGATTATAATTTGTACAGTAGTGATATTGTTCATAGAAATGTTCAAAACAGAAATACTCGGCACACCATGCACAGCATATGAAAGCAACTTCTCCACAAATACTACATCTGGGTATGTGCTTTACACTCCTAAAGTAACAAAAATCTACAGGGTTTTGAAATTCACCGAGATGCGTTTCTAGATATCCGCTTTTAAACCAAGCATATCGGAAAAGATTTTTAAATCTAGGCGACGAAAGCTGGTTGTGTGTTAATGATTGCAATTTAATTATTTCATTGCGCCAGTGCAAACTAATATCTTTCTCTTCAAGAAGTGCATTATCAGAAAATGTTCGAACGAAATTCTTCCAAATCCGGAATCCAAATACATCTAAAGGTTGAATAATGCCAGTCGTTTTTTTTTTCGGAATCATTGAAAACTGTACTTCTTTGTCTTGTGGGATCAACGTCTCTAGCTGACTCGAACAATGTCCCGTCCATGAGTCGAGTAGTAGCATGCTTTTATAGCCAGTATTCGGTAAATACACCTGGATGAACCAAATTTTAAAATGTTCAGACGTAAGTTTACTTGATTTTGAAGCTTGAATGTAAATGTTAGCTGGACGAAATAGAGATTCTTCCACCCTCGGGCCAAATATTCCTGTAGACTCCTTCAAAACTATGTACAGTGGTGAAACAAGACGTCCACTTGCCGAAATGATAGGCATTATAGTATAGCTGTGTGTCGTAGATGATACCGATTGGACCATTGCTTCTACCGTTTTTACTCCTAATTTTGCCAATGTTCGCCCTGAATGTACTTCGAGGTTGAAGCCACTCTAATCTGCGTTATATATTTCTTCAAATCCAATAGTTGGTATATTTAATTTTACGTTTGATACAAACGTCTTCGCAATATTTTGCAGGTTGTCAATACGATTCTATGCACTCTTTTAAATTTCCAAATCCACCATTTACTTGCCTTGAATTCGGAAAGGTCCACCAAGTCCTTCGCCCTCAGAGCCCATAATCTTAAATCCATATCGTGAATAATAGATCTTCTGTCACAAGCTTCTTCAAATCTTTGCAGAACGTATTCCGTAATAAATGCAATTTTATCTGCATTCATTCCACCTTTTTGTACACTTTCTTCCCATCTATATAGCTGTGGCAAAGATTTAACTTTGCGAAATTTTGTCTGCACACTAGTGAGTGATCGTCGGCCTTTTTTCCCGCTTTTCCAAAATTCAACAGCTTTTCTCTAATAACTTAAGTCGACTTTTCCACCTTCGTCATCAACAATGCATTCTGCAGGTTCAAAATTATCTTCCTCTTCTGCTGAAATTGTAGGGTACTCCACAACCTGTGCTCCATGGGGTTCAGATGGATTAGCAAAATCCAATACGTAATCGTATTCAATTAATGGTACGAGATCTACGTTTCTAAAAGTGTTTATAATGTCACGAATTTGATTATGAACTTCAATTTCATCTGATGTTATAGGGGTCTGTGCCAACTCCGTAATTTGAAACGTAGTCGTTAACATGTTTATTACGTTTGAAACGTTAATCGGCGCCATTTTATAATAAAAAGCCTTTGGAGCAATGATTAATAACTGTTTCCAATATAATGGTAACTAATTGCAGTCGTAAATGTAACTGGAAATAAGCTACATCTTTCAGCCCCATATTTATATTATACTAATGTTTACATAAGATTTTTTACGGACGGAAGAGGGATACCTTATCAACATGTAACGATAATAGTCACGAGCCAAATATGTTTGCAATACGCAAACCGGGATGTTTGCTAAAACGTTATCGGTGTCAGTGTCGACATAGATCCTGCGTCATTCAACGTTATCATTGAGGTTCATACGATATCTTATTTGTGTAGTTTGAAAAATACATGTCATTGATTCATTTCAATAAGTTTCATTCTTCATGTAATTGTAAGTACGTGTTTTGCTAAAATAATTAAAAACTGTATGAAATGTATGTAAATAAAAATGTAGATATCGTTTCATAAGACCGTTTCACTGTTTAAGTCAAAACGGCCTTAAAGTTCGAAATTTTCTAAATTAAAAAAAAAAGGATACATAATAGACTGCGGATGTATGGAAAGAGGTTGTTAAGAGGTATTTTTACACATAGACTTAAGAAATATAAAAATCCATTTTTATAGGTCGGTGGTGAGGGTAACTTAAAAAAAATTTTTTTTCCAGAATTTTTTTGCCCCAGTTTTATAGATCGGAAAAAAACCATAAAACTTTTATTTCAACTTTTTCCCCTTATCTTTCTCCGTTCGGCAGTTATTCCGTGAAGAAGAAAAATCTGCATTTTTTTCAAGGGATGATTTAACCCCTTTAAACTGGAATTCCGCACCAATGAAATGTATTTTTGTATTACGCTTGAACTACTCTACTTGCACACGGAATGGCGGAATTTTCTGAATTTTCGGGTTCCCTAACTTCCCTTGTTAGTGGTTCACGGCGTGAAGACACAGTGTTTACACTCAGTGCAGTCACGGTGCCTTTCCGACGTGCACAGTTCGTAAATTTACCGACCGTGAATACCGGTAAATTCACTGTCTTCACAAAATTGTTAACACGTTCGCTGCGAAACACGCGGCTCCCGCGTGAGGTGTCTGTGTCTCCTGCAGGGAGGATCACGTGACTCCCGCGGCACGCCAACATAGTTTTACGCAAATTTCAAGATTTTAGTTGTACGGGGATTAATTCATGGCCGGTATAATAAAGTCCGGTTGACCGAAGGTTGAGCTTCAACCGGCGGTTCGCCTGCAGTTTGAGAATATGCCAACCGCCGGTTCAAGCTCAACCTTCGGTCAACGGGCTTTATAATACCGGCCCTCTCTCAGTCATTTTGATACGCAGGGAACGTGTTCGTTCGCTGCGTATCTGCGGCTCCCGCGTGGGAGGCACAGCCACCCTTATGACGTAGCGTTTCGGTGAGGGCCCTCGGTGCCCTCCGCTACGCCACTATTAAGCGGCTACGATGCCGCGCGCACGACGATGGAACGATGGGCGCCAGGCGGGTCACGATCCCGCCACTCAGGGAGACGAACGCGGTCCCTGAAAACGGACGAGAACCGGGAGATCGGAAACGGTTCGATCTCCGTCGGGCTCGGCTACCTCTAGCGTATGGTAGAGGGGCGGTTCGAGGTGCGCGGGCTGGGACCCGGGAGGACGGCTTCGCGGACGGGTTCGCGAAAAAGAATCTCGACTACGTACCAAAAAAAGACAACGTTTATTTACCGGGGGACTCAACGATGGTCCCCGATCGACGCCCGCGAGCGTTAACTAAACGGAACACCGAAACGGTGCCGCACAATCCCGCGGACACCGCTCGATTCGCCGACGGAAACGAAACGCTCGCGCGGAGGCGCTAACGAAGCGATAACGGCGCGGGGGTGAGTCGGAGAGCGGTTACATAAACGGGAGAGCGTACCGGGGCTGCAGCGATCTTTCTCGGCTGGGCGCGTCCCGGCTCCCTGGGCTTCCGGGCTGCCAATCGGATGACCCTCTCGTCTCCTTCCTTAGCCTCCGGGGAGGACTCGATCCCTCTCGCGTAGGGGATATCCGATGGAGCTCGACGTATCTCCTCCTCGTCTCGATCCTCTCGGAGTTGCGGTGGCAGATCGCACGACACTTCGCGACTCTCGATTCGTTCTTCTTTCGGATCTCGCTCGCTTTTCTCGCTCAGTCACTCTCACTCGTCGTGCGTTACCGAACGCAGGCGAAATCAGACTCACTGGCCCGGGGCGGTACCGGAACTCGCGCTCTACCCGGGACCGTCCGGATTCGCGTCTTTGCCGCGATCGCGCTCGCGACGTTTCGCACGGCCCTTTCGATGGCCGATTCGCACGCGTTATCTCGAAGGGGCCGATTGCACCCTTTTTGTGTGACGCGGAGCGATTCTCCACGTCACAAACTCCCCCCTCCTTAGCTCGAACCCTTAGGTTCGACACGCGCCGCCTACGACTCACTCGACTAGTCTTAAGGCTAACGCGTTTATCTAATGAATTCCGGCGCTAGGGAAAGGGTATATTAGGCGATCATGTTACAATATCGATTCGGTTTCGAACGGTTATCGGTTTCGGTGATCGGGATTCGACGATCGTGCTTCCCGTATAGGTTGTTTTCTGCTTTCACTCTCTCGGTCGTAGGACGTAACGCTGCCGAAGACGGATCGTTCTTCGTGTTTGAGGTCGGTTTCGAATCGTGCGGCGTGTACGATGACGATTCGCTGGTCGACCTCCGTTTCTATGGCAGGCGGATCCCCTGCGATTGGCGATGTGTTAGACGATACGATCCATGGGGCGCTAATTGTTGTCGTACAACGAGGCTGAAGCTGAGAGGTCCGGCGTTTCTTGATAATTCGTCGGAACTATCGTTGTTTTCGGGAATTCGGTTCCTTGTGTCGGTCGTCGCTCCCTCGCTTGCAGGACATTGCGTTGCCGAAGGCGGAACGTTTTCCGTTTTCGAGGTCCGTTTCGAGTCGTGCTGCGTTTACGATGACGACTCTCGTGTTGACCTCCACTCCTTCGGCAGGCGAGTCGACTGCGATTGGCGATAGGGAGTCGATACGGCGATCTTCCTGACGTTGGAATCCGTTGCGCGCGTTGGCCTCCTCGGGTTGGTCGTTTCCTGCCGTCGCTTCCTCGCTCGCAGGACGATGTGTTGCCGAAGGCGTAATGACTTCCGTTTTCGAGGTCCGTTTCGAGTCGTGCGGCGTTTACGATGACGACTCTCGGGTTGACCTCCACTCCTTCGGCCGGTGGGTCCAATGCGATTGGCGATAGGGGAGTCGATACGGCGATCTTCCTGACGTTGGAGTCCGTTGCGCGCGTTGGCCTCCTCGGGTTGGTCGTTTCCTGCCGTCGCTTCCTCGCTCGCAGGACGATGCGTTGCCGAAGGCGTAATGACTTCCGTTTTCGAGGTCCGTTTCGAGTCGTGCGGCGTTTACGATGACGACTCTCGGGTTGACCTCCACTCCTTCGGCCGGTGGGTCCAATGCGATTGACGGTAGGAGGACGCTGCGGCGAAGGAACACGCCGTGGAAGCGAGTCTAATGTCGGACGCTAGGTAAGGGGAAAACTACCAGCTCTTGTCGTCTACGGTGGTCCCCGATTCTCCTAGACGTCCTGTCGGTGCTCGCTCTCCACTTCCTCTGTCCGTTGGAGTTCCGTCACGTGCCGTTGCGCGTGTTCTCTTTGGAGGCTCGCTTCGAATTCCCTGTGCTCCCGGTCGGAGTACGGTGTGACTTCTTGTAGTCTTGCCGACACGGTGCTCAGGCACGAAGACCGATTTATACCGTTGGCCGCCAGTTTGTGGCGTTTGCCAATAGGTTCGCGAGACATTACGGACGTAAAGATGTGACGTTCTCCATCTTCAGTGAGGTATTCGAGTCTCCTGCCGCTTCCGGGACGGCTCAATCGTATACCTTCGGTTTCTCGGATGTGGCGTGGAGTCCCATGCGACCAGGAAGTTGTACGAATTATCTGCGGTGGATAACAATGATGACGGATTTCCGGTGGTTCTCTTCGGCGTGTTCCTCGGTTCTTGCGGCGCTTCCGCGGTCGAGGCGAGGATTCCGGGGAACTTGAGAGACTCCGTCTCGTCGAGATTGGAGGAGTCGTGGTGATCCCGCTCCACCCTCGATTTGCCGTTTCCCTTGCATCGACGGCACTGGGGATCCGGAGTTCCTTTATTGCATCGGTAGCAATAGCCCTTTAGTCGTGGCTTCGGGCACCGACGTAAGCGATGGTCGGGGCTCGAACAGTTCCAACATCTTACGTCCTCCTTGGTAGTTCGTGCGGGTTCACCCGTTATCTTCGGTCTGGTCGTGGAAGACGTCAGAGCGACTCTCGAGGGTCGCGGCGAAGTTTTTGGCCGAGTCGGTCGTTCCGTGGAACGAGGAGGAACGGTGATCCTTCGTCCTGCGGCCGGGGAAGGTGCGGTGATCGGAGGTCGAGGACGAGCTTCCTCCCGCTCTCTCTCTTCCCGTCCGGGCTCTCCAAGGTATGTTGTGAGAATGCGTTGTACGGCCTGGTGGATCTCGCTCTCTATTCGTTCGCGGAGCGGGCGCGAGACACTCGCTGGGAATCCCGCAGGGTCCCGTTCGAGAGACCTTGGTCCGGGTCCTTCCGCGAATACCCTCGGCCTCGGTTCAGGTGGAGGAAGCTCCGGCTCGGCGGCGATCGGTCGAACGGGCGGTTTCAGTATCGGCGATCCGGCGTTCCGGTCGAGAAACTCCAGGCGCCCGATCGTCGTGTCGATCGGTGTGACGATCGGTGCTCCCACGGATGCGCTGACGATCGTGCGAGGCAGCGACTCCGTGACCCTGGTCGTAGCCGTCGATGAGAGGGGTACCCAGGGCACGGCGGTGGCCCGTAACGATGGGGCTCCGATCCCCAGTGGCACCTCAGACGCCGTCGTAATCGTCGGTGGCGTCTCGTATGCCGTCGAAGTCGTGGGTGGCGTGTAACCCCGCTCGGGCGCGTCTCCGGGCAGAATTCGCGCTTCGGAGTCGGGGAGGAGTCTTTCGAGGACGCTCCCCCCGAGGTCTTGCGGGCCGTTGGTGATCCTCCCCAGCGGTTCGGGAAAAGACACGCTCCGTTCCTCATCGCCGGGGACCTCCCCCTTCCTCGTCGGTACTTGCTGAGGCGGCTCCAGTATAGTGCCTCCGAGGACATCTCGAAGTTCGTCTTCGCCCGTCCGATTCGTCGGCTCCCCGGCGGGTGTATCGTGACGAGCCGTCACGTCGAGACGAACGGGACCGGCTTGACGACGATCCTCCTGGACCATCGGATCTTCCTCACGCGGTGGAGCGACCTCTATCTCCGACCTCCAGAGACGAGTCAATCTCACCTCCCTTTTCACGCGCGCGCCTAAGGTGAGAGCATCTCCGCTCGGGTCAAGTCCGAGAAACTCGGCGAGACCTCGGAGTTCCTCGAGGTCGCGGGAGGCGCGGCTCACTCGCGAGTCACCCGACGCACGTGACTTTTTCCTTTCGATGTCGGCACCCCCGGGGATTGGGACGCGCACTCAATCCCAACGCGTGCGTGCTCGACGAATCGGTCGTCGATCGCTCAGCTGATCGAGCCCGGAACCGCTTCGATATCTCACGGGGTTGGTGCGATGGCCGATCAGCTGTTCTCACGCGTTTCTGGGTCACGGCCCAGGCGACGGTACTTGCCTGTTTACCGACACGCTAGGCAAGGCGCCGTATAGGTAGGTCGCGCGACACTACCACTACGACTCGTCGGTGAGCCCGTGGGAATCGTCCCACTGCTCGACGTGCGAAAGGTCCGCTTGACCCCGCAACGATCGAGCCGCTCGAACCGAAGCGGATAATCCGCCAACGACAACGACGCAGGAAAAAAAAATTGCGCGATTCTTATCTAATCGTCCTCGTCCCAGCCGCCGAGGTTATTTCGAATTCGCGACGACGAATGGACTACTCAAACCGTCGATTCGCGAAAAGACGTTAAACGCGCTTAGGCAGCCCCACGTTGGGCGCCAATTTATGACGTAGCGTTTCGGTGCGGGCCCTCGGTGCCCTCCGCTACGCCACTATTAAGCGGCTACGATGCCGCGAGCACGACGATGGAACGATGGGCGCCAGGCGGGTCACGATCCCGCCACTCAGGGAGACGAACGCGGTCCCTGAAAACGGACGAGAACCGGGAGATCGGAAACGGTTTGATCTCCGTCGGGCTCGGCTACCTCTAGCGTATGGTAGAGGGGCGGTTCGAGGTGCGCGGGCTGGGACCCGGGAGGACGGCTTCGCGGACGGGTTCGCGAAAAAGAATCTCGACTACGTACCAAAAAAAGACAACGTTTATTTACCGGGGGACTCAACGATGGTCCCCGATCGACGCTCGCGAGCATTAACCAAACGGAACACCGAAACGGTGCCGCACAATCCCGCGGACACCGCTCGATTCGCCGACGGAAACGAAACGCTCGCGCGGAGGCGCTAACAAAGCGATAACAGCGCGGGGGTGAGTCGGAGAGCGGTTACATAAACGGGAGAGCGTACCGGGGCTGCAGCGATCGTTCTCGGCTGGGCGCGTCCCGGCTCCCTGGGCTTCCGGGCTGCCAATCGGATGACCCTCTCGTCTCCTTCTTTAGCCTCCGGGGAGGACTCGATCCCTCTCGCGTAGGGGATATCCGATGGAGCTCGACGTATCTCCTCCTCGTCTCGGTCCTCTCGGAGTTGCGACGGCAGATCGCACGACACTTCGCAACTCTCGATTCGGTCTTCTTTCGGATCTCGCTCGCTTTTCTCGCTTGGTCACTCTCACTGGTCGTGCGTTACCGAACGCAAGCGAAATCAGACTCACTGGCCCGGGGCGGTACCGGAACTCGCGCTCTACCCGTGACCGTCCGGATTCGCGTCTTTGCCGCGATCGCGCTCGCGACGTTTCGCACGGCCCTTTCGATGGCCGATTCGCACGCGTTATCTCGAAGGGGCCGATTGCACCCTTTTTGTGTGACGCGGAGCGATTCTCCACGTCACACCCTTAAGCCCGCTACAGACTATGCGCGATGCGTGATGCGCGATGCGCGATGCGTGATTCGCGACAGTTCGTTGTAGTTCGTAGCAATTCGTAAACAGAGCCATACAGACTATGCGCGATGCGTGATGCGCGATGCGCGGTGCGTGATTCGCGGCAGTTCGTTGTAGTTCGTAGCAATTCTGCTTGCATTGTTTCAAAGTTACCATTTCTAAAATTATCTACACACGAATACAATGCTAATTATGTATGTACATTATGTATGAAAAAGTGAAAAACATAATACTATGATTGAAATACATATTAAGGAGGATCGACTGTTTCTTTGGAGTCAAAAATGTGTTTGAAAAAAATGTTTTCACAGCGATCTGAAACGTTATGGAATAATAAATTAATGAATTATGAACCCATTTTATGCATCGTTCATGCTGAAAATCATTAGTAAATAAAATATTGGAAAATTTATGGTGGACTATTAGAGCGTCAATGACTACGGAATCGTCGTCAGAGGCTTCTTGTCCAACATTTTAAAGAAGAGTAAAAAATTACAAATAATCTATAAAAACCTATAAAAACAACTCATAGAGAATGCTGAAGACATAAAACAGTTATTCGATTGATAATTCAGTATCATGGATATATGATTATAGTTTAAACATTTTTTATTGTGCGTTACAATTTTCATTGTATTCTTGGCAACGTTGTACTCCGCGATATTTTAAATTGGCTACAGTGACGCGTGAACTACAGTGGCCAGCTATGGTGGATGACGCGAGCATGCAGCAAAGCCGGTATAAAGTCAAATTTTCTCAAAAAAGAAAAAGAGTTGGAAAAAGAGTTGGACAACTTGGATAAAGATTTTAGGGACAATATTTTTTTATCGTTCCGAATTTTTCAAATTTCGCGCTCAGTTTGAATAGACGACAGGTAAGGTTCGGTCTTTCAGCTTTACAACTGTTTCGCTGCCGTGTTGCCAAGTCTCTCACCGTTAATATGGCGTACTAATGGTGTGCGAAGTAAAAATGAATTTCATGATAATATTACGTTGCAACCATACGGTAAAATCTAATTTACTTATTTTTTACATAATCCTTAATATTTCATCTATCAAATTACTAGTCTTTCAAATTCTAAAGTTGGCGGAGTGTGTGTTAAAGTCAGTGATAATATACCTTAGTACAATCGTCTCCCATAAGGCGATATGTTGAAAGTGGTCAACTTTAGAATAAAATAACGAAGAAACTAGACGGTCTATATATTGCTAAAATTTTCGTATTAGTTGTGTAAAGTATTCGTGTATATCATATAAAAAAATTAGGGCTGTAAGTTGGTTTTCGTCTGATAGGCGAACCTCCTTAATAGTCTTCAAATTCTATTTCCATTACTTCATTCTCATCGTAATTAATCACAATATCGCTTCCATTTTTTTACATCCATTTCTACGCACGAAAGTGTTTTTGGGTTCCGCCAATAATTGCACATGGAAGAATCGTCGCAATTTAGTGAAAATACTCTGCGTCAAGGATAAGCGGAAGTGAGATATACAGCTTCGTAGGAGTCCGCTCCGTAATAAAAAAAAAAGACATCGGTGGGGAGGCATTCAGGGTGCGCACCGAAGGGCACGGGTTGATACATCGACTGTTTGGTTATATCACATGTTCCGAAAAAAAAAACCCAGTAAGAACGTGTTTCCCCTTTCTCTGTACTTTTGAGAAAGAGCCATGAAATTATCTCTTCCGGACAGGCAAAAATAACAATACAATGTATGTTTCGTGAATCTTCGATAAGTCTACCGCGAGCATTATGTTCCCACGGCGCCGATCGGCCGGCCTGCGACAAATCGTCGGCGAATTATTTTATTGCGATGTTTTCTCGAAAGTCAGAGCCGTCACTTTCAAAACAGAAACATAAACGAGCCTCGGAATCTGCCACCCGAAGGTGACCTGCGGAGGGTTACCTACAGCCCCTCAACCAATGGAAAATTCCTGCAAACAAAATAGCGCGCACAAAGAGTGGACAAATTAACTATGAACACAGCCCATACTCTTCGGCGAAACAGCGGTTGATGCGCAGCCTTTGATATTCGTCCACTTACCGCCTCCAAGAGCGAATCACTGCGCATCACTGCGAACTACACGAACCATGCTGTTTACGAATCGATTTTGAACGAACAAGTCCCTACACACTATTAAGAGGCCGACACACCCCGTCTGGAAACGCCCGAAAAGTTGTCGCGGCTGTAAAGCGATAATTCCAATATGGTGCATAAGAACCTTTTGTACTTTTCGCCACCACACTTAAAAGACATAAATCTAGGGCCCTATAGAAAAAAATAAATAAATTTCTTTGTTGTAATCCATCGGCGACCTCACAAATATACCTATATTTTGCAAGTTGTAAACGCGGAAACAATCAAAGTATTGAAATGAATTCTTCTATGGGACCCTAAAATAAACCTTGTACAAGGTACTACCACCTTTTGCACGAAAGATTTCTGAAAGCCCATTGCAGAAAACCTTTATTTCAAACCTATTACTCGTCTACTTTTATCAGCCGAGTAATGCTTCCATCTAGCGTCTTCACTACGTACGGACTGCGGGGTTGTCAGATTTGTCTCCGCCACGAATAGCAGAATATCGTCGGTCTTATCACGTAAGGGCGTATCTCACAAAGGGACCCCGGCAGATGTCAAATCGATTTTGTCTTGAAAACTTCTTGGAATAGCGTCGCGCGCGTGTTCCAAGTGTCTTCGGGATTGGCGTGCATAATGTTACCAATGCTTCGATAGCGCAACGGTTAAGTTGCCGGACTGGGAGTCTCGATATCACGGGTTCAAGTCTTGTCGGGTTTTTTTTTTATTAACTTTTTTCATTCGATTATACAATCCCTTCTTGTTATAGAAAGTGGTTTACATTATCGAATAAAATAAAAGTTTCAATTGTTTTTATAGTTTTACGTTATTTTTTCTTCCTCGTTGAGGTGAACCAATATTATTGCCAACCAGGCCGTTTTTCGAAAATGTCAATGAAATTTGCTTTCCCATAACGCTTTTAAAGTGTAAATGTGCGTGTGGCAAAGTTCCATTCGTCAAATGTTCATGGTGTCAAAATACGGTGTGCTTCAAATGTTTTTTCGACAATTATTATCCAAAAAATCGTGTATAAAATCTCCGGCAGCCAAAAATTCCCATGACGAAATGTAAGAATAAAAAATGCAACGATGCTTCCAACTGTTCTTTCTAATAATATTGGTTCACCTCAACGAGGAAGAAAATAACGTAAAACTATGAAAAAAATTGAAACTCTTATTTTATTCGATAATGTAAACCACTTTCTATAACAAGAAAAGGTTGTAATCGAATGAAAAAAGTTAATAAAAAAAAAATCCCAACAAGAATTGAACCCGCGACATCGAGACCCCCAGCCCGGCAACTTAACCGTTGCGCTATCGAAGCATTGGTGAAATGACGTACGCCAATCCCGGAGACACTTGGAACGCGCGCGCGACGCGGTATCCCGGTCTAAACGGGAGCGAGCCATGCTCTCGCCACTGAGGCCGGCGTAAGACCTAACCTAACCGGACCGTGTCCACACTGCATGCATTCGGCAACATCGCTAACCTCGCGTAGCTCCACCCCCTTCTAGCGTTTTGACATTACCTCGTCTCACCGCTGCCCCGCAGGAGAAACTAGTGGGCCTGGTATGTCGGCCTCTTAACGAACTGCCGAGAATCACGCATCGCGCATCGCGCATCACGCATCGCGCATAGTCTGTAGCGAGTTGGCCAAGAACGAATCACTGCGAATCACTGCGAATCACTGCGAACCACACGAATCATGTTGTTTACGAATCGATTTTTAACGAATAAGTCCCTACACACTATGCACGAAATCACGCATCGCGCATCGCGCATCACGCATCGCGCATAGTCTGTAGCGGGAGCCGCGTGTTCCGCAGCGAACGTTTTAAATTAGAAAACAACAAAATTGATATAATAATAGGTTTGTTCGCAGAAAGCAATTTGTAACTATTTGCAAATTTTGATCTGCGCATGTGCGGTTGTAAATTTACAATTAATTGATTTCAAACCCCGATAGCAAAATTTTTTAATTAGAGAATAACAAAATTGATATTATAATATTTCAAACAGAGCAAATTGTACTGAATTATTCCATAAATAATGAATTATTAATTATCATAATCGCTACTGTTTTTAAAAAGAAAGTATCAAGTTATTTTAAAAAATTTAATGAGATATATACAGGGTGGACCAGGTTAAACGTCATTTTTTTGATATGTGATAGAACAACAACAAAAAAGTAGACTTTCATAAGAAAATTTTTTTCAAAAATGTTTCCTAACAAAGATACAGGGTGTCAAAGTTTCGAAAAAAAAAATGGTTTTCTCATCATAACTTCTAAACTACTTGATCGATTTCCATGAAATTTCGCAGGGGGAAAGGGGGGTACTGGCCCCCAGTATCTACGCCACTGGAGAATTTTTTAAAATTATTTAATTATTGCTTAGAGCTGTTCTACATTAGCCTGTGTGCGAAATTTCACGGAAATCGATCAAGTAGTTTAGAAGTTATGATGAGAAAACCATTTTTTTTCGAAACTTTGACACCCTGTATCTTTATTAGGGAACATTTTTGAAAGAAATTTTGTTATGAAAGTCTACTTTTTTTTGTTGTTCTATCACATATAAAAAAAAATGACGTTTAACCTGGTCCAACCAGGTTAAACGTCATTAATTTTGATATGTTATAGAATAATAAAAATAAAGTACTTTCGTAGGAAAATTTTTTTCAAAAATGTTTACTAACAAAGATACAGGGTGTCAAAGTTAAAATCAAATAAATTACTTTTTTAAATTTATATTTAATTTGATTATTTATTTATTAATTTTTTTTCATATCTTTGATGTATGTCTAGTTAGTAATAACATTTTTTAAACAGTTTTGGCCTCTAATATCGTATTTTCTTGGTAGTTCAATCATAAGTTTTGGCCTGTCTGCAGCTCTTTAAATTCAAATATCTCAAAAACGAAGCCATAAACCAAAAATTTGTAAGGGTAATTTTTCTTTCTAAATTAAACAGGAAATCCAAAAATTCAATTTTCTTTGTAAAATATTCAGTGGCGCCGATAATCGGGAGGGCGAAAAGGGGGTACCGGCCCCCACTATCTACGCCACTGGAACATTTTAAAAATAATTTTAATCATTATTTAGAGGTGTGTAATGTAATACATTAGTCTGTGTGCGAAATTTCATGGAAATCGATCCAGTGGTTTAGAAGATATGATGAGAAAACCATTGTTTTTCCACAACTTTGACACCCTGTATCTTTGTTAGTAAACATTTTTGAAACAAATTTTCTTATGAAAGTCTACTTTATTTTTGTTGTTCTATAACATATAAAAGTTAATGACGTTTAACCTGGTTCACCCTGTAGATATCGGCCGAGAAATAAAATTCTCGAGTCTTAGGCGCGAGGGGCGTGGCTTCGCGTTGTTAAGGATGAATCTCTGATAATATGAAGCTTATAAAATTTATTCTGGTCTCTATCAATAGAGAATAATCAATTTATATGGCGTAACTAAGCAGTTTTGGTTATAACCATATGAGGAGCACAGTTCCAAAACTCATTTAGTCCATTCGCAGTTTGTCTTATAATCGCTAAACTATTAGCAATTATAGGACAAACTGCGAATGGACTAAACGAGTTTTGGAACTGTGCTCCTCATATATTTATTGAGAAAATTCGATGTAAAAATTGAGGTGTGAAGGGGGCAGACATTTTTCCTGTAAAGATACACGGGTGCTCGCGGCGACAGCGCTGTTGTTTCTGACGAAACTAATGAACGAACATGCCGCGAGACACTACCGTGTCTTTTGATTTGAATGAAGCCTGCCTTAAGGCGGGTATGCCGGTTAGAGGGTTAAACTATTCAAACTTTACTCAAAAAGTTTTATTATCGATTTCAGGGTGCGTTATTACAGAAGCTGAATTACAGGAAATACAAGTAGAAGTTGAAGACGTGGAGAACAATTGCGTACCGCAAGCCAGATTCGTGGAATACATGTGCAAAGTTATTAGCGAACGCAAGTAAGTAAAATAATTGTGAAAAGAATTTATCACGGGTTATATAAACGCAACATGTTGCAATATTATATTGTAATACGTGAAATAATGAAAATAAATCATTATAATTCAAGGAAATAGCTTCATAGTGGTTTTGAATTCATACATTTATAAGTACGTGTCTATATAACGAGGCGGATCTGAGTTCGCAGGCTATAAGAATATACTCCCGGCGTCACGGATTCTGTCACTGGTGACTTTTTAAAATATCGTTTTTAAACGTACTAGCCGTAGAACAATAAATTCTCATACTCTCATTTGCCCTAGCTATTGAAAATATCAGAATTGATTGATCATTGATTGGTACGTTTAAAAATGACATTTTAAAAAGTAACCAGTGACAGAATCAGTGACGCCGAAAAAGCATGCCATTTATGGGAAGTATAAGCGATGAATGCGACGCTTGACTGCTCCTGACGGGTGGAAGAAGATGAGCAAGACTGGTATCCGTCGGCAACAAAACTTCCCAATTGAGGTAGATATGCTTGATTTTAATCAGATTAGATAAAATCTGGTTATAATCAAAAATATCTACCTCAATTTAAAAGTTTTAGTATCGACGAAAGTCAGTCCTGCTTAATGTTGCACTAATCCCGTCAGGGCCAATTGAATATTTTACGCTTATTGCCTAACTTCTCTCAAGTTCTACACATCATATTGCCTAAGGCGTACGAATTCAGATCGGTCCTATATAATAAACTCTATGTTGCTTTAAAAGAAAAAGGTAGAGTAATTAAAAATTTGTAAGAATAAAGTACCATCTTCATTTGGTTCAGCAGACTGCCGCGATTATTACATGGGATGAACAGTCAGTATAGATCGGGCGAATGAGGCTCAAATAGGAATTCTAAAATAGGATTAGACGATACCATATCCACCTGTACACCCCTTTTACACTATATCGCGGCCGGGGTTCACAATGCAAACCTACCCATTAGTCAAATGACTCAGAGTGTTTGTTTCCACCAAGAACTATTCCCAACTGACCTACGAAAAATTCTGCAAAAAATATATGGTTTAGTTCAATGTTTGAGATATTTGTAAAAAAAATTTTAGATCTCTAGGACTTGTAGTTTAGACACAGCCGAATTTATTGTAAAAAAATGAGATTTTCGAGTTTTAATTGTTTATAACTAATAAGTAATTAACCAATTCACGTACTTTTTGTACTAGTTGTACTCCTTACATCCCCAAGAGTTTATTAAAAAAAAAGCATTCGTACTTAAATGTCAACGCGAACTAGAAATCCAATAAAAACTGAGGAGAAGTAGGTGAGACGTATACGTCCCACTGCGTCGCAAAGGGTTAAGAATGTTGATATTGAATTAAAATATTATGTAACATATCGCTGAAAAATGGATAGATTAACATAAAATACGGTATGTCTGCATTCGCCTCATCAAAAGGAATAACTTTTGTAGGGGTAAAATTTTTGGTTGCCATTAAAAAAAAAAGCAATATAACTCGCAGCATCAGAACATAAACATTTATGCTCGAAACATATAATACTTTGTGTCAGTTGTCCCCCCTCGAACTCTATAATTTTAATTTTAAAGTTTTTCCGATTACTGCCCTCTTTCAAGAGTTATTTAACCGTACAGAGTTTTAAATGGGACACCCTGTATATCCTTCTCGACCTCAGACACCTTTCGTTTGAAACATCTGTTTGTGAAATGAAAAATAAGGGAAATGAACGGGATTACTATCCTGAGTGTAAAACCCTGTATATAGAGAATCTGTCCTCTCAGTTTTGCCAAAAAACAGTTTAATGGCGTTGATTACTGTATACATACAATAATTCATAAATACAGTCATACGTTTAATGGTGTGCATAGGAGACGCAATTAACCTATTCTGTTGTGTACCTAACTCCTAGGATATACATATGAAGGGTCCAGTGGAAAAACAATGAGGGTCCATTTCTTAAGAAGTCGAGAAAAACGAAAGTTAAAGTTTCACAACTACTAGTGAAATAGTTTCTAAATCAATGTTTGAAACAATAATTTTAATGACATTTAGAGTTCTTTTTGAGTAATTTTCTCGATCAAAAATTCATTAGAACTTCATTTTGAATCCAAGCACGAATAAAAACATCATGTATACTCAACATTTTTATTCACTTCAAAGATATAGACATTCAAAATTAAAGCTAAGTGATTATATATTGTCAAAAATAAAGAATATGTAATGTGAAAAACGAAACTGAATATATTCATGAAAATCCACACATTTTATAGCTGTCAAAATATCTACTACATTGTTATTAAAAACTAAAACTCATCCATGTAGTAAAAAGTTCCCGCATTACTCATCGTCTTCCTCGTAATCAAAATAAATATCATCGTGACCTTCTGGGACAGCTCTATCTGTGACTAAATTATGATAAAACTTCTTGGCATCTTCGTTGATGAGAAATTTTGTCAGGGCTTGCAGGTCATTATACTTGACTAAAGTAATAGGAAGGGGCCCATCATAGGACGGAGCTGCTGTCTTGGTGGGGGGTTCTTTCCCTTATTTTTGCCTCTCTTTGGTGGCACCTGAAACACGTTATGCTTATAAAGTGCACCACAAAATGAAGGGCTAATGTTGATATACTGTAGTGTATCGGAGGAGATCTTCAAGCGTCGAATCGTTCTTGTGAGGAACGGACATTTCGGTTTGTACATCGGCGATAAGTAATCTGTCCACGCTTTGAAGAATTCCGTCTTACAATCTATAACAGTGAACGGTTTGCGTCTGCTCTGACTAATCACATCCCTCCATCCTTGAGGCACGTCTACGTATGATTTTTGATTAATGTTTTAGTCGGGTAATACATTGATAAAACCACTGTGATCTTTTCTGCTCGTTTATTTTACACTTGTTTAAGAACACGTGTACTGGCGTGCTCTTCTTATGCTATCTTCGCCCTCTTGTCTTCTTGCACATCAACGCCGCTTGCGGCCACTTATACATACTAGTCGCGCTTCCTTATCGACTAACGCGATCGCACTCTACGCTATCGGCGCGTACACCGACGGGCTTGAAAGGCTTGACTTTCAATATCCAAACATAATGAAAACACAATATCGTAACTCGTTCTTATTAATAAATACAAGCTCTTAGTACTTATTCAATCGGCAGGACGCATATCCTTCGTAGTGTTCTTTGAACCGTTCCATTTTGGGTCCTTATTGTAATAGTACGAACCAATCCATCTTTTCCTGTGTGAATGTCGATTATTCTCCCCAAGCGCCATTGAAGCGGGGGTGTGACGTTGCGTAACAATACCATAGCATAAATTTTCACATTTTCGTTCAATTTTTCTGATTTCCACTTCGTTCTCTGTTGCAGCTGCGTTACATAATCTTGTGACCAGCGTCGCCAAAAGTCCTGATGCATTTTAGTGAGTAGTTCGTATCGATTTAGACAGTTTGATCTTACGTCTGAAACGTCGTCTTTTGGTAGTGCAGTCAGAGAAGATCCAACCAAAAAATGGCCAGGTGTGAGAACTTCGAGTTCACTTGGATCCGACGAAAGTGAAAACAGAGGACGGGAATTCAGACATGCTTCGATTTGGCAGAATACCGTAGACAATTCTTCGAAACTAAGACTACTATCTCCGATTACGGCTTTTGCGTGTGCCTTCGCCGATTTTACGGCCGATTCCCACAGCCCTCCTACATGTGGCGAATGCGGTGGAATGAATTTCCACTCAATAAATTTGTCTGCGGCAAATTGTATTACCTTTTCCTGATGAGCCTTGCTCATTAACAATTCGGCGAATTGCTTCATCACGTTATTGGCACCTACGAAATTAGTACCGTTGTCAGAACAAATCGTTTTACATCGACCACGACGTGCGATAAAACGTTTTAATGAGTTGAGAAAAGCCGACGTAGTCATGTCCGATACTATCTCTAAATGAACCGCTTTAGTAGCTAAGCAAACGAACAGGCATAGATACGCCTTGGCCGTTTTGCTTCGCGAGACCTTGATTGTATAGGGCCCCGCATAATCGACTCTTACACATGAGAATGCCTTACTCGGTGTGATTCGTTCCGTGGGTAAATTTCCCATTAATTGTGTGTCGGGCTAACTGGTTTACGTCTGAAACATGTTACGCATTTTCGTAAGACGCTACGAATCGCACCTCTCGCAGTGATTATCCAATATTCTTCACGAAATGAGGTTAACAATGCCAACGGTCCGGCGTGCAAATCACGATGATGAAAATAAGATATGATTAGACGCGTAAACGGATG
This sequence comes from Xiphydria camelus, assembly GCA_963678675.1. Taxonomy (NCBI): domain Eukaryota; kingdom Metazoa; phylum Arthropoda; class Insecta; order Hymenoptera; family Xiphydriidae; genus Xiphydria; species Xiphydria camelus. The sequence goes on along the minus strand of OY783192.1, from coordinate 16,921,380 downwards.
TTTTGCCGCTAGCACTATCGGATGTCGTTTCGCGAAAGGTAGGGGGCGTTTCGCAAACGTCCACCCACCCTTATAATTTCTTTGTCATCAAGAAATAGATGAAGATCCAAGAGACGACTCTTCGAGTTGATCGCTCGATTGTTCTTCAGATCGTTGAGTTCTTCAGTGAATGATTCTCGTTGCGCGAGTTTGACGAGGACGTCCGAGGCATGCTGCACTTCTTTGATAGACAGCGCGCCAGATTGACGTTCTTCATCCGATGCCGATGCTCTTGCATTATTTTTGAAACGTAGCATGTGTGCAACAACGCGTTGCAATTTCCTTAGCGATGAAAATTGTTTGAATAACTTCTCGTTCTTTTCGATAGTCGGAAACACTAGAGAAAAAGCCTTCGACTCCGGTATTTCGTCGACCGGCGGGCATGTAGAAATTGGCCAGGTTTCCTCGCGGTCGTGAAGCCACTCGGGACCGTGCCACCAAAGTTTCGCATTTGTTAGTTGATCGGGATCGATCCCGCGTGAAATGATATCCACAGTGTTGTGCTCCGATTTAACGTGTCTCCAAACGTCTTTCTTTGTTATCTCTTGAACTGCCGTTACTCGGTTGCGAATGAATTCTTTCCATTGATGAGGCTCGCCTCGTATCCAAGACAGCGTTACGCTGGAATCGCACCAGAAGATCGTTCGGAATATTTTGATGGTTAGTGCAGTCGCCAATTTTCTGTAGAGTTGGGAAAGCAATTGTGCTCCGCACAATTCCAACAGAGGCAAGCTGACTGGCTTGATTGGTGCTACACACGATTTGGCGCCTAACAGGTGTACACTAGTAACTCCTAACTGATCCGTGGATTTTATATAGAGGCAAGCTCCATATGCTAATGTTGAAGCATCACAAAATCCATGTAGTTCTACACGAATCGGGTTAGAGCACAATGCGTGTCTATAGGGATTGTAATTTTGTTGATGTCCGAAAGTTTCTCTTTATACCTTCTCCATTTGGTGTGGATGTCTATTGGAAGGGCTTCGTACCACCCGAACTGTAATTGCCACAGCTGTTGAAGAAGAATTTTTGCCTTCATTGTTGCTGGACTTTAAGACCGAGAGGGTCGAAGAGTTGCGCCACGAATGATAAAATCACCCGTTTTGTTGGCCTCTGCTCTTGTTTAGCTATCGATACTTTGTAGTAGAGTTGATCTTCATCTGCCCTCCATCGCAAGCCGAGAATATTTGTTTCTTCACCGATGCGACGAGTGAGTGACGAATCGCTTTCTTCTTTCTCTTCAAGTGCTGGTTGCGAATTCGATTTCCATTTTGCTAACGGGAACGAAGCTGATTCAAGAATCTCTGTGATTTCCGCCTTCCGACGACGAAGTTCTGCGACTGAAGCTCCTCCCGTTATTAAGTCGTCAACGTAAAAATCTTCTTTGGTTATTTTGCTTGCTTCAGGAAATTTTGCTGCGTTTTCGATCGACAATTGTGTGAGACATCTCGTTGCTAGGAATGAAGCCGGTCTGTTCTGGATTGACCGAAACCTGTCGATATATTTTAGTTATGTCTGCTACCAGGACGTACTCGTGTTGTCGAAAATGTGTCAAGATGTTCACTAGTTCCTGTTGGATGACTGGTCCGACCATTAAGATGTTGTTTAAAGATGTTCCCGACGATGTTCGACTCGAGGCGTCGAATACTACTCGAAGTTTTGTTGTTACTCTCTCCTCGTCCATTACCGCATGGTGCGACAAATAGTTTTTTGTTTCTCTCTCATCATCTCCCTCGGCGATGCTCATATGACCCAAAGTCTCGTATTCTTCCATGAATGCCTTGTATCGAGTTTCGAGGAGTGGGTGTTTCATGAATTTTCGTTCGATCGATCGTAGGCGTTTCATTGCATTACCGTACGATTCGCCGAGTTGACTTAGGTCATTTCGACATGGAAGCCGAACCTCGAATCTTCCTGTAGGAAGTCTTGCGTGCATTTGCTGGAAGTGTTTTTCACACGACAATTCTTCATGTGACAAAGGTTGTGTTGTCTGTAGTTCTTCTATCTTCCAGAAGCGTTGGAGTTGGTCTTGCAGATTTCTTGTGTTGGAGAAACCGCAGAACTCTCGTGTCGTTGATTGTGCATTTTCCGTCGTGTATGGACCGCCGATGATCCATCCCAATTTCGTTTTTTGTAACATCGGTTGATTCTTTCCAGTTCTGATTTGTTCTGCGCACATCAAGTCCCAAAAAACACCTGCTTCTAGTAAAAGGTCGATGCCTTGAGGGACGTGATAGCCTGGATCAGCGAGAATCACGTGATTCGGAATCTTGACCGACTGTGCGTCGAACGTCGCGAGAGGAATTTTATCCGTAATCGTATCAAGTATTGAGAACGAGTTTCATTGAGAACGCGTTTATTTTTGATCTAATGGTCGCGCTTATCGCCGCGGAAACCTGAGTTACTGTTTGAGCTAATGCTCCTACCGATTCGTTCATCTTTCGTTTTTGCAGCTTTAGTTTTTCGTATAACGCTCGGGATATAAAATTGGACTGTGACCCGCTGTCCAACAGTGCTCTCGCTTCAATTTTGTGACCCGAGTTGTCTTCGATATAAACAATTGCTGTCGAAAGTAATACCTGAGCTGGTCTCTTTATGGCGCAAGCCGCGATGGATTGCACGGATTTTTGCTCTTTCGTCGCGGCCGCGGTTTTGTTATCGTTAGTGACGTTTTCGTTACGATTCGTGCGCGAATCGCTCGATTTTTGCTGTACACTGTCCGACAGATCTTCAAGGTGCAATAGCGAGTTATGTTTCGTACTACACTATCTACAGTTTCCTGCCTTGCAATTTTTAACTGAGTGTCCCTCTCCGAGGCAGTTCAAAAATAAGTTGAGACGTTTTATTTCGTTTATCCTTGATTGAATTGGAAGATCTCGCAACTTTTGGCATTGATAAATCTTTTGATCTTCTTGACACATTGAACAACTACTTCCGAGCTGTCGTGTTTTGAGTGCTAACGTAAGACGTCGACTGATCAGCCCTTTTTTTTGAATTGCATCCCCCCTTGAGGTTTACTATTTTATCTTCTTGAACTCCTTTCTTTTGTTGAACGGCCTCGAGCATTTGACACCTGTTCATTAGGAATGTTTTGAGTTGAGCCACGGTAGACCAATTTTCGGAAATTACTTTCTGTCCCAACCGCGTTTCGTTATTGGATCTATTTTGTTCAATACCATTTCGACTACCAACGTGTTCCATTCATCTACCGGTTCCCCGAGATTATTTAAAGCTCGCAAATGTTTGCTTTATTCGTCAGACAGTATACGTAATCCTATTGCCGATTCTTTTGTAACTTGCGGTAATTCGAATAGAGCACGTACGTGGTGTCGCGTTATCAGCCGTTTGTTCTCAAATCGTTCTTTCAAGAGATCTAGAGCGACCGCATAATTTTGACCTGTGATTTCTAGCGAAGCTATTACTTTCGCGGCTTGACCTGTTAGCGCCGAATTCAAATAATAAAACTTCTGTACGCTTGATAACGTTACATCCGCGCCGATGAGAGCTTTGAATAAATCGTAGAAATGACCCCATTTTTCGTAACTTCCGTCGAATTCTGACAAAATTATCGTTGGTTTTTGAAGTGAAACTTCTATAGGCGCCTTGGGCGTGAATCGGTTTTGCCGGAGTCAGGTATGTGACAAAAATCCGACACCATGAGCCATCACTGTGCCTCATGGGTCGAGCATTTGGAGAGGGAAGGGAGGAATGTAGGATCGGTAACATCGCGATTACCATTACCGGCGGACGTTAGCCTAGTAAGTTAGGTGACCTCACTGGCCTCCCGAATAAATTTGGCGCTTGCGTATACAGCTCACTGGGGACAAGTATGGCGTCTTCATTCGTGTGCGTGCTGTAAGTGATATTCATTTGTTTTGTTTTGTGCTATTTTTGAGTGACATTTAATTGAATTAATTTATAATGGCAAAATCAAATGCGCAGAAATGTAAGGAATATCGTGAAAGACAACGTAAAAAGGATACAATTAGTGTAAAAAAAGTGAAAAAGTCTGGGGCCTAACGCATGAGGGAGAGTAGGTTACGAAAACAACTGAGAAATACAGTTAATCAAATTTCCGACGATCAGTTATTAACCAGTGAACCTGAAAGTCATAATATGCAAAATGAAAATGACATTTTAGCTCCTAACTATTCATCTTCGGTTCAACCCGCTTTTGTTGACAATGATATCCGCGACGAGCCAAGACCATCCAATTTACGACGCAATGAACCAGGACCACGTGAACATAATTTATGTCAGGACTTGCCATATAGTCATTATAACCGAAATAAAATCGCTCATAGGGAATTCAATAGAAAGTTTATAAATAATTCTTTCGGTCACATACGTACTCTATTTGTGATAGGTTATGGTTTCAAGACGATTTAAAAATTTCCGTTCGTGAACAAGAGGATATATTGAACGTAATTCTCCCTCGGATTGATGGGGAAATCATTCAAATCTGCTACACCTGTCGTCAAGCACTCAAAGGGAATACTATCCCTGCAATGGCCACTTACAACGGTTTCAAATATCCACCGATACCCGACCATTTACCTTCACTAGATTTGGTATCAGAGCGACTTATATATCCACAAATCCCCTTTATGCAGATTCATCGATTGAGACATGTACATGGTCAATATGGAATTTACGGACAGGTCATTAACGTACCAGTATCTGTGGACACAATGGTTCATCAACTACCACGAGGCGTTTGTGCATCAAAAACTACATAAGATGTCGGTAATCGATACTGGAGGATTATCGTATGAAATCACATTGTAAAAAGTACACACAACAAATACATAAAACTTTATTGGTAACCTCAAAAAAAACGTGTACAGAGTACACGCAACAGAAGTGAAACTTCATGCGTAAACCCACGAAATACTAAGATTGAAAAACAAAATTAGAAAAAAAAAATTACTGGGAAACAAAATTAGAAAAAGAAAGGTAAGGTGAAAAAACAGAATAAAATGTAATCATGCAGTCAAGAAGGTAACGAGAAGTTTTGCGTATAATCATCAATAAATAAACAGACGATTGGTATAATCATCAATAAATAAACAGACGCAAAACTTCTCGTCACCTTCTTGACTGCATGATTACATTTTATTCTGTTTTTTCACCTTACCTTTCTTTTTCTAATTTTGTTTCCCAGTTATTTTTTTTTTCTAATTTTGTTTTTCAATCTTAGTATTTCGTGGGTTTACGCATGAAGTTTCACTTCTGTTGCGTGTACCCTGTACACGTTTTTTTTTTTACGTTATGATGCGTGATCTCACCGAATTGTGCTCTCGGAATTGCGTTCTCCCGATTCTCGATATGATTTTGTTGATTTGCTGCTGCAAGCAGTTCTCGCCCTTTCGCGATTGCTTCGTAGAAAAGACCTTCAAAAAGTTCATTTTCCGCTTCTAAATCGCCAATATGAACATTCGTTTCGTCGATAACACGGATTCTCTCTTGACAATCGTCAAATTCTTTTAGCAACACCAATGATTTTTTCAGACGCTCTACTAACTCTACTGAATTCCCTGTATCCGGCTCGAATGTCGTGAGAAATATTCTGAATCGCGTCAATTTCGTTTTTACCCCGGCTCGAGAGCGCTTTATCGCTGCGATATCAGCCATTTTTTCTTTATTTTATTTTACTGTACTTAACCTATGTATTCGCGATATGAAGCATGTCTGAATTCTCGAAATCGAAGGAAAAGTACGTGAAGAGAGGATGGACTTACAGTATGAATTCCTTATTTGTATGGTCGATATACGATGACCGTTGATTTGTGATTCTGTTCTAATGACGTTGAGACTCTCCATTATGTCGAAGCTCTAAGCGGTCCGTCTTTTGTTTGTGTAATACGTCTGTTGACGTAAATCCCTGGTAAATATTCGTTTCCAGGGTATTGTGAAAATGTGTACGTTTATCGAACACTTGATCACACGCCACGGAAATATTTTCTGATGTGGTGCGTGCTAATCACCTGATTTCACCATTGTTCGTTTGACTTCGTTCAAAGGACCATTTGTTTTAGTCGGGTAATACATTGATAAAACCACTGTGACCTTTTCTGCTTGTTTATTTTACACTTGTTTAAGAACACGTGTACTGGTGTGCTCTTCTTATGCTATCTTCGCCATCTTGTCTTCTTGCACATCAACGCCGCTTGCGGCCACTTATACATACTAGTCGCGCTTCCTTATCGATCGCGCTCTACGCTATCGGCGCGTACAATTAATAATGCTCATATCTCTATCACACTCTAGATAGCTATGGCCACGGATAGGGAAACAAATTTTCACACAATCCAGTCTCCCTTTTCCTGTGACGAGGTGGTGAAGGAATCGCAGAACAGTATAATTTTTGTTTTGGCCGGCACATGAGTCACAAAAAATTATTAGCATTCTTACGGTTTGTGATAAAATTTTGTTGACAAAATGATCAAGGAAGGAGCATATTTCGTCAGCCCCCTTGCGCGCTACCCTTTCATAATAAGTATAGAAAATCGCCTTGTTTGTGGCGAGAACGTGAATATTAAAAGAGTAGAAGCTTAACTGTCTCTTATAATACACGTCGTTTGTTGTGGGTAAATTCTTCTGAAAGTCTATGGATATGGCCTCCACTGTGTTAGACTTCATGGATTTTTTTTCTCAACTTTCTCTTGATCGCGTAAAATTTGTCAGCTTTTTTCAAATGTAATTTCTGATCTAACTCTAGTTTCTCTAGCTCACTTTGTTTTTCCAGTTTAATTTCGTCAGTTGTTGTATTCCGCAGAGTATTGGTTAAAGAAGCATTTTGCGATTTGAATGAATCGCATGTGCTGCAGGTATCTTTCCTAGGGTATCCGAAAGAAATGTTGAAATTGTTGTTGAAATGCGTCCTGAACGTTTCGTACGATACCTTGTTTGAGGGGTTAGTTTCATTGTAAATGGAAGCCAGTTTACTAATGTTGAGATCTTCAGCCAAATACAGACGGCTAGTATCATTCAATGAATAGTACGATTTACACCCTTTCAATGATTTAATAAAATCATTCATAAGTGTGACTGTTTCAGTGGAGATCTTTCTGGGTCTATTGGAATGTTTCCCCCTGCCATCTTTAGGGCTTACACCAATCGAAGTTACTGACTGCTGTAAATATTGAACTCTCCTAGCTATGATTCCGTGAATGGCTATAAATACCTTGTAGCAGATCAGGAACATCTTGGAAGGTATCTTCAACTATCATCCTGACTCTATACGCGTATGTTGCATTATATTTACTCGCAACATAGGCTGAAGGTCGGCGCTTGTTCACAGGAAGCACAGTAATAAGACCGACGAGATAGCTGTCTTGTTCATCCTTTATATGCATGTTGTTAAACTCAGCAATTGGATGTCTTCTTTTGGTTTCAACAACAACATCAAAGCACTTCAAACGTTTACATGCACAGTTACTACCTGTTTCATGAGATGCCAGTCGGAGCTTCTTCATAACGTCCTTCATCGGTCCATGTATTTTCCTTTTTTTGGTTGACTTTTCTGGTTCATTTTGTTCAAAATCTTCATCACTTCCACTTGACTCACTTTCCATTGTAATTGTTCAACACTGCCAACAATGATGATTTAATTAGAATAAAGGTGGGTTTATACAGAGATTTAATTTAACTTAACATTTAAAGTTAACTTAATGGTTTTAGATCATAGCATTTATACAGCTGCCGTAATTTAAGATTTAATTCAAACTAATTGTTGATATTAATTAATGCACTGAAACTCCACTAAGTACACTGTTTGCTATCTCAGACAATTCACTTTGACTTATTATAACTGTTATGTCTTCGCGAAGGGCTACTCACGCCCGAACCGCTTGGCTACTAGCTTTCGACTGACTCTCGAGCTTTCCTACCCGACACGCACTCGCAGGTAGTGAGGGCAAACGGGACTTTTGGTAACTCCGGAATGTACGCAAGTTTTCGAACATTCCGGAGGTACCTGTCACCGGACGCTCCCTTTGTCGGGCCCACTGGCAGGTAACGGGGCCAGCGGAGCCTCTGGGGATGTCCGTGGTAGGTGGAAACCCTCGGACACTCCGGAGGCACTGATTCATGCGCCTTCTTGGCCGGGGCGCAACACTCCCTCCTTAGGCTTGCTGCTACTTGCGCTTTGACTTCGCCGGTTCCGTTTGGTATTGTAGACGGTCCGGTTGTCTGCGTGTCCGTGTGGAGCGTCGGGGTTGCTCTATGGTTGCCGAGGTCGTTTGCGGCTCCGGCGTCGAAGGTTCGGCCTCGGCAGTGGTAGGTACTGGTGAATCGAATGTGTCTAGAAATAGGTGGAGTTATTCCTCGTCAGCGTCCGTTCGTGGTCGTAGTTGGTTGACGTGATATTGTCCTGCTCCCGTTTCGCTTTTGACGGTATAAACGACTCCTTGCCTCTTTTCTATTTGTCCTGCTTCCCATCGGGCATTTTCCGAACGCTTGGCGAAGACTAAGTCGCCTGGCGCAAATGTTCGGACTCGGGCTCCATGGTGTTTGTCGTATTGAGCTGCCATTGCTTGGTCGCGGTCCGTTCCGCGTTTTGATGGTAGGAGGAGTCCGAGTCCTGTTTGCGGAATTCGTCCTAGGAACACCTCAGCCGGCGACTTTCCGTTGGGTGCTGACTGGCACGGCGTCGTTCTGTAATGAAGCAAGAATTCAGTGACCGTGTCCGCCACGTTTCTCCCTCTTTAGCTTTCAGCAACGCCCTTTTGAAAGTGTCGACAAATTTCTCGGCTTGCCCGTTTGATTGTGGGTGGTATGGTAGAGAGAACATTTGTTTTACGCCCTGGCTTGCACAAAACTCCTTGAATGTCGCACTGCTGAATTGTGTACCGTTGTCGGTTACGAGAAGCTCGGGAAGTCCAAAAAGAGCGAATAGTGATTTGAGTTTTGAAATTACTGCTGAAGATGGGTGAGGCATGACGCAGACGTCGGGATATTTTGAGTAGCTATCCACGATGATAAGAAACCACTTGCCGCTGATTGGTCCTGCGAAATCCACGTGCACGCATTGCCACGGGTACGTAGCCTTGGGCCATGGTTGAAGGGCGTGTTTGATCGGATTTTTTGCTGCTTCTGCGCTTTGCCGACATGCCTTTACGATCTTCTCGATATTTTTATCGATGTGCGGCCAGTAGACGTATGCTCTAGCCAATTGTTTCATGCATTGAATCCCGGGATGACCTTGATGAAGGAGCTTGAGAACAGATGAGTGGTAGCGTTGTGGTACCACGACACGTTCTTTAAACATGACGCACTCTTGAATTATCGTTAAGTGCTCCCTTTGGCAGTAGAAAAGCTGGACGTTGTCATCGATTGGCCAATCGTTTTCTCGGAGTGCGGTTTTCACCATCGTTAACGTCTTGTCGCTCATTGTTGCGTTAACCAGATCGGTGAAAGTAATGGGCAGGTTTCGAACACCTTCGGCGAGTCTTGCGCCCGGTTCGTCGTCGACACTGAGCGCGCCTATGACGACCGCGTCGTCTGAGCTAGTGGTGGTGCTGGCGATCAATCCCGACAATGCGTCAGCTTATCCGAAAGTGTGAGTCCGTTGATACTCGATGTGGAAGTCATATGACCGCAGTATGAGTGCCCTCCTTCGATCAGTGTTGTCCGTCGCAGCGGAAGCAGTTGGTTTTCGGTAGTTCCGACCCCCTTCGCTCCTTCCTATCGGTCTTCTTTGTTTGAATGGCGTTGACCTTAGGTTGTGCTTTTTCGAACAACCTTGCTTCGAATGATGTCTTCAGGAACGCTCGAACATCTTCGACCAACTCGTCGAACTTGATGTTTTCTCCGTTTTTACGGAGCTGGTGCAATACACGCGTGCGGGCTGCATTGTCCACCGGTGATTTCATCGCGACTATCTACATGAAGCACTTGAACTGCTCCTCTGAGAGTTCGTAGTAGTTATATCATCGATACGCGTCACGGAAACGATTGGTGAACGTGTCGAATTGCTCCCCATCGGTTTTCGCGATTTCGAGGAACGCGAGACGGTCAAGTTCTATTGATGCCGGATGAGCGAATAGCTTCTTTGGTCGTTCTATTGTCTCGAAATACTTGAACTCGAGTACGTCTTTAGGTAAGCAGTTCCTTTGGTACTCACGGAATGCCGTACTGGAAAGTTTGCTGATGATGAGTTCCACCCGGTACGCGTCTTGTTCCTCCGTATATGGTGGTTTTACATCCGGGAAAGCACAATCTACCGTCAACTCGAAGCGTTTCATCCAACTGTCAAAGACGTACGTGTCGTCGTCATCCGGGATGAATTCCTGGAGCTGGATGGCTTGTGTGTTGATTGCCTGACTGGATGAGGCTACTGGTGAGTGTGGCCTTGCTGATGGTATTGTGTCCAATTTCTTCATCATGGCCATCATCACCTCCTGCTGCTTCAACATTAGCTGTAGAAGCTCGGTGGAACTGGGTTCTCTGGCCATTACGACTGCGCCACTATTATGTCTTCGCGAAGGGCTACTCACGACCGAACCGCTTGGCTGCTAGCTTTCGACTGAATCTCGAGCTTTCCTACCCGACACGCACTCGAAGGTAGCGAGGGCGAACGGGACTTTTGGTAACTCCAGAATGTACGCAAGTTCTCGAACATTCCGGAGGTACCTGTCACCGGACGCTCCCTTTGCCGGGCCCACTGGCAGGTAACGGGGCCAGCGGAGTCTCTGGAGATGTCCGTAGTGGGTGGAAGCCCTCGGATACTCCGGAGGCGCTGATTCATGCGCCTTCTTGGCCGAGGCGCAACAATAACTTATTTCACTTGCTATCAGAACTCCTTTTTCTTGATCCGTTTTCGTTGATTTCGAAAAATGTACTGACGTTCTGGGCCTGGCCACCACTTACATATTTATACTCTGCCAAGCTGGAATGGTGAGGGAATAGAACATTCCAGAACATTCTGAAAACATTCTAGAATATTTTGGAACCTTTTATAACATCCTGAAACATGCTAGAACATTCCAGAACCTTTTAAAACAATATGAAGATTCTGGAACGGGAACATTCTAGAACATCCTGGAGAAATATAGAAACTTCTGGAATATTCCAAAACAGTTTAGAACTTCCTAGAAAGTTTTGGAGCATTCTAGAACATTTCAGAACTTTCTAGAATATTCTGGAACATAATGGTCGCTCGAAGAAGTCCATTGGTGGGCGGCACCCTTTTAACCCCTATATCTTCTGAACCACTGCAGTTCCAAAAAAGAAACTTCTAATTAAATTAAGTCTTAAATTACATTACGCTGAAATTAAATTAAGTCTCTATATAAACCCACCTTTAATACGTATTACGAAATAAACAACAGCGAACTTTATAACAGCTAACAATAATACTATTGCGTTCAAGCACAGAAAACAGGCTGAAAACAATGAAAACAGAGAACGCCGGAGGCCATTTAATAATCGGTGGAGAGAAGGAACCTCATCGTTCTTCCTCGGGTGCGTAGGAGTCTCATCGTTTTTCCACTGTGCTACGTATTTTCAAACGCAGTTTTTAGTGGAATTGTAATGTTTGTCCCCTATAAGGTTTGGTGTGGCGATTTTTCATGTTACAAGTTAACAGATGCCGCTAAAATGTCGATTTCGAAAAAAAGTGGACACTCATCGTTTTTCCACTGGACCCTTCATATAGTATATGACGTTGCAAATTGGGCACGTCACAATGGGACACAATCCCTCACGTCGCGCCGTTGGTCCCGCCATTCCCAGAGCAGTAAATAGATTATAAGCGTACATATATATACGAGTATAGAGCATCAATAATTAATTTTGTTATATTAGGAACGGCCTATCCGACTACCGTATCTAAACCCGTTAAGCTAGAGACAGATTTATTAAGGCAACGAAGACGCTAAGGCTGGAGGGCAAGGAGCTGCAACGAGCGCCAGATGGCGTGCAGCAAGATGCCCACGACTTCCCTGCCAGGCGCAGGACTGGGACTTGCAGACGAGCAGCGTACCCGGCGAGGAACGTAACCTGTGTAGACGGGCACCCCGTTTCTTCGGCATGGATAGACCACTTGGAAGTTAGCTTCGTATCGAGATTCTCCGCGTGATCCCACAGGGGAATGTTCCGGAGGAATCTACGGAGACTAACTTCGTATCAGGATGCTCCGCGTGATCCCGCAGGGGAATGTTCCGGAGGGATTCATCGAGGAAGACAATAGTTTCTTCGATTGGCGATCTACGGATCGGACGCGCAGAGGCGATAAGAGCGTTACGCATAGTAATCCGCGGGGGAAAATCGATAACCAATTAGATCACGTAAAGGGCTCCTAGAGTGGGGACGTTCCCTCTCCCTAGCGAGCCGAAGCGATCCCCGAACTCTTCCTCTTTTCGTGCGGACTAGCGGTGTAGACGGACGAACCTGGCAGCGTAGCGGATTTTTCCGGTAAGCCGGTTCCTTATTTTGTGACACGTGGCCGGGAAAGAATATTAGAGAAATTCCGGATTGAGTTGCCCTTGAAAGGCTTATCGTTTCTTCCATTTTATATCGCGTGAAATTGTGACGGACCCGTGGTGGTTACCGTACTCTCGATCTTTATCGATTTTGTTTTTCGCGTATTAGCTGTCGATCGCGTTACCGTTTAGTGATTTCTTGTACATTACCTTATCTGGGGATGCTTGGGAAATTCGGAAGTACGAGGCGACCGGATTTCCTGAGGCGTATTGAGCACATTACCGAGTTAGGAAAATTGTTCGTGCCTGTATTGCGGTATTATCTCTGTTAAATATTTTGTGCGCTATTGAGCATATTATCGATTTACGAAAATAGTTGTGCCTGTAGTGCGGTGATATCTTTGTTAAACATTTCGTGCTCTTGACTCTCGACTCTCAGTTCTCTACTCTCTGCTTCCTGTTACCGATTCTCGATTACCGTTAGTTCTTGAGACTCCCTTTGTGCCGCGTGTGTGCGGTCAAATCTCACGTTCCGTGCGACCTTTCGTTGTACTTTCGGTGTAGGGATAGTCTGTGCGTCATAACTTTCTCGATCAACGAGATACTTTGTTGAAGTTTTCCACGTATGATTAGCACCTTCGTAATAACTTCTGCGATTAACGGCTATCTGATTAAAACTCGATCACTTGGTTATCTACGAGCGTTCTCGTCGCCCTTATCTCGGTTACTTCTTATCGCTACTCCGCGACGCTACCTTGGATTATCGAATATTCGCGGGCTACCTAATTCGAAGTTACCTGGCTACCTTTTCGCGTTACCGTCGCCATTACCTCGGCTTATTCGCGAGCTACCTGATTCGAAGTTACCTGGCTACCTTCTATCGCTACCTTCGCGAAGCTACCTTAGACTATTGTCCCTTGTAAGGGCTCTCGTCGGTTGATTCGCGCTGATAGTTCCGATGTACTAGTGATAAGAATTGTTACCGAAAGGCAATCCTACCATAGCCACTGCTTTCTTTGGCCAGTTTATATTGCGTGAGTTGGTCTGTAAATAAATCTTAAGTATTATTTCTTTTATAAGCCGCCTCAAATTCATTTCTTTGTCTTAAGAACCCCGCCCCTCTCGTTAGCCGATACGGGGCTGAGCGGAGTTCCGTTTCCGGTTCACGCGATCTGACTATTACCTACTGTGACTACCTTTGGTGTTTCGGAACACCTGGCGCCCAACATATCGCTACCTTGTTACCTTGCCCGAGCTGGGCCAGTTAGAGAGCGTGCCGAAGTAATATACACCCAGCGATAATGATTTTGATTGATTAGTTTTGGTTGACAGTGCTTTATTGAATTGCCCGTAGCTAAACCGTATAAGCCGATCATATTGTTTTTTCATGAAGGATCAATCAGATTTAGCTTTCATGACAAAACAATAAGACTCGCTCAAACTATTCATCCACGGACGACTCCAATAAAGTTCCATCACTCTCAAAGCTGGTCGATCAGAATCACTATCACTAGGTGTACCTGACGTTAAAGGATTACCAAGACTACAAAATGGATTAAAGCCATTTGCTACAGTAGGGCGCCAAAGTTTTGGACACCGTCAAGAGGACTGTCCGAAACGTTGATCTTGGACCCACAGGCGTGACTAGCGAAACACTGGGCGTGCGAAACCTCGACGCTCCACTATATTACTCTGATATCAGATCGAATTTGTTTCTCCTCTACCTATGGATAAAAAATCACTACTCTCTCTCTCTCTCTCTCTCTCTCTCTCTCTCTCTCTCTCTCTCTCTCTCTCTCTCTCTCTCTCTCTCTCTCTTCTCTCTCTCTATCTCTCAATCTCTCTCTCCTCTCTCCTCTCTCTCTCTCCTCCTATCTCACTCCTCCTCTCTCTCTCCTCTCACTCTCTCACCGCCTCTCTCGCTCTCTCTCTCTCTCGCTCTCTCTCTCTCTCTCCTCTCTTCTCATCTCTCACTCTCTCTCGTCTCTCTCTCTCTCTCATCTCTCTCTCTCTCTCCTCTCTATCTCTCTCTCTCCTCTCTTCTCTCTCCTCTCATCTCCTCTCTCTCTCACTCTCTCTCTCTCATCTCTCTCTCTCTCTCTCTCTCTCTCTCTCTCTCTCTCTCTCTCTCCTCTCTCTCTCTCTCTCCTCTCTCTCTCTCTCTCTCTCTCTCTCTCTCTCTCTCATCTCTCTCTCTCTCTCTCTCTCTCTTCTCCTTCTCTCTCTCTCTCTCTCTCTCTCTCTCTCTCTCTCTCTCTCTCTCTCTCTCTCTCTCTCTCTCTCTCTCTCTCTCTCTCTCTCTCTCTCTCTCTCTCTCTCTCTCTCTCTCTCTCTCTCTCTCTCTCTCTCTCTCTCTCTCTCTCTCTCTCTCTCTCTCTCTCTCTCTCTCTCTCTCTCTCTTCTCTCTCTCCTCCTCTCTCTCTCTCTCTCTCTCTCTCTCTCTCTCTCTCTCTCTCTCTCTCTCTCTCTCTCTCTCTCTCTCTCTCTCTCTCTCTCTCTCTCGTGCAAGGCGCTGCTCGATTGTTTGGTCTAGCTGTGAATTCTGTTTTCTGCCTCTTTGTCGCCTCCGGAAGCTGTGTTGCGGCTTCTCCGCATGTTCTGAGTCGCGAGCTCTCTACTAATACTATTTGTTTTCCTTCTTTGGGAGCTAGTGAAAGTGTTTTGTTGCCATTTCAGCTGGCTTTGCGATTTGAGGTTAGTGCTGTTGTTAAATTCTGTTTACTGCGCAGCCGCATTGCGCATGCTTCTCGCTTCTGGGCTAAGGAAATACGCGAGTGCTACATCCTGGCGGTTGCTGATCCAACTAATCACTAGAGCGGTTGGACGTTAGCTCCCTACATTACCGACCGTTGATAGGGCCCTGACCCTTATCCCTGTTGCATACGCACTGACAGCGGGAACTTCATCTGTAAATCTAAGCGATCTTAAGCTGCAGGTCTACCTCCATTTACGGTTACTATGGCTGACGGGCCTCAAAATCCGCGTCCCTCCTCACCCGCAGAGTCTGATTCATCGGCATCATCATGCAAATCTGACGCAAGTCGGAAACGAAGAGGTGACGAGGAAGTTGATAATGTCAAACTTAAGCTTAGGAGAGCCACCAGAGCCAATCCTGCACCAGAGATTTCGCTAGCCTGTGTGATGGACCAGCTCAAGGCTATTTCCGATACGCAGACGAAACAATATGGGATACTCCAGGAACTACCAACTATGAAAACTTCCGTTGAGTCAGTCACCACTGACGTAGCCGCCCTAAAAGACCTCCACTGGGCAGTTGTCTGATAAAACGGATCGACTGGCCAAGGAGAACGAAGATCTGCGGAACTCGTTCAGGGCACTGGAGGCTAGGTTTGACCAGTTACAAACAGTTGACGGAATTGGAACCTCATCGTCAAATGACTACTCTAGATTGGTTGCTGCGACGAATGCCAATGCTCTGAGACTGCAACGGAAGCCGTCAAATCGCAGCGAGCAAACTGAGCTCGTTGTATCTGGTCTCACCTTCGGCCAAACCAGTGATACCATTGAGACTGAGCTTATCCGAGTTACTTCTGCAGTGGCGAAAGTGCTTAAAGTTGACCTGAAACCTGGTGATCTGCTCACAAGGAAACGTTTCGAGGCCGCCGCTTCCGATCTTGATGAAACTTCGTAAATTTAAAGTTTATTGAAAAATAAGAGACCCCTATTTTTTTATAGCGGCCCAATTTTGGTTTAAGGGGGTGAAATGGACCCCTGAATTTTCACCCCCTTCGAGCTATCTCCGAAACGAAGCGAGATAGATGAAAACTTTCAATGTACGTTTTGTTTGGTTTTTTTAGTATAATAAAATCTCCTAAACAGATTTTGAAAAAAAGCATTATTTTTCAAAAAAAATAAATTTTTTTATCTAATTTTTCGAAATTTCGGTTTAGTCATGTGGACAAAAACTTAGGAAATTTTATTACAAATTCAACCATGTATGACATGATATATTTCCCTCCTACAGTTTTGCAAATTTCTAACTTTTATGTCTGATAATGAGCGGGCTACCAATGGCAGTGACGGGATAGGTCGGGGGTTATTACTTCTATGTATTTTAATGCCACTTTTCTTTTATTTAATAAAGTTCAACTTCTATGGCTCATAATTATGACAATAATGGTTTTCCGTGAAAAAATGTTTTATACAAAGTTGTTTCTTACACCAAGCACACGTAATAACGGCAATATCGCCACATATGTGGCATCGTGGTTCCGAGTCCTGTGCAAAACAAAATTCTACAGGATGTTCAAATTCAGGAGGTCTCCTGAATATATATCCACTCTTGAACCACGAATATTTAATAAAGTTAGTAAACCGTGGTGAAGAAAACTGATTATGAGTAAGAGATTGAAGTTTAAAAATATTATCTCTCGAATGAAGGTTAATATCGTAATTGAAAAGAGTTACAATATCTGAAAACCTCCTTACAAAATTCTTCCACATTCGAAATCCGTATACGTCTAGCGGTTGAATCAGTCCGGTGGTGCCTTATGGAATCGTCATTAATATTATTGTCTTGTCTTCTGGTGTAGCTTCTCGAACACTTCGCTCACATTGTCCACTCCAAGAGTCCAGCAGTAAGACGCTTGTAGATCCAGTGTTAGGGAAGTAAACTTCTTGCAGCCATGTTTTCATGAGATCGGTTGTAAGTTTCCCAGATTTGGAAGCCATGAAGTATACATTTGGCGGCCTAAACACGGTTTGTTGCACTCGTTGTCCCAATTGCCCACTAGCCTCTTTTAATACCACATAAAGAGGCGACAGTAGTTTTCCATCAGCAGATATGGTGGGTTGTATAGTATAGCTGTGGGTTGTAGAAGATATTGATTGTACCACAGCTTCAATTTTTTTTGCCCCGATGTAGCTAAAGTTCGGCCAGAATGTATTTCTAAATTAAATCCACTCTGATCAGAGTTAAATACATTTTGTGGTCCATATTGTGTAATGAGTGGCTTCACTTGTTCTACGAAGGCATGGCTTCGTACTTTCAAACTTTCCTCACCCTCAACGTTTTTTCTCGTTACAAACTTTGTGATCTTTCGAGAGACAATTCTATATGCTTTCTTGAATGACCTCAACCATGTTTGACTTGCTTTGAAGGTTGGAAGATTCTCTACTTCTTTTGCTTGTAAAGCCCATCGTTTAAGGTCTACATCATGTACTATTATTTTCGATCTACTAGCTTCTACAAATTTATCAAAAGTATATTTCGCTATGCGTATTAATTTATCATTTTGAGTACCCCCCTGTCCTACTTGCGCAGCCCATCTTCGTAATTGTCTATCAGATTTCACTTTTTTAAACTGATGTTGAACTGCTGCTACGGTTCGACGTCTTTTCTTCCCACTGTTCCAGTAATCTATGGCACTTTGTTTATATTCAAAGCTAACCGCTTCTTCATCGGATGTACAGGGATATGGTTCTGGAGGTATAGAGGTTTCTACGTGAGGAACATCCTCGACATCCGATTCCAGCCAGTCAGTATTAACAGCGTGCATTTCACTATCCTCGATTGAATCTTCCAATTCCAATTTATTTTCATGTTCGACTCGAAATGATGAATCCTCCATGCTACGTATAATAATATTTTGTAATAAATCTTTCAATTGCACTTCTGCACTATTCATTGGAGTTTCTCTTCCATTTGGTACACTGAAAGCGGCCACCAATAAAGTTAACACATTGATCGGATTTATAATTGCCATAATAATAATATGAACTGCTGTGCACCATAGAAACTGAATATTCAGACTAAAAAGCTTTCTCTTTCGCTTTCTTATATATAATGAAGTCGCCTCACAAGAACGAAACAGACTGGAGAGGGTGGGAGGTCCGACTTCCCAAAAAGGGGCCATCATCCTCGGAGTCCGCGTACGAAACTCGAGAGCGCGTACGAAAATATTTTTACATGGGCACAGAGCCAACTAATAATAAAGCTTGTCCAAAGAACTAAACTCCCTCTTTCGCATCACCGGGGCCATATAAGGCAACCCTACAAATAACAGGAATGTTGTTTACGGCATTTTCGAGGAGTATATATACAGGGCCGAGAAGCAAAGAGCTTCAGTTTCATTGGCTGCGTCTATCATTCAAGTGATGGGTTCAAACGAGTTACCGACTTTTGAGAAGATCGTGGAGGATCTTAAAAATGGGCACATACCATTGCCGTCTCCCGGGAAATCGCTGGATCTGACATTCCGCACAACAGGACCATCCATGGCCGTAGTAGAACGAGAGCTGCAAGAATGTGAGGAGTACTGGAGGAAACAGTACGCGAAGAAGAAAAGTAAAGAAAAAAATGATTCCAACAAAAAACTATAAAAATTCAGACAATTTTATCTAACCTGTGAGTGAATTATTAGTTACTTACACACAAACAGAAAATAATATAAATAAATTAACGGTCGGATTTATTAATAAGATTTCTGAACAATTTTTGTCCATTTTATTTTGATAATATTCCGCTAGACGTATACGGCTTTCGAATGTGGAAAAATTTTGTAAGGAGGTTTTCAGATATTGTAACTCTTTTCAATTACGATATTAACCTTCATTCGAGAGATAATATTTTAAAACTTCAATCTCTTACTCATAATCAGTTTTCTTCACCACGGTTTACTAACTTTATTAAATATTCGTGGTTCAAGAGTGGATATATATTCAGGAGACCTCCTGAATTTGAACATCCTGTAGAATTTTGTTTTGCACAGGACTCGGAACCACGATGCCACATATGTGGCGATATTGCCGTTATTACGTGTGCTTGGTGTAAGAAACAACTTTGTATGAAACATTTTTTCACGGAATACCATTATTGTCATAATTATGAGCCATAGAAGTTGAACTTTATTAAATAAAAGAAAAGTGGCATTAAAATACATAGAAGTAATAACCCCCGACCTATCCCGTCACTGCCATTGGTAGCCCGCTCATTATCAGACATAAAAGTTAGAAATTTGCAAAACTGTAGGAGGGAAATATATCATGTCATACATGGTTGAATTTGTAATAAAATTTCCTAAATTTTTGTCCACATGACTAAACCGAAATTTCGAAAAATTAGATAAAAAAATTTTTTTTTTTTGAAAAATAATGCCTTTTTTCAAAATCTGTTTAGGGGATTTTATTATACTAAAAAAACCAAACAAAACGTACATTGAAAGTTTTCATCTATCTCGCTTCGTTTCGGAGATAGCTCGAAGGGGGTGAAAATTCAGGGGTCCATTTCACCCCCTTAAACCAAAATTGGGCCGCTATAAAAAATAGGGGTCTCTTATTTTTCGATAAACTTTAAATTTACGAAGTTTCATCAAGATCGGAAGCGGCGGCCTCGAAACGTTTCCTTGTCAGTGCTCGGCTACTGAGGAAACAAGCAGTTGGTGATCAACCAATTACACCGAAAAGAGTACCGTTTGCAGTAGTGTGCAGGGAACCAGTGCTGGCTACTCGGCTATTCAATGCCAAGAGGGCTTTTGGTACTCTGAGACTTTCGCAACTCGATAAGGACGTAACCACTGCTGAAGTCTCTTTCGCAGCACAGACTGGAGATCCGATCATCAGCATAAACCAACTGATTCCATCGAATGTTTTAAAGCTCCTTAATGTGGCCAAAAGTGCTCTGAAAGAGGTTGGGTTCAAGTATGTTTGGTGTAGGAACTCAACAGTGTTTGCTAAAGCTCGTGAGGGAGCATTAGTACAAATCATCAATTCGGAGGCTGACATTCCCAAAATTGTCCAATTATATTCGACTCAGCAGGAATAATGCCATCGACCTGTCCGCCCGAGCATCACCATTACTCAAGTAAATTCCAGTCTCCGGCTTTGCTGCCTGAATTCAAACTCACTTCGCTCGCATCTTGATCTACTCAAGGCCCACTTGGACTCCGAACCATTATACCACGTCATTGCTGTAACTGAGACTTGGCTGGCTCCGGATATTCCTGACTCCTTGGTGGGGCTGTCCGGCTACTCCATTCTCAGGTGCGATCGGAATGTTCACGGTGGTGGAGTTGCCCTTTATGTCCATGAAACATTTTCTGCATTGATCATCGTCAACTCCAACACTAATGGCAGGACAGGCATGGTTGAATTTTTAATGTGTGAGTTGAAGGGATCTGAGTCACCTCCAATCTTTGTTGGAGTTGTGTATCGGCCACCACATGTGGCATTCACCACTCCTGTGGACCTTGGACAAAAATTATCAACGGCAATGGACGGTTATGCCCATAAGGTACTCATGGGGGATTTCAACGCTGATCAGCTGGGTGACAGTCATGATTCAAAATTTATCCGAACGCTCATGCAGGACCTCTCGCTCAAGCTAGTGGATCACGGAGTCACGCATATTACTAGTACCTCTTCAACTTGGTTCGATCTATGTATGGTGGACGAATCCGACAGTGTTCAGTCTTGGGGAAAGTCCGAAACCCCGCTGGGAGCTGGACATCACCTCATTTATGTCGAAATTGCTATCCAGAGCATTCGCCCTCAACCCAAGACCATTGGAACGCGTAGGCTTAGTAGACTGGCTGAGCCGGATACGCAAGTATTGTTGGGATCGATCGATTGGGAGGAATTCTCCAGTGCCTCCACGGTGGATGGTGCCCTGAAGGCCTTTTATGAGAGCTTCTTTGCTATTCTCGACGCTGTGGTACCTATTACTACTCTCAGGGTCAATTCCAAGAAGCACGCACCGTGGATGTCGCCGGAACTCAAACTCGCCCAGCGCATTGTTCGGACTACATATCGGAGGTACAGGCGCAACAACAGGCAAAAGGATCTTAATGATTATCGCAAAGCACGTGATCGGCTCCGCTCCTCATTGGCGGATGCCAGAGCAGCTTACTATCGTGCAAGGCTGGAGGGGCTGTCACCATCGGCCATGTGGCAGGAGCTGAGGAGCTTGGGACTGATCAAGGCCACAAGTTCACCACCACTCGTTGTGGTGCCTGAGCAGCTCAACTTCGACCTTGCCCAGATCTCAACTAGTACGCCTTTGCCCTCGTCTGTACCTCTAATCAGCAATGTTGAAGCTGCTAATCCTCCACAACTGCTCGATAGACCGGAGCTAGACCTTAAACCAGTCACTGCTGAAATGGTTGAGAGTGCTGTCCGAAAATCCAAGTCGAACGCCACTGGTGCTGATGGCCTTGGTTTGAGGATGCTCCTCCCGACTCTACATATAATCATTGGTTTCCTGGTCTCGATCTTCAACCGGTCAATCACTGACTGCGAGTTCCCCGTTGCCTGGAAGAGAGCTATAGTGGTCCCGATAAACAAGCTTGCCACGCCGAGAACCTCCAGCGATTATCGGCCAATTTCACTTCTGCCTACCCTCAGCAAGGTCCTCGAGCGTCTGATCTTTGACCAAATATCGGAGTATATAAAACGTT